>CM039735.1:54336836-54936836 GCA_022539455.1 Dendrobium nobile | reverse complement strand
TGTTGGGCAATAGGAAAAGGTTCTCAAATTGGATGAAATTTGGAGATGTCTGGCTATCTTATCTAGTAGTTTGGAGGATTGATTCTAAGCAATGGGGGAGAAAGGATACAAGGGCTGAAGCATTTAAGCTGATGAAGAAATGCAGAAGAACTCCGGGCTATTTTCTTTTGGAGCAAAAATAAATTTAAGGAATTGGAGGAGGATAAAGATGAGCTAGAAAAAGATATAAATGTTATGCAAAAGCTGGATTGTGGAGATGGGGGGCTTTCTACTTAACAGATTGAAGATCTGAGAAAAAAAGTTATTAAAAAGCCAGATTGATGAGCTGGTGGAGACAAAGAGCAATGGTTAGGTGGATGGAGGAAGGTTATGGTAATACACATTTCTTCCATACGGTGGCTTCAGCTCGTAGAAGGATGAACCAAATAAAAGAATTTAAAGTCCCGGGGGGGAGGAAGTACTCAAGATAATGAGGTAATAGTGAATATTATTACTGGCCTTCGTTGGATAAGCATAAATAAATTGTTAGTAATTTTGATCATCTTCTTGATAAGGAGGTGGCTGAGGAGGAAATATGGGAGGTGAAGAAATCCTTTGGAAAAAATAGAGCTCCAGGTAGAGATAGGATCACTGCTTCATTTTTCAAATGTTTTTGGAGCATTGTAGGGAACCAAGTGTGTTATTCTTGCTTGGAGTTCTTCAGAGAGGGGACTATGATCGACGAATGGGAAGAAACTGTGGTCATTCTACTTCCTAAAGTGGCTAATCTGGATCAGCCCTCTAAATTGAGACCCATCAGTTTATGCCAAACAATCTATAAGATTGTTGCAAAGGTGCTTGTTAACAAGATGATGATGATCCTTCCTCTGATTATCTCGAAGGAATAGGTTGCTTTTGTTCTGGGTAGATCAATCTCAGATCATTGCCTTCTAGCTTAGGAGGTAATTAATAATTTTAAGATTTTGAAAACTAAGAAGGGGATGCTTACTCGAAAGATTGATATGGAGCAAGCCTATGACAAGATGAGTTGGGAGACTTTGGAATTGGTTCTTACTAGAATGTGTTTTTCGAATCGCTTCAAAGGGTGGGTGATGAGCTGTATTAGTTTGCCTAAATTCTCTCTACTCATCAATTGTAATCTTACGGATTGGATCATAGATGAATGTGGTTTTAGGCTGGGGTGTCCGATGTCACCCTATCTTTTCATTCTTTATTCGGAGTTATTTTCTTTGGCTATACAACAAAGGGAGCATATTATGGGAGTTCCAATCTCAGTGGGGAAACCTCGTGTCTCCCATCTTTTATATGCTGATGAAATTATTATTTTTGCATGAATTTCTAAAGCTAAAATCAAAATTATTGATAACACTCTGGCAGACTATTGTTCATGGTCAGGGCAAAAGATCAATCAAGACAAATCTACGGTCTTATTCAACAAAGGTACACCGGATTGGAAGAATTGGAAGAAGAATATGCTTCTATGCTTGGATTCAAAAAAGGTGGTAGAATTTGTTTATCTCGGTATCAAATTGTCATTAAAAAGGGTTAGTAGTTCATACTATAACCCTTTGATTCAAAAAATGAAGGCACTTGTGATGTCTTGGGGCAGTAGACAGCTGGCTATGGTTGGGAGGCTAACATTGATTAAGGCAACTCTCATACCATCCCTGATGTATACTATGACACATTCTTGTATTCCTAAGCTGTTCTGATGGAAGATGAGAGGATTGCTAGAAATTTTCTTTGGGATAATGGTGTGGGGAAGAAAGGCCTCCATTATGCGGCTTGAAAGATGGTTTGTAAACCAAAGCAGCTGGGTGGGCTGGGAATTCATGCTTCATCCAAGTGGATAGGACCTCTTAGAGCTAGAATTGCATGGCATGTTTTGTCCAAATCTGAGGGGACTTTGAGGAAGTATCTTGGTGCAAAATATGGTGGAATGCCATGGGAAAAGAATATTAAAAGAAACAAATATACTGCATAGAAGATTATTTGTGATGGAATGATTTGTTTGCAGAAATGTATTAGGTGGAAGGTTAAGAATGGGGATAGCATAAATGTCCTGGAGCATGTGTGGATTAGGGATAAATCTCTAAATGTGTCCCACGTTTGGGGACATGGGAAGTTTGGATGGAATGAAAGTTTCACAACTTATGGCACCTGATGGAAATTGGGATAGAACTAAAATTATGGAGCTGTTTGGGAATGTTTTGGGGGAAATAATTTGTTAAATTCATTTTCAGAGGGATAGAGATGAGGATCAATTAGAACTTATAAAATCTCCAATTGGTAGATCTATTGCTTCTATAGTTTATGAGAAGTGTTTTTTGAATGAGGTTGATCCGGTTGTTAACATCTACAAACTCAAGCTTATGCCTAGAGCTTGATTATTCTGGTGGAGGATGTACAAGGAAGTTATTCTGACTGAAGAATGGTTAAATAAGATGGGACTACAAGGAGGACTGAGGTGTCCTTTTGGTTTTCAAGCTCCTGAAGATTTAAACTACATATATGTGGACTGTATCCAACTGAAGTTGGTCTTGAAGGCTTTGGAAAAATGGGGCTTTTTATTGCTAAGTCTTAGGAACTTTGAAGAGCTGAAAATGGATATTGAGAGGAGTAGGAAAGAAGAGTGCTCCTGGGCTTTTTTATACTGTAGTGTTGTGTTTATGTGCTGGAATAATATGAATGATAAAAGACATGGCAAAGTCTATTCTTCCCCTCTTGTGACTGCTATTGTGGTTGTGGAGATGTTACATCAAAGGAAATGTTTCAAATTTTTGGAGCATTGGGACACCATTCAGCCTAATGGGCTGATTTGTTCATCATGGTGTCCCCCCCTCTGAATTGGCTTAAAATAAATGTTGATGGAGCTCTTCATGGGAATAACGTTGATGGGATTGGGATAGTCTTGCGGAATGCCAAGGCAAGTTAATTTTGGTGGCTGGTTGGAGTGTCACTCACTGGGACAGTTTACAAGTTGAGTTACTTGGTATGAAGTTCATTGGGAGAGTGTTTGATGGGTGGATGTTTGGTATGAATGGTGTTTTCATTGAGGGGCATAATGCTAGTGTCATTGTACATATGCAAAAGAGATACAAAGAAGCTAGGCTGAGAGATACTTCTCAAGATATTGACCAAATGGATTGGCTAAAGATGTTCAATGTGGTTTTTTATGCTCATACGCCTAAAAAAAGTAATAGAGTAGCTCATTACTGCTCCAACAGGCTATTCTAGAGAATTTTTTGTGGACACAAGGGCATGGGGATTCATTGTATTTACCTCAAGAATTTCGTAGTATTCTTAAGGATGATTGTAATTGGGGTTCGGGTTTGGGATGATGGCCATGGTGGCTTTTATTTTTGTTTTTGTTGGTTAATTGCAATAAAGCATATGTTCAAAGAGGGAAGACACGTGTTACCTTTTTTGTAGAGCTTAGCACCAAAGGAGGGATTACACCTTGAGGTGGCTAATGGCATGATACCTATAATTACCTATATTATTAAGGCACTCAAGTGTCCCTTACATGTGGGGACTCACATGTTACCCATTGTGGAGATTATTGTAATATAGTGAGTCAAAAAGCAATGGCTTAGGTATAGTGTCTATAGTCGCCTACAGTGTGGAGCATTTAAGACACCTTCTATTCGGGACTCTTGCACTATTCATTATCGAGCTTGTCTCAACAGGGGGAGTTAGCCAACAATGGCTTAAGAAATTTGTTGCTGATGATGTGATCTCTATCATGTATGGATGATTTTGATACTGTTTATAAAAAATAATAAATAGTTTCGGAGGAAAATCTAATTAGCTCACCGTAGATGACAAATTTATTATGATCTGTCTTTTGAAACCTTCCCTATGTAATAATTTGTTGCTACCATTTATGGCTTCTAACATGATGCTTTGTAGTCGTTCACCTATAAATAGAGCGGGTGGACTCCTGGGAGTGTGAATAAATTTGAATGTTTGTATTGTCTATTTGAGATGGCGACATTCCTCATGTCTTCTTTTATGACGCGCATGTACCTATCAATATTTGGCGTAGTTGTGAGCTTTCATCAATTATGTGGTATTTCTTCCTATGGTATGTTGAGGAAAAAGAAAAATAAATGAAACATGTCTTCCTTCCTAATGTTAGCTTTTATGAGTAAAAGAATTTTTTATATAGGGGGAATCTCGCAGCTTCGCTATGTCATTAAGAGAAAACGGAATGGTGGTTAGATTGTCATAGAGAAGTGTCCTCCATATTGCTTCATTCCTTCTTTACTCTCACAATTCCCCTTCTCAACGGTGGTATTAGTGAAGTAGGTCTAAGATTAGTGCCTAATCTATTATATCTCTAAGAGGGTAAATGAGTTGATGCACCTCCTTAGGTTACATTAAGCGGCCATTCTTCTCTCCAAGGTTGTCTAATTAGTTCTTGATGTTTATATGCTAGAATTGGAGTAGCATACAACTATCCTAATGTATTTTTTAGTGAGGTACTTCTTTGAAGAAGATATGTTAGGTAACAAGTAGAGTGAAATAGGGGTCAATATTTCTCGTTCAATTCTACTCTACTTGAGACTACACTCTTCGAAAGTTAGGTATTCTGCACGAAAATAGAGCAAAGATATTTGGTGAGGGTAAGTGTAAATTCTTGTTATAAAAGACATGAAATAAATGCTATTTTTTTACCTTTTTTTATTTTTTACCATTCTACTGAGATGGTTTGCTAATAAATACATGTATTTGAATGCTCACTTATTTTTTCTTGATGTTAGAAAATGATATAGTAATATCAGTTTAGGGGTAAGTTTGACGAAACATTATTCCTATAAAAGAAATAGATATGCTTATATATATTCAAGTACATAATAAAATTATTTCGCACCTTTTCCCTAATTTCTCAAGCATAGGACAGAGTGTTAAAGAATTTTGTTTCCTTTTGTTTTGTTTTAAGATGTTGGCAAGTTCTAAGACTCAAAATGTTGTTTATCACTAGTCGCTTAATGGAGAATTTGGAAAGGATGTTGCTAGATAGATGACTCTCCTTCATCCTAGTAGATATGGTGCATGCACAGATCTTGAGTTCTTAGATGCCTCATCCCACCACAGGGAGTAGTCTAATCTTTACTTTCAGCTTAAACATGGGAGAGGCTTGACCAGCTTGTGCTTCTTAGGTGACCTTCCCAAATACTTGATTGTTTATTAAGCATAGAGCAATGAGCAGTTACATTTACTTTTTTAAAGATGACATCTACTTGGAGAAAGTTTTTTCTTTGAAGTACAAGTTGTAATATCAAGAAGTTTTTCCCTTCATTTCTTCCTTTTAGATTGCTGATTGAGTTCTGAGTTCTTCTGATAAGTCAATGGTTATCTGTGCACCTTCTTGATTATTTGCTTCTCATTTATAGAATTTAGTGTCCTAACCAATACTCTTTGGCTTTGTATATTAAGTTCTATTAGGATTACTGCTTTGTTTCCATGTGAGAGTGAGAAAGGTGTGTGCCTTGTGGATATCAATGGGATTGTCCTAAGTGCCTATAGTACTGAATAAAGTAGTTCTGGTCACCTTCCCTTGTTTCCTTTGACCTTCTTTTTGAAAAGGTTAAGCATGAGATTGTTGGAGGCTTTGACTTGACTATTAGTTTGAGGGTGATGAAGAGAGGTCAACTTGAGGCAAATTTCTTTGGTGATGTAGAATTCTTTGAGGCTTTGATCAACAAATTGGGGTTCTTTACCAATTATGATTATAAAGGGAACACCACATCAGTTGTGCTTTCACTTTGATCCATTTAGTGAAGTAGTTGATCATCACTAGTATGAATCTTCTTTGTCTTGTTGATGATGAGAATGCATTTAGGAGGTCCACACCCCCACATGGAGAATTTTTAGGGGCTGATGATCGAATGTAGCTTATGAAAAGGTTGTAGCTACATTGTAGTAAACATTTTGCATTACATTCATTTTTTGGAGAATTCCTCTGCATCCTTTCTTAGAATTGGCTAAAAATATCCTTACCTAAGGATTGTGTGGGAGCCTGAGTGACTATTGAACTCACCTAAGTGGATCTTGGTCAATAGTGCTTATTTTTTCACTTTTCGCATGCACTTGAGATTAAGTGAGGATATCGATCTTTAGAGTATGTAATTAGCTACTCTAATTTTTAATCGCTTGAGGTTACCAACCTTCGTTTTTACTAATCTATTTTTCATGCACCTGATGTAAGGGTAAACCCAACTTTAAAACGCAAAGTAAAGTGATCCATTTCCACATGTATCACTTCTTCCTTGATTATGGTGGTTACTAATATATGAATGATAGGTTGGTCGTTGATGCTTCCCTATTTGCAGAAGAGATCAAAAAGTTAATTTTAACTCCTGCGAATTTAGAATATTTTAAAGTATTCAAGTTTTCAATTTCTTCCTTAACTTTGAATAAATACTTCATAAGTAGATCATCTTTAGCTTTAATTCATCATTTATCTAGTTAACCACCAGTTGAAAGTTAGAGTATACTTCCATTTGAGTGACACATATTCCATAGTTGAATAATAAGTCAATGAGTAAAGCTTCGTACACTGCCTAATTGTTAGTAACATTAAATTCAAAGCTATTACTTATGTGACTATAACCACTATGGAGATTCTTAGAACTATACGTGCACTAACTCCTTATTTGTTGGATGCACCATCCACATATAATGTCTTGCAAGGTTATGGTGATATTTCTAAATCTGGCACCTAATTGGTTCAATCTACGAGAAAATTAATGAGGGTTGGAAATTTAATGTCCATTCTCTATGCATAGGAGATTAAAATTTTCTTAATATTATGGACCATTTAAGTAACCATATTAAATGATTGGGTTTAGCGAGAACTACCTTGAGAGGGTGATTGGTTATTACTTTAATGGAATGAGCATGGAAGTAAGGTCACAATCATCTAACTGAATTGATAAGCGCCCATGCAAGCTTTTCCATGATGTGGTGTCTTTGCTCCATATCTTATAGTGTGTGACTTATATAGTAGGTGGGTTATTATGTCTTTCTTTATTTCTTAATATGTGCAAAATTGATAACATTTTGACCTACTCCAAAAAACAACTATAGGATTTTGCTTGACATAGGGCATTAAAGGAGAGGCAGGGAAGTGAGGAGAGACTTAAATTTTAAGAAATTGATTTTACAATCTTTTCTCCAAGAGAATCTCTTCACATTTCTATGAATGCTGAATTAAAGGGAGCATCACTCTCTGATCCAAGAGATGAAATGGTTGAGTCTTTGAATTTCCTTAGTAGGTTTGGGTGTTTTCATTTCCAGTATAGCATGCACTTTATTAGGATTAACTATGATTCTATTGGGCATAGGAGAAACCCCAAAAATTTTCTCACGCCTACTTTGTAAGTGCACTTCAGAGGATTTAGTTTCATGTTATAATTTTTTAGAATGATGAACATATTTTTGAGGTCATTAATGTGTTGGCAGGGAGATCAACCTTTGACCAAAAGATCATCAACATATACTTTGATATTCCTTACTTTCTAATCCTTGATGACTTTATCCATCATTTTTTAATAAGTGGCTCTAGTGCTCATCAACCTAAAAGGCCTGACTTAGTTGCAGTATAGTCCTTCCGCTAAGATGAATGTGATTTTCTCATAATCTTCTTTGTGTATCTTGATTTGATGGTAGCCTAACAAGGAATCGAGGAAGCTCATTATAGGATGACCTATAGTGGAGTCGACTAAAGCGCTTATCCATGATAGGGGATAACCATACTTGGGACATACCAAGTTCATATTGGTGAAGTCTGTGCATATTCTCCACTTGTTTGTTACTTTTATACCATCACTATATTAGAGATACAATTTGAATATTAGACTTCCCTGATGATGTTGGTGGCAAGCAATTTATACCTCTTCTCGGATACATCCAGTGAGTAATAATACAATTTTTTTGGATCTTCTGCTTAATGGGAATTTTTGTGTTTAGTCAATGGTATATTCCTTTGTTGATGCCAAGCATTTCTCCTATTGTCCACATGAATACATCAAAATTTTCATAGAGAGTTTATATCAACTCATCTCAATGTCCTCTCCTAACCGAGGTACTGATTTTGAGGTTTCTACCTAGCTCAGCGTCTATGGTGAGTATTTCTTTGGCGGATTCAGTTCTTTTATTGCTTAATCCTCGCTCCACATCCAGGTAGAGGATTTCATCAAATGAGCTTATGGGACCTATTGCTAGTAGAAAGCAAGTGGGTAGCTATTCTAGGTCACCTCTCACTATGAGTTCTCTTTCTTCAATAGGAAATTTGACAGTGATATGGTATGTGGATACCACATCTATGAAAGTATTTAATAAAGGCCTACCAAATATGACATTATAGATTATGGGAGCATAGATGATGATAAAGTATACCATAGCAATGTATTGATGATCTCCTCAACTTAAGTGATAGGTAAGGCAATTATCCCAATGTTTCTTTATGCTCCCCCGAGAATCCATAGTGGGGTCCCATGGTGAAAATATGCTTAGAAACAAATAGATTAATCTTGTCAAAGATGGTTTTAATGATAATGTTCACGAAGCTCCATGTGTCTAATGGAATGCTACTAATCTTATAGTTGGTGATAAGGGTGATAAAAACTACTACTTCATTATGTGGCTACCTCTGGTTAATTCATTCCTTCCATTAAAGGTGACAAGTGTGTCATCGAGAGACCATATGACTGATTTTGAACGGGCATCCTCAACTTATAGTGGCATCTTTGCTAGTGTGGGGGCTTCTACATGTTTGTCACCTAGGATGGTGGGGACTACTCCGGCGATGTGGATGCTCGAGCTAGCTTACTGTCATTGGTACTTTCTTATGTGGGAGATTTCCTAGTCATTTTTTTATATTGGTAAGAATGAACACCTTGATTTTCTCAGATTGGATAAGTTCTTTGATTAAGTTCCATAACTGGAAACACTCTTCAATATCATGTTCATAGTCCTTATGGAAGGTAGAGTATCTGCTGATGTCGTGGGAACTACTTGTTTTTATTTGCAGTGACTATCTGAAAAATTCTTTGTTTTGTATAACCTCCATAAGCTTGGCCATAGATACTCTCAACAACATATAGGCTGAATATGTTTGAGGTCAATGGAAAACCTTTATGTATTTCTCTTTAGGTGTTAACTATGCTTCTATTGTTGGAGGTCTTGATTGAACTAACATCCTATATGGACAGGGGTGACGATGGTTACTCTAGAAGTTTGAGCTTTGGCTTCTTCATTCTCAAGGATTGGTTCTTTCTTTATCCTTTCCTAGATGGAAGTCTCTTTTCATAGAGGCCTCAAGACGAGTAGTGATCATTAAGGTTTTAGCAACTTGGTTGTATTCTTCTACATTATCATTGCTATTTATAAGAGCTAATAGCTCTACCAAAGTCTTTGGCAATTGCAAGTTAGTCACAAACCTAAAAGGACCTTCCAAAGGTCTATGAGTTAGGACTGCTTAGGTGATATGTAGTTTTAGGTCCTTGACATCAAACATTTACCTTTGGAACCATAGTATGAAGTTTTCCAATGATTATCTGGGTTCCATAAATCTTTCCTAGCTTTCATAAATTGACTCTTTATAAATTGAGAAAATGAGGTAATATCATTCCTAAGCTTTGTAGTTTTTTAGGGTTGAAAGTACTTTGCTAGGAATTTACATGTCAACTCATTCTAAGTGGTCATAGAGCCTATGGATATGAAAGTCAACCACATAAGAGCCTTGTCCCTTAATAAAAAAGGGAACAAGAAAATTCTAATGGCATCATCAATGACTTGATTATATTTGAATGTAACACAGATCTCCAAGAAACTAGTTAAATATAAGTTAGGATCGTCAACAGGAGTTCCCCCAAAGTAAGAGTTATATAATATTTGGATTATGAAATGTTTTAATTCAAAATATTTAGCATAAATGATTTTTTTACTAAAGCTCTATGAATTTCACCTTTTAAATTATTGATATACTCCTTAAGAGGTCAGAGTTAGTCTTGATCTTGAATTTGTTTATCCATTTCCATTCCCTAAAGTCTTTTTGTATTTTTCAAATTTTTTTAAGGTTCTTTTTCATCTTGAAATCAAACAACATAGCTCCCTTATTGGATATATTATACATACACAAACAATGCATTAATGATGGAATGCAACAAAAAGAACAAATTTAACAAAAACTTGAAATAAGTAAACGAGTTCAATTAATCAATCAAATTGAAACAACAAAAATAGGAATAAAAAATGCAAATTTTATAAGCAATATAGAAAATAAGTAAAATATACACTTATAGTTCCCCAATAACAATGTCAAAAACTTAATGGTTGATGGGATTTGTATCTTTCTAGATACAAAAGTGCACATATCGATCAAATATTAAAGGAAATGAGAGGGGTGTCAATCCCATGTGAAAACAATGTACCCTATGAATGTCTCTAGTATTGCCTACTCAAGAAAGTGCTGAGCAATATGAAGGTGATGTTCTACAACTACTCAAAATGTTAAAAAGATAAAGATACTCATAATAAAAGATATCTTGGACTTATGATAATGAATTAAGAAATGTTTTTCTATGTAGACTCATCTATGTTACTTTTAAATCAGAGCATATGAAACCTTAGATCTATGTTGATCTTTCAAGGGTGTGAAGAAAGACATTTCACCTCTCTATAGTGATGCATCTCAACTCTCCTAATTGTTCTAACATTCCTACATCAAGGTAATATATTACACAAGATTTTAATTTCGTACATAACCACTCCATAAATTAAATGAAGTTCGAGTCCAGAAATAAGAGTCTAAATTAAGAACAACACAATTCATTCACATCATAAGCCCAAAACTAGAAGCTAAGCTAGCCATGGACTTGATTTCACTCAAAATAAATTTAATTTCAAATATCATAAAAAATTACAAGAGTATTAGTGGAGAAAATAAAATCTAGAATAGCTTTTACAATAACTTCCAAATAATATATACTTCCTAGAGTGAATTCCCTTACACACACAATCACTCTCTACCTTATCTCCCTCTCCTTCTACTATTTTCAACAAAACAAAAAGAGCACTATTTATACTTAATACATATAAACTAACTCAAGTGTCATAATGTTGGGCTAACTGACACGATATTCCCAATAAACTTCTATTAACCTCAATTTCACAGTGCTACATGCGATTTGGCATCATAACACTGCAAGCGATTTGGCAACGAGGCACTGCAGGAAATTTGGTGTCGTGGCGCTCAAACACATGATTCAGCACTGCAGTGCTCCATATGTCAGTGATAAGGCAATAACTTATTTGTAAAAAATTACATAATGCATAGTACAACAATTTTCCTTTTGTGGTCGTTAATAGTTCTATGGAGCTAGATGATGTTTCGCTAGGGCACTGAATTAATTAGGAAAAGGAAAGAACGTAAAGCATCATAATTCTCTGATCTGACGTCCATGCATTAAAGGACCAACGATACTAATAATTAGGCATTGCAATGTTGGTATAGACTTTAAAATTTCTTGTCTTAATCTAGAAATTTTTCTACACAACATCAACTTAAATGCACATTTTCTCTCAAAATTTATACAATAAATAGTAACACAATTTTTCTTAACATACCCTTCCTAGATAGGGCCTCAGCGCTAAGCTCTACTACAAATTTTGTGAGATCCTCCACTGCGACGCTAAAGTGGAGGCACTCAGGTGCTATGGAAAGATATGGCACTATGGCATTGCTTATGTAGTTTGTGGCGCTGATTCAATTTTATGATTTTTAAAATTTTTCCTGCACAAAAGATAAGGATAAAAAAGCACAATTATCATAAAATATGCAATTTGGACTTAAACAAATTTTCTCTTATCATCACTTTAATGTAGTGAGCCCTAAATTTATTTAATATTGAGTTTGTGACATGTAATTTTTATATCTACTTTGGCATTTTAATAGTCGAACAACAAAATTTTAATTTTTTCTTAATGGGAATAATAAGAGGATTCTTTTGTTACTTAATAATGAGGGGTTAATTTGAAGTGTTTAGCTTTAATCTTCCTTTGAGATGAGTGCTGACATTGAAATTTTTAACTCCCTATTACTAATTCCAATTTAACTTAAAGATGAGTTTGAGATTACCATTCTCAGCCTCACTCATATAAGCTTGAACCATTACCCTTGCTGTTAGATTACTCCTAGAAGTGTCTCAAGCACTCCTCGTTAATATAAATTTCATTCTGTTCCTTTTAGAAAATTTTCTAAGTTCTCTCCTAGCTTAGCTTAAATGGAAATCCTACTCTAGCCCAAGCATAGGTTGAATAATATATAGCTTTAAAATGAATATAATATTTTTCTAGATTTATAGATAAACTTAAGAAGAATATATTAATCTTTCAAATCTAAAATTATAAATTTAGTTCAAATCAATTCTCTTCAACTAGTTTTAACTCTAGCCATCCCTAGTGCAATCTTCTTCTTCTTCTTCTTCTTCTTCAATGAGCTAAATCTCTTCCGTAAGATTTAGATTATTAAGCCATAGATGAATTGATATAAGTCAATACATTAAGATTTAGGTTCTTCATTATGCATAACTCTCAATGAAAGCCCATGGTTAACACATATTCTCCTTAAAATCGTGGAAAGATAGTTAACAAGCTTAATTAAAGGTCTTAAGATGGGTTGATGGGACATAAATTATTCAATAAAAAATCTTTAAAAATTACTTGATTTCAAGATCGATCTACTTAACTTATTTGCTCAAGTCAAAATTTCATATACTTAGAAGTTTCAATTTTAATGTATTTATCTTATTCTCTTCCTCTTTATATCAAGACAAGTTATCAATCAATGTAATAATATTTTATTAGCTTCTAAGACTTTTCAAAGTTATCTAAATTTAACAATGCCTATAAATAAAATCTTATTTTATACTTTTTCATTAATTGATTTTTTTTTTTTTTTGCTTGAGCAAATTTCATGTGAAGAGTTTTCTCGTAGTCACTTTACTCTTTAGTAAAGCTTATTGATTAATCCCCTAGGGATTCGATTAGTCCATATTTATTTTTCTCAGAGTTATTATTCCTATTTCCCATCACAATTCTCATTTCCACTAAATATCCTTACGCTTAAGTTCCCTCAACTCCAAAACATATCAAATCCCTCCAAACCTCTGTTAAATACTCCCCACATCTCTCATTAACTTCAGAGGCACTCAACTTCTCAATAATCCTATGACACATTAATCAAAATCCTAATATAGAGATATGCTTTTTTTACTATAAGCAATAAATTAAAATATTATAACTCTTTATTAACTGATCCAAACCCCATAAAAATATGGCCATTAGCTCCCTCCTAAAACTTTGACTTGAATTTCCTCTCTATTTTCTTCCAAGAAAAACTTTCCCTTCGATAGCTTATTAATTTCAATGTCAAATTTATCTAATCCCTAAATGTACATTTCACCACAATTCAAATAACCCTTTCACCACCACCCTAATAGGACACTAATCGCGTTCTTACTTTCACCATAAGGATCATTTAGACCCTACATCATATTCGTAATAGATCTAAGGACTCTATGAAAGAGAAGTTCAAGGAGCTTGAAGGTACACGTCACCTACGATAGAAATAAAAAATATATATGGTAGTATTTATTTTTTTAAGACAGAAATAATTTGAGGGATATTGCAACTAAGATTTATTTCTTAAAAAGGGCTATTATTTCTAACATAAAACTTTAAATCTACTTATTGAAAGTTATCCAAGATAAACAAGAAAACTAAATGTTCTTTGGCAACCCTATTGGAATTTGTTTTTCCAAATTATTATCGCCACCACAAAATATCTAACATAACCTTTGTTTGAACGTCCCGTAAACTCATTTAATAACATAACCATATATAAAAGCCATAACTTTAACTGGAATTAAAATAAGTTAGCTTAAATTTATTTTTATGTGATGATTATTTAGACTTTGTAAGCTTTTTGCATTTATTTCTTTTTAAGAGGGTTTCTTTCTTTTACTAAATTCATAATTTTTTTTTTCTTTTTGCATGCATTAGAATATATTAAGCTAATATTTCATTGTTTTAGGATAAATAAAACATTCACAAAAAAGATCAAAACTATCTAAATAGAGCTTCAGAAATAAGTGGTCGTGCACCCTTTCCTTTTGAAAAATATGTTGGCCTCAATTTCATCTTAATTACACACATAATCTCTCTCTATCTATCTAAAACATATCCCTCTCATCTTTCTCTAATTTCTTACTAAAATATAGTTACTAAACCCCGCATATTAATATATCTCTAAAAGCTATCACCTTAGATTGAGTAGAAGAATTTTAAAATACTGTAAATAACATTCACCAAATTGTAGAAAGAAAATTTCAATGCTATTAATGAAATTGTTAAAATGTTTTAAAATATGTTTTAAATACTGTAAATAACTTCTCAAGGTATACTACATAACTTTATTATTAAATTCCAGACCTCACTTAAACTAGAGATGATTAGTTTAAAAGACTACTAGTATGATGAAATAAATTAGATAAGACTATAATTATCAATGATCCTTGCTTCAAAATAAAAGTTAAAGATCCAAATTTTGATGGAATCCATGATCCCAACAAATTTTAAGATTGGTCGCAACTCAAATGAAGGATTTTTTTACGGGTATAATATAAATGATTATTAGTGAACAAATTTTAACAAGATCAAACTTATAAGGCATATTAAAATTTATCCAACCAACATCTTAATAAAAAAACTTGGGAATTATAGAAACCAATAGACTTATGTTGGGATGAAAGAACTTTTATATGCCAAATACTATCCTGCATTTAAAAACAATTATCTATATAACTAATTGACACTCAAACAAGAAATAATACATATGACTAACTATATGAATGCTAATAAGTCCCTCCTAGTAAGGACAAATTGCATCAACCCTAATTAACAACTTGACCAATGAGTTTTTCGTTAGACTTTGACATGAAATTAGAAGTAATATTGAATTATAGGATCCCTAAACTATAAAAATTGCTTTCACTTTTCCATAATGATCGAGAAAATAGAAGAAAGTTATCCCCTCTACAAAACCTAAGAGCTCATCTTATTCAACATTCTCATATAAGTCGATTGCTATATCATCTGTCCCGGCCTCAAATATATCATCATCCACTAGAACTTAACAACCCAAAACTCTCCCAGAACCCACAAAATAATCACATGTCGAGCCATTGTATAATAAAAGTTTTATTTTTAGAAGAGATTGAATCTCTTGAATATAAAAAATTATGAGAAATTTTTGGAAGATCAACTTCTTTTAAAAAATAACGTTGATTTAGATGATACACTCATAGCTATTATAAGATGCCTTCGAGTGGCTAAACTATTTTTTGAAGATTAGTATCAATATAATATATTTTTTTATTTGATAGACACTTCTAATGAGAAGAGATACAAAATTATTATCGTGCGAGTGCAACTAATGCTACATCCGCTAGTTCCCTTATTCAGACGAACAAAAAACTTGAATCTCACCGACTTATTTCATGCCAGTTGGGTTAACGACACATCTCTACGATTGAATTATAATGTTTGCTTTAATTAAGATGAGTATTTATGGGGATCATATCTAATGTAATTTTCTATTCATAGACATAATCCATATTATATTTGGTAGACCCTTACATTAGTTTAATCCTGTCTCTGATCCTAATGGAATTTTTTGTTTAAATATTAAACAGCCATTCTAGAACATTTACATACATTTATCTTTCTTGAGAAGACAGCATAATTATTGCTCCATGCAAGTAACAACCGGAAAAAAAGGTCACCATTTCCTTATTATCAAAATGGAAATGCAAACCAAAATACAAGCTGGATGAAACAAGACACTTCTAAGGAAACGAGGGTCAACCTATAATTTTTTTTTTTTCTTGGGGGGAAACAGCACTACATAATAATTGACTTCTTATCTAAATTAAATGATATTTAAATTAATACTCTTACATTTAAATATCAATCAAAACTACATGGACAAAACAGACTCAGAAAGCATCATAATAGTCAGAAGTGAGATCGCTGCATACCTTTAGAATGTCCTACTTGCTAAGGATCCAAACATTTCTTTCGCCTCTAACCGTATTAGCAAGAAGTTCCAATCCAAAACAGCAGTGCTATGATTTACGTTGCTCAAAGAAATAAGGCTCATTTTATGACTGTAGTGGCCAGCAAATTCCATGTGCGAACTTACATAACTTCCTCACTAATGGTAGAAAGACTCCATCAATCCTAATAATTTCAATCACAGACATCCAGGTAGACAGCTAAGATAAATTATTATTGTAAATTGCACCAGTATAAAGTTTAATCAGGTTTTACAACCATTCGATTTTATAAAGATTAATATCCGCAATTCAACAAAGCACACTATTATTCAATAGTAGTAACTGCTAATGTAAAAAAAAAAATGCAACTTAAATTTTCTTAACAATGGTTATAGCCTTGGCATGCTAATTTAGCCTAATTTTCTTTCTAACTAATATACATTTTTGCTGATGACTCCTCTTGGAATTTTATTTAACTACGGGATAAACAGATAAAATAGTAATTTTACATTTAGAAAGAAAATAATAGCTAGAAGCACCTTGTTTAATAGCAAGTATAAGAACAACAGTTAAATGCCTAGGTCGAGAATACAACCTGCACTATTGGCATTAATCAATATCTTCAACTGTTTTAATTTTTATTGTTTTTAGGTTTTGTCAGTGTGTCCACATTTGCATTTCAATTAAATTGAGAGGGTAAGGTATGGTAGGACAATGAAGGTAGACATTATCAAGATCTCATGGCTCTGCAATCCCAAAAATCCTAGACTGCTAAATTGGCAACTATGGTTGCCTCAGCCTAGGTATCATAAGGAAACTGAAAGGACTATATGAGTTTTGATTTTAATTGATTGATGAGCTCATTCAAAT
Organism: Dendrobium nobile; assembly: GCA_022539455.1. Taxonomy (NCBI): domain Eukaryota; kingdom Viridiplantae; phylum Streptophyta; class Magnoliopsida; order Asparagales; family Orchidaceae; genus Dendrobium; species Dendrobium nobile. The sequence goes on along the minus strand of CM039735.1, from coordinate 54,919,839 downwards.
AGAAGCTAACCTGTTGGGTTTGGGGCTTATATCTATTGGAAAGCAGGAGTTTCGATCAATAGGTTTATTAGCCTTAAGCAAACCAAAAATGGTTGGCTTGGGGCGTTCTATTGGAAGATAAAATTTAATTTGGATGGGATTTGCTGCTCCATCTAGGTATTGCCTAGAAGACGATGCCAACTTACAACCTCTACTTTCAGCATACCTGAATATAAGACTTACAACTCAAATATTAGAGTCAACCAAAACGTGAACCTCACGACCCTTTCTTGTATGCAAGATAGCTCACATTTTTCAATTTTCTTTTTTTTTTTTTATTTCATGGGCTTAATGGCTTTATATCGGTGCAATAGACTGGGGAAAATGGCACTTATAGCCATCGAATAGTCCAATAATTCAGTAACTTCAATTAGTCATTCTAAGCTTTAATAGGAGTATCAAAATTAATGACTTTATTTGCTCAAAATATTAAACGAAATAGGACTTACAATACAAACCTAAGTTTAAGAATAATTCATCACGAGTATTGTTACCTTGAATTTGGGATAGCCAATAAATGCGTAACTTACAACTCAACATCTTGGGACTTACAACTCAACATCATAGGCAAGATAGTCCAATGGTTATGACTTACTAAGACCCTTAATCAATTGAGAGAAAGCAAGCCTGATCTCAGGTCAATGCCCTTTGAGTTTGATCAATTGAGTCAACATTATGAATATTTAAATATCATTTAATTGATACTTTTTCTTCGAAGAACTTGCATGAATATTGACACCCAGTAGTCATTTATAATATATCTGTAACTTCATATTCTTCTTGAGCAATAGAGTTGTTATCTCGTTCATTGACTCTCACCATAATGTTAAGAACTCAAATCAAATTCTTGAATAATTCTAATTGTTTTAAGTGCTCTAATTTATTCTTGGAAGTTGAACTTTCTTCTGCATTATAAAAAACAATATTGTCTCCCTGATTTTTTGAATGTTCACATATGTTCGCAGGACTTCATCCTTTATTCAAGGGATACGTAAATAATGAGGCTCGTCTTCTCATGTGACTTGATAGTTACTTCAAGAAGGAATACGCAAGGAAATTTATCATTTGCAGCGAGACCGATAGACATTACGTATTAAAAAAAAAATTGAATATTAAGTATAACTGCAAACAACTTATTTATGCCTTAGGCAGTTTCCTTATCGGGTAAGGTAAGATTCGTGTATTGTAGCAATATTTAGGTTGCTTAGAACCATTGGTTTTTTATTAATTTTTGTTGCGTCCTGGAATATTCGTGGTGGTAGAGAAACATATATAGTTTAATGTCTTAACTTTGTACGAAGATTCAGCACACAATCAGAAAATATAGAGGGTGCAACATTCATAAGAGGCCCTAGAGTTTTTACATGGAAACCCCTGAAAAGGGGGAAAAACCATGGGACCTGGTCCAGTTTGGAATGATCCACTAGTATCTGCAGTCGTTTACAATGGAGGCCCTGCCCTTGGGAGAAGACCTTGGCTTGATATACACCATATAGAGTGTATTATACTATGGGAATTACAATCATCAATGTAGACATGTTTGTTTGGTCGACAGGACCATAGTTGGCAAGTGACGAAGGTCGAAAAGTCCGTAGTCGGGTGATGGTAGTCGATGGGACTGTAGTTCGTGGGCAACGGAGGTAGAAAGGATCATAGTCAACGATGGAAGTCAGAAGGACCATAATCTGATCACTGAGGTAGGAAGGACTATAGGTGACCAGGTGTAAGTCTAGTGACGAGCAGAAGTTCGGGCATTAGGTGGTGGTCTAGCGGAAGTCTGGGCCTCAGGTGGTGGTCCATGGGAAGTACGGGCCTCTGGTTGTGATCCGTCAAAACTTAGGGCCTCATGCAGTGTTCCGACAGAACTCAAAGCCTCAGGTGGTGGCCCAGCAAAAGTTCGGGTCTCGGCGGTGTTCCAGTAGAACTCCGGGCCTCAGGTGGTGGTCCGGGGGAAATCCAGGCGGTGGTCGAGGAGGCAAAGAGGCAAGAGCGATCTCCGATCTCTCTCTTTTCTCCTTTGTCTTTGGGGTCACTTTTCAAGAGGCAAGGAGGCTCTATTTATAGATTTTCTTGAAGTGGAATGGCATGTTAGTAGGTGGAAGATCAAGGACAAATGGGGAGTGGTTTGGATGGACGGCCAATGTTGAATCCCTTGATCATGGACCGTTAACTAGATATTTGAAGTCTTAATGATGTCGGAATTCCATGATCTTGGGCTCATTGAATTCGTCTCGTCGAGCCGCTCGATTCGATTATAAGCATATCACATTTGGAAACCGTTTGGCAATTCAAATTGTGGTTCGAACCTTCCAACACTACTTCGGACCCTTGATTTGGACCTCTTTGGACTCAGATTCAGTCGATTTTAGTGTTAGTGGATTCATATTCTCTAGACGTTCAGTTCGACTGTAAGTTTGCTGAAATCGGAGTCGGGATGGTCCCAATTTTAATTTTGGAAGTTTCCAACTTGATTTTGCCTCAAGATTAATGCCCGTTCGGGCATCAGGTGAGGGTCCGGCAAAAGTCCGGGCCTTAGGTGGTGGTCCGGCATTAGTCCGGGCCTTAGGCGGTGGTCCGGCGGAAGTCCGGGCCTCAGGCGATGGTCCCGCGGAAGTCCGGGCCTCAAGTGGTGGTATGGCGGAAGTTCGAGCCTCAGGTGGTGGTCCAGCAGAAGTCAGGGCCTCAGATGGTGGTCTGGCAGATGTCCGGGCCTCAAGTGATGGTCCGGAAGAAGTATGGGCGTAAGGTGGTGGTCCAGCAAAACTCCGTACCTCAGGTGGTAGTCCGGCGGAACTCAAGGCCTCAAGCGGTGGTCCAGAAGAACTTTAGGCCTCATGTGGTGGTCTAGCAAAAGTCCCAGCCTCAGGCGGTGGTCCGGCAGAACAACCAGACCTAAGGTGGTGGTCCGGCGGAAGTTCGACCAGCGGTTGAGGAGGTAAGGAGGCAAGAGTGATCTCCGATCTCTCTTTTCTCCTTAGGCTTAGGAGATCCTTTTCAAGAGGAAAGGGGGCTCTATTTATAGATTTCTTAGAGTGGCATGGAATGTAAATAGGTGAAAGATCAAGGGAAAATGAGGAGTAGTTTGGATGGATGACCGATGTTAAATCCCTTGATAGTGGACCGTTCACTAGACATTTGAAGGTCTTAATGATGTCGGAATTCCATGATCTTGGGCTCGTTATATTCGTCTTGTCGAACCGCTCGATGCGACTATAAGCATGTCACATTTGGAAATTGTTTGGCAATTCAAATTGTGGTTCGAACCTTCGAACAGCGCTTCGGGCCCTTGCTTTGAACCCACTTGGACTTGGATTGAGTCGATTTTGGTGTCGTTGGGTTCGAATTCTTGAGACGTTCAGTTCGATTGTAAGTTTGCTGAAATCGGAGTTCATATGGTCCCAATTTTAATTTTGGAAGTTTCCAACTTGATTTTGCCTTGAAATTCGTGCCCAATCAAGATAATTTTTTGATGATGAATCATTTATGATCTTTGTATAAGTTTGCATTTTATTTTATTTTATGTTAAAGGTAAAGCACACTATGCCATGCTTAAGATTATTAAGCACGCAGGATCTCCTATGATCCCAATCTAACATTGCATTTTTTGGCCTTCTACATATGATGCTCTTGAGGGCATAAAAACTATCGTTTTAATTTTTTTTTATTAGTATTCCTTCATTTATGCTCCGCTGACATTCTTATTATCATTGTGTATGTAATGCTTGCAGTTGAGTTTCCCTTTCTTTTATTTAGCTGATATGAATGGAGTTAAATGATGCCCCATTTTCATCATACTCCAAATCAAATATATTGTCCATTGAATCTGTTAAATTGTTAACAGACTCATCCTCATCAACGATCAAAATGACAATAGTCGTGCCCAACACATCGTAAAGCAAATAGCAAGTCAATGTAGCCAAAATTGTGAGACACTAAAATTGGTCTCAGCTTAAGCGTAACATGGAGGCCTCCATCAAACATTGACTATGTATAGTCATTTGATGCTGAGGAAAGCTCTCCCCATATCTGAATCAAAGATCAGCAAAGAGACAAGAAACTCTGGCTAGAACAAAGATCAATAGAGTGCAAAGGGTGGCCTACCCAACCATATAAAATATCAATGTAACACAAGTTCTTCGATGCTGAATAGCCTAGTTTCTTGTATAGTACTCCATTTGTTTATTCATCGGTGCCTATCAAGCTTATTAGTATACTTGCAAGAGCTTTTAAAGAGGGAAGGCATTAGATTGCAAGTAGGAGACATGTAGTGGTCTACGATGTAGGTCTCGATGTGGAGATCATAGGCTAAACCATGCAAGGTAGAGAGCGGGAAAACCATGTGAGCCGCAGGATCAAAGAGTCTAGGTAGTGAATGCGAGAAGAAAGTAGAACAAGTCGCATTTTGCATGGGGAACAAGGTTGTGACGTTTCCAGAGCTACAAGAAAGAGAGTTTCTCATGCGCTGAGGTAATGATGCACAATGGACAAGTAATCAATGAGATGGGGGGTAATCGCATGGTTGATGAGGCAAAGAAGGCGAAATCGATATCTTGAGTCAAAAGCTCTCTTGTTTTTTTACCAATGAGCAATATATATACACATATATATAATATATACTACAAAAATTAAAATAGCTTAAATATGACATTGCAAAGTGAAAAAGTATATATCATCTAATTTAAATCTCAATTAATCAAATATTTAGACAAGGGATCTCTTATACTTCTAAAAGATAAGATTCACTTTCTCTCCTACTCTCCCTCTCCCTATTTAATAAATGTGTTCACACTCATGAACAACACAAGTGTGCCCTATCACATGCGTGCATGCAAATAAAAACATGTGTTTGAGTGATTTTGCATGAGTGTGAACACATTCATCAAACAAAAACACATAGGATCGTATCAAAAATTTACTTTGCAATCATAATAAGTATCTCATTTGAAAGTTAAATAATTAAAATTATTTTTAAAAATAACTTTTTTCATATCATCACTCCTTTTGAAGAAAATTAAATCAAGCAATTATTGAAAAATACTATAGGTGAATGAATCATAGTTCAAAAATTCAAATAATTGTGCATGCAAAACAATAAAAAGAAGCTAAATTGAGATATACATAATGCTTACTAAACATCATGACATGACTAAGCTAATCATACAAAAAATGGGAAAAATAATGCCAAACAAATGATTTCATGCTCAATAAACATCATGAACATGCCTAAGCTAATAATACAAGTAATGAGAAAAATAATGCTTGAGAAGTGATTTATAGAATTTTATGCTAATCATTAAATCTGAGAGCCACATAAAAATTAAGGCATGCTTGGGGTGATGGTGAGAGCCACATAAAAATTAAGGCATGTTTGGGGTGATGGTTTTATAGTACTGAAGAAAATCTAACAGCAAATGTTGTCTAAGATGCTTAGAGGTCAAGGATTCATTAATGCAGCCTAGGATGAGATGCACATTGAAAATACATAAAACATCACAATCTACATGTTATCAACTCTCAAGTTTCAACTCCAGAAAAAAAACTAGTAACCTTTATTATAAAAATAGCAACACTTCTATTATTCCAAACAATAATCTTATAAAGCCAAAATATGAATCCTCGCAAGAAAATCTAAGAACAAATATAAAATTTTAGCAACAACCAAATTTACACTACAAAAGGATTATGGAACATATCAAACTTGACAAAATGTCAATAAAGGATACAAATTTGTTCAAAAGTAAGAACAAAGATAGAAATCAACTAAATGAAGAGCCAAGCCTTAGAATGATGCAAGAAAATTTTCAGGTAGTCAAAACCTACAACACAAAATTCCTGAGTATTTATAGAGAACCCGGAACCAATAGATTATATTGAAGAATCACTAAAATAATAGTTATGAACACATTTTCAATTTGGCAGTTCAGTAATTGAAAATATTCAAGAACAAGAACTGTTACTAGAAACTAACTAAATGGTTGAGATTTTATTGTTAATAATATAGCCCCGTAAACTATAGTTAAATCTGTGCCACAAGCTCACTCAGAAATCATTGTACAAGCAAGATAAACTGTTGGTTAAAAGTTGTAATAATTTCACAAAAATTAAACGCCTTTACTCCGGCTAATTTCAACTGGAAAAAAAAAAAACCGTAGGCAAGCATCTTTCAGCCTGTGCTACTGCACGCGAGTCAGTATTATAGCAATTATAACTGATAAAAATTTGATTGCTGTTTGAGAAATTCTCTTCAAGGCTTTTTGAAATAATGGCACTCTCTCTTAGCATTGTGTTTAATCAGCTCTAAGAAAAAAAAAACAACCAGTGCCTCCACTTGACATGCTTCCAATGGGAAAGGATTCCCACACAGTTAAGCCTAACATCAAAATTAAGAACAAGAATTATCAAAAGACAATAGTCTGCCTCTCAAGATCTTGAACCAAGCTCAAACGTTAAAATTCCCTTGTTTCTATCCACTGCAGTAATTTTCTATCTCAATATATTGAAAGTTGGCTGAATATAGGATGATAAATGTTCAACCCGATATAATTCATTTTGTAACTATTGGTCTACATCTTAGCATATATGTACTGTAATTGCTAAGAGAAACTCACTAAGACGTAATTGTTGCTAATATCTTCACCAACTCCTTGGAACAGTGATTCATTTGACACAAACTCCTAATAAAATTACTCGTGTAATAAGTTTTGTTTAAACACAACGTAGCAAGTGATTTAAGCTCCACGGTAATAGAAACTTATTTAAATATATTTCAGGCAATTACCTAAATCAATCTCTCACAGGTTGAAATAATGGGGAAAAATGTTAAAAAGAGGCATCGCTTCACCAAATTGAACCGACTAATTGCAATAACAATCCATTCAGTTCAAAATGTTTCAACCAAACTTATAATTGAGTGATACACTTAGTCCTTTTTGACATTGATTTTTTACTGACTATATGTTCTAAGACGTCAGAATTAATTTTATGATGTTTGGTAAAAACTAAGTCAACATACGCGGGAAAGGTTTTGTTGTAAAAAAAAAGGAACTTATGACAAACTAAGCAAACACTTCTAAAAATGCATTTTTATTAAAACGGTGTTTTGAATTTGATTCAAGACAAACATGCCATAATCTATTTTGATATTGTGGGCTCCGAAAATTTGTAGTAGAGGAAGGTAGTGACGGGAGTTAGAGAACAAAAGAAGAAAAAAAATGTTTCATCTTTTTTGCCCATTTTAACGACGTAAAAATGAGCACGGTAGAGGTGATCCACACACATGGGAAAAGGGCCGCTGACATTCGGTGCCGAATTGCAGAACTCACACTATACCAGACGGCATGAGATTTGTGCAGGATTTCGGGCAAGGCTTGGTAGAGGTGATAATTTTTCTTTTAAGCCCCTTTTTTTCTTTTGGCTGTTTGAGTAAACTTTAGCAGATATTACAGCAAAAAAATCAAACAATTTATTTTATTTTCAATTATCATGTTTGGAGATTTTGTGGACAAATATTATAAAACTTCGTTCTTCTTTAGGGGTTGTCCAGTTGGATATTGTAAAGAAATATGTATTTTAAAAAAAACAGAATAATTAAAATATATGTATTTTAAAAATGCAAGAGTTATTTAATTGAATGCAAACCAAATGCATTAAGGGGCCAATTGGCTTATTGGAAAATAAATGTAAAGTAAAATGAAATGTTGTATCAAATGAATGCAATGTATTTAAAATATTTGGAGTTATTACAATGAGTGTAAAATAAATGAAGCTTGTTACTTTTTTTTGTTTAGCTTGAAGTGAATGTTATGTCAAGCTCAAAGATAGTGATGGTTAATGACTAGCAACCAGCGGATGTCGGCGAGCAACATGCAATGACAGATGATGGCGGCAAAAAAGGTGGCCGGTAGTGGCAGTGACAGCGTCAATGGGTGGCGGCCAACCAAATGTGGGCGACCACAGATAACAGTTGGCGGTGGCGAACAGGGAAGGTGGTGACTGGTGGCAACTTGATGCATGCAAATTTCAATTTATTTTAGTTTTTTTTATTGTAATTTGAATGCTATAGTTTTTTTTATTTTTTTATGCTAAAACCCATAAAATATTTTCTGTAGTAATAAACTTTGAATTCATTAAAATGCAACAAGGACAATCATGGGTGACAACAATTGATGCGGGAGACAACGGGCAATAGCATTTATTGGTTATGATAGCAACGAGCAGCTTGCAACCACAACAAAAACATGTGGCAATACTGACGAGCATAGGTTGTGAGATTTAACGGCAAGAAATATGTGCAATGCAGCCAATGGGAAGTGGTGGGAGATTGGCATCACAAATGAGCATAATGCGGGACTCAGAAATCACCCAATTTAGGCTTTTTCCAATAGCAGGTAAAGCATAAGTTTTCGGTATTCCAAATTCTTCAAAATTTTTATCTGAATTTCATTTAATTCATGTTTTATAACACACAAAATTAAAATAGAAAAAAAATGAATGCAATAACTAATAATGCAACCAACAGAAAAACCCCTAATTGTGTATTATCACTACATAAATTATACTTTAGTTTTAACTAGCATTATAATTTTAATTTTACTCAGACACATGTTTATTGATTAATTTAAGATGAATCTGATTCATATTATTTTCTTATAACTAATCATGTACATTCTGGTCATTTAATCACTTTGAGTTACTTTGCAGTTGTTTCATCTAACAGTACTATCTATCACAACATTTTATAAAACAAAATTAACACTACTTTGCCAAAGTCATGCTCTTTTCTAGACAAAACAGAACTTTCGATAACATCACCATAGGGAGGAGCCCTAATAAACATGTTAACACTACTTTGCCAAAGTCATGCTCTTTTCTAGACAAAACAGAACTTTCGATAACATCACCATAGGGAGGAGCCCTAATAAACATGCATATCTTGAATCATAAATTTAAAATGCACATTTCAAATATTCATTAGTTAGAACAATGAAAATCACAATATTGTTTAATATGAATATAAAAGTAGTCAAAAAAGATCCATGATCAATTGTTATTGTGTTTTAAAACCATTCAAGTCATATAACCATTACTTTATAGGTAAGCACTTCAATATAAGCCTAACATGATCATTATTAATCCACATTTTCAAGGAACTAGATTCCCCCCAAAACCCAACAAAAAAAGGCAAACATAAGCTTAATCCGAGAGTTGAAATTTTCTGGTGGAGGATGAGGAGGTATGCCATTCCAACTAATGACTTTTTAAAAATATAAAAGACTTTGGCATAGTGACCTTTGTGCTAGAGGGTGTCAAGAGGTTGAAAATTACTCTCATATTGGAGTAACCTGCGGATTTTTAGTTGATATTATCTGCACGTTGAGACAATATGGATTTCAAATTCTTATTTTTCAATCTTTGGCAATTTGTTTAGCTGAGCTGAGAGAACTCTCTAAGCAACATATGAATATTGTAAAGGTTTATTGTACAATAGTTTTCTATTCCTGGAGAAGCCGGAATGATATCAAGCATGGAAAGTCTACTCCTATTTTGGTGATTGCTGCTAATGTGTTATCCACAGTCATTTCTACGAATCCAAACTTTTTTTTTTAACGAACCCAAACTAGTTGACTAGGGTGCTAGTCTCCATATGGAGTTTGAAAACTTTTGGCACCCTCTACCTCTACATTGGATTAAGATCAATGTGGATGCTTCTCTTTTGGACTCGAATCTTGCAAGCATTGAAGGTATAATTAGAGATCATAAAGGTAGATTTCTTCTAGCATTTGGAAAGAAGAAAATTCATTGGGATATCAATCAGTTGGAGATGGAGGCTGTTTTTCAATAAATGACTTCATACAATCTTGGATGTTTGAAAGCAAAGGCATAATAATAGAAGGTGATAACATTAATATTATCAAGTTCCTTCAAAATTCTATGAGGAAATCAAGGTGGCAAGCTTACGAGTAATTATTGTGGACACCGAACGCGTCCAAAGACCAATAACAACGCGCCACATCACTTGGAGCTTGGTACCGAGCACTCGGTATCGCTCGATATACGTCGGGATTTCTGATTTTTTTGTCCGGGCGTAATAACTTTTCCAAGCTTACACTTCATTTTAGGAGAAACTACTCTTTCTTAATGACCTTAATAAAGTTATTTTCCATCATATCTCAAGATAATGTAACAAAATAGCTGATTTGTGCGCTACTTTGGCTTTAGAAGAGAGTTTTTTTATTATCTTTCATTTAGTAACATTCCTTCTTCTTTGTTTAGTTTAATAAAGAAGTAATGTGATAGTTGTTTTTCCTTTTGGTAGTTTGTAATAATTTCTAGTTTATTTAATGCTATTTGCATCTTTCAAAAAAAAAAACCAATAAATGGAACTGTGAAGCATTCAACTACAAGTATAACATCATGAGATAATAAACACGTTGTTGAAGAGAAAAGGCTTTCAAATCAAGGTCTGACAATTCAACTTCGACACACCATAGCATTTTCAATAGCCTAAAGAATAAAATACATCAAAACAATATCATAGATTTATACGCTACACTTTCAATGCAACCCTTTTAGAAAGGAAATTTGACTTTATATGCCTCATAATATCCGAAATCAAAGAAATATGCCTACGATTTATGTTTTTGGTTAAATACGTCCAAATGATAGTTTTATAAGAAAACAACCTCATTTATTACAAATCAGAGTCAAAGCCCTTAATGCATAATTATGCAACCTTTCTATAAAAGAAGCTCCTTATCATTCTTCTTCATAGCACCTTCTTCTTATTTTACAATCATAAAGCAAGTGCTTTTGGGTTGTAATAAAATTATACGGCAGTTGTATATTCATTCATCATCTAATTTGGGCTAGTGATGCTATACGTTTACCTATTTTAGCTTTTAAAATATTATTAGCACTATAAACCTGTTATGATTCTTGATCTACATCAAGAAGGTGAAGGCACATTTTAAGTAGGTGTGGACTCCTTGAGGAAGAAGAGAAAGAGGAGAGATTAAAAAACGAAAGCATAAATCTTTTCTGAAAAGAAATTACATCATTAGAGGTCTATTTACAGTGTTTATATAAACCGGTTTTGGGTTTAATAATAGGTTAGACAAACTTGTTCAATATAATTAAAAATAAATAACTAAAATGGGTTAGGGGGTTGGTTAAATGCTGAAATAACATGAATTGCAAGCTGTTGTATTTGGCTCATTACTTGAATTGTTCCTTCACTTGGAGAGTCCTATGTCCTTCTTTTTCTATGATAAACTTGAAGCATTTTATCATCTTGGTACTGAATTTCTAAATTATTCATATTCTCGATAATTTTGTTGCACTATAATATGTTGTTGCTTAACACACTCATCATCATGAAAAACAACCTTGTCCTCAAGGTTGAGAGATTGAAAAGAAGCTGAAATAGATGAAAAAGTTTCCCAAGTGACTTCATCTAAAAGAAAGAGTTTCCATTGTAAAAGAACTTGACGGTGAGGTTGGCCACGAAGTTGTATGGTTCGCAAAGCTAAAATTGCATATGGACGTAGAATGGGTTGATTGTTGAGACTAAAAAATGTAAAGAGTAGTGTTTATTGGAGAAGTGCCTTTAAAAGGTTTAAGGAGAGAAATATGGAAGACTTAGGTAAATTTTGCTTTTGGCAGGTAGTGACAGTTAGTAGGCCATGGGACTTATAATAGCTTAAATGGGAAATGGTTTGAAATATCGTTTTACCAATTTAGAATGTGTGTGATCGACTACAAAAATTGCCAAAAAAGTTGGACTTTAGCCATAACTAAATCGCCAATGGATAAATTTAAATCATGACGATGTCTATTAGTCATTATTTTCATATGATAATGGGCCAGATATATATTCTGATGGGTGTTGTAAAAGGATGCTACAGTTTGTTAATAAAGTATCTGTAGCGTAAACGTCAAAAGTACCACGATGGTATGATGGAATGGATTGTGGTAATCTACCATACAGAGCCTAATAAGGATTCATTTGAATAAAATATAAAAAAAAGGATTATAACAAAGTTCAGCCCAACAAAAAAATGAAGACCATAACCTTAGAGTGGTTGTGGTAGAGGTACGAAAATGATCTTCTGAACAACGATTGAGGACCTTGGTTTGTCCATCCATTTGTGGATGATATGTAGTGCTATAGCAAAGAGTGGTATTACTCAACGCAAAAAGACAACGCTAGAAATTATATAAAACAATGTCGTCGCAGCCGGACACAATTGTCTTAAGAAAGTAATGCAATGTTTGGCAAAAGGTTCAGCTACCGAGAGGCAGAGTAGTTTGGAGGTAATGAGCCAAAATGAGCATATTTATACAAACGATCAATTACTGCTACCATGGTGGTTGTACCCTTGAGTTAGGTAAGCTAGCAATGAAATACATAGATAAATCCTCTCGTATTTATAATGGAACGAGTAAAGGAGTTAATAGACCGACGGGGGTAAGGGCTTTAATTTCTTGGCATGTACGATAATTATTAATGAAATCAGTGGCATCTTTATGGAGCCCAAGCAAAATAAAACTAGCAGAGATCCTTTTAAAGGTTTTGAGAATACCCTGATGGCTGTCAAGAGGTGTAAAATGAAAATTAGTGAGTATCTAATTTTAAATGATGCATATCTAATTTTAGTGAAGAAAACTTACTCATATAGATTTGGCTTTGAAAATAAAGAATATTGTCTCGGATTTGATGATCTGAAGGAGAGAGCTCACCTTTAGATGGTTGAGAAGTGAGATGAAGGATATCAGAAGATATAAGTGCTAAAAAAACTTATGAATGAATGATTGGAAAACTTGGTTCATTAAGGCTTGAAATGTAGGAGCACTAGTTAAGCCAAAAGGCATAACGAAAAATTCATAGTGGTTGTTATGAGTGCAAAAAGCAACTTTATATATAACATTTGGATGCATACGGAATGAAGGACAAGTTTAGAAAAGCAATAGGCTCCATGAAGTTCATCTAACAATTCAATCACAGCTGAAATAGAAAATTTATTTTTAATAATAAGACATTAAGAGAATGATAGCCTACACAAAAAAGCTAAGTGTTATCTCACTGTTTGACAAGGATAGAGCTAGAAAAAGGACTATGACTATAAGGAATAATGTCAGATTTGTAACATTTCTAAAACCAATTGTTCCATCGAATCTTTTTAATAATGTTGGTAACTATGAGGACGGATATTAACAGGTTTGGATAAAGATGGAAGAGGGATATGATGGTCGATGGTAAGTGGTGGTAGTAACTCTTGTGGTGGCCTGAATAAGTGTTGAAATTTGTGTAATAATGTGAAAATGGAAGTAGGACAAGGGTGAGGAAGGGTATCTAGATATTTATCTAAAGAATCAAGTGGTGTAAGATTTATATTTAGATGACGGGATTGAATAGTGAATATCTGAATGGCTAGATAATGAGTCAATGAGATATTATGGCACACAATTGGTTAAATGAAATGGGGTTGGAGGATAATTGAGGTTCACTTAAAATTATAAATTGTCAATTCTGATAATTAAATTGAATAATCAAATCACGATAATTATATAAAATACGTCCTGAGGATTGTAGCCCATGCATGCTTCGGCACTATGGATGGATATGATGAATAAATCTAAAGTGACCTGATAGCCTTGCCTTATTAATTGTGACAATGGTGTATTTAAGTTTACAAAATAGTAAATTGCATTGCCTACTGAAACATTGAATTGGTTAATAGGTTGAGAAGTAAGACAAAGTTGATGAATAAAATTAGGGCTGCAAATGAACTGAGCGTTCGACGAGCTACTCTTGGCTCGGCTCGATAAGAGCTCATTCATGTTCGTTCGATAAGGTAAACAAACGAATTTGAACACTCTTGATAAATACTCGATAGTCTAATGAATGAGCTTGAACAACTTGTCGTTCAGTTCATTTATGTTCGCGAACAATATCGTTTATACTCGTGAACAATCTCGATTAGAGCTCGAGTAAGAATCTCGGTTAGAGCTCAATTAGAATTTTTAAAATAAATACTACTAATTTAATATTTTTAACTTTAACCATTTCATTAGACATATCTTTAATTCATATATATAGAGATATATATATATATATAATATTTAGAAATATTAACTAAATAAAAATATATTATATACTACTTTTTTCCTCTCCACCACGGCTTCCGCTTAGAAAAAATATATATAAAATTCAATTGGAGAGGCTCGTTTTCCCACTCAGTAAATATATATATAATATTCCAGCCTTCGCTTCCACTCAGAAGAAAAAAAAAACACATTAGTTTAGTCCCACATCGTGCACAGAAAGAAAATTTAGCTCTATATATTAAGACATAGTGGCTTTGCTACTAAGCGTGTCGGTTGGGCTCTATAGGCGCGAGGGGGGGGGGGGTTCTTTGTAGTCTTTTTGTTCGACTACAGCTTAACGAGCTCAAAATAAATTGAATTCGAACTTGTTCACGAACTGGACCCGAATAGTTCATTTTTTAGACGAACTCGAGCTCGAACAGCAATGGAAGAAGCTCAACGAATTTCGAACCGAGCTTGAATATGTTTTCATCAAATGAACTTGAACTCGAACATGCCGAAGCTCGGCTCGGTTTGGTTCATTTGCAGCCCTAAATAAAATTGTCTTGAATAAAAATATGGGTACTCTCGCTATCAATTAAAGTCATTTAAACAAAAAGATCGAGGATTAAATTGTCCGGCTAATGCATTTAAATTAATTGCAGAAGAAAGATCTTGGTTATTATATATATTAAGAGAAAAAATAGAGGAATCTATACATTAATTGTCATCAAAGCAAAGTAATAAGTAAAATTTACTAGGGCAGTGATATTAGGGTCCAAATTTTTCATCACAATAAAACAAAATCCTTTTCTCATATATGTTGAATTTCAATAGGAGAGAGTTTGCGAATTACAAGGTTAGAAGGTTTATGGGTGGTTAGAGAAGGTTGGGCCGAAGAAGTGGGGTTGTATCCATATGGAGGAAGAGTGGTAGAAGGTAAAATCTTGTCGGTTGAATAGAAAGGGTCAAGTTTGCATCATTGTGATGATGGTGCAGAAAAAAAAATCTTGAATTTTATATTCATGACATCTAGCAAATTCCATTGCAACCAAAAGAGAATTAGACGTGCAAGTAAAAATTCTCTTCATAATTCTTGTTTAAGTCCAGAAATGAAATAACTAATAAGAATATACTTCAATAGATTGGGCACTTTAAATGCAAAATTTTCAAAAGACGTTTGATAATCCAAAACAAAAGTTTGTTGAGTGAATTTTGAAAGATTTCCATGTAAACCTTCATAAGAAGAAATGCAAAATATTTGTTATAAAGATCACATAAAATCAGACCAAGAAAAAAAATTGACCTATCATCCTACGTCATTGATACAAAGTAGCTGCGGTACCTTCAAGATAAAAAAAAAATTATTCTATCGTGATGACAACAAAGAGTATTATTAAAATCTAAGTATTCATATGCTTTAAAGATCCATGTTTCCACATTAAATCCATTAAAATGAAAATTTTCAATGTTCATAGTTTCAAGATAAGAAAAATCCGGAGAAGTAGGGGCTGGTTGTGGGGTAGGAAAGGATCCAAGAATACCGGTGGACAAAGAAGGATCTTAATTGCAAAAGGAAAGTAGCCAATCAGTGCATAAGTTATCAAGGCACTTATCAACGAAATTCATGAAGGTTTGAAATTGATGGAGGGATATGCCAATAGAAGCAAATTGAACATCACCTTGCGGAGAGATTATTGGATTTCGGCAAATTGCAATTCCTAATTAATTTGCATTCAGAATAGAGCTTTTGCCAAATCAATGTTCTTCATGTTGGTTGGTGTTTGTAGATTTGAAAAAATGCAATTCTTGGCAACAAGAATTAGTATCTGTTAATAAAAAGAAAAAACTAGTAGAATATGTTTTATTAAAAATCAGAATTCAGTAAATAAGACAAGAAAATGAAGAACCTGATGTAATCTTGAAAAATTATTGTTTAGGTGAAGTCCAGGTTGTAGGTAATTCTTGTAAACTTCAAGGCAACTGGAGAAGAAATAAGGCTGAAATGAATTTGGATGGAGACTTCAGGTTTGATGCAGAAAATGTTTAAAACAGAGTGCAAGGAGGCTGTTTTGCTTGCTGCAGATCGAACAAGGCTCGTTGTTTGCAGTAGTTCGGCTGGCCGGTTGGCCTAGATGACTTGCTAATTGTATTTGGAAAACAATCTGCAACCCAATTTGGAATGATCAGTTGGCCAAATGGTGGAGCCTGCGGAATTGGAAGACTGGATGCCTGCTGAAATGTGCAGACCAACGACTGCTGGATGATGGCAGGGAGGATCTTGCGGACTGCTGCAGGTTGTTGCAGATTGCTGAAAGGATGGCTGGGAGGAAGGAAGGCCGAGGGGATCTTGCACGGATTTAAGGAAGGTGATGTGATGCAATGGGGAGTTACACAAGAATTTAAAAAGAGAATTAAATGTTAGCTCCACAAATTATTTAATCATGCATCAAAGTTAAGTCAATTTAAGTAATTTGCGGTGTTCAATTTGCTAGGCAAAGAAACTACAACAAGAGAGCTAGATCGTTTAAGCAAATGCGAAGGAAAACTTAAAACAAAGGCTAGTAAATAAAAATCCCACAGTTAATACCAAGTTGTTCACACCTTGAGACCTTTAACACTCTCTTCCTACGGAGACTAAGTTGAGCGACGGAAGATTGTCCAAACTATCATGGAGGTTGCCACTAGGACGGAGGTACCAAGGATCGTTGCCATGGAAGAGGATCTCGGAGGCGGAGGAGGCGCGGTTGCTCGACCTTTGATAATCCAAGTGTAGACGGAGAAGTGTTCGTCAATGGAGTCTACAAGCGTCGGCAAGATGCGGTCCAAATATTCTTCGACGGTATCGTCGAAGTCAAATCTGACGTCAAAGAATTGTGATCGCAAGATGTTGACTCTTCCGTTACGGTCGTACTCAAACCCGTAGTTCCACTCGGGTTCGTCCATGCATCCTTGGAGTGGAGCCGAATGGTCGCCGCAAGCAAGATCTCCCAAGGAGGGTTGGTGGGGCGGCGGTTTGGCTAAGGGAGAGAGGAGCCGGTGGGAGAACAGGGAGGGAGGCGGGCTGGGTGAGAGAAAACTGAAGTTTATTTTCAGTTTTGTGAAATTAGGATGGAGGGATTTAGGGATTTGAAATTTCAATTAATGTAATTAATGCATTAATTGAAAATTTCAATTAAGGAGAGATTATGGGGCTGATTTTGTGGAGCACCTAAATTAATTTGGGGAGAGAGAAGAGCTAATTAAGGGGCCGGCCATAAGTAGTGGGGAGAGAGCAATTAATAGCACTTAAGTGGGCCCTCTAGAAAAGAATTCACGGTGGTAGAAAAAAATCTGAAATCTGATTTCAGATTTGCTTAGTTAAGAAAGTTTCCTAACTTGTAGTGAGCCATGGATCCGTTGGAATCCATCAGGAAAAAGAATAAAATAAAAGGCCACTTTCCAAATGAGTCCAGAAGTAAATTAGGAAAGTATTGAGGCGTTTGAAATTTGGATTTCACTTTCTGGGAACAAGGTGGCCGGCAGGATAGGGGTGGGCGGTCATGGGAATGGTGGGGGGGGGGGGGGGGGAGGGGGAGGTCGTCGGCGTGATGGCTGGGAGGACCGCTGGGAACTGGGCCGGCCTAGGAAGGCCGGCGGTGGTGGGTGTGCTGCAGCCAGCGGGTATGTGGGGAAGGGTGGTGAGATGGGGATTTGGGAGGGGATTGTGCGGGGAATTTCACAGGGAGAAGGCTATGGATCTTGGGAAGGGGAAAAGAGAAATTCAAGCACACAAACCTCGACTTTTCTCCACTAGAACTCACGAAGAGATCTAAGACGCTCTCTCCTCAAGAACTCACTAAGAGATCAAGAGGAAATTGTGAACTCACAAAGAGAACAACAAAATAAAATTTTCATTCATTAATTCATTAATCCCATACAAGATACAATGGCCATATAAATAGGCTCCAAAGAAAATAAAGTGCAAAAGTCTAAAATGCCCCTTGGGGCTACAAAAGCAACTACTACCCTCAGGGGTAAAATGGGAAACTACGAAAATAAAAGCATAATATGAAAAGTGATGGTACAAGTAAAATCAAAAATAAAGGCTCGCAATCATGGCCGTCGATCTCCGTGGTCGTCTCTGATAGACGCGCCGAAATCTCCTATCGATGACCTCATCAGAAGGTCTCACAGAGAGCACCAAATTGTTATGCTTCTTGATCTACATCAAGAAGTTAATTGCACTTTTTTAGTAGGTGCAGAGTACTCCTTGGGGACGAAGGGGGAAGAGGAGAGATTATAAAAAGAAAGAAAGCAGAAATCTTATTTCCCGAAAAGATATTACAACATTAGGGGTCTATTTATAGTATTTACATAAACCGGTTTTAGGTTTAATAAAAGTTTATACAAGCTGGTTAAATCCAATTAATAATAAATAACTAAAATGGGTTTGAGGGTTCATTTAATGTTGACATAACATGAATCGCAGGCTGTTGTATTTGGCATGTTGCTTGAATTGTTCTTTCATTTGGAGAGCCTTTTGTCATTCTTCTAAGATGATAGATTTGATGTATTCTATCATCTTGGTACTGAATTTTTGAATTATTCACCCGCTCTCGATAATTTTGTTGTGCTGTATTTGAGTCAAAGATAATATGTTGTTGCTTGACAAAACCCTAAACCCAAAATGTCATTAAACATCACAATTCCCACCATGAACTTGCTAGAACAATGATTGAGTCATTAATGAACCATCTTTGAACATGATCAAGCCATCTTTGAATACCCTTCAAATCATCTTCAAATCATGATCGAATCTTATGTGAACCATGTTCGAACATTATTTCAAAGTTCTAAGTGTTTGATCATGATTCAAATATGGCTATATCATGTTCGAAAAATAATTAATTATGGTTTTTTTTTATTTTTCCCTCATTATCTCTCTTAATGTTTATTGATTTGAATTGTGTTCCATGCATTCAAATGTTTGTTTTAATTAAACCTGTTGAGAGGAATTACACTATCCGGGACATACAAAGTTGGGGAGGTATAAAGAAAATTATTCAACAATTTAAAGCTAGCCTCATTGTCGAGGTTAAGACATCCTCATTTCGTCAATTCTTCAAATGTTTTGAACTATAATTCTTTGGGGCCTTCATTTATCCGCCATTATTGAGAATGGTTGATGATAATGAGGAGGTCACTTCATTGCAACCAATATTCGAGGCAAGGAAACAACATTTAATATGTTGAATTTGCTATTATTATTATGCTGAGGTCTAGAGAATACCCATATGAGCACTTCAACAAGATGAGTAGAGAGCAGGCTAAAAAAAATATATTTAGGTGGAGACAAAAATTTCAAGAATTTAGACATGGAGATAGCATTATTGGAGTGCACTAAGATGAACGATATTTGAAAGCTTGATTTATGTTTCATTGTAGATTGTATTCCCCCAACTATGATAACCACAATATAGTTTTTAACTAAGTTTCCTAACTTGATTGAAGATGATAAAGCATTTAAATACCCATGGAGTATGATGTCATAGAAGAAGATACTAAGAGGGCTAAAAAAGAATATGGTATACTACAAAGCCATTGCCATAAAGAAAGATTCACTAACCCAGTACCTAGTAATTGGATATGCTATATCACTGCATATCCAAGAGAGGGGAAGATGTGTTGAGTCTCTTGGAGAGATGTATCTAAAGATGTGCTAGAAGAGCAGCAAGGTGCTCACAAGCAAAAGATTTTTGCCAATGGTATATTATCAGCAGAATTCAAGTTGGATGGTTGAAGTGGAGGAATGCATCGGGCTTGTTATGTGATAGAAATGTACCCCTCAAACTTAAGGGAAAATTCTATAAGATGGTAGTGAGGCCTGCAATGCTTTATGGTGCCGAATGTTGGCCATTAAAAGAGAAGCATAATACTAAGTTAAGTGTGGCAGATATGAGGATGCTCAGGTGGATGAGTGGCTTTACCCTTAGAGATAGGATACGAAATGAGCATATACGTGAAAAGGTTGGAGTAGCTCCAGTAGAAGATAAGATTAGAGAAAGTCGCCTTAGATGGTTTGGTCACATAAAACGGTGGCCTTCCGATGACCCGGTTAGGAGAGTAGAGGTATTAGATTTGACTTAAGTTAAGAAAGGTAGGGGTAGACCTAAAAAGACTTGGTTAGAAAATATTAGGAATGACCTTTCTTTATTAGATTTAAACGAGAATTTGACTTTTAATAGGACACAATGGAGAAAAAGGATTCATATAGCCGACCCCATGTAGTGGGATAAAGGCTTGATGTTGTTGTTGTTGTTGTTGTTGTTAATAAATAAAGATAATAGTGTTAATAATTATTTAAATTAAGCAAAATATTTTAGCTATTTTGTGGGTTAACTCCTAACTTGTTCCATGCAAGTGATTGTTCATTTTGTGCTGATGCGTTGAACAAATGAGACGTACTTGAGTACGTCTGTTACACATACTCCTCCTTAGTCTATCTTGGATAGTCACAAAAAAAGAAAGCAAACTTCATTATTTTTTTAGAGAAAACAAGGGAAGGGGAAAAAACACAAAAATCCATAGTCAGTCCATACTCTCCTATGAAGAATTGAAGCATCTTTTTATTATTGTATAGGAGTCGAATAGCAATCAACTTAAGTTAAAGAATAATCAAAGGATGGAACCAAAATTAATGTTCTAAAAAAGGATTAAAAGGGTTAAATCAAGATGAAGCATTTTGTTTGCGCGATGCAATTCATAACCCTCAAGTTTGATTAAGACATAAATCTCAAATAAAAAAAATTAAAAGAAAATCATAAAATTTAAAATAATTCAAGTTATCAACATAGTTCATCATCATAAATCATAAAATCACATTATGTTATAATAGGTATTTTTTATAACAAAAAGTGTTTTTATTTTCAATAAATATAAATTTGAGGTGTCACCCCAAATGCCTCGAGGCTTTTCGAGGCATAAAGCCTCAAGCGGTGCGACTCAAACAAAAAAAAAAGTTTAAGCCTCACTCATACCATAAAGGCAAAAGCCTTGAGGCATGTGCTTCAAATGCCCTTCTAAATCATGGCTCTAACCAATCTTATTCAAAGTTTTGCACATATGAAATGAGGAGGAAAGAGGTTCTTGCTACTAAGTCAGCCATTCTTACTACGGATGCTCAAGATGAGGTGCAAAAGATGGAGATAAAGCAAGAAGTGGAGGAGAGGGTGGAAGAGATAGAGGATCAATCCAAGCTCATCTCTTACTATTATAGCAGAAATAAGGCTAAGTAAAATAGATATAAGAGGTGAGAGAGTAAAAATTATTTAACTAGGAATTTTATGGATCCATCATAAAAGAAACACAAACCCACAAATCAATGCACTGTTGATCCTCTCCACCCGATTGACGAAGTGTAATTATCTCCCCAAGCATTCACCTTAAATATGGGCTTTGGCTATAGATATTTGAGGAAGGTTTGTGTGTTGTTGTCATAGGAGGCTTCTCTCCTACCTTGAAGTAAGAGCTTAATGATCCTATTCATATGGTTGAACATACAAATGTTCTCTCTATCATAATATATAATACTCAAATCAAAGGTTTAAAATTGCAAAATTGGGTACTGAGGCGTTTTTCACTTGTGAGGCGAGGCGTAAGTCTTAAAGGCGTTTTGAGGCGTAAGCCTCAAAATCCAAATAAAAGTTAAAAGTGTTTTTTTGTATAATACCCAAATAATATGTTAAATAATGATATTTTTACATTCTACTGAACTATAAAAGGACAAATTAACATACATTTGAAATTACAAATTGCACAAAACGTAAATTGGCAAGTGATAAATTACTTGAAATAGAATTAAAATCCAATATTACAAAAGCAAAATAACATGAAATATATGAATTACGTAGAAGTATTCTATAACATCAAATTCAACTCCAAATTACTTCTTTCTTAGCTCTCTACTTATCCACATTTAATTCTTAAAAAAAACTTAACATAATTAGCAACAACTCAGAAATCATCTACATTGTTATCAGTGGGATTTTTATTTGAGTTGTAATCATAAAAAATTAATCTCTTCCCTATCTTATCCTGTGAACTTCAATGCCTCTCAATCTGTTTCTTCTTCATTATTTCAATCATCTTTCTCTTTTATAAATATTTTTCATTAACATAAAGATGAGAATAATTGGTAAGGACATCAGATTCAACATGTGTACCATCGTCGGAGATGTAGATCGACGGCAATGATCCAGAGCCTTTATTTCTGATTTATTTTGTATTTTATTTATTCTAGCATTTTATTTTCCTAATTGACTCCTGTGGGTATTGAGTCGCTTGTGTAGCTCTGAGGGCATTTGTGTCTTTCTAGCTTTGTTTTATCTTGGCCTATTTAAATGAGGCCTCATGCATTATACTAAGGAATGAATTATTTTGAATGAAATGTTATGTTCTTGTTTGATCTCTTAGTGAGTTCATGAGAGGAGAAGTTCAAGAAGGACAAGAGCAAGACCCATCAATCATTGGTGGATTCCACGGTTCGCGTCCCCGATTTACTATTCTTCCCCTACACATCCACATCATCTCCACGCCAAACACCCGCCGGCCTCACCTAACCCCAAATCCCCCATCCTGTTTTCCCCTCAACCCGAGCCCCTACATCATCCCGCCGGGCACCTAGAGGATCCAACCCGCCGGCCCTTCCTTTAGCCGCCAACCTCCCATCCTCCACCACTACCTCCCAGCCTTCAAGAGCCGACCCCTTCCCCTCTCCCCACATGTTTCAAAATTTGAAATTCAAATTGATTGAATTTCAAAATTTTCAAATTTGACTGGTGCCAAATTAGAAAAGTTTCAAATGAGATTCAATTTAAATTTAAATTGAATCGGATTTGAAATTGTCATCCCTAATTAGCTAAAACAAATTAGGAAACCCTTAATTCTCTTTCCCCCAAACCCCTCTCCCTCTATTAATGCCGCCGGCCCCAAGGGGGAATCCAAATTGATTCTCCCTCTTAATTCCCCCATCCCCCACTTGGAATTTGAAATTCAAACTCAAATATTTCCCCTCTAATTCATCTTAAACTGAAATTAATTTCAGTTTTCCCTATATTTCCTCAAACCTTAACTAGCCCTACCCCCCCCCCCTTATCTCTCCTTTCCCCTCTTCTCACGCACCCACCTCCCCCCTCTTCTTTTCTTCGTGGCCGCACCTCTCTTAGGTGACGGTTCCTTCACCTCACACCACCACGACACCGAGATCCTCCCATGATCATGCATGGCCGATCCGGAAGTTGATCACGGCTTTGCTTACAATGCCCAAGGATAGATTGACATTCTTCTCTCTCCTTTCGACGAACCCGATTGGGAATACGACGAAACGGTTGAAAGATACGTCAAACGAATTCTCTACTGCCTCGCCGAGACGATCGAACTCCGACAACCCCAAACACCGTGGGTTCTCATCGGACGACCACCCACGCCTCCAACTCCGGCCCTTCCCCGACGACTAGTCCCCTCGGCATCACTTGTTTATTAGTGGCATCCTTAAGTTTGTGTGCAATCCTCTTCCGCTAAGCCGACCGACATCAAGAGTGCATGTGAGGGACTCCGAGGTGAATGATCTAAATCTTAAACCGTTGATTTTGTTAAGAGCCATTTGCTTTATTATTTATTGGTTGAAATGATTTTGTTAGTCTCATGTTGCTATTAGATGTAATAAATTGACATTACTTAGTTCTTCCGTGGAGATTTTCTTACGATCTATCTTGGAACACATTTGTTTCTAACTAGCTACGCAAAGTTCACAAATTATTAATTTCCTACAAGCAATTCTTGCATCGTATTACATCAATAATACTCCAAAATTTTCAGAGGAGGTAGTGGTGGTGTGCAGTTCAAGTGATTCTCGGTGGTGGCTACAACAAAGGCGGTGGGTAGGAGGTCATGGCGGTTGAGAGGAAGTTGCTACGGCTTTATATATATATATATTAGGTGAGGCGGCATGAGGCGAGGCACATACATATTAAGGCAGGCCTCAACCATGTTGAGGCACAAGTCTCATTAAAAAAAGCTCTAGGCATAAGCCTCGAGGCATTTTCAATGGACTTGCATTGAGGCGGGCCTCAAGGCGAGCCTCATATTGTGCAATTTTAAACAATGCTCAAATCAAAAAGCCAAGGCTAACCCAATAAGATGTGCTATGTCCATAGAGAGGATATAAGACTATATTTTATACTTATAATTACCAATCTTAAGTGGAATGATGGGGAGAGAGGAGTGATTCATCCATTAAATATGAAATGGCTTAGGGTGAGGCTCATCCAATAGGTTCAACCATCATTAGTGCATGGGAAAATATAACATTCATGCCACTCCCACTATTCATAACAAGCATGACTTCTATTATTACATATCACATGCATGGAGAATATATTTCTCCTCTAACATTCTACTCTACTCCAAGGAACTGCCAAATATCTCATGACTCCAATTTGATGGTCATTCTAAACATCAATCTCCCCTTCATCTAGGAGTGACTCATCCAAAATCTTTTCATAATCAACATCCTTAAGAATACCAAACTTATCCAAAAATAAAATATGGGTTCTCAACTGATGTTGTATTTGGCCCTTCCTATGGCACTTGAAACACATAATGTTTTATTAGTCTTGAAGCTCATCTAAGTAAGAGCCTAATAGTCTAAGTGCCATTAATAGTGAGGGTAGGCCTCCAGCCAGGATTGTAGTTTGACTCCTAGGCCTAAGTAAGGAGGTAGCCTTCTTTTCATTTTCCACAATAATTATATAATGAAAAGCATCCTCTAATATCTAAGATTAAACAAATTTATTTAAATCCAAAATATTCATTATAAGTCTAATAAAAAATTTATTAGCCAAACACTAATCATTATCAATATTGTTGATCCTAAAAATTAAATCCTCAAAAGCATTGAGGTATTTAGTGACTTGGAAGGTATCCTACCTTATAGTTAGAATTTGCACATTTAATTTTTTATCATGATGCTTGGGCACTCTAAGCATTTCTTTCATCTCTATCCAACAAGTTTGGTCCTTTCTAATTTGTGCACTTTTGCTAGAGTGTAGATCAAATTGATCCTTGCATAACTGGTGAGTTTCATCTTAGCAAAAATAACCATTTGATAATCATCCATCCTATGACACTCATAAAAGTCATCTATTTACACTACTCATTCCAAATATAATTTGAGGATGATGTCTACCATCATAGGTGGGTGCCTCAACTTCAATTCGTCTATAAAGATTATTATAATATTCAGCTTACCTATTCTTCTAGTCCTCTCAACCCTCAATCATATGACACAACGACCACCTGGGAGGATTATCTTCACTAGAGTATGGGTATGTGATGGACCAACTGAGCCTATGGACCCCACTAGTGTGAGCGGCAGGCAAGGAGAGAGGGGGGTTCGAAGCGGATTAATTACTTACCTTAGAAGACCAAAATTGAGTAGGAATTAGGAATATTTATTTAGGGAAAGAGAGTTGATTTGATTGGGAGGGAATTAGAAAGTTTTATAATCAAGCGTGAGTGGTTTAGGAGGTTTTTAATCAAGGGGGTGTTGTTTAAGAAAGTTTTAATTACAATTGTGAGGGAATTATTTAGGGCAAGAGATCTAATTTGAATTCAAAACTTATGAGAAAATTATTTAGGTAAAAGGGAGGAATCAAGAGGGAATTATTTAGGGAAGTTTTAATTACAATTGGGAGAAAATTATTCAGGGCAAGAGATCTAATTTGAATTTAAAATTTAAGAGAGAATTATTTAGGAAAAGGGGGCTGATTTGGGAGGGAATTAGGTGGAGCTTCTAAAGGCTAACTATATTGTTATTTTGAGGGGAGGTGATTTGTGTTTGCTATAGTATTTTTTTGAGAGGGCTCTAACCGATGGCTAGGGATTTGGGAGAGTCGAATCTTCCTCTCCAATTGAAGATTCAACTGTATCTTATTATTTTCTTTCATAAATCTTGTAATAAAAAAAGTTTTGGTATGCTCTTCCTAATTTCTTAATGTTGTTTGCTGATTTTGACGAAATTGCATCAACTTCCTATCAGTAAGGTTCATTCCTCTAAATAAATGGGTTGGTTGTGCAAATGTTTGAGGTCGGGTGGAATTTATAGCTGCAAGGATCTGCTTTTGTGTCACCAAAATAGCCATATAATTCCTCAGCTCATTCATCTAACCTCTACTCTCAATCAACTAGATTCTAGCATCCACAAAAAAATCTTGGTTGCTAAAATCACTCTTAAGAGTCAAGTTTTAATTAGTTCTACTATACTGGTTATACCCTCAACTTGATCAATTGAATAACTTATTTGGGAAAAACATAATATTAAAGGATAAGATTCATCATATGTAAAAAAAAAAAATTACCCTTTTGAGGGGTTCACTAATAATTTTTTTTGAATGTATACAATATTTTCTCTATACAAGGGGAATATATCATACTTGCATTTATGAACTTTAAACCCATTGCACTAAATTTTTCGTGCAATATATAGCATAATTTAATGTGACTATTGAAATGCATGTTCTTGAGGCATTATTTTTATTATTGTATGGATTTATTCTTCCTGCACGGATTTACTGTTATTGCATTATTCTACTGCTCCTGCCACTGGATTGTTACTGTTAATGATATAGATACTGATACTATTTGATACTACTAATTCACTGTACTGATATTATGCATCTGATATATTGAGTACGTGATATAGGGGGTAGATAGCATGTGTACATTTTTACATGATTTTATTGCATTGATTTGATTTTGACTGCCTTTATTTTGATTTTATTTATGGATTTGACACTCGTACTAGTTAATTAGTTTTTGTACTGTAATATTTTACTGTTTACATATTCTACTGCTACTGCATTTGAGATTTATTTTTTATACACTGATTCAATGATCACATGAATGTAATTGTTATGATTTGACTATTGGCGTGCATATTTCTCCTTTATCATGCTTTGAATTCAGTTGTAAGTTTGGTGACATGTTGGACTTTTTAAGCTCATCATATGTGGTTAAATGATTTAAGGTCAGGGGTAGGGGCCAAGAGTGTGAGGCTAGTCAGGATTCTTCAGGCTTTGTTTCTTTTTGTTCTAGTTATTCTTTTGTACTTAGGACATAATGGTTATAATATGTTCGTAGATACAGAATAGTGTATATAATTTTTGGGAATATAGATGTGTACATTAATGTTTTGAATTAAAGAATTTTTTTTGTTGTTTATTACCGATATATGATACTAGATTGCTCTGATTGTTGTTTATTAAAAGATTAATTCTTCCAATTTAGATTCTGGGACATCAAATATCCTTATATCAGTATCCAGTGTAGATCAGTACTTAGAGGAGAGGAATGGGATATTATCTGAGCTCATAGGACATCTATTGAGAGCCCAGTAGATCATGAAAACAAAGGCTGAAGAGCATAAGAGAGAAGCACACTTTGAGCTAGGATACATGGTTTGCTTAAAGCCGAAAACCTACAAGCAAAGGACACTAGCTAGGAAAAGGAATGAGAATTTGTCCTCACGATACTTTAGGCCTTGTGAGATTTTGAAATGCATTGGAGAAGTGGCATATAGATTGAGGCTACCACATTCATCAACATTGCATCCAGTCTTTCATGTCTCATAGAAGAAGAAGTCAATAGGAGACCACATATCATGTTCTCTACCCCCAACTTTGACAGAAAACATGGAGGTTATTTTAAAATACCTAGAATTAAAAGGTGTACGTGGAGAAAAGATAGGGCCAAAAGAGGTGCTAATCAAGTGGAAGGATTTGCTGGAGCATTCACGGGAGCCCTACAAGAAAATCAAGAGACAGTTCTTATCCTTCCACCATGAAAACAAGGTGTCTTTGTGTGGGAAGTATTGTTACACCCACGCTAATTACGAGCAGGAGCCAGTCACCCGGTTTAGAGGAACCGAACCCAATAAGAGGGAACATGGAGGGGGTTTCACCCCCCTTGTGGGGCCAAGCAAAGCTACAATTCATTATGTTAGAAAAAAGAATTAAGGGGAAGTTATTTAGGGAAGTTTTGATTACAATTGAGAATGAATTATTTAGGACAAAAGATCTAATTTGAATTTAAAATCTAAGAGAATTATTTACGGAAAGGGGGTTGATTTGGAAGGGAATTAGGAGAGCTTATTAAGGCTAATTATATTTTTATTTTGAGGTATGCAATTTATTTTTCTATTGTAGATTTCCTAGTAGCATCTAAGGTTTGTGGGAGAGTCAATCTACTTCTCAAATGGTAGATCATTGTATCTTTCTTTCTTGTGAAGTGATAATCAAAAATCAATCTCTATCTTCGTGTTCCTATAGTTTTCTACTTTTTATCTTCTTGTTGTATTTTACTTCCGAGATGCATCAAGATCACCTGGAGTTTTTTTGTGAGAATCCAAGAGGTTTAGAGGGTGATTGAGTGAAGGAAAAACTAAATCAAGGGTTAGCCTAGCTTAGCCAATTCCTGTAAAGAAGCATGGAGAATTCTTTCATTGCTGTAATGTAGAGAGAACCTATAAAATGATGCTAGAGATGTGGGAGAAGAGGTTATACAAAGGTTGGGAGAGAGATCAGCAAACTAAAGAAGAATACCTAGGCCTCCAACCAAGAAGACCCTTATGAGGGGGGATCAACAACAAAGCAATTTTTCAACCTCAATTTTTTTTGTCAAAACACTAAAATTCCTTCATTCATTAAAGAAAATATTAAAACTAATACATCATGTTCTAATGTTTGAAATTTGAAAGAAAAAACATAAAATGAGGGAAATAAAAGCTATGATGAAATAAGAAAGTAGAGCACAATCACTGTAATCCCACTCCCAATAAGAGTGGTCAGCCCTAATAGCGTAAAGACTTTGAAAAAATAAATTACACATGAAGTAAAAGTACTTTTAAAAGATTGAAGATTCAAAATTTTAAAATTCAAATTTTGAATTTCAATCTTTAACTATCATGATAATTTAATAATTTTCATATTAACATATTTTATTATTCAAGATGGTAATGATGCTTTCTTACTTGATTCCATCATATAGCTCATTCATCTTAATCATGTGATAGGGCCATCATAGCACTTGATTTTATTTTGAATTCTTGATCTTGATCTAATAGTGGGACCATGACAATATGATACTAATGTTCTACATCAAAAAATTCCTGATGTCATGGGCAGTTCTTATAATTCTAATGAACTGAAACAAAATACATTTGATGATATATGTTATCTCATTGTCTACAAAGATCATGATGTTGTATAACTCTAACCCCTGTCGCACTCCATGCAGATATTGCAAGCAACAATGAGTTCATTTTGCAAGTGTTTCCCTAGATTGCTTAAATGTCAAAATTATTTGACACCAAGCAGGAACTTTCTTATCAAAATCTCCTTTGAACCAGAGAAGGGAAACCACAAATGAAGTCCCAAGATTTGTCGCAAAGTAAATAATTTATAATTTTAACAAAAAATAAAAAATTAAATTAGGCCTAACACAGAGTATGATGAATGCATTACATCTTAATTGTACCAACCATTGTTTAAAATTACATAATAAGAGGCGTGCCTCAACTCAATTCAAAAAAAATAACATGAGGTTTACGCCTCACCTTGAACTAATAAGGCGTACTACTCAGTAATGTTCTATGCAATTTGTAAGAAGTGTTAGCCACAAAAATAAGGTTTCGATAATTAATTTTTTAATTAATAAATCTAATATAAAAAATTACTCTTATTTTATTATTTTTTACACATAAACCTAAAATAAGCAAATCAAAACTCCCAAAGGCACGCACGTCTCGATTCCTAGCAAACATCGCTCAAACTGCTAAACCCAAGCCTCTGCTTTTTATTGATTAGGGAACAAGAGGAAATGGTAGAGATCGGAGATGAGGAGAAATATTGAGGGGATGTGGACACAATTGAGAGTGAGGAAGGAGAAAAATCAATTCACTATAATATTAATTCTAACAAAAACTTACTGAGTGATGGGAGAGGATCAGACATGTTTATGTTGAATTAGGAGTGGGAGAGACTTATTATTAAGATTTAGTTTAACTTGTCATAATCTTACTTTGATTTAATACTTAAATGTTATTATGTTACTTAGTATTTCATATTTTTTAACATTTTAATCATTTAATTCTCAGACTTACATCTTAATATGCCTCAAAACTTATGCCTAGCCCCACGAACAGAAAAAACCTCAATGCTCGATCAAGCAATTCCAAATATTGGTAGCAACGATTAGAGAGTGTATGCGATACCACACATCATATCCTTGATTTTAAAAACAATTGTCAAAAATTACACCTAATCATATAAAATTTTACTAAGACCAATAATAAGTAGAGTTATTTTACAGCAATATATATCCATAGATCTATTAAAAAAAGATCATTTATCCATTCTCTCATTTATCCAATGCATGCTATTTATTTCTTTTATACAAATTTATATTGTTATATCTCTTGAATTATGCTTTGTTGTGGTATGACTACTGTGTTATATTTCTTAAATTGCACATGTATATACTTTTTATCTATCATTTGTTATATATTTATTCTTTCATTAATCCAATGACTATTTTTTATCACTGTTGTAAATATTTATTTTTTAATTAATCATTTCTATTCAAATATATTGTCTTATATCTCTTGAATTATACTTGAATGTCTTATGACTGTTATATTAAATCTATTGAATTGCACACTATTCTATTATATCTTTTGAATAACACCATATTATGTTATAGCTAATTCTCTTGAATTGCATTTTTTTGTGCTATGAATATTGTGTTAAATCTCTTGAATTTCACTTTGTTGTGTTATAGCTCTTAGAACACGCTCTACTTTATCTAACTCAAAATCTAATGTATCATAGATGTTAAGATCGTACTCACTTATAATCTAATGTGTTATAACTTTATTGGAATGCACTATGTTATATTTTGTAAGAAAACTGAAATGGACCCAAGTGTGGTTATGGCTCTCAGCTTATTGAATTCTCCAAGAACCGAATGGTGATGTGAAGTGAAGAGATAATTGTGACCCGTTGCTTACGCAGAAGCAAGAACCTTTAAGTGTAATAACGCCACAATCAACTATGGATAATTGGTTAATAATGTAGGGGAAAACACAATTGAAAAATTCGGATGAGTTCTCATTCTCTACAAGAACCATGAGAATTCAAAATATATAAACCAACAAAAAAATGGTTTTCTTATTTCTCCCTCATGCCTTAAATAGGATTCCAATAAAACACAACAAATAAAGCCCAAAAACACGCCTACATAATTTTGGGTATTAAAATAATAAAGGAAACCAAAAGAAAGACTTAGATTCCTAATGGCCCTTAAAAACAAATTTATTTATTAAACTAAAATTTGAACACAATGTTTAAAACTGTGCAATTGGGTTTTGAGGCGTTTTTTATTCATGAGGCGACACGTAAGCCTCAAGGAGTTTTGAGGCGTAAGCCTCAAGGAGTTTTGAGGCGTAAGCCTCAAGGAGTTTTGAGGCGTAAGCCTCAAGGAGTTTTGAGGCGTAAGCCTCAAGGAGTTTTGAGGCGTAAGCCTCAAGGAGTTTTGAGGCGTAAGCCTCAAGGAGTTTTGAGGCGTAAGCCTCAAGGAGTTTTGAGGCGTAAGCCTCAAAATCTAAAAATTGTGTTACGTGATAATAAAAGTCAAAAGTAATTTTTTATATAATTTCCTATTGAATTATGAATTAACAAATTTGATACATATGAAATAAAAAATTGCACAAGATATAAAATGACAAGTGATAAATTGCGTAAAATAGATTTTAAATCCAAATATTATAAGAATAAAATAATATTAAATATATAAATTGTATAAAAGTACAATATACCATTAAGTTCAACTCCAAATTTCTTCTTTCTCAATTTTCTAGTCCTTTACATTTAATTTCTAATGAAAGCTGAAATAGTTGACAACAACTTAGAAATCATATGCATTGTCATCACTGAGATGGTCTTTGTCTGAGTTATCGTCATAACAAATTGGTTTATCACCTGTCTCATTCGGTAGAGTCGAGCCTCGCAACATGCTTCTTTTTAATTTATTTCAATCATGTTCATCTTTTAGAAATATTTTCATCAAGATAAATATAAGATTAATGCTCCAAAATTTTTAGGGTAGTGGTGTGCAGCTTTCAAGTGATTGTCGATGACGGCTACGACGGTGTTGGCTATGGCGAAGGCCACAAGCTGGAGGTAGAGGCAATCGAGAGGAAGTTATTGAGCTCGAATGTACATGAATGCGTGATTTATATTAGTTTTAACAAAAATATGTACAAATTGGGTAAGGCGTAAGCATCACGCTAGCGAGGCGAGGCATGCCTCAAGGTGAGCCTCAGCCAAGCCAAGGCGCAAGCCTCATAAAAAAGCTAGAGGCGTTTTGCACTAGAATTGCACTGAGGTGGGCCTCAAGGCGAGCCTCATATTGTGCAATTTTAAACAAAGTTTGAACAATAATATAAAATAAAATCTGAATTATAGTTATTACTTGTAAAAATCATACACCTGCATTATTTCATATCTTCATCAAATTACTTTAGAAGTTGATAGCAAAATTCCATCTTTGAGTGACACCTATGGGCCTCCACGAGTTCCCTTGAGCCTATGTAGCTTGAATTAGCTCATAAAATGCTTGTTTGAAATTCTTATATATACTCTTATTACCAGGCCAATGAGATCTTGAATTGGATCGGAAATGCCTCAATTAACGTGTTTGTCTTAGTGCAAGTGTTATTCCCATCATAACCCATATTCAAATCTTGTTCAAACCATAATCGAATCATCTTCTAAACCAGTTTGAACTTCATTCATACTCTGTTAGAATAGGTTTTAAACAATGATGAAACCTTGCTCAAATAAGGTTTAAGCATAACTCGAATATGGATTGAACCTTGTTTGATATGATTCTAGCCTTGTTCTAACACGGTTCGAATATGGTCAAAACCTTGCTCGAATATATTTCCAAAATTGTTCGAACCTATGTCGTTTGAGGCAAACTTTAAATAAGTACTCCAAAATCAAAATTGTGGATATTTGGTCCAAAATGAACTTTAAGACATTTTTCAAGAAAACAAACAACAAACATATTTCTCCAAATTCGAATATTATCAAGCATATAATTTTAGGAGTTGTCCAATTTATATTGGCATGAACTATAAATAAGCATTCTTTCCTTAATCAAATTTTCCTAGAGTTTAAAATTCAAGGTTTAATTTCATCTTTGAAAACAAGTGCCATGGTAAACCATCATCATAAGCATTTCTCCACAGAGGTTGCATCTCTAAGGAACCACAACTCTTACTAAAACTAACACCATATCACTAGCTAAATTTTATTATTATAAGAATCGAAACTATCATACTAACTTTTCATCAAAGGAAAACACGAGAAAGGAACTTCCTAACAAAAAAGTAGCTTGTAAAGAAGAGTTACAAAAATAAACGGAAATGCAATAAAATTATAATTGAATTTGCATCCAGATAACAAAGTCAAACATGAAACTACTAGAGATGTAACCAAAAACAAATATGAATATGGAAGCAAAACAAAATCAGCAGAAATTAAACATCGAAGTATGATATAAAAGGGTAACAACATTCAATTTTCATGGGGCGATGAGCATATTCAAGCAGCTACATTGAGCATAATCATATATTGCCAGCATTGTTGATTATATTCGACATTTATTTGAAAGTTTGTAAAAGTATTATGATACGTTAGGCAAACACAATACACACTAACTAAAAAACTATTCCTTCACCCATTCAATATAGTGCAGCTGAAATATATGATAGACAGGTTCCCTTGAGGTTCAAGGTATCATATTAGGTGATATCTATGTACCAAAATAACAATGAAAGCATCATAGTGACAACTGTGTGGCACCCCAATTTTCTCTTGGTGATTAATTACCCGTAGCTTAACAGGAATGTTGGCAAACAAAGAAAATTGGATAACAAAAGAATAGCTCCTGCAACTGGGTGGTATCATTAAAACCAACTCAATCAATAATCTAAGACAGCATAAAGGTAAAACATGAACATTGCAGAATTTAAAGATGGTTGCACATTTCAGTCCAAGAAAAAGATAATTAAACTAAGAAAGTTTTGTAGTATAATTTAAAAGAAGAAAAAAATGAATATGGATGGTACCTTCCTAACTTAGACTATGGCACAGCCATATGTAGCACAGAGCTGACTAAGTGCATTTTGATTGACTGGATCCACAAACTTCTCAATTATCCCTGAGTATCTTCCTGGACTATGTGCAGATAGTCCAGCAATAGATTTGATCAGAAATTCCTTTGGGTCCTTAGTCTCTTTTAAGGGATCATCCTCATTCTTCCCAGCATTATGCAAGCGAGCAAAGGATGCCGAGTAGCCTACAGTTTCAGGAACATCCATTAATTCATTTTCTAAATCAACTCTGGATTGCCCTGGTTGGACAAGCAAAGAAATTATACTATCAAGCATCTTGCCCCATAGTTCAACCGTTGAAACATCTAATAGAGTGGGAGACTCGCAAATTAATCTTGTAGAGGCAACTGAAGTCAATTTCACTTCGATGGAACCTGAAATCAACTTTAGATTCGGAATCCAGAAATTCTTTATGATAACTAAAAATATGTTATCTTGAACTGCATTTATGGAGTCAACGAGAACAACAGGACCATGTTTCACCAAAACCAGTGACATGAATACAACAAGAGAGTTCACAAACTTTACAGTCGATCTATTTTGCAGCTGATAAAATAGAACAGACCAGATATGAGTAATATATTGCCCAATCATGTCAAATCCAAGGTTCTCCACAACAGTATTGAGCACGTAAAATCCCAGATCTTCAGTGCTGGATATTGAGACAAGCTTTTTGAATATCCAAAGGACTTGACTCAATCTTCCCTCATTGTTAAGTTCTGCATTTGGAACTTTCTGAAGGTATGCCCGCAACAGGCGAACCAGAGCTGGAGCATTTGCGGACCTCATCCAAGTTTGTGGCATGAGAAGAACTTTGAAAAGCTCCATGTAATTATGTGAGAGAGGCGGCCTGATTATCTCAACAAGTTGGGCAAATATCTGAAATGCATATGGCCAAAATTCAGTCACATCATTCCTTAGAATATTTTCAAGGACGGGGAAAAGTGCTGCTTCAAACACTGTGATCAGTGATGGTTCTTTTTCACATGTTCGCCTGACTAAAGCAGCAATTGCCTCAAATAGATAATGATTGAAGACCGGGTTTATAGGATTTTTACACACTTCTGCAAGAACTGAAACGAGGAAAGCAATGCAGTGCCTAGCAACATCACCACTAACATCAGCAACCTCAAGAACCCTCATGATGCACTTCATAATATAATGATTCTCCTTCGAATCGGGCAACTGTAATGCTTCAAAAAGATTTCTCATTAATGATGCCAAGTGGGGATTAATATCCAAAGCACCATACCGTGGCTGCAAGGCCACAACATTTGGACCTGATTCATGCACTGGAGATCTATCCCTTACCAGCAAAAGCTTCTCTATACAATTTGCGGCATAAGAATGAACAACATTCGAATTAGCTCGAATAAAATTTATCACGTCTGACAAGAGAGCAATTGCTGTGTGCTTGGGAATCTGTTCACGAAACACCGTAAAGAATTTTAAAGCAGAAGCCTGCAAAATTCCTCCATCATTCACACTTTTCCCCAGAAACTCAGGAACTACAACAGAAGTGAAGAAGCTTTCCACATCTACAAGCTGAGCCTCTCCACCTGCCTTTGTTGCCAGTGAGGTCACCAGATAAATTGCAGCATCCTTTTCCTTCCAGTTCTCTGCCTGGTTTGCAGAATACATTGCCAGCATTTTCTGTATCTGACCCGATACCAATGCTATTACCTGCTCCTTATAGTTTGTGGCCAACCCTTTCAAAAGCTCGCAGGCAATTCGCCTCCTGGTACCCACATCGCTTCCTTCAATATCTCTACGTATATACTCAACAAAATTCATCTCAAAGAGCTCCTCGTCATCATCCCGAAGCCGTATGTTTGGGAATACAATGCTCTGGCAAATCTGCTGAAGGGTTTCTGGACTCCCAAAGAGAGAGTGGTGGACACTAGTGCTGACCGTAGTGAGGAATCGGATCGCCGTGATGGTAAGCTGATCACGAGAGGGCGAAGAAGCCTGAGTCAATAGTAGATTCCAGACAGCAGCAGCAAAATCCTTGAGGTAATCCTTAAACTCCTCTTCATTCTTCTCCATATAGAGTTGGAGATTGTCACATACTGCAGAGCGAAGGGCATCAACAGTTCCATCAGCCTCCAGGGCTGCTGTGTATGTGTTGGTGAGGTAGCTCAGAAACTCGGTCATCCACTCTCTCATGTGATCTTCAAAGAACTCAGGAAGCTCGATGGAGTTAAGAGAATAGAAGATCTCACAGCAGAGACGCTGGGACTCAAAGAGGAGGCGAAGGGCATCAGGGGATAGCGACGCAGATGCAATGCTTCCGGAGATGATCTGAGAGGTCTTGAGGAATATATCGAGAAGAGGAGCCGCAAAACCATCAAGGCAGTACTTCAGGTCGAGGCGAAGAGCAGAGGTATCAAATGCGTGGCGGAACTTAGAGAAGATGGAGTTGGCCGCACCGAGGAGGCCGTTGATCTTGGCATAGTCTTTCTCAGAGCGGAGGTATGAAACTAGTTCCGGCAGGAGGCTGGGCCAGGATTGCGGGAAATCGTAAGAGGAAATGATGGAGAGAGACTCACTAAGTTGACTACGGATGCGAGGGGAAGAAGAGAGCATGAGGGAAACGATGCGATCCTTGATCACTGTTTTCTCTGGACCGCGGATGGGGAAGGAAGAGGAAGGGGGCCATCGGGAGCGGAGGTGGTTCTTGAAGTGGACGGCGGCCGCGAGGCGAATTTGCTCGTCGGCAGCGGGCTCGGAGACGAGACGGAGGACAGCAAGGGAGAAACCATGCTGGTTGGCGGCGTCGGAGAGGGAGGACTCGGAAGCGCGGCGTGGCTCGGCGAGGGGAGATAAGGAGAGAAGAAACCACTCGGAGAGAGTTGTTAGGGTTTCCGGGGAGATATCCATTAGCAGAGGAACTAAGGCAAAAAAATGCGACTTACAAGTGTAAGAGACAGCGTGAGAAGAAAGGGGCTGAGCTCGCCGGCGATTGAAAGATCGTAAACTAGAATGTGAATGGGGCGTTTGTTCGACAATTACCAAGGGTTTTCCGGAATTACCTGCAGCTGTCGCTGGCGGTCTCAATTTTTTGTGAAATTTGATTTTATATGCTAATATTATTTAAATGTATAAGTTATTTTTCATTATATATGTATACATATTAGAAGAAGCATGATGTTTAATTAAATTAAAAATATAAATAAAATATTAAAAAATTATAAAAAGAAAAAAGCAAATTTGCGTGCATTTTGTTTGAAGTTTTTACTAGAGAGCCAAAATGTTTAAGAATGCATAAGGGGAGCTAGACCAGACTTAGGCTTCGTTTGGGACGACTTTTTTGTTGCTTCTTAAAGCAGTTTTTTAGTATAAAAATACTAGAAAGCTGTTTTAAGAAGCAACAAGAAAGTTGTCCCAAACGAAGCCTTAATCAAAGTGTCTAATTTGGGCAACATTTGACTAACATGGAATATTGGATTAGCGGAAGGTACTAATTGTCTATATAGGGAATAAAAAGGTTGGGAAATGTTTAGGGGGGTCAAGTCTGAAGTCTTTGGTGGGAATCTAAGGGGTTTAGAGGATGGTGGAAGAGGATTAAAGGCCAAAATTTGCCCTAATTTTGTTGACCAATTAAAGGAGGTTTGAAGATTTCTTTTAATTATTTTTGTAAAGTAAAGAGAAAATGTATAAAATGATGTTAGGATGCTAGGAGAAAAGGTCATGAGAGAGATCCGCAAGTAGAAAAGGGACATTTAGGGCTTTCATTAGGAAGAACATAAAGAGTGGGATTCAACCTCCATGTTCTCAACCATAGAGTTTTCACTATTTATTTTTATTATCAAAATACAAATAGCCCTTCTTCATTTACTCAAGCAAAATTTTAAAATATTACATCAGGTTGTAATATTTATTTATTTTTTAGAAGGGGAATTAAAACCTAAGTGAAAGCATTCTAACTAGTGTCCCATAATGGAAGACTGATGGAGTTAAGAGGCTCGAAGATCTCACAATAGAGGTGTTGGTACTCAAAGAGGAGGAGATGCCAATTGGGGAATAGAGAGCCAAATGTAATACTTTTAGACGTCTAAGAGGTTGATGTAACACATGGAAATAATCCAATCACTAGGAAAAGGAATTTTTTTTGACTTAGTTTTCAAATTATGCTTTTATATCATGTGAGTTTTTAATGATATCAAAATATTATTGTGTTGATTATTATTTCTTCTAACACATATTAGAAAAATTTTATCTGTGTATTTGTGTGTACTAATGTTTCAGATAAATCATATTCTAGACTGTTGAAGACTTTAAGTCATATTAGATTAAGATTTCTTGTAATTGAAGTCTGGACTTTTTTCTCTTTTTCTTGAGTTTGTGAGATTATGACTGTAATTGGGTAACCGTACACACACATACTAGGAGAGTGAGTCAAAACTTATATTTTTAAAACTAATCGTACTATAGGATTCTAGAATCGTACTGGACAATTTGACCTGTGAGTTCCTCTAGAAAGGAGTTAATCGAATCATGCCTTAGACTTTTTTTGTAATATTCGTACTGTATGAATATTGGTTCGTATAGACAATGTCCAGAGTACGAAATGGATACATACCAGTTCATCCCGAACGAACTCACCATTTTCTGAACTGATCGTACTGTATGAAATAAGTTTCGTACATATGACGTTCAAAGTACAAAATGGGTGCAAACTAGCTCGTCCCATACAAACAGGTAAATTTTTTTAAACTATTTATACTATACGAAATTACTT
Organism: Dendrobium nobile; assembly: GCA_022539455.1. Lineage (NCBI taxonomy): Eukaryota > Viridiplantae > Streptophyta > Magnoliopsida > Asparagales > Orchidaceae > Dendrobium > Dendrobium nobile. Next base: position 54,880,699 of record CM039735.1, on the reverse strand, counting down.
TTGTACAGATGATGTCCAGAGTACGAAATGGGCTCATCCATATTCATAATATACTATATGATATGGAGTTCGGACAAACGACGATCAAAGTATGAAATGGGTTCGTACAAAATCGTACAAGACAAACTTGTTTAATTTGGAACTATTCATACTATATAATGTCAGTTCGTATAGATGATTAACAGAGTACAAAATCAGTTCATCTAGGATTGTAAAAAGATTTGTTGAAATATTCATACGTATGAAGTATGATGGTACTGTACGATCCAAGACGGTCAAATTAAAATTTTCAATTTTTTAGATGGTTTTTCCTACTTTCATATTTAGGAGTCCTAAAAGCTGACTAACTTAGAACTCCTACTACAAAATTCTTTTGAGAGTGTGCTTGGAGAGTGTTTGGGAGAGTATCTTGGGATTAGAGAGTGAGAGATCTCTTAAGTGGGAGTTGTGAGGGGATTCACTAGTTTGCCCAATGATTAGGATCTCTTGCTTGTTCTTCAAAGTTTTTCCTACTTTCTTAAAGACTCTTGAAAGAAGATTTTCAAAGGAGATATGGTACTCTGTCGAAACCAAGAGGATGTGAAAAGATAATGATACTCTACCAACACTAGGAAGGTATGAAAGGATGATGATACTCTGCTGATATTAGGAGGGTATGAAAGGACGTCACTACTCTGCCATCACCAAGAGGGCGAAAAAGGACAACATTACTCTACCGTACTGGGGATTAGTTGAAGATAGATTAATTGTAAGGGCTTTTTAGCATTGTTGTGGGAGCAAAAGGAGAGTCACTTTAGTATAGTACAATACCTGAAGGAGTCTTCAGGGAATAGATATAGGTATAGTTGGACCTAACCACTGTAAATTATGTGTTCTTTTATTTTTACTTTTTAACTACATTTTTATTTTCTACAATTTTTTTAATTTTATGGTTGAAAAAATATTTTTAAAAAATTTATCATTATGATTAAAATTTCTAAATTGGTTTTCTAAATTACCAAGAGTTTTTTAAATTACTAATTCACCCCCTCACTTGGTAAGCCTTAGGACAATTATATTAAGTCTAATAGCCTATTCGAACTTTCAAGTGGTATTAGAGCCTACTTTTGATAATTAAGATTTAGATAACCTTTTGAAAATGATCAAGGCTACTTTTGGAAACTGTAACACACTTGAAGGATATTCAATCACTAGACCACCACTACTTTATAACATCCCTTTTAATTTTTAGAAAATCTATATATCTACTTTTCTTCAATTGCTTGACTATTGCATGTAGATTTTAGTATAGGAAGGATACACTAGACCGACTAGACTTATAGATGGAATTATAATTGAAACACCATTTACGGATTGGATGGTAGAGAAAAAAGAATTAGCTCAGTTGAATGCTAAATATTTAAACAGCTTTTTTGGTGCACTTAAGTCTAAGGACTATATGCGTGTTGAAACACCATTTATGGATTGGATGGTAGAGAAAAAAGAATTAGCTCAGTTGAATGCTAAATGTTTAAACTGCTTTTTTGGTGTACTTTTAAGTCTAAGGACTATATGCGTGTTTCAACTTATATAATGAGAAAAGAAATTTGGGAAAGACTTTGCATAATATATGAAGGAACTAATGAAGTGAAACAGTCTAGATTAAACATTCTATTACATGACTATAAACATTTTTGCTTGAAAATAAATGAATCAATTACTAATATGTACACTCATTATACACATATAGTCACTACATTGCATGCATTAGGTAAGGAACTATCAAACTCTGAAAAAGTCAATAAAATTCTTTATTGCTTGTCTACTGCATATGATACAACTTGTTGTGGGAGCAAAAAGAGAGTCACTTTAGTATAGTGCAATACCTGAAGAAGTCTTCAGGTAATGGATATAGGTCTAGTTGGACCTAACCACTATAAAATTATGTGTTATTTTATTTTTACTTTTTAACTGCATTTTTATTTTCTAGAATTTTTTTAATTTTGTGGTTAAAAAATTTATCATTATGATTAAAATTTCTAAATTACCAAGAGTTTTTTAAATTACTAATTCACCCCCTCACTTAATTAACCTTAGGACAATTATATCAAGTTTAACAACCTATTTGGACTTTCAAGTGGTATTAGAGCCTACTTTCGATAATCAAGATTTACACAACTTTTTGAAAATGATCATGGCTACTTTTAGAAACTATAACAAACCTGAAGGATATTCAATCACTAGACCACCACTGCTTTATAACATCCCTTTTGATTTTTAGAAAATTTATATATCTGTTTTTCTTCAATCGCTTGACTATCACATGTGGATTTTAAGTATAGGAAGGGTACACTAGACCGACTAGATTATAGATGGAATTTTAATTGAAACACCATTTATTGATTGGATGGTAGAGAAAAAAGAATTAGCTCAGTTGAATGTTAAATGTTTAAACAACTTTTTTGGTGCACTTAAGTCTAAGGATTATATGCGTGTTTCAACTTATATAACGAGAAAAGAAATTTGGGAAATACTTTGCATAATATATGAAGGAACTAATGAAGTGAAACAGTCTAGATTAAAAATTCTATTACATGACTATAAACATTTTTGCTTGAAAATAAATGAATCAATTACTAATATGTACACTCATTATACACATATAGTCACTACATTGTATGCATTAGGTAGGGAACTATCAAACTCTGAGAAAGTCAATAAAATTCTTTATTGCTTGTCTACTGCATATGATACAACTTGTTGTGGGAGCAAAAAGAGAGTCACTTTAGTATAGTGCAATACCTGAATGAGTCTTCAGGTAATGGATATAGGTCTAGTTGGACCTAACCACTATAAAATTATGTGTTATTTTATTTTTACTTTTTAATTGCATTTTTATTTTCTAGAATTTTTTTAATTTTGTGGTTAAAAAAATTATCATTATGATTAAAATTTCTAAATTACCAAGAGTTTTTTAAATTACTAATTCACCCCCTCACTTAATTAACCTTAGGACAATTATATCAAGTTTAACAACCTATTTGAACTTTCAAGTGGTATTAGAGCCTACTTCGATAATCAAGATTTACACAACTTTTTGAAAATGATCATGGCTACTTTTAGAAACTATAACAAACCTGAAGGATATTCAATCACTAGACCACCACTGCTTTATAACATCCCTTTTGATTTTTAGAAAATCTATATATCTGCTTTTCTTCAATCGCTTGACTATCACATGTGGATTTTAAGTATAGGAAGGGTACACTAGACCGACTAGACTTATAGATGGAATTTTAATTGAAACACCATTTATTGATTGGATGGTAGAGAAAAAAGAATTAGCTCAGTTGAATGTTAAATGTTTAAACAACTTTTTTGGTGCACTTAAGTCTAAGGATTATATGCGTGTTTCAACTTATATAACGAGAAAAGAAATTTGCTCTCTGTAAGATTTTCATCCATACGAAATTAAATATCGTCCAGGACGATCTGGTCTCTGTAAGATTTTTGTACAGACGAAATTAAATATCATCCAGGATGATCTGGTCTCTGTAAGATTTTCGTCCAGACGAATTTAAATATTGTCTAGGACGATCTGGTCTCTGTAAGATTTTCGTCCAGACGAAATTAAATTATCGTACATGACAATTTTCTCTCTGTAAGATTTTCGTCCAGACAAAATTAAATATTGTCCAGGACGATCTGGTCTCTGTAAGAATTTCGTCCGGATGAACCAATTTTCGTCCAGACGATACAACCGACTTAGGACGGTTTTTCTACAATTTTTGGAATCGACCTTGTAATAACCGTTCGTACCGGACGAACTTGGTTCGTACGGGACGATCAGCTTATACGAAAACATTTCGTACACATATACAAATAGGTTCGTTTCAAGGCTTTTAAGTAATATCGTCCAGGACGATCCACGATCGTACGAGACGATCCAGTGCGTACAGAATTGAAAACTTATAGTTTTTGGGCGATTTTTCTTGTCTTTTGTATAAATAGTCCAAATTAGACTGCCACCCAATCTTTTTGTCATTTTATCTTCGTGCCTATTGAGAGAAAAGTCAAGGAGAGAGTGTGAGAGAGCATTCAAAGGAGGATTCCTACCACTGGAGTGTGAAGACTTCACTGGGTGTTTAAAGGTAAGAATCTCTACTTATGAATTTGGATTACTTCACTCTTTTCTTTCTTCCTTCTAGATTTCTTGTGAGAAGATCTGTCAAGGAGATCCGGTTCGCTGCCGACACTTGGAGAGTGTGAACAGCCGAATGGTTCGCTGCCTACACTTGGACAGTGTGAACAGCCGAAGGGTTCGCTGCTTACACTTGGAGAGTGTGAACAGCCGAAGGGTTCGCTGCCTACACGTGGAGAATGTGAACAGTCAAAGGGTTCGCTGCCTACACTTGGAGAGTGTGAACAGACGGAGGGTTCTCTACCCACACTAGGAGAGTGTGAAAGGATGGAAGGTTCTCTGCCAACACTGGGGATTGTGTAAAAGGACGACGGTTCTCTGCCGCATCGGGTAGTGGTGAAAAGAGTGTTTGTAAAGGCTTCTCCGCCTTGCTGTGGGTGCAAAAGGGGAGTCACTATTGGTATTAGTGCAATACTCAGAGGGTGCCTCTAGGGAGTGGATGTAGGTCTGGTTTAGACCGAACCACTATAAATCTTGTGTCATTTACTTTACTGCTTTTTATTTTCCACATTTTTCTTTTGTTTAAAAACTGTGGTTGAAAAATGTTTTCTATAAAAACTTAATAAAAATTTTCATTTCGGTTCAACACATTTTCAAAGAGGGTTTAAATTTTTAAACTACCAATTTACCCCCCCCCCCCTCTTGGTAGTCTTGGGACATTAACTTAGGTCTAACAACCTATTCACTAGGCTCAACAAGTGGTATCAGAGCTCCGTTTCAAAATCATAAGTTTAAAATACTTTTTAATTAACGTAGATGGCTATATTCGGAAACAGAAATACACCTGAGGGTTACTCTATTACTAGACCTCCACTGTTTGACAATATTCCTTTTGATTTCTAAAAAACATGCATGTCTACTTTCTTGCAATCGCTTGATTATTGTATGTGGATCCTAGTCCAGGAAGGTTATACAAAACCAACTAGATTAGTTGATGGAGTTAGGGTAGAAACACCGTTTACAGATTGGACTATAGAAGAACGTGACTTAGCACAACTAAATGCCAAATGTCTAAATAGCTTTTTTTGTGCTTTAAAATCTGAAGACTACATGCAGGTTTCCACTTGCAAAAGTGGAAAGGACATATGAGATAGACTTTATATAACTTATGAAGGAACTAATGATGTTAAGAAATCAAGACTCAATATCTTGTTACATGACTATGAGTTATTTCGCATGAAACCTAATGAATCTATTTCTGACATGTACACAAGATTCACACAAATTGTCACTTCTTTGCATGCACTTGGTAGGGAATTAACTAATGCTGAAATGGTTAATAAGATTCTTCATTGTTTACCTACTGCTTATGATGCAAAAATTACTGTAATTACAGAGTCTAAAGATCTAAACATTTATTTTATTGACAATCTTCTTGGTTCACTCATTGCTTATGAGCAAGGAGTAAGTCAAAGAAAGATTGATGTAGGTGAACCACGAAAGGAGAAGAATATTGTACTAAAAATGAAAGAGTCAGAGAGTGAACACTCATAACCTGAGGATGAAGATGATATTTCATTAATGACTAGACAATTCAGAAGCTTTTTAAAGAGGAAACAGAAGAGACGACAGCAATGGAATAGAGGTAAGTTTAACAGAAATGACAAGGTTTCTAATGAAGTGATTTGTTATGAATGCAGGAAACCATGTCATATCAAGACTGATTGCCCAAAACTCAAAGCCACTCCTAACAAGGAGAAGGTAGAGGAGAAACCAATTGTAAAGAAGGGTAAGAAGAAGTTTCAAAGAGCTTTTTGGGCGGACTCAGCTTCAGACTCATCCGAGATGAAAAAAAAAGAAGAAGTTACCAACCTTTGCTTGATGGCAGATAATATTGATCAATCAGATCAAGAAGAGGTATGTGACTTAACTTATGATGAATTGTTTGAAGTTTTTGAACACATGCATGATGCATATAGGAAATTGAAAAAGATGCATGCTAGTGTAAGTTTAGAATTGGAAGAGCTTAAGAAGGAACATGAAATCCTTTGGAAAGATCGTGCATTAATAGATGACAACCACATGAAACTACTTGACGAATATGATGACTTGAATAAGAATTTTAAAAATCTAAAATCATCCTATGCTGATCTTGAAAGAGATTTTAAAAAATTTAAGGATGAATCTGAGAGGAAAACATATCGTATTAGTTATATAAATCGGATCTTGGAAGAAACGAATTTATTTTATAAATTGATAATAAGAGCTCTTGAGGATAATAGGATACCCCCCAAAATTGAAGATTTTATAAATCCTAAATATTATCCTAAATATATGGAATCCCTTAGAAGACAAACAAATGGAAGAAAACTTAGGAATACTTTTCCTAAAGTTAAATGTAATAATTATGGATTTTTGGGACATATAGCTCACACCTGTACTTTGAAGATGAAAATTAATTTGGTGTGGAGACCTAAGATGCATAAACCTAGACATATCATACATGCATCTGATTATAAATTGCTAAAAGGTGAACCCAAACTTGTTTGGGTTCCCAGGTCTAACATTTGATATTTTTACAGGGTTGCTCTCACACAAGACCTCGTGGGAGCATATGGTACCTGGACAGCGGATGTTCAAAGCATATGACTGGAGATACTGCTCAATTCATAATGCTGGAAACCAGGAGTGGAGGCAAGGTTACACTTGGAGATAATACCACAAAGAAAGTGGTTGGATCAGGTATGATTGGAAATTTTAAAAACTTTTTCATAGACAATGTGTTATTGATTGAAGGCTAAAAACATAATTTGTTAAGTATAAGTCAGCTATGTGATAAGGGCTATAATATAAAATTTTTACCTACTAGCTGCATATTAAGCCTATGTGGGAAAGGAGTTTTAAATGGAAAAAGGGTAAATAATGTTTACATGCTAGATTTAAATTGTATTCAATCTCCTACTGCTTTTTGTTTGAAAACTGTTTCTGATGAATCATGGCTTTGGCATAGGAGGCTTTGTCATTCTAGTATGAAAAACCTTAGGAGAATTACCTAAAAAAACTTAGTGAGAGGTATACCAAAACTTGACTTTACTAAGGACCACGTTTGTGATGCATGTCAATTAGGAAAACAAGTGAAGCCCTCTTTTAAGTCCAATAAGGATCTTAGAACTAGTAAAGCATTGGAAATTCTTCACATGGATTATTTTGGACCCGTAGGAACTGTAAGTCTAGGAGGGAAGGTATATGGATTTGTTATAGTAGATGATTTCTCAAGATTCACTTGGGTTAGATTTCTTTTTCATAAGAATGAATCATTTGAGAAATTTAGAAATTTTTCGACTTGGATTCAAAGAAAATTAGGGTGTGAAATAATTTCTATACAAAGTGATCATGGAGGAGAATTTGAAAATGAAAGATTTAAAAATTTTTGTAAAGAAAAAGGGATTGATCACAATTTTTCTGCACCTAGAACCACTCAACAAAATGGGGTAGTTGAAAAGGAAAAACAGAACATTAATAGAAGCCGCCCGAGCAATGTTGGCAGAATACTCACTTCCTAGATATTTTTTGGTTGAGGCAGTTAGCACTGCATGCTATGTTCTGAATAAGGTGAATGTGAGATCAAATTTAAATAAAATACCCTATGAGTTGCTAAAAGGTAGAACACCAAATTTGTCTCATTTGCATGTTTTTGGTTGCAAGGTGTTCATTCATAATAATGGAAAATCTGCCTTAGGAAAATTTGATCCAAACTCAGATGAAGGAATTTTTTTTGGATATTCAAGTGTTGAAAAATCTTATAGGGTATTCAACAAAAGAGCCTTAGTAATTGAAGAAACCACACATGTTGTATTTGATAAATCTGGAAATTTGGAAGAGCCAAATATTGTTGAAGATGAGATTGAGGAAAACTCCCAAAAGATTGATAGAATAAATTTGGAATAAAATATGGAAGAGAATTTGGAAACAGAAAACCCTTTGCCTAGAGATTTGAGATTTTCTAAAAACCACCAAAGGGAATTGATTATAAGTGAATCTAGTGAGGGTGTTAGAACTAGGCGTGGATTAAACAAGGAATTCAATCATTCAGCCTTTATTTCAACTATAGAACCCACTAATATTGATCAAGCACTTTCTGATGAATTTTGGATATTGGCCATGCAAGAAGAGTTGAATTAATTTGTAAGAAATAAAGTTTGGGAATTAACTTCAAGGCCAAAAGATCAAAGTGTTGTTGGAACCAAGTGGGTGTTCAAAAATAAAATGAATGACTCAGGAGTAGTCATTATAAATAAGGCTAGATTAGTTGCTAAGGGGTATAATCAAATTAAAGGAATTGATTTTGAGGAGACTTTTGCCCCTGTAGCTAGACTTGAAGCAATTAGGGTTTTACTTGCCTTTGCCTGTTTTAAAGGATTTAAATTGTTTCAAATGGATGTCAAAAGTGCCTTTTTAAATGGGGTAATTTAAGAAGATGTTTTTGTAGAACAATCTCCAGGTTTTGAAAATTCTAAATACCCTAATCATGTTTTTAAGTTAAAAAAGGCATTATATGGATTGAAACAGGCACCTAGGGCTTGGTATGAGAGGTTAAGCACCTTCCTACTTGAAAGATCTTTTAAAAAAGGAAGTGTAGATACAACTCTCTTTTTAAAGAAATTTGGAAAGGATATACTCATTGTTCAAATTTATGTGGATGATATCTTTTTTTGATCTTCAAATAAAAATCTTTGTGATGATTTTTCTAAAATAATGAGTAGTGAATTTGAAATGAGTCTAATGGGAGATTTAAATTACTTTCTAGGCTTTAGCATTAAGCAACTTGAGGAAGGTACATTTCTTAGTCAAACTAAATATATTAAGGACATCCTCAAAAAATATGAAATGGACAATGCTAAACCTGTTAGTACACCAATGAGTTCCTTAGTTCAGTTGGATAAGGACCTTAAGGGAAAATCTGTTGATCAAAAGAAATTTAGAGGGATTATTGGATCTTTACTTTACTTGACTGCTAGCCGACCAGATATTATGTTCAGTGTTTGCTTATGTGCTAGATTTCAATCAGATCTAAAAGAATCACATTTGACAGCAGTGAAAAGGATATTAAGATATTTACTAGGAACTCAGAACTTAGGAATTTGGTATCCTAAGTTTAGCTCTTCATTTGAAATTATTGGTTATTCAGATTCTGACTTTGCAAGCTGTAGAGTGGATAGGAAAAGCACTTCTGGAACATGTCAATTCATTGGAAATTCATTAGTTTCATGGTCTAGTAGAAAACAAAATTTAGTGGCCCTATCTACTGTAGAAGCAGAATACATTACATTAGGAATATGTGTGGCATAAGTACTTTGGTTAAAACAACAGTTGATTTATTTAGGATTAACCATAGGCACTATTCCAATTTATTGTGATAATACTAGTGCTATTTGCATTTCCAAAAATCCTATTCAACATTCTAAAACCAAACATATTGACATAAGGCATCATTTCATAAGGGATCATGTATCCAAGGGAGAAATTGAACTTACTCATGTTTCAATTGAAAATCAACTTGCATACATTTTTACAAAACCTTTAGCCTTTGATACTTTCAGTACATTAAGAACAAGGCTTGGTGTAATTGATTTGAATGCTTAAATAAAAATATTTTTGCAACATTGATATTTATGTTTTCGTAGTTTATGTTTTTTTTATGATTTTTGTTTTGTGTTTTGAGTGATTTTATTTTTAGAGTCTATGCATTTGTCATAGTGTATTGTGATTTGTGTTTTGTTTGATTTTTTCTAATAAAAATTTAAAAATCCAAAAATGTGGAAATTGTCCGGGACGAAATTTTTCGTACGGGACGATGTGTGTAAAATTTAGTTTGCGTGATTTGAAACATCTCGAGAGCAGTTTTTAATGTAGTTCGTTTGTACGATCTACATGATCGTCCGGGACGAAATTTTTTTTTTCTCTCAAACGTCGGGACGATTGAATGCAGCAGTTGAATGGATAAGGCAGTTTTAATTGTGAACTTCATCCGTACGAACTTTTGGTTCGTCCAGACGAACATACGTCGATTTATAGCGGGGGATGGTTTTCAACTGACATTAAAACGAATTAACTTTTAATCGTCTGTATGAAATTTTTTCGTCTGTACGATCGGTCAAGTGAAAAAGTCTGTACGAAAGGACGTATCGTAAGTTGTGTTGATTACAAAAAGCCGTTACATTTTGGACGAATTTGATCATCTGTACGAAATTTTTTCGTCCAGACGAACGATAATTTTCGTCCAGGACGAACATTTTTCGTCCAAGACGAACGTATCGTTTTCTTTAAAAAAGAAGGCTTTCTAACTCAACAATCACATCTCCAAACATCTCTTTCAATCCCTTTCGACTTCCAAATCAACAATGGCCTCCTCTAGCAAGTGACAAAAGGTGTTAGCAAAGAAACCTCATAGGAATGCTTCTGAAAACTTTATCTCAAAAGCAAATGAGGAATCCTTTCCTCGATTTGCTTATGCAAAAATCACTCCTTCTCGTATTCTGATTCAAAGTGAGATAAACTTCAAGGTAATACACCTTTTTGCTTCCACTCAGTTTCAATTTATCTTATCTCTCATCCACCTCTACAACAAACAAACCTTCCTTTACTTCCTAGCCAATATAAGTTTCAACTCCGATCACTCTTCTGTAGTTCTTATGTGTTTAAACAAAAAGTTGAAATCACTAAGCATAACTTAGGTGCTTTTCTTAACTTGAGAACTGAAGGTTCTAGAGCCCACACTCTTATGAACAATAACACCTTCAAGTGGTTTGAAATCAATAGGGTGATTAGAGGAAATAGCCTAGATTATCATATTGCTAGAGTTTCTGGAATGACCAAAAATGCTCGAATCATCCAGCACATTCTTAGATTTTCTATTATTCCAAAAGCTGGTGATATGATCAACATTACTCCACTCCTTTGTGTTATGACTTTTTTGATAATGAATAAAAGTCCTATTGATGAAGCCCAACTTATCTTAGACCATCTTTATGGGCTTTCTGAAATTGGACATGCAGATCAGAAAAGAAAAAGGAATATTTCATTGGGTCACTTGATTACATTTATTTTGGAAAAGAAATACAATCTAGTGCATCCTGATGAAGAATATGAAGTGCCGGTCTACTACAATGATGCCTCTTTTAGAGCTATCTTCAAGGAGCAAAAAGAGAAAGCACCTGCCAGTGCTTCTGAAGAAGAAGAAGGAGGAGAACAATCATCTGCACCTCAATCAAATTATCAAAATTTGATTGAGAAATTTGATAGACTTGAGACTCATTTTGATCAACGATTTGATCAAATTAATGCTCAACTTCTGCAGCAGCAACAGGACATTGGTAGTATAAGAAATGAAGTTCATGAAATTAATACCAATGTTATGTTGATGACTTCCTACTTCAACTTATTTGGTGGCATTCCTCCTCCTCCTCCAGAAGAATAGAGATTTGGGTGATGATTTTCTAGATGTTTCTTGTATTAGTGTTTATTTTAGTTTGTTTTAGTTGTGCTAAAAGTTCAGTGTCTTTTTTTTGTATTGATATTATGAAGTGATTTTGTAATCTTTTTCATTAATATCAATATATGTTGTATTTGCTTTAAATTTGGATTGGTGTTGAAATGTGTTTAATCTTTATGAATTTCATTTAGTCTTTTTAATCTTAATTGTGCTTAAATTAGATTGTAATTTGAGATTAATGTCATTAGATAATCTAGACTTTCTAAATTTAAAATTTGTTTATAACTTGTTATAATTAGAATTTTTAATTTCATGTCTATTCGTTTAGACTACATAAAAATTAATAATATTATTTCAATTTAGATGCTTTCTTATTTTGTATTTCTTTGCTCAAGTGATATTTATGCACTTAGAAAAATTTGAAATTTTAGATTATTGATCTTGGAAAGAATTGGTATCAATTACTCTTGAAAATTGTATAAAAAGTACAAAAATCAAAAGGAATGCGCAAAGGTTCGCAAATGTGAAAAAGAGGCACAAAATAAGCCTAATGTAAAAAGATGCACAAAAATGTGCCAAATAATTGAAAAAGATACGCAAAGCGCCACATGTAGTAATTCTATTCTTTCCAGATTCTTTCAATCTCTTATTTCAAATTGATCTTATGTTCATTTATATTTCTATTGAACTTTGAAATATATAATTTTTATTCATCTCTCTTGTAATGATTTTCTTTATCTCAAATGTCTAAATTGAATCATGTCTTTAATAAATTCTTCTTACTTACAATGTTATATCACTTCTTAAATTCTATGAATTTCTATGATTTACCTAATGTTATTAGTTTTAGATTGCATACCATATGTCAATCACTCCTTAGATTAAATTTTCAAATGGATTTCATATAATTACATACATTTCTTGTCTATTTCTTCTTCACTTTTTGTTGTTGTTAAAAAGGGGGAGAAATTATTGTGTTTGTATGTTTGTATTTTGGTTTTGTATTATTTTTTGGTTTTGTGTCATTTGGCTTTGGTTTTGTTTTTGTGTCATTTGGCTTGTGTTATTAGTATTGTCTTGTATTTTTTTTGTTTGTTTTGTTAAAAATTTTGAAAAAACAAAAATTGTGTTCTTTAGTTCAAAATGCCTCCTTATTTTCATGTATTCATCATCTCAGGGGGAGTTTAGGAGATTTTGTAAATTGAAATCATACAAACAATAATTGTTTTGCCATCTTCAAAAAGGGGGAGATTGTTAAGATAGTTGTTATTTGCATGTTTTATATTTTTGCAACTTGTATAGTTTTGATGATTCCAAACATTATTATTCAAATGTGTAGTTATCTCCTAACAAATTTAGAAAATTTGTATTTTCTCTTGTGTGTACTAACATTTCAGGAAAATCGAACTCCAGACTACGAAGACTTCAAATCAAATTCAGTATGTAATACTTTGTGAATTTGAAGCTTGTACTTTTCTTTGAAATAAACTTGAAAGGAAGTGATTTTATTTGAGTGAATAAAAACATACACACACACACATAAGGAGATCATATAAAATTTATACTGATCGTACGGGACGATATCAGTTCGTACGGGATGATCAGACAGTTATCTCCTATTAAGATCACATGGAACGAATAGGAACTGGTCAGAAAAAATTTCTAAGTCCTATTCATCCAGGACAAAATTAAAAATCGTCTGGGACGATTTGCTCTCTGTAAGATTTTCGTCCAGACGAAATTAAATATCGTCCAGGATGATTTGATCTCTATAAGATTTTCGTCCAGACGAAATTAAATTATCGTACATGACGATTTGCTCTCTGTAAGATTTTTGTCCAGACGAAATTAAATATCGTCCAAGACGATCTGGTCTCTATAAGATTTTTGTCCAGGACAATTTGGTCTCTGTAAGATTTTCGTCCAGACGAAATTAAATATCATCCAGGATGATCTGGTCTCTGTAAGATTTTCGTCCAGACAAAATTAAATTATCGTACATGACGATTTGCTCTCTGTAAGATTTTTCGTCCAGAAAAAATTAAATATCGTCCAGGACGATCTGGTCTCGGTAAGAATTTTGTCTGGACGAACCAATTTTCATCCAGACGAAACAACCGACTTAGGACGGTTTTTCTGCAGTTTTTGGAACCGACCTTGTAATAACCGTTCGTACCGGACGAACTTGGTTCGTACCGGACGAACTTGGTTCGTACGGGACGATCAACTTGTACGAAAACATTTCGTGCACATATACAAATAGGTTCGTTTCAAGGCTTTTAAGTAATATCGTCCAGGACGATCCACGATCGTACGGGACGATCCACTGCGTACAGAATTGAAAACTTGCAGTTTTTGGGCGGTTTTTCTTGTCTTTTGTATAAATAGTCCAAATTAGACTGCCACCCAATCTTTTTGTCATTTGATCTTTGTGCCTATTGAGAGAAAAGTTAAGGAGAGAGTGTGAGAGAGCATTCAAAGGAGGATTCCTACCACTGGAGTGTGAAGACTTCACTGGGTGTTTAAAGGTAAGAATCTCTACTTGTGAATTTGGATTACTTCACTCTTTTTTTTTTTTCCTTCTAGATTTCTTGTGAGAAGATCTATCAAGGAGATCCGATTCGCTGCCGACACTTGGATAGTGTGAACAGCCGAAGGGTTCACTGCCTACACTTGGAGAGTGTGAATAGCCGAAGGGTTCGCTGCCTACACTTGGAGAGTGTGAACAGCCGAAGGGTTCGCTGCCTACACTTGGAGAGTGTGAATAGCCGAAGGGTTCGCTGCCTACACTTAGAGAGTGTGAACAGACAGAGGGTTCTTTGCCCACACTAGGAGAATGTGAAAGGACGGAAGGTTCTCTGCCAACACTGGGGATTGTGTAAAAGGATGACGGTTCTCTGCCGCACCGGGTAGTGGTGAAAAGAGTATTTGTAAAGGCTTCTCCGCCTTGCTGTGGGTGCAAAAGGGGAGTCGCTATTGGTATTAGTGCAATACTCAGAGGGTGCCTCTGGGAAGTGGATGTAGGTCTAGTTTAGACCGAACCACTATAAATCTTGTGTCATTTACTTTACTGCTTTTTATTTTCCGCATTTTTCTTTTGTTTAAAAACTCTGTGGTTGAAAAATGTTTTCTATAAAAACTTAATAAAAATTTTCATTTTGGTTCAACACATTTTCAAAGAGGGTTTAAATTTTTAAACTACCAATTCACCCCCCCTCTTGGTAGCCCTGGGACATTAACTTAGGTCTAACAACCTATTCACTAGACTCAACACTTTGCATAATGTATGAAGGAACTAATGAAGTGAAACACTCTACTTGAACATTTTATTACATGACTGTAAACTTTTTTGCATGAAAATGAATGAATCAATCTCCAAAAAGTACACTCATTGTATATATATAGTCACTTCATTGCATGCATTAGGTAGGGAACTAACAAACTCTGAGAAAGTTAAAGAAATTCTTTATTATTTGCCTACTACATATGATACAAAGATAACTATAATAATTGAGTTAAAAGACTTAACTGTTTATTATATTGACAATCTACTTGGATTACTAATTGCTTACGAGCAAGGAATGATTCAAAGATAGATTAACGTAGGTGACAATCATAAGGAGAAAAATATTGCATTTAAAGTGGATGACCCGAGAAGGTGGATTACCCTCACCCCTAATGTTCTAAATAACATATTTAATCATTGGAAGATGAAATGTTAGAAGCTCGATTAACTCTGAATGTTTAACCGTTCAAGTGCTTATTACTTTTAGTTTTTTTTTTCTTTCCAACTTTGGAATCACCTTCCTCGTTCTCCTTGTCAAGTTGATTTGATTGTGTAGACACCATGGAAACATTATTAGTAACTTTTGATTTTCCTTTAAGAGACATGTTAGGCACAAATTCACCTTCCTTCATGTGATTCTCCCTTCTGCCAACATCATTCTTAGATTTTTCTCCATTGATATGATTTAAAGTACAATATTTTTTAATCAAAGCAACATCATCCCCTTCCTTGTGAAGATCATTTTCATTGTTATGAATTTTGGCCTCTTCCTCCACATGTGACATACCAATAATAGTCGGATCACCTGCCTTATTCTAAAAAAGCAAATCATCCCTTAGAGAGTAATTATCAACATTAGTTTCATGGTCACTAGTCGGGTTGTCTTAAGGTTTAGGGTTTTCTATAGGTAAAGTTTCAGTGTCAACCAATTTTTTTGTAGAATTATTGCTCTTTTGTAAAGGAAAATTATGTTCATTATCTTTAGAATTCTTCTTGTATGAAAGGACCCCAATATTCCCCTAATTTTTTATTTTTTTATTTAAGGTTAGGATGAGCCACAAAACAATCACTAAATGAATGACCATGCACTTTGTAATGAGAACCTTTTGAAGGTAACTAGAAGCTTCTAATCCAAGCCAACCTCTCTACTATGGTTCTTGGTATTATCCATTTCCAAAAAAATCTAGGCAACATAAGACCTAGATCTTGAAGCTGTTGCTTGCTCCGTTTGTAAAGGCCTACTAAATATGGAACCCAATGCATGTAAAACTTGAGAATTAAAGAAATGTAACTTCAAATTTAGAAAAGAAATACATTTAGGTACTATAGGAGACTCCTCTTTCATATCAAAGTAAGGAGACCACTTTAATAATGTCATTTGATAATTATTGATGTAACAAGACCTTCTAGGAAATATTCTACTATAATCCAAGTCATTGAAATGTTTAATAGCCACATGCCTAGCATCTAACAATCCAATAGACAACCCCTAGGAAGTTTGGGAATGCCAAAAAATGACCTGATAGAATCACGGTTAGGGTGACGCAACGAAAACTTCCCGACCAGCGTGAACTGATAAGGAGATGTTAGTTTCAAGATAACTTCATTAGAAATCAACAAAGAAGGAAAACCCTTAACATAAGACTTAGAAAAAGTGAAATTTAATTCTTTTGAAGAAGAAATCCCATAAGGATTTCATTAAAGGAACGAGACTTCGGTTTTGATTCATTACCAGAAGCATCAAAAAGTCCTTTGTTGACCACCATAGAGCCTAACGGAGGTACTCCCGAAGGGGAAGTAGTTGCAGATGAAGGACGAGCCACCATGGAGAAAAAATAAGAAAAGAACTAAAGGCCTAGAGACCTTAGGTTACAACAATGCCCGATTAATCCATTAAAATGAGAGAAAAACTAATAAAAAACTTAGAGAAACAATAAAAGCCACTATCAACTATAGTTGAAGACCGAATCGCCAGAGCCATGAGCGCAGAGGATAGAGCTATGGTGAGTGATTTATCAAAGCTCCTTTTTATTCTATTTATATATATTTTTTATTTTTCAAAGATCTTTTTTTTTTTTTTTTTTTTGTTTTTAGTTAAAACCCATGGAGGGGCCTACACATTAATTGATAAAACCAATTACATAGTCATTAAAGGAAATCATCAGCTCACTAATGCTCGAATGATCAATAAAACAAAGCAAAATAAAACCTACAAGCTGAGAATCTCCACTAAACAAAAGTACAAGGTACCCTAGTAACATTCTAAAGATGCTATAGACAAGCATCCAAAAAAGTAAGGTAAAGGTAAGGAAATGAAGACCAACCTTTCTGCAAAAAAGCTTGACGACAGCCATATGCATTTCCACCTACAAAATAAAATAGATGCAAAAACACTAGCTAGACCACAAAACATTATAGGTTAACCAAAAAAAGTAAACTAAATTTAAGCCAGTACCAAAATAAGATAAGCAACATTTACATAGTAAGAAGTAATCCAAGCCATGCCACCAACTTAAGCAAAAGAAGGTATGAAGACTGATAGAGCTCATAGTAGAATTAATACAGAAAGCCTCAATTAGTTTATCGATAAGCCACTCAATCCTACCCTTAGGAGCAATCAAGGATAACTTAAATAGGCCCAAATAACAAAGCATAAAACCCTAGAGAAATAGCATAACCTGAAGCTTATCAACCATACCAAGACTAAAATAAAACCCTGAGCCATGACCTTTAAAATAGATGCCAAGCAGCATATCAACTAGATAAGGTTTAACATATGCCAAGCCAAAAAGCAGGGGACAACTAAACACGTGCAGGTGACAGCCAAACCGAAAACAGAGTCAACATAACCCCAATGTCTAGCCATCCTCTCATAGATACCCCCAGCAAGCCAAGAAAGCAACCTGAAGGTAAGAGAGAAATAATGGGACCAACCATCATCCATATCCGTCCAATCATAACTCAAGTCTAAATCCACAAAAACTTTAGCTAAACTGAAAGCCATAGAGAGATACCAACCACAAATCACAAGAAGCAGGCCAACATAAAACCCGAGAATTAAAAGGAGAATAGAGAAACAAAAAGAAACCCAAAGAAAAAGCAAAAATAGGAGCCAACACAGATAAACACCAATCCAGGCATCTAGAGAGAAGAACCAAACTAAGGACATCATAGTATACCTCCAGGAAGAGAGAAAGAAATGCATGGAATTACCCACCCCGAGAAAATTATAAACAGTAAATAAATAGATAGTGGTAGCATCCCAACTGAGAAAGCCCAAAAGCCCAGCCATCGTCTCACTAATACCCCCATCAAGCCAAAGTAGCAACCAGAAAAGTAAGAGAGGATTGAAACATCAATAAGAAACAAAAAAAAAAGAGTAACAACAAGAGCCAACATAGAGAATCTCCATTCCAAGCATCTAGAGAACCGAGAAAAATTAAATTAATCACAACGCACATCCAGAAAGAAGAGAGGAAATGTAGAGAACCACCCATCCCAATTAACACCCAAACAACAAAATCATAAGTAAAGTAGCAGCCGTAATGAAAATGCCTACCAACATAAGAATAACCAAAACCACCACTAAGTAGCAGAAAAAACCAAAGAGTCATCAAAGAGTGATGGCACCTAAACCCAACCCAATAACAAAAATTCCAAAGAAAGGACCAGCTCACCAACCAGAGGACCCAACAGAGGCCCCTAAACAATGAAAGCATAGGAACCCACCAAACAAGCAAATTAAGTTCTAACATAGGGAGACCAAGAGCAACCACATTAAGTAAACCTTTAAGAGCCACCAGAATAATGGTCCAAATAACATCAGAAAAGCAGTCTAGATTACACCCCCAATTAGCAAGCCAAGTAGCACACACATTGCCCTCTTGAATAATATTATGAAATGAATAATTCATAAAAATCAACAGATTTTTAATTTCTCTAACTTCATAGAAGAGATCCGGAATGCAATATATATCATCATTAGCATAAAGGAAATGGAAATCATAATCCGAATAAACCTCTATAAACAAGTTAGTTGTGTTAAGGGAAATTCATAACTTAATATCGTAATTAATCGCCATGGTGATAGAGACAAAGTTATTACCATCCTGAATAGGACCCGCAAAAGCCATAATAAGGGTACCATTACAATCCCTGATAGCACCACCATAACCACCATAATAGCCATTACTAGTATTATCCATGTTTAACTTAAATATATTAGTGGGGTGTTTATTATAATGGATAATATTATCCATTAAAGCAGTAGGATCCCCCTCCAAGTTAAGGCCTAAAGCATTAGAAACAAAGTAATAGTTTTTGAAATTCTTCATAGAGAGAAGTTTAATAGTCGCAAGAGACAAAACTTTATCCTTCACCTTTTGAACAAACTTATTATGATTCATCCGAACATCATTAAAGAGCAAATTATTCCTCTCCAACCATAAGAACCATAAATTGAGAGAAGGAATAACATTATGAATGTGCCCTTTAGAATTCGAGAACCAAGCATTAAGCATAGATTTGAGAGATAAATGAGCACTAAAATAATTTAACTTCAACAAATCATCAAAATAAACCCAAGTTTTAACAACAACAGGGTCAGAAATAAAAACATGATGCATATTCTCCAAATGGTAACAACATTAACACTTGGAAGGCAACAAAAACCCTTTTTTGGTACGATTATCATTCATAGGAATAAATTTATATAAAATTTTGCACACAAAGAAGACCACAATAGTAGGAATTCTTTTATGTGAGATCAATGAAAAAATATTTTCAAAATTTCTCTTAGACCTAAAAACATGCTAAGCACTTTTTAAGTGAAAAGAACCATCTTTGGATAAATCACACAAGATAATATCCTTACTAGCAGGATTAATAGGCAAGTTCATAATTTTATGAATAATGCAATTAGGAACAATAGTGTAAAGTTTCTTATAGTCCCAACAATTGTCTTTAAAAAAAGAATTATCCTTAACATAAGAAATAAAGGAAGAATTCAAAATAGAATCAATAGACTAATTACCTAACCACCGATCTTGCCAAAAGAAAGTATTACCTTCATCAAGCCCCCAAGCAATGAAGGGCTCAACATCCCATTTAACCTTATAAAGCCTTTACCACACTCTAGATTCACCTTGCTTAAAGAAACATTTAGTAGGGTGCTTGTCAACACAATATTTTGAAAACATGAAATTAACCCAAAGGCTAACTTCAGCCCAAAAATTATACCAAAGTTTAAAAGAAAAAGCTATAGCTAGATGATATAAATTCTTACAGCCTAAACCACCTTCAGCTAAAACCTCGCAACATTTATCCCAATTAGCCCAACTAATTTTTGAGCTAGTAGTACCTTTAAAAAAAAAATTATTGATAAGCTTATGAATTCTACTGTAAACTGGTTACGTAGGAAGAATAGTTTGAAAACAATAACCGGTAACGAATAAAGAACGCTTTTGATAAGGGTAACTCTACCACCAAAGCTAAGAAAATTAGAGTGAAGATACAAGCTTATTATGAATAGAAGTAATAAGATCATCGAAAAGAAAAGTTTGCTTCTTCCTTTGAGAAGGGGCACAAAAAGGTAGTTAATGGGTAATTGATGTTGAGAGAGTTGCTAATTAGTTTTGAATATTTTATATTCTTGCAACTTGTGTGTTTTGATGATTCCAAATATTATTATTTTGATTATTATTTTCTCCTAACCCATTTTGGAAGAGTTGTTTTTGCTCTTGTGTGTGTTAACATTTCAGGGAAATCATACTCAAAGTTATTGAAGACTTCAAATCAAGATCTGCTTAAAATGTTTTGTAACTTGGAGTCTGTATTTTTCTTTTATTTGTGTCTGAGAGAGTGTGATTGTAATTAAGTAGCTTAGCACACACACACACACACTGGGGGGGAGCTTTAAAATTCACAATTTTATAATACTAATAGTATAATATGAACCATGTTCATATGGGATGATCTGGTCAGTTATACTCCCCAAAGAGTAATGGAACGAACGAAGCGGACAAAATTTTTTCTCAGTCCTGATCGTCCAGATGATTCAAACCCATTCATCCCAGGATGATGTCCTCTAGATTTGTGCTTTGAACTGTTCATCCAGATGATTTAACACATTCATCCTAGGACGATATTGTCTGGATTTGTTCTTTGAATTGTTTTGTCCAGATGATTTAACACATTCATCCAAAGACGATGTGCTCTGGATTTGTTCTTTGAACTTTTCGTCTAAATGATTTAACACATTCATCCCAGGATGATGTCCTTTATATTTGTACTTTGAACTATTCGTGTAGACAAACTGACCCATTCATCCCAGGATGATGTCCTCTATTATTTGAAATTATGGTCCATCCTGCATTTTCTTTCCAACGAACCTTGAGAATAACTGTTCATACCGGACGAACCATGTTCATACGAGATGATGATCGGGTACAAAGGTAGTTTGTGCCAATGTATATTGAGTTCGTACGCAACAATTTTTATACTGTTCGTACATATGAAGTGAGATCGTATGGGGCGATCATAAACACACAGACTTGAAAAATTGTAGTTTTTGGATGGTTTTTCTTGTCTTTCTTATAAAAGGTCAACTTAAGACTGTTATGAAATCTTTTTGTCATTTGATCTTCTTGCACACTGAAGGGAAATTGAAGGATAGAGTGAGAGAGAGTGTTTGAATGAGAGTTCTTACTACTAGAGCGTGAAGAGTTCACTTGGTTACTCAAAGGTAAGGATCTCTGTTTATTATTTGTGATAACTTCACTCTTTTCTCTTATCCTTCTAGATTTCTTGTGAGAAAATCTTTCAAGGAGATCTTGTTCTCTGCCAACACTCGAGGAGTGTGAATAGTTGAAGGTTTTCTGCCTACACTTGGAGGGTGTAAAAGGATGAAGGGTTATCTGCCTACACTTGGAGAGTGTGAAAGGATGAAGGTTCTTTGCCTACACTTGGGAAGTGTGAACAGCTAATAGTTCTCTGCCGACACTTGGAGGGTGTAAAAGGACGACGATTCTCTACCGCACCGGGTAGTGGTGGAAGAGAGTTTTTGTGAAGACTTCTTCGCCTTGCTGTGGGGGTAAAAAGAGAGACACTTGTGGTAATAGTGCAATACCTGAAGTGGGAGACTTTAGGAAGTAGATGTAGGTCATGTTTGACCGAACCACTATAAATCTTATGTCTTTTATTTTTCTGCTACTTATTATTTTCTTTCTATTTTTGTTCTTATTTGTGGTTGAAAAATTATTTCTAAAAATTAAGTAAATTTAAATCGGTTTAAGAGGAAAATTTTAAATTACCAATTCACCCTCCCTCTTGGTTAGCTGTTGAGATATAAGCTTAGGTCTAATAACCTCATTAATATTTGACAAGTTTCAACAATTGAGCATGCATAAATCCAGTTAAATCTTTAATGGGTAAAATGTTATCATTAGAAATCCTCTTAGAAGCAATAAAATAACTTTTATTTTTACTAAGAGATAAGCCACTAACCATTTCAATTTGATTAAAAAGATCCAAAAGTTTATGAGTTATATTAATAGATGCATTAGTAAAAATAATAAAATCATCCACAAAAAATAAGTGAGGTATGGAAAAACCACCTAAAGTTCTAAAATATAGATTAGGATTTTTTTCCAAAAAGATTGGCAACACCCCTAGATAAACAATCAGTAGGAATTATAAACTGAGCGGGAGAAATAGGGTCACCTTGCCTTAACCCATGAGATGATTTGAAAAAAAAAAACATTACTAGAACCATTGATAATAATAGAGAAATAGACATCTTCAATACAGTTCTTAATAAGATTAATAAAAACTGAATTCAAATAAAAAACTCAAAAATATGATAAATAAAATTCCAATCAATATTATCATAAGCCTTGACATATCAAGCTTTAGAATGAGATTGCCCCTCTCACTTTAACATCAAAATCATGACATAATTCTTGAGCCAGCAAAATATTATCCGTAATGATCATACCTTTAACAAAACTCATCTAAAAGGGAGAGATATTTTTAGGAAGCAGAGAGGTAAGACGATTCTTGAAAATTTTAAAATCAATTTGTTAAAAAAGGTATAAAGACTAATAGATCTAAAATTATTCCATGTGTTGATAGGGTTATTTTTGGGAATAACCATAATATAGGTAGAAGTAAAAAACTTAGGAATGGAATTACCAACAAAGAAATCCAAAACAACACCAAAAATATCATTATTAAAAGTTTGTAAGTTTTTTGAAAAATCTGAATAGTAAAAGCATCTAACCCAGCCCCAGAATTACAATTCATATCAAAAAGAGTATCTTTAGCTTCCTTAAAACAAGGAGGCATGCAGAGGTACACATTCTCCTCTTGGAAAATGAGGTTAGGAGTAAAAGAATGATCAATAATCTGAGTTAGGTTAAAATTCTTATTAAGACGAGTTTGAAAATATTGAACAACTAAATTAGCAATCTCCTCATTGATCTCAGTAACAAAACCATCTTCCCATTGAATTTTATTGATACACTTTTTAGCCCTTTCCCTTTTAACCAACGCATCAAAATACTTAGTATTATTATCACCTTCGGCCAAGTGCATAACAACAGATTTCTACTTCAAAAAAACCTCTTCCTGAGCTTGTAATTTAAAAAGATATTCTTTAGCTTTTTTTAAAAGAGAAAAGTTAGGATCAGTATGATCAATTTGATAAGAATGCTCAAAATTGCCAACAAGTTGTTCAACTTTCAGAATATTAGAAAAAAGGTTTATGAAAACATTGTGGTTCCACCAATTCAAAACCTTTTTAAGCCTTTTCTGCTTAAACCAAAGTCTCCTCATACCAAAAATAGAATTATCCAGATGTAAATGAGCTAACCAATTAATTTGAACAACATCTAAAAAAAAGTCAAGAAGTACCACATGTTTTGAAATCTAAAAAGAGAAGAACCATTGAAATGTCTAAAATTTAGACTAATAAGCAAAGGGGAGTGATTAGACAAAGTTATGCTAAGATGATACACATTAATGTAATTAAAATCATTAAGCCAAGAGTCATTAAAAAGAACCTGGTCTAACCTTTGCCACAAATGACCCCTATTCCAAGTGCAATTGTTACCAGGAAAACCAACATCAATTAAATTATAATTCAAAATCATATTACTAAAATATTCCATAGAATGAATAGAAGGAGAAGAACCTCCTACCCTCTAAGAAGGGTTAGTAATAGCATTGACATCTCCACCCACAAGCCAAGGCAAATTGCAAATGCTATGAAAATTAATGATTTGTTCCTAAAGCAATTTAGTGGTGTAACGAGAGGAAGAAACATACACAAAAGAAGCACATAAATGAAAATTTAAAAATTCAACTTGACATGGTAAAACTTGAGTAAAGTCTCCAATAACATCAATTTTAATAGGGTCTTTCCAAAAAAACCCAAATCTTATTAGCCACATTCGAAAAAGCAAAATTAAAACCCAACAAATGAGAGGTGCTAACCAACCTAGAAGCAGAAATAAGGGGTTCAAGAAGCACAATAATAGAAATATTATGAACACAATAAAGAGTCTTAACATGAATTCTAGAAGAGGGACAACCAATCCCCCTCACATTCCAAATTATAGACTTAAACATAACTTAATTAATGGGTAGTATGCGTGCGAGTGGTTTTAGGAGATTGCAATATAACATGCTATTATTTCATACCTCTTTTTTTGTGAACCTTTATGAAACTAATATCATTATCATCCTTAGCAAAACATTTAGTAACAATTCTCATATCTTCAGTATTAGTAAAGGCATCACTATTACAATGAGAGGTTGAAGGAGTCTTACTGTAATTATATTGTAAACCTTGAGTCTGATGAGGACATTCATCCTTCATAAACATTTTGTCATCCTCCAAATTACCTTTATCCCCCACCGTAATGCATTCAATGCCATTTATGGGAGAAGAGTTATTTTCCACAGAAAGAAGTTCACTTTCCTCCAATAGAATATCATTAGCTTCAATCTCAGTCACTTGTTCATTCAAGGGATTAGAGAGGTTGTGAGAAAGCATATTACCATTCCCATCTAAAGAATCTTTGTTAATCATACAAGAAAGATTGGGATCAATATTAACATCATTTTGAGCATGAATATTAGGCAAAGTTTGCTCCCCATTATTCTCAGAGACAACAAGAGTATTAGAATAAGTTATAACATTAACTCCCAGTTCTTGATTAACAAAAATAACATTTGAAACAATTGGTTCAAGAGCCTCTCCAATGACAACCAGTAGTTCCTCAACAAAGTGAGAAGGAATAGAGGCCTTATCCTCAATAATGACGGGGTTAGGAGGAATACCATCCTGAGGAATCCCATTGGCTACCTCCCCATACGATTATTTTGAGGAATCCTTCTCTTTATGAAGATGGGGGTGTTTCCAAAAATAATCGTTAATACCATGACCACGCATCTTACAGTAAGAGAAAAAGATAGGTAAATTTTCAAACTCAACTTTTTGGAAATAACCCTTCACCTTCGAGCTAATCCAAATTTCAGTAGGATGTTTCTTAGAAACATCCAATTCCATCAAGACCCTCACCATGGAAGGATGAGAGACAGAAGCAGTGGCCTGGTCTGTTTGCAACAACCTTCCAAAAATTGAAGCCAACCTAAAAAGCATTTGATGATTAAAAAAATGAAGTCTCAAATTAGGGAAATAAATCCAATCTGGAGCAATATGAGATTCTTCCCTAACATCAAAATCCGGAGTCCATTTAAGCAAACACATTTGGCAAGCTTGTATATAGTACGATCTCCTAGAAAATATACATCTGTAATCCATATCATTAGCAAGTTGAATAGCAATATGCCTTTGATCCAACAAGCCTATATGAAACAAATTGGAAAGGTCGAGGTTAAGAAATTTTTTTTTGAATAATATCAAGATTATGTCACGTAAGGAGAAATTTCCCCACCGAAGTTAAAGCATAAGGAGCTGCCAACTGATCAACCATAGAATCCTCAAAAAGCAAGGCCAGATAACCCTTGAAAGAAGAGTGAACAAAATTTAATTTTGGAGATGATGTTGAAGAACTAGCTAAAGCACCTTTGAAAGATTGAGCTTTACCCTCAAGAAAAGGAGCAGTCTATGGGTTTGATGATGAGGAAATCGTCATCACCCAACACCAAAAAAAACCAAAAAACTTCAAAACACACGAAGGGAAAAGCACAAATGAGAGGAGTTAAAAGAAATCAAACGAAAAGCACTGAAAAGCCAATCCAGGAGGGCCAAACCAACCGCGCCAGAGTTGAAACCCTAAATCACCTAAAAAGCTCCTCGGGAGCCAAAGAAGTTAAGAGACTACCTGAAACCTTTTATTTTTCAAACTCCTAGGTCTTTTATGCACTATATATTAGAGTTTGATAAATGGCAAACTAAATGAACATTAATTAGTTTAAAACTTAAACCATGAGTTATTATTGGCCTAAGGTTCAGTCCATACAAATTTGAGACCTTTAAAGCCTCCCTAGGATTTAATATGAATTTTTAAAGTAAATATATTATACTTTAAAAAATTCATAGAATGTTATCTATACCAGTGATTAGCTCAAAATTAGTGGCTAACTAACTATTTAGGAATTATCTAACAATCCATAAAAGATCATGCACACATGCTCTACAGATTCCTATTTATAAAATTTTGAATTTCTAGGCCAAAATTTTACCTATGACTTAGCTATAAACATATGGGCTTCATGTTTATCAAGATAATATAACCACATTTGATTGAATGGTCATCGGCACAACGTACTATTTATCAAAGCATTAGATACATATCACTTAATTTACTTACCTAACAACTTTATCCAAAGTAACTTTCTCTCTTATAACTATTCAACGAATGACTTTATCTAGTTAGCCTCTTCAACTTTTATAGCAAGAACAATCTTACCATCAGATATAAATTTTCTCACACACTTAATTGATATAGGAGATCAGACTTATCAATCCTTAAATTTTATGGGAATAGATTCATCGTTGGGTTAAGAAAGTTCCTTCATGATCTATGTTAAAGGCATCCATCTTGGAATTTTTCCCCAAGAGAATTTTGAATAAAGTCATAACAAGAATTTTATTAAGGAGTGATAAGGTTTATTGGAAGTGTTGGAATAATTTGGGTTTCAAGGCTTTGTAAATTTTTCGTAACTTGGTTAATAAAAAGTTAGAAATACCCTATGATCTTGATTTTTTTGTTATTTATTAAAATTTCTTAAAGAATTTAGCTTCAATTTTTTTTATAAGGATCTAATAAAAGGTAATAATACCATGAAAATTCCTTATTATAAGTATAAAGACTAACCTAATTTTATAAAAGGGTTTCTTATGATATGCTATCATTATAACATGATGCAACACTATAAAAATATATCTCACAAGTTGTGCTTTTTTTCTTTTTCCAAACTTAAGATCTATTTATTAGGAAGATTATCATTTGGAGGGATTAAATTGCATCAAGTGTAGAGCTAAGAAATTAGTTAAATTTGACTTTTCAAAGCATATAGAGGTATATCATTTATGTTAAAATAGAGAAAGCCATGGACCATCATGCTCAATATTTTGATAATATTAGATATGTCATAAGAAATTATAATGTATTTATTCTTAAGATTAAATGTAGCTTAAGAGATAGCATGTGATGCCTTAATTTCTATGCAGCATAGATGAAGGCTATTTTGTGATTTGTATTAGGTGGGTAGTTCATTCGTGTAAGAATTTACCAATGGCTTAGGTAATAGAGTGAATTCTCCATTCCTCATTAATTTATCTAATAAAATACTAAGAGATTAATCTAAACTTAAAGTAAAAAGAATTATTGGATTTATTGGAATATGAGTATCCAACCAAAAATATGAAATCCATTAGAGAGAGAAAGTATTTGAAAATTTTAAATTTTTTCCTTCCCGATTTTCATTGCTTCTTTTAAGGAATTGCCAGGGGGATGGTGGTGGAGGGCCACCAGCCATCTTCGGCTGTGGCGGCGATTGTCACTATTAGTAGAGGTCTTACAAATCATATTCTGGGTGAAGATAGTAGTCTTGCTGATGTATCTAATCTGAAGAAAATAGACATTGCAAATAGGAGTTCAAGAGGTCCATTGGTGATCAAGGAGAATAATGGGGAGGTTCCTAACAAGTTTTTTCATGTGGATGATAAAGGTAAGTCCATTGCTGAAGAGGTTAATATTGTTACTCCAAGGATTGTTAAAAGACCATCAAAACTGGATTCGAATGATCCGTCGGCTTCATCATCTGAGATGAATATTTTTGTTAACAAGTTGTACAATTCAAATGCAAACCTTGGACACAATGTGATAAATGCAAATTCTCATAACCCTACTAACTTAAATTTTCATGTCAATGGTGGTTCGAGATTGGAGGAGAATGTTAATATGGATAAGGTTGATGTTGTAATGCTGACTAGGAATGCGAATGAGGTGGTTGGAAATTCGTGAAAGAAGAAGCCTTATATCAAATTGGATTTTAAAGATGATGATGTTGTGTTGTCGGAAGATGGCAAAGCAGTAAAGATGAGGGAAGACGTTGAGATTTTGAACTCTAACAGATTGATGAACTCCTTAATAATCAAGGTGTTTGGGAAGGAAATTCCATCGCATATTGTGGCATGGGAAGTGAGACGTCAATGGAATCAATTTAGGAATTTCCATTTTACAACTCTTGGTAAGGGTTAGTTTTT
Source organism: Dendrobium nobile (assembly GCA_022539455.1). NCBI lineage: Eukaryota > Viridiplantae > Streptophyta > Magnoliopsida > Asparagales > Orchidaceae > Dendrobium > Dendrobium nobile. The sequence continues at coordinate 54,852,063 of CM039735.1, read as the reverse complement.
GTGTTCCCTCAGTTCTACTGAGATGATGGAAGTAATTCTGTCAGGTGGACCATGGTTTGTGAATGGGTATATTGTGGGAATGGAGAGGTGGTCGGTTGAGTTTTCTACACTATCTTTGAAGGGTCTAACCTCCCTCGTTTGGATTAGAATGCCTCATTTACCCTTGCAATATTGGGATGAGGTTAATGTGGCAAGAATTACTTCTATGGTTGGCAAACCTTTAATGATGGATGGAAACATGTTCCAATGGGGGAAAAAGGAATTTGCAAGAGTTTGTGTGCGAGTCAAGCTTGATCAATGTTTCCCCTTAAGAGATTGGGTGGAGAGTATAGTTGGGTAGTTTTTCCAAAAAATTGAGTATGAAAAAATATCCACTTTTTGTTATGAATGTGGTTTTATAGGACATGTGAAAACTGATTGCAAACAGAGAAACTCTGGCACAATGGAGTGGATTGGAGATGATGGAAATTCAAGGCTTGGAAAGGAGGTGGGAAGAAATTAAGATGTAGATACTGATTTTACGTATGGCCCATGGATCATGGTCAACAAGAAGAATAGTAGAAGACCTGCTCAACAGAAGAAGAATTTGAAGTTTGTAAATTAACAGATGAAGACGAGTACGGAAGCCAACGGTGGGAGATCTAAAGTGAAAATTATAGTCCAAAACATTGATGTTGTTGAGGAGTTGGAATCAATTGCTGAGGTAAATCAATTGGAGGAAGGTGAAATAGGTGTGGATCAGGACATGCTTATTAATGGGATGCAATCTGATGCAATAGAGGAGGTCGTTGTGTAGATCATTGATAAAGCAGAGGAATCAGCTGGAGTATTGGGTATGCCTTCTCATCATGATAAATGTTTTTTTCCAGTTAATATGAATAAATTTGATGTTTTTAATGTGGAGGGTGTGGAGAAGGATGAGGCTGAAGTGAATAATACAAGTCTTTGTAGTAGTGGAAACAATTATGAAGGTGTTGTGGCTGATGGAGTTGGGGTTGGAAATTCTGATAAAGGTGAGTGGAAAAAGTGTAGTGATGGGAGGGTGTGTATTATGGAAAAGGAGACTGGTTCTAATGAGGAATTGACTAAATGTAAGCTTGCAAAAGAACTCAGATCCTTAGGGCCTATTAAAAATATTTCCCGTGGTAGAAGTTTTGATGGGGGGGAGGTAAGAAAAGAGACGGGGCTCTTCCCCCAAGAAGGTTTAATGGAATCCATTGCCTTTTGGAATTGTAGAGGGGCTTAGAAGAAAGAGGCCTCTCTTTATATGAAGGAGTTTATAAAAGATTTTAAGGTTTTTTTTTGTGTGGTTGGTGGAGACTAAAATCAACTCTTTTGATAGAGTTACCTTTGAAAGGATGATGGGTCCTAATTGGGATTTCTTCCTTCTTCCTTTAGAAGGGTTATCTGGTGGAATTATGATCTTATGGAGATCAGATATGACATCCTTTTCTATGGTAAAGACATCAGATCAATGTGTTATAAGGGATCTTAATGTCTTCAATAAAGGAGTATGGATGATTACTAATGTATATGGGAGCAATTAGGTTCATAAAAGAAGATTGTTATGGGATTGTATTAAGGAGTATTCATATAGGAATGTTCGTGTTGTTATTGGTGGGGACTTTAATTGCATTTTGTCCCAAGAAGATAAGAAGGGTGGGAGAAAGTTTGTATTCTCTCAAGGTTCCATGGAGATGATTAAATTTATGAATGATAATGATTATAATGAAGTTGGGGTTGTTGTTCCAAGGTATAGTTGGTGTAATAAAAAAGTTGGAGGGGGACGGATACTTGAAATATTGGATAGGTGTTTGCTCAACTCATTGGCTATTAATAATATTCAAATTTCTATTATGAGGCACTTATCCAGAGTGGCTTCAGACCATAGTCCAATTGTGTTGAAGATTTTTGAGTTAGTTATAAAAAAGAGGAGGTGCATTAAGTTTGAAGATGTTTGGTTATCTTTCAAAACATCAGCTCATATTGTTTCAAATGGGTAGATGAAGGCTTATGTGGGGGACAACATGGAACTTCTTAATAAGAATTGTAAAAGGACCTTGAAAGACTTGTTATATTGGAGCAAGTTAAAATTGAAGGAATTTTCAAAGGAGAAAGACAGATTGAAGGCAAAAATTTATGTACTTCAAGAGGAGGAAGCTAGAGATGGTTGGTTGGATGAAGACAAATTATGGTTGCTTAGATCAAAGGTCAAAGAGCTGAATGTCAATCTTAATTTTTTGAATACTTGGTGGAAGCAAAGAGCCAAAGTGAAGTGGATTGAAGATGGTGACACGAACACTAAATTTTTTCATGCTTTTGCCAATGCAAGGAGAAATGTGAATTGGGTTACTCAAGTGAAAAATTTAGATGGGGTTCTTACTGAGAATCCAAAGGAGGTGGATGAAGTGTTTTTTAAATTCTTTCAAAACAAATGGCTTATAGGGAGTGTTGCTTAGAGGATTGGCCAAGACCGTGGATGGTTTTGGAAGAAGAAGATAAAGCAATGTTGGAGAGGGAGCTTCCTGTTAATGAGATAAAGGAGGTTGTTATGAGATTGGGTAATAATAAAGCTCCAGGTTATGATGGGATAACCTATTCTTTCTTCAAAGCTTATTGGAATATCATTGGGGAGGATGTTTGTAGAGTGGTACAACAATTTTTTATTTCAGGTAGTATGAGTAAGGAGTGGAAAGATACAATGGTTGTGTTGATTCCCAAGGCCTCTAATCCGTTAACGCCAGATGCTTTTTGTCCAATCAGCTTATGCAATTCTATCTACAAAATTGTGGCTAAGGTGTTGTTGAATAGATTGATGGTGGTTATTCCTAAGATTATATCTAAAGAGCAAGTGGCTTTTGTGAAAGGAAGATTGACCTCAGATCATCTTTTATTAGCTCAAGAGGTGTTCAACAAACTAAGGCATTCCAAAGCAAGAAATGGTTTTTTAGTTATCAAGTTGGGCATGGAGCAAGCATACGATAGTATGTCTTGGTTAACTCTCAAGAAGATGAAGTTATACTTGGGATTCCCACTAAAATTTCTCAGCCTAGTAATGGATTGTGTCTCAGATCCTAGATTCTCTATCTTGATCAATGGTTCCAGATCCAATTGGATTAAGGGGAGGAGTGGTTTTTGGCAAGGCTATCCACTCTCTCCAATCTTATTTATTTTATACTCACAGCTTCTATCAAATGCTTTCTTCAGTAGAGGATTGGATGTGGGTATTAAAATTTCTTCAAAGGCTCAATGAATTTCACATCTTCTTTATGTAGACGATGTATTGTTATTTGTAGAGGCTAAAGTGAGAAGTGTGAAGAAGGTAAGAAACATTCTTAGAGACTATTACAATTGGACTGGTAAAAAAATCAATCATAAAAAATCTTCTTTGATTTGTGGCAAATCAGTTTTGAGGAGGAAGATTCAAATTTCAAGGATTTTGGGATTCAGACTAGTGGAAGAATTGGAATACTTGGGAATTAAAAATGCTCTGAGGAGATTAAGGAAGTGTGATTTCCAAATGTTGTTGGATAAATCTATTAAAAATTTGAATGCTTGGGGAAATAGATATATTTCCCTTGCTGGTCTACAAATGGAAAAGGCAAGTTTTTGCTAAGAATTTTAACAACCATGGATTTCCTTATAACTTGACATTGGCACTTTCTTTCTTCATATCAAGTATAACCACATCTACATTTACATTATCATCAACAATTTCCTACAAATTTATTTTAATATGTGGATTTTTTACCCACACATTTGCATTTTCAAAAAATAGGAGATAAATTATTAACTCCAAGTTAATTTGTAGAAGGATCTGTATCACATCCATCAACAACAATGTTATTCTCACCATCATTACCTTTGTCTAAAAAAGCTATTCACTTTTAATTTAAATCCCGAAGAAGAAGAAGAAGCCCCCGAATCATTAGATTTGGGAGGAAAATTGGAAAAAACATTCAAAAAATAATTAGATTGTTGACAATCCGAAAAAGAAAAGAGAGATATACGATCCAAACAGGAAACTATAATAACTTATTTTCCTTTCTCTCCATCATGCAAAAGCTTCCGATTTGAAATAGAATGATATTCTATAATAATTAGAGTATTATTGAAATAAGAATTATAAGGCATGCTGCAATTGAAAGAAAATTTATCTTTCGTATTCGACGGAGTTGGACGCACGACAGATGCTATGTTTGAGGTAGTTAGGTCATCAGGGGATGATTGGCGACCACCCTCTAGCACCATCAATGGCCACGGAAGGAGATTCATAAACGAAGGAATTTTGAAAATATTTGAAAAAACCTGGACATTCTCTCTTTTATTCCTAACCCCAATTTAAAATAACCTATGAGACCTTCCTAATCCTCACAAAACCATGGTTTAATTTTTTAACAATAATTAAATGCAAAATTATCTAAATGCTCTAAACTTATTAAAATTGAGTTTATTCTTTAAAAGTAACCATTCCTCTAAAGGTTATGATGCACGATCTACAAAGCCTTCTTTTAACTTAGACAAACCTAATCTGACCATTGACAAGCAAGGGTAGCCATGATTGGCCAAGTTAACCACAATTGGCAAATTGAACCTTTACACAAATCTTCAAAGATTAAACATTTATCCCATTTTCTTTTGGTTCTTGCCATTGATATGAGATCCCTCGGATCATGAGCTAGTTAATTTGACCTTACTAACACATGGCTTGAGTTGTGCCAACCAATTAGGCTAACTAAAGTGAACCCAAGAATCCAAAATATAACACATGTAAACCTAACATATGCCTTGCTATTCTAAATGATCCTTGAAGATTCCAAAACCTTTGCTTTGGTTGCTAGACACCTGGCACCCTTCAAGTGGAGAAAAATGTTTTGCTTGACCACCCACGTGTTTTGCTCCATTCAAGTAGACTGCTTATTGCATCACTGAGCCTTTGGCCAATCTCAGCTAGACAAAAACACCAAAAAAAATCATTTGAATGTAGCCAAACAACCCCAAACCACTTAGATTAAGAAAATTTTATTTTTGGTTCATCCTTAAACTTCTGTATATCCCTCCTCCTTTGGCTTAGCTCAAAGGTAGATAATTAGCATCTCTAGCCTCTCCATGGCAAGAGCAATTGAGTTCATCCTTTATTTATCCCTTTAGATCCCTATGAGAATGAATTTGAGTAAGCTTTAGGAACCCCTTTATGACTAAAATTTTTTATTTAATTCAGTGATCCTCAATTATATCAGTTTTCACCAAACTTATTCCTTAGGATTAGTCAAATATGATGGAAGCAAAACTTCTCATCTAGTTATTACATCCATAAAAGTATCAAGCTTTACCCATTGCATTTCATAGTGTGGGACATTATGAAAGGAACTTTTAATCCATGGAAATATTATTGTTATATTGAAGATCCCTTCTTTTCTGATGCCACTGAATAAATATCCTATGGATTGATCTAGTAGATATTTTGGATCAAGTTGATTTACATATATAGTTTTTATACTATGTTGGAGATAGAAGATGGCTAAAGAACCATTCAAATTCTTCTATTTGAATAGTCCACCCTAATTTAGTAGAACTAGATCTTATTAAAGTTTGTTAGGGATATTAGGCCCTTATGAACTAGCCCAAGGCTAATTAAGAGAGAGGTGAATTGGTAATTTAGAAAAAAAATCTTTCACAATAAAAAAGCCAACCCAAAATCCACCACAAAGAAAACACAATGCAGAAATTAAATGTGGAAATAATAAAGGAAAGAACACACCAGATTTATAATGGTTCAGTCAAACCTTGACCTAAGTCCACGCCTCGAAGGCACCCTCCAAATATTGCACTAAACTCAGTGTCTCTCCTTTAGCCCCCACATCTAGGCGGAGAAGCCCTTACAAAATCACTTCCACCTTCCCAGGTGCGGCGGAGTTGCCAGGTCTTGACACCAAAGAGATCTTCTTCTTCCTAGAACTTCCCTCAAGATAAGACTTGAATCAGATGGTACTAAGGTGCAAGCTTGCCGTAGCAACCACATGGAATCCCCCTCCACACTCCGTTGAAACCCCCTCCAAGGATCTTCTCCCTCTCTCAAACTCCACCCTTTCCTCTCTCCCTTTCAAGCTCTCTCTTCAAGTTCCCTTCAAAAGAATGAAGCTACAATGACAGCTAAAGACACTCTTCATGAGAAAGCAAGAGGTCTTTAAATAGATTTTCAAAACAGACATTATCGTCTAGGACGATCGCCGGATCATCCCGTATGATATGCATTTAAAGAGAGCTTTCAAAAACCCTAAAAACTTAATATCGGCGCCAAACATTGTCCAGGACAATCGCAGGATCATCCCGTATGATGTGCTTAAAAAGAGGGCTTCAAAAAACCCTAAAAACTCAATTTCGGCGCCTAGAATCATCCTGGACGATCGCAGTATCATACAGTACGATGTGCAAAATTTGACCTGATACTTCTGAACGATTTTAGGATAATCCAGGATAATTAGTACAAAAGATGTACAAATCTTCCAGGATTATGTTGTGGATCGTCTAGAACGATTAGAAGAAAAATTATGGTATTTTGGCTAGGATGATTTAGGAAAATCAAGTATGTCGGTAAACATCATCTGGTATGATATATAAATTGTTCAAGACGATCGGATTGAAAATTTTAACTATAATTAGTCCCCTAATCACAAGATCAATTTAGGCATGATTTATATTGATCATCCGGGGTGATCTGATCATCTAGGATGATTTGGACAAAATTTTAAACTTAAATCCTTGCCTAAATTATTATTGGCAGCTCTTTTCCAAGATCATAAAGGATCATCCTGGATGATCCAAAATCGTCCAGTATGATTAGTTCAAAACTTGATCTTTTAGATTTAACTAGATCTCACTCCCTTGAGTGTGTGTATGCACGGTCACCAAGCAAGCATACACCCTTATAAGACTTGACTCAAGAAATAAAAAAATATATCAAAACATAACATTATCCAATCCAATCTTGAGCTCTGATTCTTTGTTTGATGTTGCATGGTATTCCTGAAATGTAAGTATACACACAAACAAACATATATTGCAAATACAAGTAGACAGTAGAAAGTGAGCCATAATATTTGTTATCATCAAAAACATAAACTCATAAGCTCGAGTTGCAACAATCTCCCCCTTTTTGATGATGGCAAATATTACTAGTTGAATTTACAAAATTGAAAATATTTTCTCCTAATCTCCCCCTCACTAGAATAAAAATTTAAAAATAGGGGAAGACAAAATTTTTGTTATTTTTATTTTTGTATTTTTTAAAAAATTGAAAATAGATACAAATACAATAGTATGTTCTCCCCCTTTAGCATTATCAAAAAGAGGAGGGTCACAAAACAATCAGCATAACAAATAAAAATCAAAACAATCTCCAATCTAGTGAAAAGAAAAAATCAAATATTCTTAAAATCAGAAAGTTATCTCTTGATTTTATTCAAAAATATAGTAAGGAATGGATTGACAACGCATAATTCAGAAAATGTTAGAAATTTAGAAATTGTTAATCCAAGCTCAATTTTTTTTAAAGCCTCGAAAACTTTTTAATCCAATATCTAAATCAAGGAATAAATTAGAAGAAGAAATACTAATTTTTTAAAACTCATTTCATAAAACATATCTAATAGAAGATTAATGCAAAAATTGGTGAATCAAGAATCATGATTTTCAAGATCAAGTATAAAAAATATCAAGGTTTTTCTTAAGCTTAATGTAATACAGAAAAAGTAAGCATACTCTTTGTGGGCTCATTTTATACCTCTTGTCAGTGTTTGGCGCACTTTGCACATCTTTTACTTTTTGATACACTTTGTGTATCTTTCTCAATTTGGCATCATTGGCACATCTTTTGATTTGGCATCATTGACCACTTTTTTGATTTGGCATCATTAGCCATTTTTTTAATTAAATATGCTATCTTTCTAAAATTTTTAAAAACAAAAGTAAACTCATTATATTGATAAAGCAAACTACTTGATTAAGAAAATTATTAGGTAGATTCAACAACTTGTAAAGAATCTCTATACGATAAATAAAATGTAAGGTGATGAAAAAGATCACTTTTAAAATCCAATTTATAATATGATGAAGATTTTGAATCAAAAGTAAAATAACTTTTTTAAAAAAAGAGATAGAGAGATAAAATCATGAGTTTTCTTCCTTTGACTTCTTTTTAGAGAAGTCAACCACAACTTCAACCACAACTTACATAAAAAGTCAAGAAAAATATGAGGTAGGTTTTTCATTTTTAGAAAGGTGAACGTGTGTGTTGATCAGAGAGAACTTCACAAAAAAAAGAGAAGACAAATTAAAAAAAATTTAATGAAAAAGAGAAGAAAAGAAAAAGGAAGAAAAATAAATCCAAAGAAAAAACACAAAAACAAATAAAACTTGCATACACAGAAAAATAAAAACACAAAATAGTGGCTTAAACATCATCTTGCTCATGGTATGATGATTCAGAAGCTAGGTCTGCCCAGGAGATTTTTTGCTTTTCGTTATTTATCATTTTTACAATTTGCTTAGCTTTACGCTTTTCTTTTACAAGAAGAGTTCTTAAATTAGGGCACTAATTTTTCATGTGTCAAGGCTTCCTACATCCAAAGCAAACAACATCAGAGGAAATCTTAACATTCTTACCATTTTTACCTTTGTTCCACTTTTGGTTATGCTTGTGTTTTGGTTGGCTTTTTAATTTGCTTGATAAGTCATCACTTTCGTCACCAACTAAGCCACTTTTCTTCGAGTCTTCAACGTTTAGCACTATCATCTCACCTGCATCCAAAAGTCTTTGACCCAAACTTTGCTCGTAGGCAATGAGTGAGCCAATCAAATTAACAATAGAATATTCATTCAAATTTTTTGATTCCAAAATAATAATAACTTTGGCATCAAATTTGTCAACTAAACAATGTAGAATTTTATTGACTTTTTCAAAGTTTGAAAATTCTTTACCTAAAGCATGCAATGATGTCACAATTTGAAAAAACTTAGTATACATGTCTAAGATCGAATCATAAGGTTTCATGCAAAATAATTTATAATCATGCATTAAAATATTTAATCTGGATTACTTGATTTCATTAGTGCCTTCGTATATAGTGTGTAATTTATTTCAAATTTCCTTGCTAGTAGTGCACGTGGAAACAAATATAAAATATTTAAAATTTAAAGCACACAAAAAATAGTTCAATGATTTAGCATTTAATTTAGCATTGATTTGTTCTTCTCTACTCCATTGATTAAAAGGAATATCAGTTTTAATTCCATCCATAATACGTGATGGTACAGAATAACCAATTAAAATTATTTGCCAAATTAAAAAATCAATTAATTGAAAAAAATTAGACATGCAAATTTTCCAAAAATCAAAAGTAATATTTTCAAATAAAGGTGGTCTGGTGATTGAATAACCTTCCGCAATATTACGATTATAAAGATTAGCCATTGATCAAAATTTAAAAATTTTCAAAATCTAAACTTTATGAATCCTGCTCTGATACCACTTGAAAGTTCGTTAGGGATATTAGGCCCTTATGAACTAGCCCAATGCTAATTAAGAGAGAGATGAAATGATATTTTAAAAAATATTTTGCAATAAAAAAGCCAATCAAAATCCACCACAAAGAAAACACAATGCAGAAATTAAATGTGGAAATAATAAAGGAAATAACACACTAGATTTATAATATTTTGATTAAACCTTGACCTACGTCCACTCCTCGAAGGAGCTCTAAGTATTGCACTAAACTCAGTGTCTCTCCTTTAGCCCCCGCAACTAGGCGGAGAAGCCCTTACAAAATCACTTCCACCTTCCCCGGTGCGGAAGAGTAGCCGGGTCTTTAACACCAAAGAGATCTTCATCTTCGTAGAACTTTTGTCAAGATTAGCCTTGAATTTGATGGTACTAAGGTGCAAGCTCATCGGAGCAACTGCAAGGAATCCCCCTCCACACTCCCTTGAAACCCCTTCAATGGATCTTCTCCCTCTCTCAAATGCCACCCTTTCCTCTCTCCCTTTCAAGCTCTCTCTTCAAGTTCCCTCGAAAAGAATGAAGCTACAATGGCTGCCAAAGACACTCTTCATGAGAAAGCAAGAGGTCTTTAAATAGATTTGCAAAACCTACATTATCATCCAGGACGATCACTGGATTGTCTCGTACGATATGCATAAAATGAGAGCTTCCAAAAATCCTAAAAACTTAATTTCGGTGCCAAACATTATCCAGGATGATCGCAGGATCATCCCGTACGATGTGCTGAAAAAGAGGGCTTCAGAAAACCCTAAAAACTCAATTTTGGTACCCAGAATCATCCTGGATGATAAAAGGATCGTCCAGTATGATATGCAGAATTTGACTTGATAGTCCTGGATGATATTAGGATAGTCCAGGATGATTAGTGCAAAAATGTACAAATCATCTAGGACGATTTTGTGGATCGTTCAGGATGATTAGAAGAAAAATTGTGGTATTTCGGCTAGGACGATTTAGGAAAATCAAATATGTTGGCAAACATCATCCGGTACGATATACAGATCATCCAGGATGATCAGATTGAAAATTTTAACCATAATTAGTCCCCTAATCATAGGATTAATTTAGCCATGATTTGTATTGATCATCCGAGATGATGTAATCATCTGGGACAATTTGGACAAAATTTTAAACTTAAATCCTTGCCTAAAATTGTCATTGGCGGCTCTTTTCCAAGATCATAAAGGATCATCCTGGATGATCCAAAATCATCCAGTACGATTAGTTCAAAACTTGATCTTCTGGATTTGACTAGATCTCACTCCCTTGAGTGTGTGTGTGCATGGTCATCAAGCAAGCATACACCCTTACAAGACTTGACTCAAGAAATTAAAAATTACATCAATGAATATTATAAACCCTTTTATAACATAACATTATTCAACCCAATCTTGAGCACTGATTATTTGTTTGATGTTACATTGTATTCCTGAAATGTTAGTATACACACAAACAAACATATTACAAATACAAGTAGACAATAGAAAGTGAGCCATAATATTTGTTATAATCAAAAACATAAACTCATAAGCTCGAGTTGCAACATCTTACTCTCCCCTCCATTATTCATATTCAATTTAGTTAGAGTAGTTTGATTTGAGATCATGCATTCAATATTAAATGCATATGTGGCATAGGGGTAACATAATTTTTAAAATAGTCAATCTTCTACTATTTTGAACCATGAACCAATCATTTGGTTAGTTTTATTAACCCATAGAACTTATTTAAAATTAAACCAAGAAAAAAATATGTCTCCTGATAAGTAAGACCAGTGAATTATATATTTGCCACTGATTTTTAAGAATTGACCATTTCAAAAAATGGAGGATTTAAGCCTTTGATTGAAGATCAAATGCAAAGAAAAAAATAATAAAAAGACCTAAATATGTAAGAACATACCATCATAAGTCATTTTGCTTGATTATGGGGTCTTCTATGAAATCTAGTTCTATTTTTCATCTCCTCGATTGCGATGCCAATTGGAAAACTCAATGATGAGGTGTCTGAAGTGTTGTTGCCATGCGTGTATGCAATGTCACCACCACTGCTAGCATATGTAAGTGATTTTTTTAACCAAATGCCATTGCTGTTCGATTGCAGTATGATGTTCATATCTTTTGATGTGCAACTATTATCACTAATATCTATGCCCTATTTCCTTTGACTTATTATATCCTACTATTTTGTTAAAATTCCATAAAACTTTATTTCTAATAAACATATGGCCCATAATCAAATTTTCACATTGATTTTCAAATCAAAGATGTAATTTTATCTTAATTTAGCTAAAATTACTAAATTATTTTTATGTTCCAAAACCTAAGTTGAATGTGTTAGCTTCATTCATTTGGAAATATTCTATAACATTTTTGTCTTAATAAAAGCTGCATCAAAATAACTTGTATTGTTGTATTTTTTTCTTAAAATTATTACATTGTGAACATTTCTGCTAAAAAATGCATTTCATAGTTGATTAGTATTATGGAAAATATACTCATATAGAAAATTAATAAATAGATGATCTTACTTTCTAATTATCCACATCAAACATAACACTAAAAATATCAAAAAAGCTGTCTAATAAATAGTTATTGCGCTTTAATTACCCATTTAAACTAGTATTATCTCTCAGTAAGCCCTAACAAGTTTGATCTATGAAGTTTAATTTAGAAACTACTCAACGGGGAGACTTCCTTCTTATAGAGATTTAGGAGCTTGATATACGACTTCATCAGGTTGAATATTTTAATCAAGATGCAATTTTTCTTTTATTCTTTGTATGATTATTTATGTATTTGCTGCTACTACGTATGAAGATCTATCATCTGATTATGTTGATGATAATGATGTCTTAAAGGATGGAGTATTTTTTGAAATTGGTAATGTTTTCAAAGGTGATGTAACACTTTTTAAGTGATGGATGTTACGGAAGTTTCCAAAATGTCAGATTTTCCTGATGGTTCAATTGATTTTGCTGCTGATGATTTGGTTCAAATTTTGGCATCTAAAGTTGATAGGTAAGTTATTCTTAATACCACACATGTATCTAATCAAAATTCATTAAGTGATTCTTCTTATTTCCACTCTATTGTTGAAAATGGTTTGGTAGTCTCAAAAATAAAGAATAGGGTTACTCCAAAATCATGTCAAGTTAAAAATTTAGTGAGTAAATAATTGAGGTTGTTGGGACCTTAATAGGGTTACTCCAAATTCCTATCAAGTTAAAAATAAATTGATTAAAGAATTGAGGTTGTTGGGACCTATTAAGGGTAGAAGTAGAGATAGAAAAGGATGCGGGTAAGAAAGTAGGTGCGGGGACCTCATCGCTCTTATTTTCTTAAATGTCTTCAATTCCATTTTGGAATTGTAGGGGTGCTAAGAAGAAAGAAGCATATTACTATTTAATAAGTTTGGTTGTTGATAATTGTATTGTTGTTGGTTTAATAGAAACCAAATTGAATTTTATGGATAATAATGAAGTTAAAGGAATTATTGGTGTTAATTGGGATTTTGTTTTCATTTCCCTGCACATGGAACCTTAGGATAATTTCCTGCTCTTTGGAAAAGAAGTATTATTTCATTCACTATTTTAAATTCATCTAACCAATGCTTTATTGGTAATTTAAAAGCCCCGAATGGTTCTATTTGGACTTTGTCTATTGTTTATGGCAATAAGGATCTTCATGAAAGAAGGAAGTTTTGGAAAATGATTGAAGAATATATTTTAAAAGATATTACTAGTGTTATTGGAGTTGATTTTAATTGTATTCTCTTAAAATGAAAAAAAGGGGTAAATGATTTATTTTCTTTGAAGGACTGCAAGAGATAAAGGACTTCTTATCAAGAAATGATTTTCATGATATTTATTTTGTTAGTCCTAAATACATATGGTTTATTAATAAAGAAGGGGTATCTCTTATTTGGGAAAGGTTAGAAAGAATTTTTCTTAATTCTAAAGCTTTGCTTCATATCCCTTTTGTTATTACTAATTATCTTTCAAGATTGGCATCTGATCATTGTCATCTTCTCATCAAGCTTAACAATTTTATCATATACAATGATAAATCTATCATGTTTGAGAATATATTGTGTTCCTATGAAGCTTCTCATGTTGTTAACAAAAATGCTTGGAGAAAAAATCATTATGGAGATGCTGTTGATATTCTTCAGAGGATAATTAAGAGATCTCTTAAAAAATTATTATATTGGAGTAAAAATAAACTAAAGGAATTGAACTATTTGAAGTCTTTATTGTAGAAAGATATTTTCTTATTATAAGAAGAGGAAAGAAATAATGGATTGAATCACGAAAAGCATCTGGAATTGAGGAAGAAAGTTCATGAGTTAAATATTAATCTTGCAAGACTTGCATCATGGTGAAGACAACATTCTAAAACTCAATGATGAGAAGATATTGATCAAAACTCTCAATTTATCATTCATTTGTGATATCTAGACAAAATAGAAAGATGAATAAATAAAAAATCATGTTCTAATGGATCTATGGTTTCAAATCTTGATGAAATCCAATCAAAGGTAGTCAAGTTTTTTGGAACAAATGGATGATGAAACATTGTATTCTTAATATATGCTCAGTTCTTTAACAAAGCACAAGTTAAATGAGGATATGAAGAGGATGCTGTTAGATGATTTTTGTAAAGAAGACCTTTATTATACTATAATGAAGATAAATAATTGTAAATCCACCGATAATGATGGTGCGAATGCTTATTTTTTAAAATCCTCTTGGAATATTGTTAATTTGGAAAGTTGGAATGTAGTTGATAATTTTTTTTAATTCGAGTATAATACCAGATTGCTGGAATAAAACTTTGGTTGTTTTTGTCCCTTAAGTTCCTAATGCTTAAGAATTAAAATAGTTTAGACCCATCAGCTTATGTCAAACAATTTATAAAATTATTATAGGAATGGTATTAAATAGATTGAAGTTTTATCTTTCTTTGATTATTTTTATGCAACAAGGAGCATTTGTACCAGAAAGAACTATTTCATATACTTGCCTTGTAGATCATGAGATCTTGAACAAATTTTGGTTCTCAAAAGGTTAACTGGTTTTTTGTTAGTAAAACTAGATATGGAGCAAGTTTAGTATATCATGTATTTGGAAATGTTGAATCAAAATTTTTTTGTCATTGGTTTCCCTGTAAAATTGATAAATCTGATTATTCAATATATAAGTTCTCTAAAATTTTCTATTTTCTTCAATGAGAGGAGAAGTGATTGGATTGGTGCTGAAAGTGGCATTAGACAAGGGTGTCCATTATCCCCTTGTCTTTTTATTTTATGTTCAGAATTATTGTCTAAACTAATTTGTGACAAAGGTCATGATCTTGGTATGGGAATTGATCCAAATATAGCTAAAATTTGACATCTTAAATATGCTGATGATCTTTTGGTAGTTGATGAAACATCTCATCATAATACTAAGAAATTAATGCAATTTTGAAGGATTGTTGCTGCTGGACTAGATAAAAGACTAATTCCATCAAATCTATGGGTCTTTATGGTAAATATGTGTCTAGAAGAAAGAAAAAAGAATTAACAAAATTATGGGATATCAAGTTTTTGATGAAATCACTTATCTAGGAGTTAAGAAGCCTTTAAGAAGACTAAAACCAATAGATTATCAAAATGTTGTAGATAAGACAATGTAGAGGCTTAATTCTTGAGGGTCTAGATTTTTTTCTTTGGTAGAAATTTTTTTGCTTATTATATAAGTGTTTTATTCAATTCCTTCTTTTATTATGACTCAATCTTTAATTCTAAACGGCATTATAGATGATATTGACATATATTGTAGGAATTTTTTATGGCATAAAGAACTTGGAAGACAAAGAATACAATATATGGCTCTTTGTACACCTATTTTTTAAAGTTAAATTGGAATTCAAGGTGCTACTAACATACTAGGGTTGTTAAGGGCTCATATTACATAGAATTTCATTCAAAACCAGAATTATTTTCTTATGAAAATTATTATATATAAATACGACAATAATATATGGAAAGAATATATAAAAAGAAGCTCTTCACTGGCATGACACATTATTAAAGATGTATCTCATTATTTAAAACTAATTATCAGATTGCATGTTTCAAATGGTTTAAGTATAAATATCTCAAATGATAATTAGATTCTTGATAGAAATTTAAATAATTGGCCAATAATGGGAAATATGGTTGATCTTTATAATAAAAATGTGGCATGTCTTCTTGATGAAGATGGTAGATGGAATTTATCATTGTTAAAATTATATTTTATATTGGAATTGATTCAGGTAATCATTAATACATCAGTAATAAATGGACTTGGCAGTAATAAACTAGAACTTCTTGTTTATGAATTTGGTAAATCTATTATGGCTTTAGCATACGAAGCTTCTATAAATCAACAACATAAATGTTCTAATGTAAAATGGATGAGGAAAGTAAATTTAACTCCTAAGGAACTGTTATTTTTGTGAAGACTTCTAAATAATTATGTTCCTACTAATTTATGGATGAGTTATAGGAAGTTGTTGGATTCTGCTTTATGCTTGAGAGCCTGTAGTAATGTTGAGGATGCTATTCATATTTGAATTCATTGCATTAAGTGAGATGAGATTTTTGATACTTTTTTGCTATGTGGAATTCAATTACATAAATTTAATAGTTTATCTCATTGTGCATATGAATTGGAAAAAAATGCTTATTCAAATTTTAGAATTACTAGAGTTTATTTGGCTTTAGTTTATCACAACTAGAAATCAAGGAATAATGTAAAGCATGGAGATAATGGTTTGTCTTCTTCCATGATTGCAACTATTGTTCTTTCATATTCAATTCAACCTCAATCTTTTCCAATTTGTCAAAACTGGGATACCAACCGTCATCAAGTGCTATAAAAAATTTGGTATCCTCCTCTTATAGATTGGGTTAAGCTAAATGTTGATGGCTCTTTAATAAAGAATAATTTGCCAAGTATAGCAGGTGTTGTTAGAGACCACAAAGGAAGATTTGTTTTAGCTTATGGTAAGAAGGTTATTCATTGGGATATTTCTCTACTAGAATTGATGGCAATTTTTTATTTCAAAAAAGTTATTCAACAGTGGATGTGTGGTAAGAAAGGAATCATCAATGAAGGAGATAATGTTATCATTATCATGACCATGCATAATTAAATATTCAAGTTAAAAGATTCAAGAATTTTTATGCCCGTTTGTTAGAGAAAGATGCACCCATTTGTTAGAGAGAGAAAGCTACCATTTGGATTTTAAAATTTGAATTTCCTGGTTTTTAATACTTAATTCCTGGATGATATTGAGGGGATGATGGCAGATGGATGCTGGACATCACTGCTTCAGGCGGCAAAGGCTATATCCATAGGTGGTGGAAGTTTTAATAAAATCTTGGAAGGTAATGTTCGACAAGCTTCTATTCTGAAGCATCAAAATGATGTTGGAATGTTCAAATCTTCAAGGCGTGCTTTGATTATTAAGGAAGTTACTGAAGCTGGTCCTAAGAAAATCTTCAATGTTTCTAGTAAGGGTAAATCTATTTCTGAAGAATTAGACTTTGTAACTCCTCGACAGGAGAAATTTCAATCGCCTGCGAAATCTACCAAACTTGAAGCTTCATCGTCAGACATGAAAATTTTTGTTAATCAATTTGAGAATTCAAATGCAATCCATGGCAATGGTGTGATAAATACAAATTCACCGATGTTGGTAAACAAAAATTCTTATGGCAAAGACAAAAGTTTGTATGTGGTTGATAATAGTGATTTTGTCGAGCTGGAAGGTAATGAGGCAATGGGTACATATGTGGAGAAAGATAGAGTTTTGAAGAATATGCTTAATGATGGAAAAAATAATGAAGCTGGTGGAATGAAAGATGAGATTATTTCAGCTTGGTCGAAATCGCAGAATATCAAATGCTCTTACAGGTGTGAATGACTGGAAATGTCAGAGGATGGAGTAGCAGTAAAATTGAACTATGATTTGTGTAAGAAATACTCTGAAATTATACAGAATTCATTTGTGGTGAAAATTTTAGGAAATAGTCCAACATTTTCAATATGCAGCATGGAGTTGAGAAGACAATGGAATGAATTCAGTAGTTTCCATCTGACTACACTTGGTATTGGTTAGATTTTATGCTCTTTTAAGAATTCTAATGCAATGGAGGAAGTTATAAATGGTGGTCCATGGTATGTTGGAGGGCACATTGTTGGAATGGACAAGTGGTCTCCTTCGTTTGATCCAAGTGCATTCAAAGGAATTACAACAACTGTTTGGATTTGGTTTCTGTGCTTACCTTTGTTTTGTTGGGATGAGGAGAATATTGCAAGAATAGCTTATTATATTGGTATACCATTATATTTGGATGGAAATTCTTTCAAATGGGGAAAAAGACAGTATCCTCAGGTTTGTGTAAGGATTAACTTGGAAATAAATTACCAAATGGTGTTTGGTTGATGGAACTTTAGGTAGATTCTTTCAAAAGGTGGAGTATGAGAAGATTGATTTACTTTGCTATCATTGTGAATAAGTGGTCATGATAGAGCTATTTGTCCAGAAGATGCTAAAATTCCAAAGAAAATCCAACCTATGATGCAAATGATTAAAACAGTAAGTGATGTCCAAGTTTCAAAAGAAGTAAAGGATTCTGAAGTGGGAAAAACTGAGTAAGGCCCATGGATTCATGTAAAATTCAAGAACAATAGATTCAGAAATGGAAGGTTCAATGGGGGAGGCAAAACTATGAGAAATACTAAAGGTAATTTTCATAAAGAGGATAATACAAAAAATATAGAAGATGAAGCACCAAAACAAATCAGCAAGTTTAATGTGGACATGGAAATATTGTCTGAAATAGGAGCTGCTGAGCTGGTCATAGCCGAAAAACTTTGTACAAATATTGATGGGAATTATGATGATAGCACGATAAACAAGTTCAATGTTTTAGCTGAGGAAGTTGAAGATTGAGAAGCTGATGTTCAAATGCTTAAGGAGATTATGGAGAATAATAAAGATATAACATTCCATTAAGAATCCGAACCTCTGGATGGTTCAGATGGTATACTAATTGTAATGAAAGAAAAAAGTGATGTTCTAAATGTTTCAGTCAAGAATAAACAGGCAAAAGAGATAAGGTCTTTTGGACCTGTTGAACCTGAAAATAGAAAGAAAAGAGGTGAAGGAAGAGGAAGTAAAATAGGCGGGGATGTCTCCTCGTTGGTTATATAAATGTCTTCCACTGTGTTTTGGAATTGTAGTGGGACTAGGAAGAACGATGCCTCCTTGTATCTTAATGAAATTGTTAAAGACCATGATGCTTTTTTTTATTGGCTTGACCGAAATTAAACTATCAAGCATTAATGGAAGAGAAGTTAATTGTATCATTGGGATTGATTGGGACTTTTCCATCATCCATCTCAAGGTATAGCCCATGGAATTTTGGTTCTGTGGAATAAGAAATTGGTTTCATTCAATGTGATTGAGCATTCTTCTCAAATGGTATTTGGATTTCTTATTACTCCTTCTATGGGGAGATGGAATATTGCAATGATATATGGGAACAAGCATTATCATGAAAGATCTGTTGTGGGATAAGCTTGAGAAGTCCATGGTGAGTAGCATTCCCTCCATTGTGGTGGGGGGGGGGGGGGGGGGGGGGAGAGAATTTCAATTATATTTATAGTAAGGAGGATTAAAAAGGAGGTAAAAGGTTCATTTTTTCTAAAGGACTTAGAGATATGAAGGAATTAAAGATCAATGATGATCGACGTGATGTTGGGATGGTTCGACCAAGTTTAGTTGGTGTAACAATAAGGGGCTGCTAGAATTTGGGAGAGGCTTAATAGGTGTTTACTGAATTCTGCTTCCTTGCAATTGGTTCCATTAGCAAAATTTAAACACCTTGCGAGGATAACGTCGCATCATAGCCCTATAGTTTTTAGATTGGAAGAGAAGCAATACAACAAAACAAAGAGAATAAAATTTGAAGATACTTGGAAATCTTACCCTGTTGCTTGGAATATAGTGGTAAATTATTGGAAAAAAACTGATTTTGGTAATGAAGTGGACATCTTGCATAGAAAGTTGAGAAGAACTTTAAAAGCACTCTTCTTTGAGAACAAGAATAAATGTAAAGACTTATGCTTGCTTAAAGACCAATTAAAAAAGGAAATACTAGATCTACAAATGGAGGAAGCCACGGATGCAGGTATCAATTCAGATAACTTGTTACTTCTTCGAAGTAAAGTTCATGAGTTAAACATTACCCTAAGAAGATTATAAACTTGGTGTAACTAAAGGGCTAAGGTGATATGGATTGAAGAAGGAGACACAAACTCTAGGTTCTTCCATAATTTTGCCTCGGCTAGAAGGAATGGGAATATTCTAAGGCATATTAAAGATGAGAATAACAATGTACTAGAAGAGATTGAACAAATTGAATAAGTTTTGTTGAAATTCTTCAATAACAAGTGGAGATCCAAAAATTGCAATCTTAATGGGTGGCCTTTGCTGTCAGAAAATAAAAAATTAACGTTCAAAGATCTGGAAATGCTCATTCTAATTTCATTAAAGAGGAGTTTAAGAATGCATTTTTCCAACAGGGAAACAACAAGTCACTGGGCAATGATGGTGTGACTTCTTCCTTCTTCAAGCTCTATTGGAATATTGTTAAGGAAGTTACTTGGACAGCTGTTAAGAAGTTTTTTAAGACCGGAGTGATACATAAGGAATGGAAAGACACTTTAATTATGTTAATTTGAAAGGTAAAGAACCCAATCTTGCCATCCAATTATAGGCCAATAAGCCTATGTCAAATCACATATAAGATAGTTGCAACTATGATGGTTAATAGAATCAAAGTTTGCATTTCAAACATCATTTCTGATGAATAAATGGCATTCATTCATGGTAGAAGCATGTCAGAACATTGCTTATTAGCTCAAGATATATTCAATAAATTTAGAATATCTAAAAACAAAAATGGCTTGATGGAAATCAAATTGGATATGGAGCAGGCATATGATAGCATGGATGGCCAACAACACATTCTTAAATGGTATGGGTTTCCATCCAAGTTCTCTGATCTCTTTATGGATTAAATGGAATTAATGCAAGGTTCTCTATTATATTAAATGGAAGGAGCACAAGATGGATAAATGCTGAATGTGGGTTTCATCAGGGGTGTCCACTATCACCTTACTTGTTTATCATGTGTTCTCAACTCTTATCAAGTGCAATTAAATAAAGAGGAAATGATTTGGGTGTTCAAATGTCTTCAAGAAGTGAGAAGATCACCCATCTTCTATATGTCGATGAGGTGCTACTTTTTTCTCATATAAAACTCCATTTAGTTAGACTAATGAAGACAGTCATTGTAGAATTCTGTGGATGGATGGGGCTTCAGGTTAACATCAAAAAGTCTCAAATTATATTTGGTAAGCTTGTCAAACGATCTGTTAAGCATAAACTTGCTAGAAGACTTGGGTATAAAGTAGTAAAGGAAATGAAATATTTGGGAATCAAAATCATTATGGGTTGGGTATGGATGATTTTCAAGAATTATTGAATCATGTCTTGGATAAACTAAATGCTTGGGAAAGTAAAACCTTCTCTATGGGGGGAAGAATAATCTTGGTAAAGTAATCTTTTTTATCATTGAAAAATTATTTGATTACACATTCTTTGGTTCCAAAAACATTAATGCATGAGTTGGACAAGTTTAGTAGAAATTTCAATTGGCACAAACCAAATGGAAGAAAAGGTCTACACTATGTATCTCAGGAGGAAATCTATAAACCAAGAAGTGTTGGGGGATTGGGAATTCATTCTGCAATTCATAGAACAGGACCTCTCAGAGAAAGGTTGGCATGGAATGCTATCAACAATCCTGATTCTTTATTACATAGAAATTTGATCCTAATATATGGTGATAACATTTTGAATGGAAAGTTCAAGAAGAATGCTTCTAGTACATGGCATATTCTTATAGATGGAGGTAAACACCTTAATCCAATTGTCAAATGGAAAGTGTGTAATGGAAGGAAAATCAACATTTTAAAAGACATTTGGCTACTTGACAAGTGTTTAAACATGTGGCCAACATTTGCAAATTGTGGGGAATTGGATGGAATAATGCTTAATTACTTTATAAATATGGATGACAGCTGGAATGAGATGGAATTTAAATGATTTTTTCATCAGATAATTATAAATTTGATTGTGCAGATTCATATTGTTCCAGTAGTGAGGATGATAAAATGGAAACTATGTTTCAACAATTGAGAAGATCAATGACTGCTTTGGCTTATGAAAAATTGATGGAATCTCATATCAAGCATGATGACTGTAGTTATTATGAATGGAATAGGAAACTTAAACTTAATCCAAGAGTGGAGTTATTTTGGTGGAGATTGAGCAAAAATGCAATTCATACAAATTAATTTCTCAAATACAAAAGGCTAAGCAATGATAAATTATGTGTTAGAGGATGTGAGGAGATTGAAAGCTATTCACATATTATTTTTCATTGCAAGTATGTAAAGGAGGTTATTCTCAAGCTTAAAGAATGGGGCATTAATATTTTGATGTTTATCTTATTGGAAAAATGTTTCATAGAACTAATAAGCCTATCATCTAAACATATTAGTGTTACTAAGATGTACCGTTGAATAATTATTTTATCTTGGAAAAATAGGAATGAGGTGAAGCATGGAAAATATGCTCTTTCTTAGTCAATGATTGCAACAAATGTATTATCTATAGCCATGATCCAATCTACTCCAATTCTAGATAACTGGGGTGTTAATCTCCCAAGGGAGTCCCATGAAACTTGGCAACCTCCACCTCTAGATTGGATAAAAATTAATTTTGATGCTTCTATTTTGAGTTCGAATCAAGATAGAATTGGAGGTACATTTAGAGACCATAAAGGAAGGCTGCTCCTTGCATTCGGGAAGAGTAATATTTATTGGGATGTTGCATAGTTGGAGATGGAGGTGGTAATAGCAATAAGGGAGTTCATACAAAGTTGGATGATGGAGAGCAAAGGGGTTATCATTGAAAGTAATAATCTTAACATCATGAAATTCATTCAAGAATCAATAAATAAGTCCAAATGGCAATTGGATAATTGGGTGGAAAAATAGTTATTTTTTCTAAATGACTTCAATAAGGTAATTTTTCATCATGTTAATAGAAAAAGTAATAAAGTAGAAGATCGATGTGCTACTCTTGCTTTAGAAAATGTTTTATTTTTTGATAGCTTTTCTTTTCGCAACATTCCTCCTTCATTGCTTAGATTGTTAAAGGAGGAATGTTATCCCTTTAGTACTTGTAATTAGATTTTATTTGGTATAATGAAATTTGCAATCTTAAAAAAAAACTCTAAAGATTCAAATAAATTTGTTCATAAGTTGGATTTTTTTTAAAGAAGTGTTTTAAAATTTAATTTGGTATTTTGTTTCTAGAGAGAGTAAGAGAGTGGCTGATTATTGTGTTCATCAAGCACTCTTAGGTTATTTATGTTGGGATGTGTTTGATGTTGATGTTCTTCCATCAATTTTTGTTCACTTGATAATGAAGGATTGGGATAGGTTGACTATCACATAGTAGTTTGTATCTTCTTTTTTTGCTTTAATGATAATGCATTTCTTTAAAAAAAAAGACTATTTATGTAGCCAATTCTGTGATGCAAAAGCCTTAACCCAAATTTTATAAGTAGGGATTTAAGGGTGTACTTAATTGACGCAAAAATCAACCCTAAAAAAATTAAAATTTCCTTTATTTTTTACATCATGTGATAATGTATAAATTAAAATATTTCCTTTATTTTTTAGGTTTCTGCATAAGAAAAGCAATTATGATCCTTTGGACTAAGCATGTGTTGAGTTAGTTAATTTTTGGAATTTTGAGGATGAGCCTACTCTAGAGATTGTCTTATAATATTTAGAGAACAAACTCTATGAAATGGATGCAAGTCCACATGTTGAAGAATAAAACATGCATTAAACTCAACAAAGGCATAGTAAGTTGATAATTAGAAAACCTAATTTTTTTTGGATAAATTTAATATTAATGACTTATTTTATGTTTCTTGTTTGTTAATGATGGTGATATTGATAATGAAGGGGATGGAGATGTTCTAATCAATTTTGATGCCATAGAAATATTTGGAACATAATATTTGGGAGATGTAGGACTTGGAGAGTCAACCTTTGGGGCAAGTTTTGATGGTACATATTTACTTGATTTTTTATTTGCATCTTATAACATTATTTTAACAATTAAACAAAAACCTTTTGATGATATAATTATCCTACTTTTCTTTTATTTGATGGATTAGATACATTCATTTAATTTTGAATTTGTTTGATTAAGCTGCTTTAATGCATATGTGTTGCTTTGGTGCAGAGTATTTCTAGAAAATACTACTTTTTTGTGTGAACATCCTCCACTATTATTGCATGGACAATTGCTTTTTGTATCATGCGTCAAAACCAATTTCACAATAATTTTTCCTTTTTGTAGATTGATCATTGGAATAGATAAGCATTGAAAAAAATATGAATGATCGAGATAAAGAGGTTAGTTTCTTACAAAATGAATGTATTTACATTTTTAAAGTAATGTATTTATTTATTATGTTAAAATTTTATTATATTTAGCTGATTTGGCCATCTCATGCGGGAACCAGGAGCCGCAGGATTGCCAACCACCTCATGCTAGAACCTAGAACCGCAATGTATTTTAAGTTGCTTATATATAACATGTGTTTATTAAATTGCTTCATGTAGAAGTTAAATATAATGTTGAAGTCATGTTTTAAACATATTATGAGTATTTTTAAGTCATGTTTCTAGAAGTTATGAGTAATTTTCAAGTAGGTGAATTACATATATCTGTATCTTGTAGAGGATGCTTTGTGTAGTACTATTTTTAACTATAACATGAATATTGTAGGAGATAGTTTGTTTAGATCTACTTTTATTTTTTATATTATTAAAAAAAAGAGAATTGGATGCTAACTTGCATCTACCTTAATATAAGAAACTCTATTATCAAGATGTGCTATATGAAGTAATTTGTAGATTATGAGTATCTTTTATATTTGATTATTTTTAAAACAAGTAATACTTTATATTAATCATTTGGGCTCAAACACTTTATATATCTTTTGTTTTAAAAAATCCATTTTAATTAATTTTGTATATTTTTTCATTTAAAAATTTGTGTTTTGTTTATGTTTTGGTCACATAAATTATAATGATAGCATCATCATTATTATTATTTTATTTTTTTAAATAAAATTAGTATTATTTTCATTATCTGGTTCAATAGTGATTCAATTGGTTGAACCGATTGAACCTTGAAACTCTCCTTCTAGATTATTGTCTGGTCCGATTATCACAACCTTGATTATGATATACAAAGTGAATACGTAGTCAGTGCCAACTATGCAATTCGTCTTATTTGGATTTAATAAACACATTGAAATGGCTAGAAATTCTAATTGTCATTTCTTTATGTTTTCTTAGCCAAATTTTGCATACTATATCTCCATGCCAAGGTAAATCTATGTATTTTTTTTTAAAAAAAAATTTAAGGACTTTTGATTATTTCATTATATCAAAATTATTTTTTAGGGCTATTTAATTATTTAGCCATAGAAATGTTCTTTGATGGGTCTCAAATTTGGGTTGGAAATTCTAAGGGATACCTTACACCTCTTTGATTTTTCTCAAGGCTATTTGATTAACCCTTTGCCCTTTAGTAAATTTCTAAAATACTAAATCATTATTTGACCTAGAATTTCAAAAATTCATATATATTTATCCATAGTTATTTTTTTTTCTTTGAATGTTATTTGAGATACATGTTTTACCATTAGATTTATACATCCATTTATTTCACACTAATCTAATATATAAATCTTCTTGAAGAATTTATGTAATCCCTAGGTTTAAGTACCAAATGAACATTATAAAATATTTCATAGTGGTTCAAGTAAATTTAAACTTATGTGGATTGCTCCAATGGTCCTTAGGGACTTCTACAAATAATTACATGAGGGTTTGAATTCAACTGGCTAAATAATTTAGAACCCTAATTTTAAGCCATATTAGGTAAACTAATTATCCTAAAATTTTGAAATTGCCTTACTATATATAGCAAAATTTTAAAAGTGCAAACTTAAATGCATTAAACCCATAATGTAATAGAGAAACCATGAAAAATAAGTAAGTTCTTTGATTAGACATGAAACTATTTTAACAATCACTTATGAGATAAATGATTAAAATTAATTAGTAAAAAATACAAATAAAGGAAAACACAATTCTTATTGTACGGTCTATTGGAGGATCACTAATGCATTTCAGATTAGAATTGAGTGGCATTTGGGTTCTCCTTATGATGATGATTCAGATATTAACTTCTTGAGCCCTATAGAACCAGACCTATATTTATTGTTGGCTTTAGAGATGTTTCATACTTTTGAATCCTAGATTTTTTTCAGCTGGAACTTTTAGTGTAATTAGAATTTCAACAATCATCTTATTGCTATTGGATTTTTTATTGCTATTATTTTTTTAGTTGGATCAATGAATTCTTATTATTTATTTTGGTCTTCAATATTATTTATAATGTTATGTATATTTGGCTTAATAATTTTTTTAGGGTGATGTTGGCTTAATGTTGGTTTTGCACTTTCCTTGTGACCTTCTTATAGGGATGCTATATTTTTCAACAATACCTACTTCAGATGGATGGTGAAGGGTTAATACTTTCTTATGATAACTTTAATAAGCTTCAATTCCTAACTCTTTTAAAATTGTTTTGTTATTACTATTCTTTGTCATGCTCCCCCCTCTTATGTAGGAACTTTTTCCCACAGGTTCTTTGGACTGAAGTGGTTATGGATGAGCTTCTTATTTTTTAAAGGGAGTTTGAGAAAAATTTTCTACATCTTAGATACCTTTTTTTAGGTATTATGTACTTGCAATCCTAGAATATTATTAGGGTACTTATTATTTTTTGTATAAGGAACCATTGGCTCTTAGGCTTTATTTTAATTTTTTTTGTAGCTCTATTGAGCATTAACAATTTGAAGGTTCTCTTTAAGGACCTTGTAAGCTTTTTTTTATTTAAATGTGTAGGCCCCTTTGAGGGCAACCGCCCTTCCCATACAAAAAAAAAAAGGGTAAACCCTTCTTATTATTTACCCAAGCTTGCAGATCAACGACTCTTTGCTCTGGCAATTTTTGGGCAATCTTGGTTTCTTCTTATAGCTAGCTATTTTCTTCTATTAATTTACATCTTATTTCACTTTTTGTTTATTTTTGTTGAATTGTTTCAAACTATTTTAATTTTCTTTCTTTATCTTAAGGCCTGTCAGCTATAGGTCTTTTGCA
Source organism: Dendrobium nobile (assembly GCA_022539455.1). Lineage (NCBI taxonomy): Eukaryota > Viridiplantae > Streptophyta > Magnoliopsida > Asparagales > Orchidaceae > Dendrobium > Dendrobium nobile. Next base: position 54,825,073 of record CM039735.1, on the reverse strand, counting down.
AGTCATTTCATGGCAGATGGTCTCTCTTCTTCTAATTCAAGACCTTGAGGTGATTCTCCTCCGGCTTTTGTTGTGGCTACAAAGGCTATTGTAATACTAATTTTTTTACATTACATTGCCAATCAACGAAAGGTTGTTAGTCACATTCACAAAATTACTTATCTTGATGGTTTTACTATTGAAGATCCCTCTATGATTTATGATTAAGCTGTTTAGTATTTTAAGAATGCATTCAATAAAGATTTCAAAATCGATTTGAACCTCAAATTTTCTTTTATTCCCACTATCATTCCTGAAGAGGATAATTTGTTACATACTAAGGTTCCTTTGGAATATAAATTTTAGCAGACTATTAAAGGTATGAATACTGACACTATGGCTAGCCCTAATGGGTTCACTACTAATTTTTTTTAGAAACCATGGAATATTATTAAAGAAGACTTAGTGAATGTTGTTGTGGATTTTTTTTGGGTAATCCCTATCCAAAATGTTTCACTTCTACCTCTATTACTTAAATTCCTAAGAATGATGCCATTAATTATTTGAATTATTTTTGGCTTATCAATTTGTGTTCTTTCTTCAACAAGCTTAATGTCAAACTTCTCATGTGTGAGTTATCTTTGTTATTACCTATATTTATCTCCATAGAGAAAATTGGATTAGTTAATGGTTGGTTTATCTTTGATAATGTGTTGCTTTCCAAAGAATTAGTTTCAGATTTACATGCTAATATTTCTGGGGGGAATATTATCTTTAAAGTTTACATTACTTAAACTTATGAAAATTTTAAGTGGGAGTTTTCTTACACTATTTTAAATATTTTTTGTTTCAATGAGAGTTTCATTAACTTGGCCCTGAATAGTATTGAGAATTATTTCCTTTTTATTATTATCAATGGTAAGTCTTATAAATTATTTCAAATCCACTCATTGGCTGAGGCAGGGGAATCTTATTTCCCCTTCTCTTTTCATAACTAAAGTTGACTACTTATCTAAAGGCCTTAATGAGTTATTTAGGTGTCATCCAAATTTTTAGTTTAAAACTATTAGTGATTTTCCTATTGCTCATTTTAGTTCTGTTAATATTTTTATTATTTTTACTAATTGTTCTATTAAATTGTTTTACATTCTTTTTAAATTTCTCAACAAATTTCAGCTTGCTAGTGGCTTAATTTTTAATCCTTCCAAAAGTTGTTTCATTCTAGATAAATCTATATCTCAAAGGAGAATTAGAATTATTGAAAACAAATATGGTTTTCTAAAAACAATTACCTTTGAAATATTTGGGTACTCCTCTTTACAAAGGTAAGAAGCATACCCACTTATTTGATGATATTTTTATTTCCATTCAAAGAAGCTTTCCACCTGGTCTTTTAATTTTCTATCATTTATTGGTTAATTAGTCTTATTTAAACATATTTGGTGTTTTATTCCTATTTATCTATTTCATACATTATGCCCCACTTTAAATTTTTGTAGCCATATGGAGAGATTGTTCAATAAATTCTTTTGGGGTTTTAAAAATGGAAAACACACTGTTTCTTGTTCTTCTTGGAGGTGTTGCTCTGGGATTATTAAGGAAGGTAGATTGTGGTTCAAAAACATGAGAGATATGTCTCAAGCTTTGTCCCACAAGATTTGGTTTGCTTTTAAATCTAAGAAAAGTTGGTGGGCTAAATTCATGGTTTCCAAATATTGTGTTGGCAAACAACCTCATATTTGTCATTTTAAGCAAGGTGATTATTTTAATTAGAAAAGGTTGTGTTTAATTAACTGGGATGCTGAGCAATTTATCCAATGGGGTATGGGTTCTAGTAATATTTTCTTTTAGCTGGATAAATAGCTTGGTAATTTTTAAATTGATAACTTATTACAGAAGCACTGTATTGGTGTTTGTAAAGTCAAGGATTTTATTCATGATGGGGTTTGGAATGTTTATTTACATCCTGATTTTATTCCTAATTTTATTGCTAATATTGTTATCATTATTCCCATTCATTTGGATAATGAGGATTGTATTGTGTTCAATCTTTCAAATGATGGTAAGTTTGCTCTTAAGAATATTAGGAATTCTATTAGGCAAGGTTATCCTAATTCAATGCTTTATTTGGCACTTTAGTATTGTAACACTCATTCCTCTTATTTTATTTTTACGTGGAGGTTGTTGCATAATTGTTTCCTAGTTAGTTCTGGTTTATTGGAAAAAGGTTTTTATATTATTTATAAATACCAGTGTTGTTGCCATAATGAAAATATCAATAATGTTTTTATCCAAGCCCTATTTCTATGCAAGATTGGTTATATATTGAGAACCTATTTAATGATCAATCTTCTTCTAATTATTCATCGATCACTAATACACTTTTGGATTGGTTTTTTCCAACCCAAGGCCATATTAGGAAAAATTTACCTATCATTATTTGTTAGTTTTTTTTAGTAGTAGAAACGAGTCTAAACATGAGGGTATTAGGATGAATGCTACGAGTATCATTTCTAGAGTTAAGGAAAAAATCTTACATATGCATGTCACTAATTTACTTAAAGTTCATTCTTTCAAAGTGTTTTATCATGTTGCTATAGATTTTGGTTTATCTTTTCAACAGTAATCATTTGTTGTTAAAAGATAGAATTGTTAAATGGTTAAAGACTCATCATGGTTGTTTTAGGATTAACACTGATGGTTGTTTTAACAATTTGAATGATGATTATGGTGGTATTATTTAGGATTTTAATGTTCAAGTTATTATTTCATTTGCGGGTCCTAGTACTGCAAACCCTATTATTAAGGTTGAAATTGAAGCTCTTATGTTTGGTCTTCAATTATGCATATATTTATGTATTAATAATGTTTGGATTGAAGTGGATGCTATGCTTCTAATTCATTATATTGAGGGTAATTCTAGTACCAATCCTTCTAGTTTTTGCATGATTAGAGATATTAAATAATGGCTTTCTTTTATTCATTTCTTTATTTCCCTTTCTTTATGTGAGGGAAATATTGTGGCTGACTACATAGATAAATTTGGCTATAATTTAAATGAATTTACTTAGTATTTTGAGAAATCTCTGCATGTTATGCCTAGAGGCTTGATTAGGTTGGGCCATACTAGTCTTCCTTATGTTCGGTCCTTGTATCTTAGATTTTTTTTTATTGGGTTATGCTGATTCTATCGTTGCTTTTTCATGTTGCCTATGTGGTTTTTTCTTCTAATTTCTAATTTGATATTTTGGCCTTGTAAGAGTAGTGGGTCTCTATTTCATTGTGAGTACCTTTTTTTTTGCAGTGTTATTGGGATTTGGGTTGGTATACTTTATGTTGTTTGAGCTATCTTAGTTATATATTCGGGTGCTATTTTTGTTACATTGGCCTAGTGTTAGTTTGAGCAATGTTTGGGCTAGCAATGATTGTATCCCATTGGAGTATGACTTCCTTCACCTATGCTGCTCATTTTCTATTCCTCTGATCCTTAGAGGGATGAGTAGTTATGTTGTTGGGTTCAGAGTTTTGGCTCAAGAGGGTTATAATAATTACTTATTAGCTGCTTGGTCTCTTTGGATATGTATAAAAATTTTGGACCTACGCGTTAATCTTTTTTGAATTATCATTACCATATCCAAGTTTTTTTAGTTGATTAGGGTCTTTTAGTATGGACTAATGCTTCCATATTGGGTTTTACCATCAGCTATCTTATTAGCATTATTTCTTTTCCATTTTTCTAGTTTATCTATTTATCTTAGAGGTTATTTAGATTTGAGTAGCAGGTGTATAATTATATTCATGATTAATTGGATACCACCCACTTGAGCCATTTAATTAATCTTAATTGGTTGCTTCTGCTATGATTAGTGCTTTTCAATTTTGCTCATGCGATTTAATCAATTTGGTGCTATTTCAGAGGGATTTTTGGGGCTACTTTATGGCTTCATCGAGTTTTTTTAGAATTTTTTTTTCCTGGTGTGCTTTGAAATTTTACCATTTGTATTAGCTGACTTCTAATAACTATTACATATTAGTCTTCAACTATTATGGGGTTGGTCTGATGGATCTATTTTTAAAATATCTTATTCATGATCGGTGTAGATGTCGTTCATCTTGGGTTATTGCCTCTATGTTTTGACTTATTTTTTTTTATCATTTCTACTGTGCCAAAGTGGGCATGTTTTGGTGTGGTTGTAACCTGCTTTTGCTTTATCTGATTATAGAATTCTACTGGTGATTTCTCAATTATTACATTTTTTTGAGTTGCATTAACTCTTTACTTCTCTTACAGCCTAGGCATTTTATTATTTATATTCTTATGTGGTTGGAGTGTTGCTCTCAAGTTTTTATAATTGTTAGTGGTAATGAGTTCAGTGGGTTTATCAATCTTTGGTTGGAGGTTATCTTTTTTATATTCAGGTGGTGCAAGGTTTCTAATGTCCTTATTTGAATTATCTTAATTTAGTAATTTGCTTGGTTTATTATTATGCTATTTCTTGAATTATTTTTGTGTGGTATAGCTATTGCTTTTTGCATGTAGATTGGCGTATTGTTGTTATTCTCAAGCTTCTTTTTTGTAAAATGATTATCCTTCTTGAGTACATTTTATCTTCTTTTTTTGGGTGTTAGCTTCTGTTGAGTCTAGTAAATAGGTTGTTAAACCTAAGTTAATGTCCCAAGGCTACCAAGAGGGGGGGGGGGGGGGGGTGAATTGGTAGTTTAAAAATTTTAATCCCTCTTTGAATTTAAGTTGAACCGAAATGAAAATTTTTTCTTCTGAGTTTTTCTAGAAAATGTTTTTCAACCACAGAGTTCTTAAAATTAAAAATAAAATGCAGAAACGTAAAAACAGTAAAGTAAATGACACCAGATTTATAGTGGTTCGGTCTAAAACCAGACCTACATCCACTCCCCAGAGGCACCCTCTGAGTATTGCACTAATACCAATAGTGACTCTCCTTTTGCACCCACAGAAAAGTGGAGAAGCCTTTACAAAACACTCTTTTCAACACTACCCGGTGCGGCAGAGAACTGTCCGTCCTTTCACACAATCCCCAGTGTTGGCAGAGAACCGTTCGTCCTTTCACACTCTCCTAGTGTGGACAGAGAACCCTTCAGCTATTCACACTCTCCAAGTGTAGGCAGCGAACCCTTCGGCTATTCACACTCTCCAAGTGTAGGCAGCGAACCCTTCGGCTATTCACACTCTCCTAGTGTAGGCAGCAAACCCTTCGGCTGTTCACACTCTCCAAGTGTCGACAGCGAACCGGATCTCCTTGACAGATCTTCTCACAAGAAATCTAGAAGGAAGAAAGAAAGGAGTGAAGTAATCCCAATTCACAAGTAGAGATTCTTACCTTTGAATTCCTAGTGAAGCCTTCACGCTCCAGTGGTAGGAATCCTGCTTTGAATGCACTCTCACACTCTCTCCTTAGCTATTCTCTCAAGAAGCACGAAGATCAAATGACAAAAAGATTGGGTGGCAGTCTAATTTAGACTATTTATACAAAAGACAAGAAAAACCGCCCAAAAACTGCAAGTTTTCAATTCTGTACGCAGTGGATCATCCCGTACGATCGTGGATCGTCCTGGACGATATTACTTAAAAGCTTTGAAACGACCTTATTTGAATATGTGTACGAAATGTCTTCGTACAAGCTGATCGTCCCGTATGAACTAAGTTCGTCCGGTACGAACGGTTATTACAAGGTCGGTTCTAGAAACTGCAGAAAAAACCGTCCTAAGTCGGTTGTATCGTCTGGACGAAAATTTGTTCGTCCGGACGAAATTTTTACAGAGAACAGATCATCCTGGATGATAATTTAATTTCGTCTGGATGAAAATTTTACAGAGAGCAAATCGTCATGTATGATAATTTAATTTCATCTGGACAAAAATTTTACAAAGAGCCGATCGTCCTGGATGATATTTAATTTCGAGCTGGACAAAAATTTTACAGAGAGCAAATTGTCATGTACGATAATTTAATTTCGTCTGGACGAAAATTTTATAGAGGACAAATCATCCTAGACGATATTTAATTTCTTCCTGGACGAATAGGACTTAGAAAAATTTTTAAAGCCAGTTCCTATTCGTTCCATGTGCTCAATAGGAGATAACTGTCTGATCGTCTCGTACGATCTGATATCGTCCCGTACGATCAGTATAAATTTTATATGATCTCCTTATGTGTGTGTGTATGTTTTTATTCACTCAATTATAATAACTCCCTTTCAAATTTTAATTCAAAGAAAAATACAAGCTTCAAATTCATAAAGTATCTCATGTTGAATTTGATTTGAAGTGTTCATAGTCTGGAGTTTGATTTTCCTGAAATGTTAGTACACACAAGAGCAAATACAAATTTTTTAAAATTGTTAGGAGATAACTACACATTTGAACAATAATGTTTGGAATCATCAAAACTATACAAGTTGCAAAAATGTAAAGCATGCAAATAGCAACTATCTTAACAATCCCCCCCTTTTTGATGATGGCAAAACAATTATTATTTGTATGATTTTAATTTAAACAAATCTCCTAAACTCCCCATGAATTGATGAATACATGAAAATAAGGAGGCATTTTGAATCAAAGAACACAATTTTTTTTTTCAAAAAATTTTAACAAAAAATAAAAAATACAAGACAATAACACAAGCACAAATGACACAAAATCACAAAAGCTACAAGATCATAATACAAAAGCTACAAAATCAGAATACAAAAAAAATAAAACATACAAACACAAATTTCTCCCCCTTTTTGACAACAACAAAAAGTGAAGAAGAAATAGACGAGAAATGTAAGTAATTATATAAAATTCATTTGAAACTTTAATCTAAATGGTGATTGACATAAGGTATGCAATTTAAAAATTAATAATATTAGGTAAATCTTAGAAAACATAGAATTTAAAAAGTGATATAATATTGTAAGTAAGAAGAATTTATCAAAAACATGATTCAATTTAGACATTTGAATATAGAAAATCATTACAAGAGAGATGAATAAAAAATTCTATATTTCAAAGTTCAATAGAATATAAATGAACATAAGATCAATTTGAATTAAGAGATTAAAAGAATTTGGAAAGAAGAGAATTACCACATGTGGCGCTTTGCGCATCTTTTTCAAATTTTTGGCACATTTTTGTGCATCTTTTTACATTGGTCTTCTTTTGTGCCTCTTTTTCACATTTGCGAACCTTTGCGTATTCCTTTTGATTTTTATACTCTTTGTATAATTTTTAAGAGTAATTGATACCAATTCTTTCCAAGATCAATAATCTAAAATTTCAAATTTTTCTAAGTGCATAAATATCACTTGATCAAAGAAATACAAAATAAGAAAACATCTTAATTGCAATAATAATATTAAATTTAATGTAGTCTAATTGAATAGACATGAAATTAAAAATTCTAATTATAACAAGTTATAAACAAATTTTAAATTTAGAAAGTCTAGATTATCTAATGACATTAATCTCAAATTACAATCTAATTTAAGCACAATAAAGATTAAAAAGACTAATGAAATTCATAAAAACTAAACACATTTAAAAAATAATCCAAATTTAAAGCAAATACAATATATATTGATATTGATGAAAAAGATTACAAGATCATTTCATAATATCAATACAAAAAAAAAATACACCGAACTTTTAAAACTTAACAAACACAACTAAAATAAACACTAGAACAAACAAACACAAATACTAGAACAAACACTAATACAAACACAAATACAACAAACATAAAGAAAATTATCACTCATTCTCTATTCTTTTAGAGGAGGAGGAGGAATGCCACCGAATAGGTTGAAGTAGGAAGTCATCAACATAACATTGGTATTGATTTCATGAACTTTATTTCTGATACTACCAATGTCCTGTTGCTGCTGCAGAAGTTGAGCATCAATTTGATCAAATCTTTGATCAAAAAGAGTCTCAAGTCTGTCAAATTTCTCAACCAAATTTTGATAATTTGATTGAGGTGCAGATGATTGTTCTCCTTCTTCTTCTTCTTCAGAAGCACTGGCAGGTGCTTTCTCTTTTTGCTCCTTGAAGATTGCTCTAAAAGAAGCATCATTGTAGTAAACTGGCTCCTCATATTCTTCATCAGGATGTACTAGGTTGTATTTCTTTTTCAAAACATAGGTAACTAAGTGTCCTAATGAAATATTCCTTTTTCTTTTCTGTTATGCATGCCCAATTTCTGAAAGCCCATAAAGATGGTCTAGGATAAGTTGGGCTTCATCGATAGGCTTACGATCCATAATCAAAAAAGTCACAACAGAAAGGAGTGGGGTAATATTGATCCTATCACCAGCTTTAGGAATAATTGAAGATCGAAGAATGTGCTGGATGATTCGAGCATTTTTGGTCATTCCTAAAACTTTAGGAATATGATATGTTAGGCCATTTTCCCTAATCACCCTATTGACTTCATACCATTTGAAGGTGTTCTCATTCATAAGGGTGTGAGCTCTATATCCTTCAGTTCTTAAGTTTAGAAAGGCACCTAAGTTGTGCTTAGTGATTTCAACTTTTTGTTTGAAAACAAAAGAACTTATTGAGGAGTGGTCTGAATTAAAACTCATATTGGCTAGAAAATAGAGAAAGGTTTGTTTGTTGTAGAGGTGGATGAGAGAAAGAATGAATCCAAACTGGGTGGAAGTAAAAAGGTGCATTACCTTAAAATTTATCTCGCTTTGAATCAGAATGCGAGAAGGTGTAATTTTGGCAGATGCAAAACGAGGAAATGATTCCTCATTTGCCTTTGAAAGAAAGTTTTCAGAAGAATTTATGTGGGGTTTCTTCGCCAACACCTTTTGTCTCTTGCTTGAGGAGGCTATTGTCGATTTGAAGTTGAAAGGGATTGAAAGTGAAGTTTGGAGTTGTGATTTTTGAGTTAGAAAGCCTTCTTATTTAAAGAAAACGATACGTTCGTCCTGGACGAAAACAGTTCGTCCTGGATGAAAATTATCGTTCGTCTCGACAAAAAAATTTTGTACAGACGATTATATTCGTCCAAAATGTAACGGATTTTCGTAATCAACACAACTTACGATACGTCCTTTCGTACAGAGTTTTTGACTTGACCAATCGTACAGACAAAAAAATTTCGTACAGACGATCAAAAGTTAATTCTTTTTAATGTCAGTTGAAAACCGTCCCCTACTATGAATCGACGTCTGTTCGTCTGGACGAATAAAAAGTTCGTACAGACGAACTTCACAATTAAAACTGCCTTAACCACTCAACTGCTGCATTCAATCGTCCCGACGTTTGAGAAAAAATATTTCATCCTGGACGATCATCAGATCGTACAGACGAACAACATTAAAAACTGCTCTCAAGACGTTTAAAATAACGCAAACTGAATTTTACACACATCGTCCCGTACGAAAAATTTCATCCCGGATGATTTCCACACATTTTGGATTTTTTGATTTTTATCAAATTAAAACAAACTAAACATTCAAAACACAGAAAACAAAATCAAAACCATAGACTCTAAATTAAACTCATTCAAAACACACAAAAATCACTAAATTCAAAACAAAACAAAAACAAATACACGAAGAAAACATAAATATCAATGTTGTAAAAATATTTTTATTTAAGCATTCAAATCAATAACACCAAGCCTTGTTCTTAATGAACTGAAGGTAACAAAGGCTAAAGGTTTTATAAAAATGTCTGCAAGTTGATTTTCAATTGAAATATGAGTAAGTTCAATTTCACCCTTGGATACATGATCCCTTATGAAATGATGCCTTATGTCAATGTGTTTGGTTCTAGAATGTTGAAGAGGATTTTTGGAAATGCAAATAGCACTAGTATTTTCACAATAAATTGGAATAGTGCCTATAGTTAATCCTAAATTAATCAACTGTTATTTTAACCAAAGTACTTGTGCCACACAACTTCCTAATGCAATGTATTCTACTTATGCAGTAGATAGAGCCACTGAATTTTGTTTTCTACTAGACCATGAAACTAATGAATTTCCAATGAATTGACATGTTCCAGAAGTGCTTTTCCTATCCACTCTACAGCCTGCAAAGTCAGAATCTGAATAATCAATAATTTCAAATGAAGAGCTAAACTTAGGATACCAAATTCCTAAGTTCTGAGTTCCTAGTAAATATCTTAATATCCTTTTCACTGCTATCAAATGTGATTCTTTTGGATCTGATTGAAATCTAGCACATAAGCAAACACTGAACATAATATCTTGTCGGCAAGCAGTCAAGTAAAGTAAAGATTCAATTATCCCTCTAAATTTCTTTTGATCAACAGATTTTCCCTTAAGGTCCTTATCCAACTGTACTGAGGAACTCATTGGTGTACTAACAGGTTTAGCATTGTCCATTTCATATTTTTTGAGGATGTCCATAATATATTTAGTTTGACTAAAAAATATCCCTTCCTCAAGTTGCTTAATGCTAAAGCCTAGAAAGTAATTTAAATCTCCCATTAGACTCATTTAAAATTCATTACTCATTATTTTAGAAAAGTCATCACAAAGATTTTTATTTGAAGATCCAAAAATGATATCATCCACATAAATTTGAACAATGAGTATATCCTTTTCAAATTTCTTTAAAAAGAGAGTTGTATCCACACTTCCTTTTTCAAAAGATCTTTTAAGTAGGAAGGTGCTTAACCTCTCATACCAAGCCCTAGGTGCCTGTTTCAATCCATATAAAGCCTTTTTTTAACTTGAAAACATGATTTAGGTATTTAGAATTTTCAAAACCTAGAGATTGTTCTACAAAAACATCTTCTTCAATTACCCCATTTAAAAAGGCACTTTTGACATCCATTTGAAACAATTTAAAACCTTTAAAACATGCAAAGGCAAGTAAAACCCTAATTGCTTCAAGTCTAGCTACAGGGGCAATCGTCTCCTCAAAATCAATTCTTTCAATTTGATTATACCTCTTAGCAACTAATCTAGCCTTATTTCTAATGACTACTTCTGAGTTATTCATTTTATTTTTGAACACCCACTTAGTTCCAACAACACTTTGATCTTTTGGCTTTGTAGTTAATTCCTAAACTTTATTTCTTACAAATTGATTCAACTCTTATTGCATGGCCAATATCCAAAATTCATCAGAAAGTGCTTGATCAATATTAGTGGGTTCTATAGTTGAAATGAAGGCTGAATGATTGACTTCCTTGTTTAATCCACGCCTAGTTCTAACACCCTCACTAGGTTCACCTATAATCAATTCCCTTGGGTGATTTTTAGAAAATCTCAAATCTCTAGGCAAAGGGTTTTCTCTTTCCAAATTCTCTTCCACATCTTCTTCCAAATTTATTCTATCAATCTTTTGAGAGTTTTTCTAAATCTCATCTTCAACAACATTTGGCTCTTCCAAATTTCCAGATTCATCAAATACAACATGTGTGGTTTCTTCAATTACTAAGGTTCTTTTGTTGATTACCCTATAAGATTTTTCAACACTTGAATATCCAACAAAAATTCCTTCATCTGATTTTGGATCAAATTTTTCTTAGGCAGATTTTCCATTATTATGAATGAACACCTTGCAACCAAAAATATGCAAATGAGACAAATTTGGTGTTCTACCTTTTAGCAACTCATAGGGTGTTTTATTTAAATTCGATCTCACATTCACCCTATTCAGAACATAACATGAAGTGCTAACCGCCTCAGTCCAAAAATATCTAGGAAGTGAGTATTCTGCCAACCTTGCTCGGGCGGCTTCTATTAATGTTCTATTTTTCCTTTCAACTATCCCATTTTGTTGAGGGGTTCTAGGTGCAGAAAAATTGTGATCAATCCCTTTTTCTTTACAAAAATTTTCAAATCTTTCATTTTCAAATTCTCCTCCATGATCACTTTGTAAAGAAATTATTTCACATCCTAGTTTTCTTTGAATCCAAGTTGAAAAATTTCTGAATTCCTCAAGTGATTCACTTTTATGAAAAAGAAATCTAACCCAAGTGAATCTTGAGAAATCATCCACTATAACAAATTCGTATACCTTCCCTCCTAGACTTACAGTTCCTACTGGTCCAAAAAGATCCATGTGAAGAATTTCCAAAGGTTTACTGGTCCTAAGATCCTTATTGGACTTAAAAGAGGACTTCACTTGTTTTCCTAATTGACATGCATCACAAAGGTGGTCCTTAGTAAAGTCTAATTTTTGTATACCTCTCACTAAATTCTTTTGGGTAATTCTCCTAAGGTTTTTTATACTAGAATGACAAAGTCTCCTATGCCAAAGCCATGATTCATCAGAAACAGTTTTCAAATAAAAAGCAGTAGGAGATTGAATACAATTTAAATCTAGCATGTAAACATTGTTTATCCTTTTTCCATTTAAAACTTCTTTCCCATTTAGGCTTAAAATGCAGCTAGTATGTAAAAATTTTACATTATATCCCTTGTCACATAGCTGACTTATACTTAACAGATTATGTTTTAAGCCTTCAACTAATAACACATTGTCTATAAAAAAGTTTTTGAAATTTCCAATCATACCTGATCCAACCACTTTCTTTGTGGTATTATCTCCAAGTATAACCTTGCCTCCACTCCTGGCTTCCAGCATTATGAATTGAGCAGTATCTCCAGTCATATTCTTTGAACATCTGCTGTCCAGGTACCATATGCTCCCACTAGGTCTTATGTGAGAGCAACTCTGCAAAATTCTCAAATGTTAGACCTGGGAACCCAAATAAGTTTGGGTTCACCTTTTAGCAATTTATAATCAGATGCATGTATGATATGCCTAGGTTTATGCATCTTAGGTCTCCACACCAAATTAGATTTCATCTTCAAAGTACATGTGTGAGATATATGTCCCAAAAATCCACAATTATTACATTTAACATTAGGAAAAATATTCCTAAGTTTTCTTTCATTTGATTGTCTCCTAAGGGATTTCATAACTTTAGGATAATATTAAGGATTTGTAAAATCTTTAAGTTTAAGGGGATTCCTATTATACTCGAGAGCTCTTATTGTCAATTTATAAAATGAATTCATATCTTCCAAAATTTGATTTGTATAATTGATTCGATATGTTTTACTCTCAGATTCATCCTTAAAATTTTTAAAATCTTTTTCAAGTTCAGCATAGGTTGATTTTAAATTCTCAAAATTCTTATTCAAGTCATCATATTCATCAAGTAGTTTCATATGGTTTTCATCTATTAAAGCATGATCTTTCCTAAGGACTTCATGTTACCTTTTAAGCTCTTCTAGTTCTAAACTTAAACTAGCATGCATCTTTTTCATTTTCCTATATGCATCATGCATGTGTTCAGAAACTTCAAATAATTCATCATAGGTTAAGTCACATACCTCTTCTTGATCTGAGTGATCAACATTATCTGCCATCAAGCAAAGGTTGGTGACTTCTTCTTCTTTTTCAGTCTCAGATGAGTCTGAAGCTGAGTCCGCCCAAAAAGCTCTTTGAAACTTCTTCTTGCCCTTCTTTACAATTGGTTTGTCCTCTACCTTCTCCTTGCTAGGAGTGGCTTTGAGTTTTGGGCATTCAGTCTTGATATGACCTGATTTCCTGCATTCATAACAAATCACTTCATTAGAAACCTTGCCATTTCTATTAAACTTACCTCTATTCCATTGCTGGCGTCTCTTCTGCTTCTTCTTTAAAAAGCTTCTGAATTGTCTAGTCATCAATGCAATATCATCTTCATCCTTAGGTTGTGAGTGTTCACTCTCTGACTCATCCACCTTTAGTGCAATATTCTTCTCCTTTCGTGGTTCACCTGCATCAATCTTTCTTTGACTTACTCCTTGCTCATAAGCAATGAGTGAACCAAGAAGATTGTCAATAGAATAAATGTTTAGATCTTTAGACTCTGTAATTGTAGTAATTTTAGCATCATAAGCAGTAGGTAAACAACAAAGAATCTTATTAACCGTTTCAGCATTAGTTAATTCCCTACCAAGTGCATGCAAAGAAGTGACTATTTGTGTGAATCTTGTGTACATGTCAGATATATATTCATTAGGTTTCATGTGAAACAATTCATAGTCATGTAACAAGATATTGAGTCTTAATTGCTTAACCTCATTAGTCCCCTCATAAGTTATACAAAGTCTATCCCATATGTCCTTTTCGCTTTTGCAAGTGGAAACCCGCATGTAGTCTTCAAATTTTAAAGCACAAAAGAAACTATTTAAATATTTGACATTTAATTATGCTAAGTCATGTTCTTCTATAGTCCAATCTGCAAAAGGTGTTTCTACCCTAAGTCCATCAACTAATCTAGTTGGTTTTGTGTAACCTTCCTGGACTAGAATCCACATACGATAATCAAGTGACTGTAAGAAAGTAGACATGCATGTTTTTCAAAAATCAAAAGGAATATTGTCAAACAGTGGAGGTCTAGTTATTGAGTAACCCTCAGGTGTGTTTCGGTTTCCGAAAGTAGCCATCTACATTAATCAAAAAGTAGTTCAAACTTATGATTTTGAAACGATTCTCTGATACCACTTGTTGAGTCTAGTAAATAGGTTGTTAAACCTAAGTTAATGTCCCAAGGCTACCAAGAGGGGGGGTGAATTGGTAGTTTAAAAATTTTAATCCCTCTTTGAATTTAAGTTGAACCGAAATGAAAATTTTTTCTTCTAAGTTTTTCTAGAAAATGTTTTTCAACTACAGAGTTCTTAAAATTAAAAATAAAATGCAGAAACATAATAACAGCAAAGTAAATGACATCAGATTTATAGTGGTTCGGTCTAAAACCAGACCTACATCCACTCCCCAGAGGCACCCTCTGAGTATTGCACTAATACCAATTGTGACTCTCCTTTTGCACCCACAACAAGGCGGAGAAGCCTTTACAAAATACTCTTTTCAACACTACCCGGTGCGGCAGAGAACCGTCCATCCTTTCACACAATCCCCAATATTGGCAGAGAACCGTTCGTCCTTTCACACTCTCCTAGTGTGGGCAGAGAACCCTTCGGCTGTTCACACTCTCCAAATGTAGGCAGCGAACCCTTCGGCTATTCACACTCTCCAAGTGTAGGCAGCGAACCCTTCGACTATTCACACTCTCCTAGTGTAGGCAGCGAACCCTTCGGCTGTTCACACTCTCCAAGTGTCGGCAACGAACCGGATCTCCTTGACAGATCTTCTCACAAGAAATCTAGAAGGAAGAAAGAAAAGAGTGAAGTAATCCCAATTCACAAGTAGAGATTCTTACCTTTGAACTCCAAGTGAAGCCTTCACGCTCCAGTGGTAGGAATCCTCCTTTGAATGCACTCTCACACTCTCTCCTTAGCTATTCTCTCAAGAAGCACGAAGATCAAATGACAAAAAGATTGGGTGGCAGTCTAATTTGGACTATTTATACAAAAGACAAGAAAAACCGCCCAAAAACTGCAAGTTTTCAATTTTGTACGCAATGGATCGTCTCGTACGATCGTGGATCGTCCTGGATGATATTACTTAAAAGCTTTGAAACGACCTTATTCGAATATGTGTACGAAATGTCTTCGTACAAGCTGATCGTCCTGTACGAACTAAGTTCGTCCGGTACGAACGGTTATTACAAGGTCGGTTCTAGAAACTGCAGAAAAAATCATCCTAAGTCTGTTGTATCGTCTGGACCAAAATTGGTTCGTCCGGATGAAATTTTTACAGAGAACAGATCATCCTGGACGATAATTTAGTTTCGTCTGGACGAAAATTTTATAGAGTGCAAATCGTCATGTACGATAATTTAATTTCGTCTGGACGAAAATTTTACAGAGAGTCGATCGTCCTGGACGATATTTAATTTCGTCTGGACGAAAATTTTACAGAGAGCAAATCATCATGTACGATAATTTAATTTTGTCTAGACGAAAATTTTACAGAGGACAAATCGTCCTGGACGATATTTAATTTCGTCCTGGACGAATAGGACTTAGAAAAATTTTTAAAGCCAGTTCCTATTCATTCCATGTGCTCAATAGGAGATAACTGTCTGATCGTCCCGTACGATCTGATATCGTCCCATACGATCAGTATAAATTTTATATGATCTCCTTATGTGTGTGTGTATGTTTTTATTCACTCAATTACAATAACTCCCTTTCAAATTTTAATTCAAAGAAAAGTACAAGCTTCAAATTCACAAAGTATCTCATGTTGAATTTGATTTGAAGTCTTCATAGTCTGGAGTTCGATTTTCCTGAAATGTTAGTACACACAACAGCAAATACAAATCTTCTAAAATTGTTAGGAGATAACTACATATTTGAACAATAATGTTTGGAATCATCAAAACTATACAAGTTGCAAAAATGTAAAGCATGCAAATAGCAACTATCTTAACAGCTTTCACCCACCCTAGAATGTTATTAGGTATCGTTGTAATTCTATTTAGAAAAGAAATTTGGCTCTTAAGTTATCTTTTTGCTCATTTTTTAGCTCTTTTGAGAAGTAGTGAGCTGAATATCCCCATTAATGACCTTGTAATTCCCTTTTTTTATTAATGCTTTGGCCCCTTTATGGGTTTTCCCAAAAAAAAAATTCAAATAAAGGTAAACATTCCAACGTCTACATTCTCTCTCCTCTCTTGATCCGTGCTATAGCAATTATGGTTTTCACTATTTAACTGATCACATTCCTATTGATTTATATTTCTACTCACAGTGACTTGAAGTTTTCTTATAAGTTTTCTGTTCCTAAGGCCAATTAGCCTTAGGTTTTCTTTCATTTTTCCTGATGGCATCGAGCCCATCATCTTCCTCACCTAATCCCTGGGGTAATCTCCTTTTCTTTGCTTGCTCTATGGAATGATTTCTTTGGTGGTAATGGTAACTCATTAGCCTCTAAATCTAGATCCTTTCATGATGTGGTGGCGGATGCCCCTTCTTCGGTTGATCAAGCTTTCTCTTTTTTGAAAGCTTCAATCAAGGGTTTTTTTGGCTCTTTTAATTTCTGATGATGGTATTATGAAACTTTTTGTGCCTTATCAGTTTAAATTGGTTGGGAAGTTTTCTATTTGCAGACTTAATTTGTATTCTATCCATTTTTTCTTTTAGAAACATAAAATTATCAGGTGTTTTCTCGTTTGGCTTACTCGATGCAAGGAACATTACAATATAACTCTCTAATGATTTGGATTATATAAATATTTTGCTAGGAGAACTTATTATATCATTAAGTGTCAAATGAGATTATTAAATTGGATGCCCTATTTTGGCATTAAAAAAATCTCCTATAGTACCAATATGAATTTCATTTCCAATTTTACGTTTACATTTTTTAATCCCATGTTTTACATGCTTTGAGGATGCTCTTTGGTAGGCCACTTTTGATGGACCAGGACACAACCTTTAGGTCAGGGCCTTATGTGGCTTGAATTCTTATTGATTGGATATCACTAAGAAGCATAAAAAAGATATTTGGCTTGGTTCTGAAAAATATGTTATTTAAATAAAATTGAATTTGAAAATGCTCCAAATGTTTATATTCATTGCAAAGTTCATCGCTATTACATTAACAATTGCTTTGTAGCACATCCTTAACTTAAAAAGAATAATAAAATTTCTAAACCCATGATTGAACCATTCGTTGGGGAACCTTCTGTTATTGGAGATCATAATATTATTCATGAGAACAAGCAAAATAAGACTATGTAGGATCTTAAGGCATGTGGAGATGACATAGAGAATGACCCTTCCAAAAATCCGTATAGGGAGGAAGAGAATTTGATTAAGGACAATAATAAATTTGATAACACTAAGGGCCCTGATAGAGTTAAGAATTTATGTAGTATACATGATATCCATCTGCTTGTTTTATTAGAGCCTTTAATTTCTGCTTCAAAGCATTATTCTAATCATAAAAATCTTAGTTTGGATTTGACATTTTGTAATTGTATTAATAAAATTTTGATTTTCTGGAAGCATTAGATTTGTTAAATATTAGTATGGACCTTCCTCAAATTGTTCATACTAGCATAAACTTTCTTCTACTCTGTTGTTATGCCTCTTTTGTTTATGCTTCTTATTCTAAATTGGGTAGAAGTAGTGTTTGGAAACAAATCACTAACTTCTATTCGACTATTCATGCCCCTTGGTTAGTTCGTGGTGATTTTAATACTATTACCAATGTATTAGAAAGGGTTGAGGGTAACTCACCTAACTTTGAAGCTATGGAAGACTTCAATGATAAGATTTTGAATTGCAATTTACATGATATCGATTGTTCTGGTAATGTTTTTTTTACTTTGAATAATCGTACTATGTGGAAAAGATTGGATCGTCTTCTTTTAAATGATTTTTGGATCTAGTCTTATCAGATGACTTATATTTATCTTTTACCAGAGCTTTATCTGATTATTTCCTATTACTATTAAGTATTTTTATGAGTAGTAGAAACATTTACCAACCTTTTAAATTTCAAAATATGTGGCTCATTGATGATTTTTTTTTTAATGTTTTACAATGTAACTGGCATGCCCCTTTTTTCATTTAATAATGTTTGGGATATTACTAGATTATGGTTTAAACTTAAGAGACTTAAAAAAAATTTATCATTGTATAATAGATGTATATTAAAGAATATCTTCACTGGTATTTTGGAAGCTAAAAATACTATGGATATTGCTGATAAAAAATACATGCATGATTCCTATATTGAGAATTTGTCTACTCTTAACGAAGCTAGATCCTTTTTTTTCAAACTTCAGGAAAAAGAAGAGGCTTATTGGAGACAAATGGCATCTACAAAATTATTTTGGAAGGTGATCGTAATAATTTTTTTCATAACATTGCTAATTATAAAAAGGTGATTAATCAGATTCACAATATTACTTCTCTTGATGGTTTGGTCTTTGATAACCCTTAAATGTGACTTTAATAAAGATTTTTGCTTGGATTTGAACAATGGCTTTTCTGTTATTACTATTATTATTTTTGAGAAGGATAACTTGTTTTTGACAAAGATTATGAGTGAAGATGAAATTTGGGAAACCATGAAAGGTATGAATTTGTATTCTATGGCTGGCTCTAAGGGGTTCACCCCTAAATTCTCTTAGAAATCTTAGTCTATAATTAAAGGTGACCTTGTCAATGTGGTTATGCATTTTTTTGGGTAACTCTTATCCTAAAATTTTCACTTCTACTTCTATTTCCTTAATTCTTAAGCAGAATGTCATTAATTTTTGGAATGATTTTCATCCATTCGTTTACGTTCTTTCTTCAACAAGCTTAATTTAAAATTACACAAGGAAAGGTTAGCTTTATTTTTACCTAAAATTATTTCCCTAGAACAAATGGGATTTGTTAAAGGTAGATCTATATTTGATAATGTTCTTCTTGCCTAAGAATTAGTTCTTGATTTACAAGCTTGCATTGCTAGGGTAATATTATCTTCAAAGTTGATATTACTAAGTTTATGAAAATTTTAATTGGAAATTTCTTTACTCTATTCTTTAAAATTTTTTGTTTTGATATGCACTTCATTAAGTTGATCTAGAATAGTATTAAAAATTGTAAATTTCTATCATAATCAATGGTAAGTCGCACGATTTTTTCAAATCTTCTCATGGATTTAGATAGGGGGATCCTCTATCTCCTACACTCTTTATCATTAATTTGGAATATTTGTCTAGAGGGCTTAATGAGTTATTTAGATCTCATTCTAGTTTATAGTTCTGAACATCCAGTGGTTTTTCTATTACTCACTTAAGCTTTGCTTATGATTTCATTTTTTTTAATGGTTTTATCAAAATGCTTTACATCATGATTAGATTTATCAATAAATTTTAGTTTCTTAGTGGTTTAATTTTTAACCCTTCAAAGAGTTGTTTCATTCCCTTTAAATCTATATCTCAAAGGAGAATTATTAGTATTGACTATAAGTTTGGTTTTGATCAAAAAAATTTACCTTTGAAATACTAGGTACTTTCCTTTATATGGATAATTACGCCTCCATTTATTTGATGACATTTTTCTACTATTAAAAAAATTTTTCTTCTTCGGCTTTTAATTTCTTATCATTTGGTGGTATATTAGTCCACATTAAACATGTTTTATATTCTATACCTATTTATGTTTTACACACTTTAAGTACTACTTTAAATGTTTGTATTAGAATAGAGAGACTTTTAAATAAATTTTTTTTGGGTGCTAATGATGTTAAGCATGCTATTTTGGGGGTGACTTGGAATAACCATTCTTGAGTTATTGAAGAGGGTTGTTTATGTTTAAAGACCTTGACCAACATGTCTAAAGCTTTTTCCCACAAACTTTGGTTTGCTTTTAGATCTAACAAAAGTATATTAGCTAAATTTATGTCTCTAAGTATTATGCTGGTAGGCACAGTCTCAGCTGCTATTTTAAACAAGGTGACACTTTTAACTGGAAAAGGTTATGTTCCTTGAAGTAGGAGGCTGATCAATTTATTCAATAAGGGAGGGTGGCTGGTAACATTTTTTTTTGGCAAGATAATTGGTTGGGTAAATTTTTTATTGATGATTTATTAAACACTACTGCAATTTTTTTTTTCAATCAAGGATTTTATTATTAATGGGGTCGGGAATATTGATCTGCTTGTTAAATATGTTCCTGATTTTATTGTTAATTCAATCATCAAGATTACCATACATTTGGAGAATGAGGATTGTATTTTGTTTAATCTTTCTAATGATGTTAAGTTTGCTATTAAGCAGATTTGGAATTCTATTAGGCAAGCTCACACTAAAGTTTTGGTTTATACATCTATTTATCATGCCAATATTCTTTCCTCTTATTTTATTCTTATTTGAAGGAATTTACATAACTAATTGCCTATAGATTATATTTTATTGAAAATGGGCTTTTATATTATCTCTAAATATCAATGTTTTCATCATGTTGAAAACACCAATCATGTTTTCATGCAAGGCCCTATTTATATGAAAGTTTCATCATATTTTGACAACATGTTTAATGTGCAATCTTGTGGTAATTACACTTATATTATTAGTCTTCTTAATGACTAGTTTATTTTTACCAAAGGCCATATTAGGAATATTTTACCTCTCATCATTTGTTAGTTTCTTTGAGGAGTAGGAATGAGTCTAAGCATGAGGAAATTAGGATGAATGCTTTATGTATTATTGCTAAAGTCAAGGATAAAATATGTAATTGTTTGTTGCCAGTTTTCTAAAAGTGGATTAATTTAAAGGATTTTACTATGCTACAGTTGAATTTGGTTTTTCTTTTCAACCCTCTTCCTTTAGCTTAAAAGAAAGACTTATTAAGTTGTTGAATCCTCTTGAGGGCTGCTTTAAACTGAAAATTGATGGTTCTGTTAACAATTTGAATGCTGGTTAAGGTGGTATTATTAGGGATTTTTATTGTCATGTTATTGTTTCCTTTGCTGGTCCAAGTAATGCTGATATTGTTATTAAAGCTATTATATTTGGTCTTCAATGGTGCATTTCTTAAGGTATTATTACTATTTAGATTGAAGTAAATGCTATGCTTTGATTCATTATATTGAAGAGAATTGTATTTTTAGTTCTGCTTAGTTTTATATGCTTAGAGATATAAAACATTAGCTCTCTTTTATATACTTTTCTATTTCTCATATTTCAAGGGAGGCCAATGTTGTGGTTATTTTCTTATCCAAACATGGGTGTAAATTGAATGGTTTCATCGATTGTTTTAGAAAATTCTTTTTTTTTTAAGCTTAAAGGGATGGTGAGATTGGATCATTATGGTCTTCCTTATATTCAGTTATGTAAGCTGATTCTTCATCTTTGGTGGTTCTTGCATGGTTCTCTATTAGTTTTTCCAATTTTTTTCTTCATTTTGTAAAATTTTTCTTATGAATGTTCTGAGGTTATTATTATCTGTGTTACTTCTAGTTATTTTGGGGTTTTTCCATGGTGGTCCTCTGGATGTTGAATCCATATTAATATTTATGGTGGTGCTGCTTGGGCCATATTTGAGTATTATGTTGTTTTATCAGTTGCTCTGATTATTGATTTTTGTCTGGGGGTTTCTTTCTCTAGTTCTGGAGGTTCATTTGCTAGTTATTGAGTTTGTTGGTATTTTTCTTGTTACCCCATTTTATTGTTGGGATATTCTTAGAAATATTGAGTCAGGCTATGATTGTTACTTTCTGGATATTAACTTTTGCACTTATGATGCTCATCTTCTCCTCTTGTGGGACCTAAAGGTCTGAGTAGTTGTTTTGTTGGGTTAAGAGTTATAATTAATGTAAGTGATAATCTTTATTGGATTGATATTTGGCATTTATGGATCCTTTTGTCCTTCTACAATCCTGGAGTTACTTTTCTTTGGATTCATTATTTCTATAATCAATTTACTATTTTCTTAACTATTATAACTCAGTTTTTTTTGTCAATGCTTTCTATTTACTAATTTGGATAATTTTGCATGGTTGTGATGCTGTTGGTTCATTTTTCTTAATTTTGTTGATCTATTTTCCTTTTATGTACTAGAGGTGGTTTAGGTTTGAGTAGTAGGTGCTTTGTTAAGGTTATCTTGATATTTCATACACGAGACACTTTTTTTGCATGGATTGGGACTCTTGATGCTATGATTAATGCCTTTGGGCTATTTATCATTTTGGTGTTGATTGTGAGCTGGTGCCTTTTCTACCTATGCCATTTGCCTTGGAGTTTGTTTTGGGATTGGGATTGTCTATCTAATGTTCTTTTGTTTGCCTTTTCTTTTCTTGGGTTTTGTTAAGTGACGGGTATCCCTACCCCTTGTTTGGTCCTCCTTGTTGGCTCTGGGTTGTTAAGTTATGTAGATTGGAGTATTTTGGTTTTGCTACTTTACTGTTAGGCTAAAGAATTTAGAGTTCTATGTTATATATTTTTCTTTTTTTGATTTTCACCTCCTCAGTAGTTTAGAGCTTTATTTTGCTATTGCTTTGGGTGGGTGGGTTATCATGGCTTGGTTGTATGTGGGGTCTAAGGATTAGGCTGTTACTTGCTATTCACCATTTTCTTTTGTTCTATCTTGGGTCCAGCCATATTATATCTTGTGTCTTTCCTTTGCTTCTTTTGTTTCTTATGTATTTCAGTAACTATATCCCAGATCAATGTTATAAGGTTTTCAATATCTTCATTAAGATAATGTGTGGGTTCAGGTTCTGCTCAAGTGCAGTTGGTGTTTGGCTCAGATATCCTCTATTTATGTAAATTCTTCATGTTATCTTTTATTTATATTAGATACTCTTCAGTTATATTTATATACTATTTTGTGTAATAGTTTTTTTGTTTTGTAGACTTTTAGTTTTTCAGGAGGTTCGGCTTTCGGCTTTAGTCATCATTTTTTGCAGGAAGATAGTGGTTAATGTATTAATCAATATCTTTCTTTTTTGGGTGCTGGCTTTTAAAAGTTTGTTTGCGATGTTAAGCCCTTATGAACTAGCCCAAGCTAACCAAGAGGGGGGGATTTATATTTTAAAAAATCATTCAATAAGAAACAAAATTTAATCAAACCAAAATTCATCACAAAGAAATCATACGAAAATTAAATACGAAAAAAGTAGTAAAAAAGAACACAAAAATTTCTAGTGGTTCGGTTAACTTGACCTACGTCCAATCCCCGAAGGCGCTCTCCGAGTATTGCACTAAACTCAGTGACTCTCTTTTTGCTCCCACAGCAAGGCAGAGAAGCCGGTGCAAAACCTCCTTTTCACCGACACCAGTGAGGTAGAGAACCCAACTCCTTCTGCTTCCTCTTGAAGCAAGTAGAGAACTTTGATTGATTGCTGAAGTAGACCTCTCTCAAACCTCCAAGAATAAGGGATGATGATCAGAGAAGATGACTTAGATCCTTGCTTGGAGAATCCTTTGTGAAACCCCTCAAAAACTCCCTCTCATATGATCCTCTCTCTCTCTCCCTTTATATCCCTCTCCTCTAAGCTCTCTCAGGTTAAGATAACATCAAAAGATAATTTATTGGGTAGAGCAAGAGATCTTAAATAGAAGAGTTTAGGAATAGCACTTATTTTACACAAATTAACTTTATCATCGTCGACGATCAGCATTTTGCTCAATCAGCCCAGACGGTTTGGGATATTATCCTGTATGATCAGTATAAATCCTTGAATATCATCCAGAAAATCACATTGAATAGATGTATGGATGATGAAAAAATAGTTTGATCGTCCAGCCGATCTGACGATCGTCCTGGACGATTAGTTCAAATCCATGAAAATCGTCCAGATAATTGCCCTGAAGGCATTTGGCCGATGAAGACCGTCTAAGAATAACTAAGGTTTTTTGAACTGATCATCCCGAATGATCCTGCAATCATCCAGGATGATTGGATCGAGTAATTAAAACCTTAATTGCTTTCCATAATAAGCAGATTAATTTAGGCATAATTATGTTGCATCATCTAGAATGATGTACTGGATGATGTCCAAAATTAAATAATACCTAAATAAATCTGGCAGTTGATTCTTTCTAATTTTAGTCTATCATCCTGGCCGATACAAATATCATCTTGGACGATGTGCTTAATGACGGCTACTTTAACCTGGTTGCCCTAATTGGGGTTTCTGTTTTTAACATATCATCCAGGACGATGTTTGGAACGTCCTAGACAATGTGACCAAAACAAAAGACTCTAACCAATAGACATAAATTTTCCCCCATGTGTGTGTGTGCAAGATTACTTAGCATCAGGAACCACGTCGTTTAAAATGGACCCAAGAAAAGAAAAAAAGTTTACAAACTAACTCAGACCTAGTCTACCTAATCATGAGCTGGTTCAAATTGTAGTTTGATCTTATGGACCTAAAATGTTAGTAGTCAAGGTAGTTGTAGGTAAATAGAATTGTTCTCTATCATCAACATCATATTCCCTGAAAATAGATTTGCAACAATCTCCCCCATTTTGATGATGGCAAAACACAAAAATAATTAAAGTAGTTTAAAGCAGTTTTTAAAAGAAAAAGGTGAATATTTGAACTAATCAACATAAAAATATAACAAACTAGAACCATGAAATCAGACTAGAATAGGATAAACTAGTACAGCTACTCCCCCTTTTGACATCACAAAAAGGAGGAGGAAAAAAAACACAACAAAAATAAAAAAAAGGAAAAAACAACATCACATAAAAATAAGCAAACTAAAAGAAGGATGGCCCCTGATCGTTGGAAGGAGGAGATGGTGGAGGTGGATGTGGTTGAAAGTAACTCGAAAGAGTGATGAACTGCTCTCCAAACTAGGACATATCCTGGTCGTGCTAGTGCTGCAAGTGAATAATACCTCCCACTGGTTGAATTGCTCCACCAGCTGATCCAGCTGAGAGTGCTGACAAAGCAGAATAGGTGCAGGAATGAGTACAGGAGCCTTCTCCTCCTCTGATCCTTGAGCTTCCCTGTCCCCCAGGTGGAGATGACTCATATGAAGAACGTGGATGGAATTGTTCAAGTAGAAGGCAGGCTGATAGTTCGATGGGGCAGGATATTGGAGGTATTATTTTAATTCTAGAAAATATGCAATAATATGTCCTAGCGCATGATTGGGCTTCCTCCGATGTCCTAGATCTTGAATAGTAGACAAATGCTCGATGTAATGAAAGATCTGGTCAGTGGCTTTGAAATCATGATGCACCAAAATATAGAAGGTGGTGATTGAGAGATGTGGAGTAATATGAACGTAATCACCAATAATGGGAGGATAGAGGTGCAAAGGACATGTTGGATTGTCCTAGCAACTTTGAGTAAGGTGCTAGTCTCTCCAACATGAAAGTGAGCATTGGTGTTTCTTAAGAAGTGGTTGGTTGGAGCCCAGTCGTAGTTAGGATCAGAATACAGGGTGTGGAGTTTGTCCCCTATAGTGGAAAGGTGTGAAAGCTTATAACAGTCCTGATATGTGATTTTGATGGGATGTCGATTCACATAAGACCCGAGAGAGGTGAAAGAGGAATTTATGTGGAGGCCAGCAAAAAATTCAAAAAGAAGCTCGGAGTTGAAAGGAGCAGTAAGAGTAAGGGAAAACACAAGGAGGTGTGAGCAAATAGATCAAGTACCAGATATGAGAGAATGTTCGAGTTGACAGATCGGGAGATAGTGATTTTGGCCATATTGTATCTTTGGTAGGTGGCTTGATCGTCTGCCTCAGTGAATTGAGGTTCCAGAGTCGACCTCAAGGAACTCCTAGAAGGATGGCTAGATCTCTTTCTTCCAGCCATTATCAGAAAATAAAGCATAAGAGTAAGACCACAAGGGGATTTGAGATGGTTTGAGTGAGAAAAAAATGTCTGAAATGAAGCTCGGAGTTGAAAGGAGCAGTAAGAGCACAAGGGGATTTATACATAATGAGCCCGATCATCCAAGACGTTCATAGAATCATCCAGGACGATATGGTGCAAAAATTGCATCTGAGACGATTTGTCAAAAAGGTGGTAATATCATCCGGGATGATCAGTTATCGTCTGGGATGATAAGACATAGGCGATCATCCTGAGGAGTCATTCAGGATGACCGTTGAAAAAGTAGATCATTTTGGATGATTAGGTGGATCGTCCAGGATGATGCACAATAATGGATCATACCGGAGTTGAGTGCCAAATTTTGCCATGTGGATTATCCAGGATGAACAGGTGTATCATCCGGGATGATCACCAAAATTGAGCAGAGCTTGTGAAGATCATTCAAGATGAGGAGGATCATCCATGACGATCATAAGACTGTCCAGGATGATTAAAGATTGTCTACAATGATAAGAAGCAGAAGAGTCAAAAAAGCTGTTAGATGGAATTCAAAGAGAGAATTGAACAGGTCATCCAGGATGATATGAATATTATCCGAGATGATGTGATCAAAAGTTTAAAATTAGAGAATGGAAGGAGATGATCAGAGAAGGCCCAAACTTGAAAAATCAACTTAAAAGAGAAAAGAAAATACAAAAAGATAAGAATAAAAACAAAATAAGGTTTTTTTTAATCAAATCTTGAATATGATAAATTCTCCATGCAATTAAATTAAAAAATTTGTAAGAATCAGTGAGTTAACGTCATTAAAATTCGAGAAAATAGTAGAATAATTGATCCTGTTAGCCTTAACTCGGACTTCTCTCAAGGGAAACCATCTTTTAAAAACAAGGATCTAAATCATAAAAATCAATTGGATTAGAAAAAGAAATCCATTCAAGACTAGGTTTTAGAAAAATATTTTATACAATAATATATCAAAGTAATTAGTTACAATCATGAATTCCAAAATTAAGCCTTTGAAAAATATCAAGTGACACATGAATTCTTTTAATATTTAAAAATTTTGAAAGAGA
Organism: Dendrobium nobile; assembly: GCA_022539455.1. Taxonomy (NCBI): domain Eukaryota; kingdom Viridiplantae; phylum Streptophyta; class Magnoliopsida; order Asparagales; family Orchidaceae; genus Dendrobium; species Dendrobium nobile. The sequence goes on along the minus strand of CM039735.1, from coordinate 54,797,806 downwards.
AGAAGCTTGCTTTTGATGGGCTCATTTTATGCCTCTTGTCAATTTGATTGGTGCTCGTTGCACATCTTTTAATTTTTGATACACTTTGTGTATATATATATTTTTAATTTGGCATTATTATGCATCTTTTGATTTTGGCATTATTGCATTTTTTTTGCAAGCTAGATCACTTTTTCAAAATTCTTAAAAATTTTTAGTTGTGATAATATCTTCCAGAGATTAGACAAGAAAAAATCACTCTCTAATATAAAGAAGAATGATCCACAAAATAGAATAAAAAATCATATGATAAATTCAACGACAAGATTACAAAAATCTAAAGGTAAAATAAAAACTTTGAATATTATATATATATATATATATATATATATATATATATATATATATATATATAAGATATATTACTATAGTAAGATTGAAAAGATCTCAATTTAAAAATCTATTTGTTAATATAAGATAGATTTTTTTTAGAAAAGAAAACTCCACCACTAAAAGAAGTTAGAGAGATGGAAATAATCAACAGTGTTTTACCCCTTTAACTATTTTTAGAGATGTCAGTCATTGACTACAAATTTTTAAATACTAAAACACAACATAAGATTGAAAGTTTGTTGGGGATGTTAAGTTCTTGAGAACTAGCCCGAGGCTAACCAAGAGGAGGGGGGGGGGGGGAGGGGGTGAGTTGGTATTTAAAAAGAAATCTTTCTTAGATCAAATCACAATAAGTATAAACCAGAATCACCACAGAAAAATAAGTGCGGAAAACTAAAATGCGGAAGCAGTAAAAAGAACACAAGGGTTCATAGTGGTTCGGGCAACTTGACCCATGTCCACTCCCTATAGGTGCCCTTCAGGTATTGCACTAAGTAAGTGTCTCTCCTTTAGCTCCCATAGCTAGGCAGAGAAGCCATTACAACTGACTCCTTTTCACTAACCCTGGTGCGACAGAGAATCGACTCCTTTTGCTTCCTTCTGAAGCGGGAAGAGAACCGACTCCTTTTGCTTCTTCCTGAAGCGGGCAGAGAACAACTCCTTTTGCTTCCTACTGAAGCGGGCAGAGAACCCAGACCTTTTGCTGAAGTAGACCTCCAAAGAACCTCCCAAGAATGAAGGACGAAGACCGAAGAAGATGACTTGGAACCTTGCTTGGAGTAACCCTTGTGTGTGTAGGGTTAATTAGCATCAGACACTTCCAAGATTACAATTGACTCAAGAAAGGGAAAAGAAAAGTTACAAACTGACTCAACCCTAATCTACCCAATCTTGAGCTGGTTCCATTTGTCGTCTGATCTCTTGGTCCTGAAATGTTAGTAGAAAAAGGACAGTCATATTGTTTGCTATCATCAAAATCTTAATTCATGAAGCCAAATTTGTAACAATCTCCACCTTTTTTATGATGGAAAACACTCCGATGATTATTTCAAAAATAGCAGTGTAAAAGTAAAAAGGCTTTTAAGATTCAGAATAATAGTTCAAACATACAAACCTACTACTCCCCCTTTTGACATCTCAAAAAGGAGGAGGAAACTAAAAACAAACTAAAGCAACTAGAACTAAAAGAAAAAACACAATGCAGAAAAAACAAACTGCAAAAAATAGATGTTAAAACTAAAAAAATGATGGACCCTAATCATCACACGACGGTGGTGGTGGTGGCTGCTGGAAGTAACTGGACATGGCATCAAACTCTGAGCCAAACCAGGCCATGTCTTGGTCATGCTGCCGTTGCTGGTGTGCTGCATAGGCATCAAAATGGGCCAAGTCCTCATCGTGATGCTGCTGGTGGTGAGCAAAGAAAGTGTCAAACCGGGCCTCCAACTGATCAAATCTCTCCACCAATTGATATAGCTGTGAGTGCTGGCGGAGAGGAGTAGGTTCAGGAACCGGAGCGGGAGCCTCCTCCTCCTCAGACCCCTGAGCTTTCTCATCCCCTGGGTGGAGATGAGTACTATGAAGGACTTTGAATGAATTGTTTGAGTAAAGAGGTGGCGGATGGTTGGGAGGAGCAGGATATTGAAGATTGTACTTAGTTTGTAGAACATAAGTAATGAGGTGTCCTAAAGCGAGATTGGGTTTCCTCTTATGGCCTGGATCGCGGATTGATGTCAAATGATCGATGTACCAAAAAATCAAGTCAGTGGCATTAAAATCTCGATGGGCCAGAATGTAAAAGGTAGTAAGTGAAAGCAGTGGAGTGATGTGTACTCGGTCTCCGACTTTTGGAATGATGGAAGTGCGAAGGACATGTTGGATTATCCTAGCATCTTTGACTAAAGAGATAGTATCTCCAACATGAAAGGGTGAGTCAGTGTGGCGTAGAAAATGATTTACAACGGACCAGTTATAGTCAGGATCAGAGACAATTGTATGCAGCTTATCCCCGGTGGTGGATAGCTGCAAGAGTTCAGCATAGTCTTGATATGTGATCTCGACAGGGAATCGATTCACGTAGGAGGTGAGGGCGGTGTATGAATTATTCATGCGAAGGTTTGCGAAAAATTCAAATAGAAGTTCATAGCAAAAGGGTACGGCCAGGGTAAGAATAAAGCAGAGCGAGGTATGGGAAAAAAGATCTAGTACCAGATAAGAAAGGTAGGCAGGATTGATCGTTCTTGAAAGAGTAATGCCGCATTCCTTGTAACGGTGGTAATCATCTTGATCTTCCGCTTCCCAAAAATGAGGGTCCAGAGTGGCCCTCGAGGAACTTCCTGATGCCTGACGAACACGTTTTCCTCCAGCCATATTAAGAAAATAGTAAGCAAAAGATGGAAGGAAAGATTTGTGAGAAAACTAGTGGCTAGAGGCCTGAATTTAAAGGAACGGTTAGATCGTCCAGGATGAGCATATAATCGTCCAGGATGATATGGTTCAATTATTACGTACAGACCGATTGGTCAAAAGGCGGTCCAATCGTCTGGGCCGATCAGATATCGGCCAGGATGATAAGACTTAAGCGATCATCCTGAGGAGTCAAGCCGGATGACCATTGAAAAAGCAGATCGTCCAGGCCGATTAGGTGGGTTGTCTAGAATGCTGATCAATAATTGATCGTATCAGCCAAATTTAAAATGTTTTAAAGTATGTGCCACGTGTATCGGCCAGGCCGAACAGTGGATCGTTCGGGACGATTGTCCAAATATGGATCGTCCCGGGCAATTTTAATGACTTAAAACGTGCTGACACATGTATCGTCCTGGACGATCAAGTGTATCGACCGGGACGATGTCCAGAAATGCATCGACCAATATGAAATAGAAATAAGCTACAGCAATAAAAATGATTGTAGCAGATGACGTTCATATCATCCAGGACGATATTGGATTGGCCGGGACGATGAGTTTCAGCAAAGTCAGAAAAAAGCCAGCAGATAGATTTTGAATAGAGATGGTCTAATCATCCAAGGTGATAAAAATATCGGCCAGGACGATGTGACAAAATTTGGAAAATCAGAAAAAGATGGAGATGATCAGAGAGAGTCCACAAACAATAAAACAAATCTAAAATCAACAAAATAAAAAAGATAAAAACAAACAAAATAATTTTTTTTAATTTAAATTTTTGCAAAGCGGCATATGATAAATTTTCCAAATAATTAAATTATAAAGATTCGAAAGATCAATGAGTTAACAATGTTAAAAATCTGAAAATGGTAGAATATCCGATCCTGTTAACCCTAGCTCGGACTTCTTTCTGAGCACAATTATCTTTTGAAAATAGAAGGCCTATCTTAGATCAAACTAATTGGGTAAAAAAAAGATCCATTCAAAACTTGGCTACAAAAAAATATCTTATAAAATACTATACCAAAGCAATTTGTCTCTATCATGGAATTTGAAATCAAGCCTTTAAAAATATTAAATAACCGATAAGTTCTTCTAAGTTTTTAAAAGTTTTTTAAAAAAGAGGACAGCTTACTTTTAGCAGGGTCATTTTATACTTCTTGTCACTTTGATTGGCTCATTGAACATCTTTTGATACACTTTGTGTATATAGATTTTTCAATTTGGCATCATTGCGCATCTTTTTATTTTTAGCATGATTGGCGCCCTTTTTTTTTCTTGTTCTTGCAAGCTAGATCCCTTTTTCAATAACTCTTAAAATATAATTAGTTGTCAATAGATCTTCCAGAAATTAAAGAAGAAAAACTCACTCTCCAATATAAGGAAAAATAGACCATAAAGCAGACTCAAAATCATATGATAAGTGCAATGACAAGATTTCAATTAACTTGAAAGATATATAAAAGCTTTGTATATTATATATATAAGGTAGATTATTGTAGCAAGATAAAAAAGATCTTAATTTCAAAAACCAATTGTTAATTTGGGATAGACTTTTATTTAGAAAAGAAAAATTATACAACTAAAAGAGGTTAGAGGGAGGGGGGAAACCATCAACGGTGTTTCTCCCTTTAACCGATTTAGAGATGCTAATCATTGGCTATAAATCTCCAAAATTTAAGAATTAGGAAAATCATCATAAAGAAAAGGATAGCAAAAACAAAAATAACTAAAAAGAAACAAGCACAAAAGGCATAAAATAGCGATAATCAAAACATGCATTTTAAGAATTTATTAAGTAGCAAGTTTAAGCAATTATTATGAGATGTGAGCCTCCATTTGTCCAAGAGTCATATGCTCTCCAAGGTCTTTGATGAGAGCATTCCTGCAAAAATTAACAACCGTCAGATTTAGGAACCCAAATGGGTTTGGGTCCCTTCTTATGAAAGGTAGAATGCAATGTGTGTGTGCTATGCTGTGAATCATATAATTTGGGTTTCCACACCCAATGTGTACTATGGTAAACAGTGCAAGTGTGTGATATGTGTCCTAGCATGCCACATGAAAAGCATCTAACACCAGGAAAAGATTTCTTAAATGGTTTGGATTGTAATGCCTCTTCCTAGGTCTTAGCTTTAGATCAAAAGTGGGTGTCATCCAATTTCTCTTAATTGTTTCCAATTCAGTTTTAAACCTCAAGTTAGTACTTTCTAAAGCAGCATTCTTAATCCTCAAATTTTGCTCCATCTCTTTAGATTTCTTAAAATCAGATTCAAGTGAGGTGTGTGATGCTTTTAATGAATCATGCTCATCAATCAATTTCAAATGTTTTTTATTTAATTCATCAAGTAAAACCATGTGATTTGAATCAATTGTTGAGTAATATTTGAGAATAATTTCATGCTCTTTTTGTAAATTCAAAAGCTCCAATTTTAAACTAGTATGAGTTTTCTTAAGTTTTTTGTATGATGCATGAATTTTCTCTCAAATTTTAAACAGTTAATCATAGATTGGTTTACATACCTCTTCTTCATCACTTTGATCAAGATGATCTTCTGCCATTAAGCACAAGTTTTGTTATTTCTTCCTCAGGTTCAGTTTCAGATGAATCAGAAGCAGATTCTACCCAGAACGCCTTTTAAATTCTCTTCTTATCCTTCTTGAACTTAGGTTTCTCCTCACTCTTTTCTTTGCTAGAGTGATCCTGAAGTGTAGAACAATCAGCTCTGACATGTCCAGGCTTACTGCTTTCAAAACAAACAACATCAGAAGATCCTTTAGAATATTTGTTATCCTTACCTTTTCTCCAATTTTGATGATGCTTGTGACTCTTTTTTAGAAAGCTTTTGAATTTCCTTGTGATTAATGAAATGTCATCGCTTTCAGACCCAGAAGAATCAGAGTTCGTGTTGTTGACCTTTAATGCCATAGTTTTCTCATTTCTTTTCTCACCTGCATCAAAATTTCTTTGATTCACCCCTTGCTCGAAAGCAATGAGTGGGCCAAGTAAGTTATCAATCGAATAGATATTCAAATCTTTAGATTCAGTGATTGCAGTAATTTTAGCATCAAAAGAGGAATGTAAGCATCACAAAATTTTGTTCACTTTTTCATAGTTTGAAAGTTCTCTTCCTAAGGCATGCAAAGAAGTTACAATTTGAGTAAACCCTGTATACATATCAGAAATTAATTCAGAAGGTTTCTTACAAAAAAGTTTGTAATCATGCAAGAGAATATTCAAACGAGATTGCTTAACTTCATTGGTTCCTTCATAAGTAATGCATAACCTATCCCAAATCTATTTTCCAGTAGAGCAAGTGGAAACACACATGTAATCTTCAGATTTTAAAGCACAGAAAAAATAATTCAAACATTTCGCATTAAGTTGAGCTAAATCTCTTTCATCAAAAGTCCATTCAGTAAAAGGCACTTCAGATTTAATTCTATTAAGATCACGAGAAGGTGGAGAATATCCTTCTTTAATAAGCATCCACATGCGATAATCAGTTGATTGTAAGAAAGTAGACATGCGAGTTTTCCAAAAATCAAAAGGTAGATTGTCAAACAAAGGTGGTCGTGTAATAGAATATCCTTCCACTGCATTATGATTCTCAAAGTTAGCCATGGATCAAAATTCAAAAAGTTTTCAAACTCAGTTTTTATGAATCTCGCTCTAATACCACTTAAAAGTTCGTTAGGGATGTTAAGCCCTTGAGAACTAGCCCGAGGCTAACCAAGAGGGGTGAGGGTGAATTGGTATTTTTTAAAAAATCTTTCTTAGATCAAATCACAATAAGCACAAGCCAAAATCACCATAGAAAAATAAGTGTAGAAAATTAAAATGCAGAAGCAATAAAAAGAACAGAAGGGTTTATAGTGGTTCGGTCAACTTGACCTACGTTCACTCTCTGGAGACACCCTCCAGGTATTACACTAAGTAAGTGTCTCTCCTTTAGCTCCTACAACAAGGCAGAGAAGCCTTTAAAACTGACTCCTTTTCACCAACCCTCCTGGTGCGGTAGAAAACCGACTCCTTTTGCTTCCTCCTGAAGCGGGCAGAGAACCGACTCCTTTTTCTTCCTCCTGAAGCGGGCAGAGAACTCGAACCTTTTACTGAAGTAGACCTCCCAGAACCTCCCAAGAATGAAGGACGAAGATCGAAGAAGATGACTGGAACCTTGCTTGGAGTAACCCGTGTGAACCCTCTCACAAATTCCCCTTCATAAGTTCCTCTCTCTCTCTCTCTCTCTCTCTCTCTCTCTCTCTCTCTCTCTCTCTCTTTCTCTCTCTCTCCCTCTCCCAAGGCTCTCTTAGGTCAAGACAGTAGAACTCAAAGTTTCTTACATGAGAAAAATCATATCCTTTAAATAGAATTTTAAGAGTCGACAATATCGTCCTGGCCGATCAGTACAAATCATGGACTATCGTACTGAACATTGCCCTGAATGGGGGTCTAAAAGATTCAAAATTAGCTTTATCATTCAGGACGATCTCATGATCATCCTGGACGATTAGTTCAAATCAGAGGTAAATCGTCGAGAACATCGCCCTGAATATGATCTGGCCGATGTTGATCGTCCAGAAATAACTAAGGTTTTTGAACTGATCGTCCAGGATGATATTGAGATCATCCCAGATGATGTGATCTTATCAATCAATTATGTGATCAATTTAGGCATAATTGTATCAAATTGTCCAGAACGATACACGATCGCCGTGGCCGATATCCAAAAATAAAGAATGCCTAAATAGATCATGTCGGTGAATTCTTTCTATTTTGAGCATACCGTCCTGTCTGATACATGTATTGTCCAAGCCGATATCCTAATGACGGCTGCCTAGACTAGGAGTCCTGATTAGGGTTTCTGTCTTAAACCCGATCATCCAGGATGATATAAATATCATCCGAGTTGATGTGAGTAAAATTAAAAATTCTAAATCAATAAGAAAAAGAATCACTCAAGTGTGTGTGTGTAGGGTTACTTAGCATCAGACACTTCCAAGATTACAATTGACTCAAGAAAGGGAAAAGAAAAGTTACAGACTGACTCAACCCTAATCTACCCAATCTTGAGAAGGTTCTATTTGTCATCTGATCTCTTGGTCCTGAAATGTTAGTAGAAAAAGGGCAGTCATATTATTTGTTATCATCAAAACCTTAGTTCATGAAACCAAATTTTCAACAAAGATATCAATTCAGCTGTGATTAAAAGAAAAAATAAAACAAAAAAAATAATAATCAATAGATAAAAGTTCATGCATTTATGTCAATCACACCCAATCTAGTTCTTAAAGTACTGAAAGTGTTGAAGATCAATGGTTTAGTAAAGATGTCAGCCAGTTGATTCTCAGTTGCCACATGGTGTAACTCAATATCTCCTTTGGTCACATGTTCTCTAATAAAGTGATGCCTTATGTCTATGTGTATGGTCCTTGAATGTTGGATATGATTCCTAGAGATGTAGATGGCACTAGTGTTGTCACAAAGGATTCAAATTGTGCCTACAGGTAATCCTAAATCTAGAACTTACTGCTTCAACCAAAGGACTTGGGCCACACAACTTCCTAAAGAAATGTACTCAACTTCATGTTGGTGGAATTTTGAAAACATGTTTCGAAAAGATTAGTTTTCTTTGGGAGCTTTAAAATTGAGATTTAATTCTAATTCTAAAATCGAATCATCCCGTTAGAAAAATTATATCACCCCGAAGGACGAACATAAAATTTCATAACGGCGTTCAGATTTAGAATTATGAAATTCATCTTGAATATTATGACCGGATGCTAAAGAGAACTTCTTATGGCCACGAAGGGTCAAAATGAGGTTCAACTGAATATCCAGCTACAATATTCAAGAAGTGTGATCGTTAGGTTCACATCCAAAGCCTTATCAAAGAAAGATGTATCTCCCCGAAGGGAGAAAATATCATTCGATGATAATTCTTTGAATATGATAATAATGATCACTAATATTTTAAATTTTCCCAAAGAAATCCAATTGAGTTTTGAAAAATCAATTTTTAAAATCAGGTGCGTGTGTGGTTCTAAATCTCCTACGAGCGCAAGCCCTCGTAGTTAATTACATCGTAAGAAAACGAGGTCTCCTACGAAAACTCTCGATTAAAATAATGGCAAAATTTTGTTAGAATTTCTAGGAGTGATATCAAAGTATGAATAGAATTATTGGAAAATCAAAAGGGAATGGATCAAAATTGAGCAGTTATTAACGGAGTCAAAGGATGAGAGGTAGGGGACACTTTGAGATTCCAGAACCATCCGGAAGTGTCCCAACTTAATCTAGGTGTTAGGCTTTATGTTTTAGGATTGAAATGAAGCTTTAATTAGAGTTAAGTATTTTATTAGAAATTTGGGACTATATTCCCGAAATTTGGGGTCTTATAATCAAAGATCTGCCCCGGATCCTAAATCTATTTTGGACACTGGACCACAGTCGTCCGATCCTAACTAATGCAGTGCAAGGTCTGGACTTACCCCGGCCTGGATTGGGGAGCCAGCTAACCACCTAATCGATTTAAAATACATGAATCCGGTCTTTTTATGAAAGAATGGTAGGGACGTTGTAATTAAAGTTTTTGAAGAGTTGGGGCCGACATCTAGAGATTCTCCTATTTGGCCCCTTTAACTTATGTCGGGTGATAAAATGCTAAGGACTATGAATTTAAAATTTAGACTCTTTAATTTGTATCTAATGCAATGCATGCTGGTTAACAACCTCAAATCAAATATGCTTGAAGATTTTAAAAACAGGCTTATAAAATAATTTTTTAGAAGACTGGACTTCCCCAGGTCCGGCACCTCGTCCTCATAGGTCAGACTATCCGGACTCTACCCGCAGGCGGGGAAGGGTCTAAAGCAAGGAAAGAGTAATGCAGAAATATGCATGCGACCCCGGGGTCGATCCCCGGCTAATTCCCTAGATTCGTTATCTTTCTATGTTGTTTAGACTCACTAAAATTTTAGACTTTTAAAATTATGAGTAGAAAAGTTTCACACCCTCACGAGCCTCACGTATCCAGGCGAAAACAAAGAGCGGCATGCAATCGCCAAAAAACTAGTAAAAACAAGTAATCCTAGAGGCAATCAAATCATCACATCAAATATAAATTAATTAATAAATGTCCATAGGCAGAATTGCCTTGCTTATTACAAACCAGAATATTACAGAAAGTAAAGTGGCCGGGCACCACTGACAACAACCCGGATTCTAAACCTAGTAACGACGCAAGTTATTTTGAGTGGGATACTCTCAATCTTCAAATCTTCAAATCTTCAATTTCATTCTTCTTTGGACTCCTTTTCTTCAATCTTCTTGAAATCTTCGTAGTGGATTACCCAAATGGACAAGAGGGCACTTCCCTCTAAGGGGGAAGGCCACTCTTTCCTCTTTGGGTAAGGAAGAGGTATGATCCAAATTTGGATTTCCAAATGGAAAAGGAGTGTTCCCTAAAGGGGTATCCTTTCCTCTTTGGAATCCAAGCTTTGGATCTATGTATCCCAATTCAAAATAAACTTTCACAACACTTGACACTTACACAAATTACATTTATATCAAAATAAAAGATCTAGACTCACCTGCAGGGTTATCCTAAGCAATTAATATATATAAAGCAGTTATTCCCAAGCAGTTGTATATGAGCAAAAAAAGTAAACACACTGGCCACGCTCTTTTTATGATTTGGGGGCTTTAGCAGCTGAAGCACCTGTGCAAAGAGTTTATAATATTTATGCATTTTTTTATGATTTGCCCCCTTTTTATATTGCCCTGCATGAGCGTGGCCACCTGCAGAAAACTGTGTCAACATCCAGATCGTACCTAACCTAAGGGTAATCTAGTTGCCAAACACATCAATCCATCCACAGAGTGCAGAAAAAGTAAGCAGACACAACAAAGCAATTTCATCCACAACATGCAGTGAAAACTACGAAAAGTCCGGCACACAGCAGTAAAGTAAACACCGGCCTAACCTAGATCTAGAGTTGGTTGTCCTAGCACATCATCTAAAGTGTGTGAGAAAGGTCGTGTGGCAGGGGTATATCCTAAGTTGGGTGATTAATTAAAGTTATCTAAAAGTTTGAGTTTGTTAAGGCTTAATAGGGGGATTTAGATTAAAATTTAAGTATTAATGAATTAAGAATTTTAATTGGACATATTTTAAAAGTTAATTGATTACTACCTTTGTTTCACACCGAGGCCGTGAAGTTTATTTCACCTTCCTTGGGGCTAAGCTAATAGCCTCGTAGGCCTGGGTTACCCAGTAGCAATCGGGTTTGATTAAATTATTTAAATTGGTTGGAATTAAAAGAGTGGATTAATATTAAAATGAGTGAGTTACTGATTTTAAAAGCTTGATTAATTTAAGTTTGTCATTAATTGATTCGTGGCGTTGTGCCACCAGGCTCGAGGAACCAGCCTCCTTAGGACACTTAGCCCCGCAGCCCGGAGTAGTCCAGCCGATAAACCAAATTAATGTAATTAAATTAGAGATTTTTAAAATGTTAAATAATTAAAAATTAATCCATTTTAAGGTTTGACACCCTTTAGAATTCATTCGTGGCGTTGTGCCACCAGGCTCGAGGAACCAGCCTCCTTAGGACACTTAGCCCCGCAGCCCGGAGTAGTCCAGCCAATAAACTTCAACTTTAGGGTGGTTGTTGTGTTTTAAAGGATTTGTTAAATGTTTTAAGAATTAAACCAATATTTTCTGAGTTTTAGAATGATTTGAGCTTTATGAATTTTTAGAATATTTTAATAATTTAATTAAAGGGTCAAAAGTTGAATTTTTTTTTATTAAGCTCAAATTCTAGAATGTTTGTATTTTATCAAAATATTAGGCCTAATTATGAGTTGTTAGACATGTGGCACATTCAATTTGGAGTTTTCTATCAAAAGTTATGATTTTTAGAAGTTTTGACCCGGTTTTGACCTAGAGTTGACCAAAATGTTGACTTTTGACTTTGACCAGATTTTGGGGGTTTGAAATTTTGGAAAATACTAGGTTTTAATTAGAGTCATTATCCACTGAGTTTGATTGATTTGTAATTTTCTATAATTAATGGTGAATTTTAGAAGTTTGGATATTTATGATAATTTTCAATTATTTCAATTAAAGACTATTCTAGTAATTTGGGCCTAAATGGATCTCAAACTCCTTGAAATCTCTCCCAAAGATCAGAGGTGATCTAAGGGGAGATTATCAAGCATTAAATTAATTCTTGGGATTTTTAATGATTATTAATTAATTAATATTAATTAAACATTGAATTTTACTTAAAATTAAATTAAGGCTTAATCTGATGTCCAATCAAGGGGCTTTTAATTCTCATGGGTTAAGGATCCAACACTGATTAATTGGAAGTATTAAACTTAAATTTTGGATTTAAAAGGGATTTATTAGGATTTAGTTAAGGCTAAGAGGCAATTCTAGCAAGGGCAAGCTATGGCTCCTAATTGGTGAACCAAATGAACTCCAAATCTGATGAAATTTGGACCATGGGGTCACCTGATCCCAAGGCCTAAACACACCAAATTTGGGCTCAATTGGAATACTCTAAGGTGGCTAACTAAGCCACCTAAGGTGAGCTCTAAGTCACCTTCAAAAAATCCTAGGGAGCTATCCTAAGGTTGGATTGGGGCAAAGTCAGTGGCCCTAAACTCCGTATCCTAAGCATAATCAACACACAAAAAAAAAATAGATCCTAATTCTCATTGGATAGGCTTAAATCCCATTTTGAATTTAAGGGTCAACCCATGACCCTTAAACTCAAAATTTGGGGAAAGTGCCCTTAGACCTTTAAAACAGGGGAGACAAAATTTGGACATGTCAAAGACATGCCCAAATTCAATCTTCCAAAGTTCCATGCCCCGGAGACTTAACTACAAACAGTAATTGCATAAATTGAAATAATACCATTAATGAAATTAAGCTTAACACGCATGCAATTAGGGCCTGGAACCATAGGGCTTTTGAAGGTCTCCCTGAGACCTTTTCAATGAGCCTAAGAACACCTAATTTGGTCAAGTGTGCAGGGAGATACGGATTTTTTAAGTTCCCTTGATTTTCTGGAATTATTAATCCAGCCATTACACAGTCAGCCACGCTTTACACGCGGCGCGTCCCGATTGGCTGGGCAATTATTGGCGCTGACTGGGTAACGGTCGGATTAATCGTAGCCGTCGGATGCGGGATTGGACGGCTAGGATTCAGGGCGCTCCGGAACCACGGGATTTAATCCGAGCCGTTGATCGGAATCAACGGCTGAGATTTCGTCTTCAACCTCCGCTCTTATCCGAGGCCGTGAACCTTCTCCGGCGTGATCCGATTGATCCCGCCGGCGAACTTCGACAAAATTTCACAGGGAGGATCAGGGGGGTGGAAACCTTCAATCCAACGGTGGAAATCCGTTGGGGTGAAGGTTTCCTTCACACTTGACCGGACTACCTAGCTAGGGAGCTCGGGATGAAGGAATTACCGCAGAGAAAGTCTCAACGAATGAGCTTCTCTATCTGGAAGCTTCAGGAGACGAAGGCGAGCAGGTTTCCTTCAGGGACCGCGACTGGAGGACGGCCGGAGATAGGACTTTGAGCGGGACGTCGAAGCCTTTCACCAGAGTTCGCTCGAAGTAATGAAAGGAGAGGTCTGGGAGCTCTAGGGGAGACACTGGGAGGTTGAGGGAACTCTGGGGAATTGTTTCGAAGTGCTGGGATCGATCCTTGAGCTCTGGGGAGCACCAGCCTATTCAGCCTCCTCCCGCGAGCTCGGACGGCCAGGATTGAATCGGAGGAGCTCTCGGATTGATGCCAAGTGGAAAGGGGCACCGTTCCAGAGAGCTCGTGAGCCTCAAGCCGGCGAACCACAGCCTTTGGAAGGCTTTCGGTCAGGATCGGCCTGGGGGGACCACCGGAACTTGCTCTCCATTGGTTCCGACCGCCGCCGGCCACGGTCTGGGTCGGGTTGACCAGGGAAGGCCGATGGGGACACACTGGAGCTGGGAGTGGAGTCAAATTGGTCTGGGGAAGCCGGGATCGATCCGGTGGCTCGGTTTGGCTCAAACCTGCTTGGTTTGAATCGAATTGAGCTCGATCCAGGTCAAGCCAGACCCGGGACTAGATATGGGAGGTAGGTCTGGGTCTGGTGCACCCAATGCAAGTGGCAATTGGGTCCAATTTGATCTGTGTCAAAGGTTGGCTCGGGTTGATCCAAATCTGCTCGGTTCGGGTCGATTTGGGCTCAACCCAGGTCAGGCCAGACCCTGGGCTTGAAGTGGGAAGTGGGTCTGGGTCTGGTGCACCCAATGCAAGTGGCAATTGGGTCCAATTTGATCTGTGTCAAAGGTTGGCTCGGGTCCAAGTGTTTTTTTTGGCTACTTTGGGTTAGCCTAACTATTGACCCAAGCTAGCCCAAGGCATGGGCTGGCTGGAGGAGGTGTATTGGACCTAGGGCCACCTATGGGAGGTGTTGGCCAGGTTCAATTGGATTTAGGTTGAGAGTTGGCCCAATCCCAAGAGCTATTAGGCACTTTGGGCTAGCCTAACTCTTGACCTAAATGAGCCCAAGGATTGGGCTGGTCAAGGAAGGTGTATTGGGTCAATGGGAACCCAATGGCACCTTGATTTGGATTCAATTTGATTAAGATCAAAAGATGGCTCAAGGGAGGTCTCTCTTGGGTCACTTGGGTCAAGCCATAAGGCTAACCCAAGTAAGCCCAAGGCTTGGGTGACCAAGAGGGGTCTCTTGGGTACCCAAGGGTTCATCCCATACATTCAAAGGACTTGGAATGGAGTAGATTCAAAATTTTGAAAGGGGAGGGGTGTATGGGTCCATGGGTCAAACTTGGTTGACTTGGTCAACCAGGTTGACCCAAGGTCTGGGTTTGAGTTCAACAAGTTGAGTTTGATATTTGAAATTCATTGGAAATGGTTTCAAAGAGTTTGGAATTGATTTGAATTGAAATAGCCATTTGAAATCTCATAAGGGTATTTTAGTCAATTTTGGCCCATTGGTCAACTAGAGTCAAAAATGATTCTGAAAAATGCAGTTTACTGCTTAATGGGTTAAAATCAAGAGTCTGGAAGTGATTGGAAGCTTGGATAAGGGTTCCAAAGTCAAGATCTCAAAGGGGTTAGGTTCAATGGCATAGGCTGTAAATATTTGAAGGTTTTACAGCCTTTGGATTTTAATTCAGATTCTGGGGTTAGAGACCTCAAAATGAGCTGAAAGTTGGAGAGTAACCTCTAGAGACATGTCTTATCACTTTACAAGTGATAGACCTTGAATCAGAGACCATTTGAGTGGGTTTTGAAATGTTTGAAAAATCTCTAAAAAGGGTCTTTAGGACAAGGCCTTGAGACTTAGGATTTGAGTCTGGATTTCTGGATTTGGAATAGATTTTAAGTTGGAATGATTAGTATTGAAGTATCCAAATCATTTACAATCATGTGGTGATTGTTAATGAATGGATGAGGCCAAAGCTAGATTGAAGCTTGGATCAAAGCCTAGGTTAAAATTTGGATTCTCAAGTGAATTGAGTCAAAGTTTGAATATGTTTGAAATTTGAATTAATTTGAATTTGAATTGGATGGAGTTTGAGATTTAAATTGATCACAGGTAGGGATCAAATTAAAATTGGAGTGGATTAAATACAGGAATTGATTTAAAATTGAGGTTGATCAAGGGTGGAGATTGATTTGAAGTTGGAGTGATCCTAAGGTATAGAAGAATTCTAAGATTCAGGATTTAAGGGAATCCTAGGCTCTAGAATAGGCTCTAAGGTCTTGGATCTAGAAGGATCCTAAGGTCTAGAGTGGATCCTAGGGTCTAGGATTAAATCTGGGTTCTGGATGGGTCTTAGTGACCTCATACAAAAATGAGGTCAACAAATGGACCCCCAATGTGTGTAGTAGAAGGAACTTCTGCTGCACACATTGGCGTTGACCGAATGGAAGTAGAATCCTGAGAGTGAAGGGGAGATCATCTCCCAACCTCAAGCCTATAGGATGCTAATGGAAGGCTTGTACCTATTGGATAAGGAAAACTGGTAAAACCAAGGTAGGGAATACCTAACCTTGGGTCTAAGGAAGGGCATCACCCAGCCTTAGGTCTACAGGATGCTGATAGAAGACTTACTCCTAGTAGACAAGGAAACTGGAGAAACCAAGGTAGGGAATACCTAGCCTTGGGTCTAAGGAAGGGCATCACCCAACCTTAGGCCTATAGGATGCTGATAGAAGACTTACTCCAAATAGGCAGATTAACTGGAAACCAAAGTAGGGAGTACCTGACTTTGGGTCTAAGGAAGGGCATCACCCAACCTTAGGTCTACAGGATGCTGATAGAAGACTTACTCCTAGTAGACGGATCAACTGGAAACCAAGGTAGGGAATACCTAGCCTTGGGTCTAAGGAAGGGCATCACCCAACCTTAGGCCTATAGGATGCTGATAGAAGGCTTACTCCAAATAGGCAAAATTAACTGGAAACCAAAGTAGGGAATACCTAGCTTTGGGTCTAAGGAAGGGCATCACCCAACCTTAGGTCTACAGGATGCTGATAGAAGACTTACTCCTAGTAGACAGATCAACTGGAAACCAAGGTAGGGAATACCTAGCCTTGGGTCTAAGGAAGGGCATCACCCAACCTTAGGCCTATAGGATGCTGATAGAAGACTTACTCCTAATAGGCAGATTAACTGGCAAACTAGGGTGGTGCCACGAAGGGCGTACTCCACCACTAGCGAATGGTCATGTGGAGAGGAAACTTGCTCCACACAGAGGACCTCAACTGGCAAACTAGGATGGTGCCACGAAGGGCGTACTCCATCACTAGCGAATGGGAATCAGGATGGTGCCACGAAGGGCGTACTCCACCACTAATCCCCGGGTCAAATGCTAGGGTAGTGCCACGGAGGGCGTACTCCACCACTAGCGGGTCTAATCCTAAGGGAAGGAAGGACCTAACCTTAAGGAGAAGGCGAAGAGCGTTAAAATAATAAATAAACTTAAAAAAAGGTAGAATCAAGTTGTAAATCAAGAAGAGGAAGTTTTATTAATTGATAAAATGAGCTACATCAAGCATAGTATTTCTTAAGGAAACGCCCATTAACAGGTAGCATTGGGTGGTTCCCTTTACAATCTACTAACTGATACGAGCCTCCTTCGTAGACAGTCTCTATAACGAAGGGTCCTTCCCACGTAGGTTCAAATTTGCCTCCCAGCTTCCGATGGGCCAAGATAGGCCTCCGAAGGACCAATACCAAGTCCCCCGCTTGGAAGGTCCTAGGTCGCACTAACTTGTCATGGGCTTGAACCATACGGGATTTATACAACTCTAAACTTTGTTGAGCTTGGAGACGTCGCTCTTCGAGGCCTTCGAGTTCTTCCAATCGTAGTTTTGCATTTTGTTCATTGGTAATTTGATTCTGAACTGCAATTCTAAGCGAAGGGATTTGTATTTCCAAGGGCAGAACAGCCTCAGATCCATACACTAGTGCAAACGGGGTGGATTGGGTCGGGGTTCTATAAGTGGTACGATAAGCCCACAAAGCTTCCACCAACCGCTCATCCCACTGCCGTTTGTTATCATCAAGGGTCTTTTTGACAATTTGCACCAAGGTTTTGTTGAAGGCCTCGGCCAATCCATTCGCCCGAGGGTAATAGATCGTCGAATATCTCCAATCAATATTATGGCGCCTTACAAAACTATTGATTTTTGTAGACTTGAATGCGGACCCATTATCGGATATGATTCTGCGAGGTACGCCGAATCGATATACAATATGGTCACGAAAGAATTTTAAGACATGGTGTGATGTTACGTTTCGTAGGGGAATTGCTTCCGCCCATTTTGAAAAGTAATCAGTTGCTGCTAATATGAAACGATGACCTCTCGCGGAGGGAGGGTCAATCGGCCCAATGATATCCGTGCCCCAACTCTCGAAGGGCCACGAGGCTATCGTAGGGTGTAACACATTAGGCGGCTGATGTAAAACCACACCATGGACCTGACATTGATGACAGTGCTTTGCAGTATTCATGCAATCGTCAATCATTGTAGGCCAATAGTATCCAAGTCTTTTAATCTTTAATTTCATTTTTGGACCCGATTGATGAGCACCGCACAGTCCTGAATGAACTTCATTAACAATCTTCTGGGCTTCTCGCTTGTTCAAACAGCGCAGCCACATGTGATCAAAGGACCGACGGTATAACAGATCATTAACTAGTGCATATGATAGGGCACGTTTCTTAATCTGGTTGGAGAGTGATTTATCCTGGGGAAGCTTCCCTTCTTTAAGGTAATCGACTAAGGGTCGTCTCCAATCGCCTTCTTCGTCAATCGTCGAAGAGGCAGAAAGGATCTGAAGGGGAGTCTTACTAACGTGTTCCAAATCTATAAGGGAGAGGGTCTTACGACCCTGTATCTCTATAGGGATGGAATCCTCCTCAGGACATGCAAATTCCTTTGCAAGTTTTGCTAAGGCATCCGCCGCAGAATTGCTTCCACGGGGAACCCTATACAACGTAGCAATGGGGATTTGTTCCAACAAGTGAAGTGTGTACTGGTGATATTTTAGGAGATTCGGATTCAAGACTTTATAAGTTCCGGCGACTTGGTTAATAACTAGTTGGGAATCTCCAAAGATCTTAATCTCTTTAATCTCCATTAGAATTGCAAGTTCCAAACCAGTTATCAGAGCTTCGTATTCAGCTTCGTTGTTTGTGCAAGGCTCCGACAAGTGGTAGGAAAAATGCATCATTCCTTTTTCTGGTGTAATAAAAATTAGACCGACTCCAGCCTTTCCAGGAATTACAGATTGTTGGGTCGCAATCCTACGAGAGGATGCTGCCCCATCAAAATATAATTCCCAGATGGCCTCTCCAGATTCCCCCAAACTCATGATTTGTTCGTCGGGTAAATCATCGTTCAGAGGAGAATCTGCCGGCAGCGGGTGTGCTGCCAGAAAGTCGGCAACAGCCTGTCCTTTTACAGCACGAAGAGGAGTGAAAGTAATCTCAAATTGCAACAATATCATAGACCAACGAGCTAAACGTCCTGACAACGTAGGTCGGGTCATAAGATATTGCAAAGGATTAACTCTTGAAATCAAACTGATTGAGTGGGAGAGCATGTAATGCCTCAGTTTCTGAGCTGCAAAAACTAAAGCAAGACAATGCTTCTCTATTGACGGGTATCGAATTTCAGTAGGAAGGAGTCTTCGACTAAGGTAGTAGAGAGCATTCTCTTTTCCTTCGTCGTTAACTTGAGCTAACAGGGCACCTAAAGACTCATCTAGAGCTGCGGTGTAGAGGATTAATGGCTTTCCCGGAATCGGAGCTGCCAAGACTGGCGGGTTAGAAAGGTATTGTTTGATATCGTCAAAAGCATTCTGACACTTCTCGCCCCATACAAATTTAGTATCCTTTTTCGCAAGGACAGAGAAGGGTTGACATCTCCCGGAAAGATTAGAAATAAACCTCCTTATATATGCCAATCTACCTTGTAGAGACCTTAACTGAGTAAGACTCTTAGGGGATGGCATATTTAAGATGGCTTCAATTTTAGCAGGATCTATCTCGATTCCGCGGTGCCTCACTACGAATCCTAAGAATTTTCCCGAAGCGACGCCGAAGGCGCACTTCAAGGGGTTCATTTTCAAATCGTAGCGGCGCAACCGTTCGAAAACAACTCTTAAGTCATACAAGTGAGCCTCTTTAACCTTGCTCTTGACAACTAAATCATCAATATAACATTCAACTTGATTATGAATTAAGTCGTCAAAGATACGGGTCATGGCCCGTTGGTAGGTTGCTCCGGCATTCTTTAAGCCGAATGGCATTACCTTATAACAAAAGATTCCAATAGGGGTTCTGAACGCCGTATTTCTCTCATCTTCAGGGGCCATCTTGATTTGGTTATAACCCGACGAGCCATCCATGAATGAGAAAATAGCATGTGAGGAGGCAATGTCCACCATGAGTTCTGGTATTGGTAGAGGGAACTCATCTTTAGGGCATGCCTTATTCAGATCCCTATAGTCGACACAAATCCGAATCTGACCATTTTTCTTTCGAACTGGCACGACGCTGGCCACCCAAGAGGGGTATTGTTCCTCTCGAATGAATCCGGCTTCTGCCAATTTCTTAACTTCAGAAACGACTTGTTGCTCAATCTCTAAGCGCATGCGTCGAGGAGCTTGTTTAACAGGAATGGCATCATGCCGAACCCCAAGTTTGTGAACTGCTACCTCAGCAGGCAAACCTGGCATTTCATCGTATGTCCAGGCAAAGCAATCCCTGAACTCGAATAACAACTGGATTAAGTCTTGGGTTTCACCCTCGCTTAACAAAGTACTTATGAAAATCGGACGGGGGTCATCATCGTTTCCCAGGTTAATTTCTCTCAACTCATCGACTGTCGACTTAATTTCCTCTTCAAATTCAGGGGGTGCATCCCGAACTTGAAGATCATCGGGATCGTCTAAAGTCTCCAAACAGAGTCCATCTAGAGGACAAGGAGGATCTGTAGGGACATTTGGAGAATCGAGGTGGTAAGTTATCATTAGGCAATACTCATCATCATCGAATGAACTAACTGTTCCAAAGCCAATACCACTTGTTGGATTTTTATTTATTTTTGTTCGCCAAATATTCTCGTGGTATCTAGCTTGACCCTTAGTCCATCGGTATGGTATAGAACCTTTAGAAAAAGTATTTTTTACACAAACAGGGAAGTAGCCGAAAGGTAATTCCATTAATTCATTAAAATCTGCCTCCTCAAGGGTTACATCACCTTCGTCCCTTGCGGAGGAGGAACCAGGAAAGAATTTCTGGACTTTCTTAACTTCACCATCCAAGTTGGGGGCCACTTTGACTTCCAACCCTACAACCCTGCCCGCCGACAGTGGGGTCAGAGAAAGGGCCTCAATCCTTCTAGTGAGCTTTTCATACATTGTTAATTCGGGCTCGTCACTTTTAACTTTTGAAATATCTACCTCAGGGTCACTGTCCTGGTCTAAGGTGAGATCAAATTTTGGAGGAGTATTTATATTTTGATAATCGAGGGAGAGGGCAGCACCTTGACTTTCTAGTTCACCATCGGAATCTGATTCCAAATCAATATACACAGGTGCTGTTCTTCTGTCTAATGAAGCACGGCCTCGACCTCGTGCCCTTAAAGCCATCCTCCCACCTCTTTGAGGTAATGTGCTTGGAGGTCTAAGGACAACGATATCAGAGTCGTCTTCACTACTCGATTGAATCATTTCTTGATTGATATCCTTATCTTTTTCTTTCTTTTGGTTGAATTTTTGTCCAACCATTTTCTCCTCAAATTTGATCTCTAATTTAGAACGGGACGAGGACCCTTTTGGTACGAAATATGCAGCATCTTCGTAGATCCCAATTTCTTGAATCGAGAATGGTTGCAAATCACCCTTAATCACATGTTCAATGCCGTCTCGTTGATACTTAATGCATTGGTGCAGGGTAGATGGAACCATTCTATATTCGTGAATCCAAGGTCTACCTAGAAGTGCGTTAAAGGACGTAGTCGAATCAATTATATGAAATTTAGCTTCAGTTTTTAAACCTCCTATTTCCAGGAGTAGAGTGATCGAACCTAAAGCTCTCTCGCCCTTCTCGTTGAACCCACGAAGCACCAACCTGTCGGTTGAAAGCTTGCTAGTATCAACTCTGAGATAAGCAAGGGTCTTTATGTTCATCACGTTGACCGATGCACCCGGATCAACAAGGACTCTTGATAACTTGAAATTTCCCACATCTACAGTAATGTAGAGGGGACGATTGTGGTCAGCAGTTCCCAAGAGTAAATCTTCGTCTGAAAAGGTAACCCCAGGGACCTCTTTGAAGTAGAGAGCCTCACCTTCTGAAGTTGCAGCCAACTGTGTTAAGCAAATCTCGGGATCGAGAAGTGCTTTAATTAGAGACTCCCTCATTTCTTTGGAAAGAAGGAGGGCGTCATAGATACTTAATTTTGCTGGCAACTTCCTAAGGTGGGCTAGAACATTGTAATCAACCTTAGGAACGACAGACTCGAAACCCGGAGGAATTAGAGGGAATTCTGGTTGTTGAGGGGAATCCGGACTTAGATTTTCGAATGAGGATTGCTTGCCTTTGTCCTGAGGGGGCAACCTAGGGGGTAAGACTTTACCGCCACGGAGTTGCACCTGCTCGACGTCTTCGGGCGGGCAAACTAGGGCAGTGTCTACACACACCATAGGTGTTGGATCATCATTTCCTGAAAGCGAGTCAGAATCTGAAAGTTCTATCAAGATAGGATTTCCTTGGAAATTGATCTGAGGGAAATCACTTTCTGATAAAGCTTCACATTCGACCTCTTCTTGAATAGTCGAATCAGTGAGGTTGGTTTGATTAACCTCAATATTTATTTCATTAGGAGTTTGATTCAAAACAGGAGAGTCATCAATTTGCATTTGAGATTCATGGTTAATCATCAAGACAGAAGTAGAAGGATGTTTTTTATTCATCTTTTGACCCTTCGCCTTTGATGGGGCAAAGTAAAAGTCAGATAACAAAAGAGGGGAAAGGGTTTTAACACCACCATCCGCCATTCTAATACATCTCTCATCTACACACTTCCTCTCTACAAAATCAAATTTTTCTTCTTTTACATTTTTCTCAGTAGTTCCTAAGACTACTGGAGAGGAAAGTGGCTCAACATCCTTCTGCGAAGCATCCAGGTCAACCTTCCACACCGGGGCCTGGGCTATCGTAGTCAGCTGTTGAGAAAGACGAAAAGACTTGTTAATCGACTTTTTAAGTGCCCGGGACAAAGCAATGTCCCAACCATCTTCAACAAAACAAGAAGAGTTAAGAGGATTACCTGAAATGGTCTTAATTGAAGCCTTTTCTGGATCAACCAAGTATTCTTTAGGTATTATAATGTTACCTTGGGTGTAGTTCCTCTCAAGCCAGTCTTTAAACACAACGCAGTCCTCAAGAGGGTGACTAAGCATCCTGTGGTACGGGCAATACTTGGGATCATCTTTCTTGCTCTCATCCTCAGGCCTCCTAGCCTCTGGCAACTGAAAATCTGGTTTCTTTAACAGACTTCTGAAGATCTTCTTAACTGACTCCCTTTTAAATGGATAAGGCTTTGCCAATCTCTCTCTAAAAGGGATGAAGGAGGGATCTCTAGTATGTTGAGGAACTATCTGAAAGGGCTGCTTCTGAGGCGGCTGTGGTGGAAGTGGAGTGCTAGGCTGACTAATCACTGGCCTCTTTCCTTTATCTACTGCTGAGACCACAGCTTTCTTTTCAAATGTTTTCACCAATTTTGGACCCTTCCTTTCTTCAGACTGTTCTCGTAAGAATGGCATCCTAGGAGCCTCTTCCTGCAAATTGCTAGCCTTATTAAGAAGTTTCTCAAAAGTTTTAATAGTGAAACCCTTCAGGAGAAAAGCAACAGGACCGTGGATATTCTTCAAAAGGATCTCCACAGCATGTTGTTCTTGCAACTGGGGTTCACACTTCATCGAGAGGTTTCGCCACCTCAAGATGTACTCAACTAGAGACTCTCCCGGCTTTTGCTTTTCAACCACGAGATCGCCCACGGTGGTGCGTTGTTGCGCTCCAGAAAATCTCTTAAGAAAGAGGTTTTCTAGGTCGCTAAAGGTTCTTACTGAACCGTTGGGCAGATCGGCGTACCATTCAAAAGCAATGCCGGATAGACTACTTACAAATTGGCGAAATAGTAGAGCATCCGACCCTCCTGCATTGCAACAGCTTGCTCGGAAGTGGGCCAGATGCTGTCTCGGATTTTCGATTCCAGTGAAAACTTTAAAAGTTGGTGGCACAAAGCCCTTTGGGTAAGGAACTAAGTCATATTCCTCGGGGTAGGGTCTACCCTTTGAAATAGACACAGTTCCTTGAGCATGGGCTAAGGCCTCCCTTACCTGGTCCTCAATTAACTGCTTGATATCCTTCTGAGGTGGGATTGAAGGAATGGAGGAGACTGCAGGGTGAACTGGAGGTGTCTCTACTGGACAAGGGAGAGTCACAGGTGGTGACTCGAGAGGTCTGGAATTGAATTCTGCCCTTTTGGCCTTTTCTGTGAGCTCTCGAGCTGACTGGTGGATCATAAAAGACTCTTGCTGTGATTTGTCTAACTTCTCTTGCATTTCTCTAACTTGTGACATCATGCTAGCAAGCTGAGTCTCCAAGTTTTTTATGTGTTCTTCATCTCTATCTTTCACAGACTCATCTGACTCTGACTCAACAGCATGCGGATCATCATCCTTAACAAATCGGCGCTTGCTGGGCTCAGCTTCTTTATTAGATCCTCTAGTTTCGACCACATGAATGCCCCCAACATAATCATCTTCATCTCCGAGGAGATCATCCGTATCAGGGTCAAAAGAAGCCATTCCTTCTTTGTTCAACAAAATGTTTCTTATTTCCTGAACTACCTCCTCGACCGGTCTATCCCCAATTGACTTAGGGTCAAGGGGTAAGTATCCTTTATACTCAGCCATATCAAACAACTCTTCAGAATCCATAAGGGCGATGATTTCTGTAAGTTTTGGATTAGGATCTGGTTGAGACTTTGTATCCGGTTCATCTTCCATTTCTAAATCCTGGTCAATTCTCTCCTCTTCGACTATCCCAGAGCTGGTAGTCAGAAGAGTGGCATCCTCTACAGGGAGAGGGACATATTCCTCAGGAGAAGTAGGAGCTTGTAAGGTGATAGTTCCCACATCTGGTAAGGTAAGGTCCTCAGACACCTGACTAAGGGGCCTAGGAATGACACTCGGACTTTGGGGATCATCAACTGGGGTAACAGGAATGGTAACTATTGGATCCGGGGTCAGACTGGCTGTGGTAGGGCTGTCAACTGTAACAACTGGAGTACTAGCCTGAACATCCATCAATTCAACTGCACTCGGAGTAGGGTCGACTGAAACTCGTTGGAGCTGCAGAATGAACTTAGAAGTTCTAGGAGGTGGTGGTAGATTCTCCAATTTAGTTCTTTTTGGCACATATCTCCTTTCAGGAGATTTAGGTCTTTTTCCTTTAAGGTCCACAGACTTTTGAACTTCAACCCCCTTTGGTTTAACAATCACAGAGGCCAATCTTACAGGTTTATGTGGGGGTACCGGGGGTCTACCAGTAGAGTGGCGGCCTCTCTCGGACCCAGTCAACACAATACCCTCTGTTTGAGAGGACGGAGGGCGTGGCACCCAGTGATATCCATCAACCAGTACTGAAGTAGCAGGCTGTCTAACATACTTCTTATTCTTTCTAACGAATTGTGGGGTTAAATTCTTTGCTTCAGATACTTCTTCCTTCAACACTTCTTTTTGGAAGCGATGTGAGATCACTCCCTTCAATTGTTTCACATATTCCTCTTTAGTCTGCCCGGTCTGTGCGGCGCAGGTATGAATTATATTTCTCAAAGTCCTTGTCTTTTGGAGATGTCTTTCTTTCTGAGTTTTCTTAGTCGAGTAGTCGACCGGGCATGGTGGAGAACGAGCTATCCTAGCTATCCCCTCCTCCCCTTGAGCTGAAGCCAGGGGGTAAAAGCGACTCCCCTTTAGGAGGGGAGAGGAAGCAGGAATAGGTAGCTCTTCAACAGCCTCAGGTTCTACTTGAGCTAAGGTCTTAAAAGGTAGAACTCTCTTAGCCTTAGAGATTTTCTTTCTAAGTCTCCTCAGATAATTCTTCTTCTGATTCTTAGTGGTGAATTTAAGTCCAGAACTAGACCCTTTTTCAAAAACAGACTTAATTTCAGTGGGAGGCTCAACAACTGGTTCAGATTGTTTCTGATCATCACTGACTACTGGCAAGGTGGGTGCAGATCCCACAATTAACTCAACTACTGGGGGAGTTTCCTTACTGGCATCTAGGCTCACAATCTGGTGTCCATCCATAGAGAGCTCAAGAGTACTAAATCCCATTCCAAAAATAACAGTGCTCCCTTGGTCATTAACAGTCGAATACAACTCTCGGTCAAAGGAGAAAATCAGTTGGCCAGCCATTTGAAATTTTCTGAAAGTTAAAGAAGATGATTGAAATTAGATCTTTTTGAAAAGAGTGGTAAAAAGTATTTTATTATTATTATTTTTTGAAAGTATGACATATGTTGGCCCACGAGGAAATCGTATGGGGTAACACATGACAACTTGGAGGAAAAAAAATTTTTTTTTTTGAGGAAATTTTGAGAATTTGAAAAGGGGTTTTCTTACAGGTTCCAAAACACAACGGACAGAGTTTCCCCTTGCCCGAAGGCTTATGGAATTGTAAGAAAGCCCAAGTAAAAAGGAATAGTTTAACCCTCCCCACCCTTAGAAGTCAAAGGGGAAATGAGGGGGTTAAAACTAAAAAGTTTGGCATGAAATCAAAAATTTTGAATTCTTTTCAATTTTAAAGATTTATATGTTGAACGAAAAATTTATCGACCATAAATCCATAAAATTAAATAGGATATCCAGAGATCTGATTTGACACTGTCGCCTCACAGGCTATGCTGGGGCAGAAGGTCAAAATCAGAAAAAAAAAAATCTAAATAAAGCCAAATTTGGAGGTGGAACCTCTCTTTTAATATTTTGTTACTACTTTAGATGTTGGCCACACTCACTCAAGGAAGAAATGAGCAGAGGGACCAACGGAAGAAATGATAGTTAGAACTATCGATGAAACAAAATTTTGCCATTATTAAAGATGGAGAGAGAGATTCGTCCCACCGGGCGTGCCATTTTTTTGTTGGTGGAATTTTGAAAACATGTTTCGAAAAGATTAGTTTTCTTTGGGAGCTTTAAAATTGAGATTTAATTCTAATTCTAAAATCGAATCATCCCGTTAGAAAAATTATATCACCCCGAAGGACGAACATAAAATTTCATAACGGCGTTCAGATTTAGAATTATGAAATTCATCTTGAATATTATGACCGGATGCTAAAGAGAACTTCTTATGGCCACGAAGGGTCAAAATGAGGTTCAACTGAATATCCAGCTACAATATTCAAGAAGTGTGATCGTTAGGTTCACATCCAAAGCCTTATCAAAGAAAGATGTATCTCCCCGAAGGGAGAAAATATCATTCGATGATAATTCTTTGAATATGATAATAATGATCACTAATATTTTAAATTTTCCCAAAGAAATCCAATTGAGTTTTGAAAAATCAATTTTTAAAATCAGGTGCGTGTGTGGTTCTAAATCTCCTACGAGCGCAAGCCCTCGTAGTTAATTACATCGTAAGAAAACGAGGTCTCCTACGAAAACTCTCGATTAAAATAATGGCAAAATTTTGTTAGAATTTCTAGGAGTGATATCAAAGTATGAATAGAATTATTGGAAAATCAAAAGGGAATGGATCAAAATTGAGCAGTTATTAACGGAGTCAAAGGATGAGAGGTAGGGGACACTTTGAGATTCCAGAACCATCCGGAAGTGTCCCAACTTAATCTAAGTGTTAGGCTTTATGTTTTAGGATTGAAATGAAGCTTTAATTAGAGTTAAGTATTTTATTAGAAATTTGGGACTATATTCCCGAAATTTGGGGTCTTATAATCAAAGATCTGCCCCGGATCCTAAATCTATTTTGGACACTGGACCACAGTCGTCCGATCCTAACTAATGCAGTGCAAGGTCTGGACTTACCCCGGCCTGGATTGGGGAGCCAGCTAACCACCTAATCGATTTAAAATACATGAATCCGGTCTTTTTATGAAAGAATGGTAGGGACGTTGTAATTAAAGTTTTTGAAGAGTTGGGGCCGACATCTAGAGATTCTCCTATTTGGCCCCTTTAACTTATGTCGGGTGATAAAATGCTAAGGACTATGAATTTAAAATTTAGACTCTTTAATTTGTATCTAATGCAATGCATGCTGGTTAACAACCTCAAATCAAATATGCTTGAAGATTTTAAAAACAGGCTTATAAAATAATTTTTTAGAAGACTGGACTTCCCCAGGTCCGGCACCTCGTCCTCATAGGTCAGACTATCCGGACTCTACCCGCAGGCGGGGAAGGGTCTAAAGCAAGGAAAGAGTAATGCAGAAATATGCATGCGACCCCGGGGTCGATCCCCGGCTAATTCCCTAGATTCGTTATCTTTCTATGTTGTTTAGACTCACTAAAATTTTAGACTTTTAAAATTATGAGTAGAAAAGTTTCACACCCTCACGAGCCTCACGTATCCAGGCGAAAACAAAGAGCGGCATGCAATCGCCAAAAAACTAGTAAAAACAAGTAATCCTAGAGGCAATCAAATCATCACATCAAATATAAATTAATTAATAAATGTCCATAGGCAGAATTGCCTTGCTTATTACAAACCAGAATATTGCAGAAAGTAAAGTGGCCGGGCACCACTGACAACAACCCGGATTCTAAACCTAGTAACGACGCAAGTTATTTTGAGTGGGATACTCTCAATCTTCAAATCTTCAAATCTTCAATTTCATTCTTCTTTGGACTCCTTTTCTTCAATCTTCTTGAAATCTTCGTAGTGGATTACCCAAATGGACAAGAGGGCACTTCCCTCTAAGGGGGAAGGCCACTCTTTCCTCTTTGGGTAAGGAAGAGGTATGATCCAAATTTGGATTTCCAAATGGAAAAGGAGTGTTCCCTAAAGGGGTATCCTTTCCTCTTTGGAATCCAAGCTTTGGATCTATGTATCCCAATTCAAAATAAACTTTCACAACACTTGACACTTACACAAATTACATTTATATCAAAATAAAAGATCTAGACTCACCTGCAGGGTTATCCTAAGCAATTAATATATATAAAGCAGTTATTCCCAAGCAGTTGTATATGAGCAAAAAAAGTAAACACACTGGCCACGCTCTTTTTATGATTTGGGGGCTTTAGCAGCTGAAGCACCTGTGCAAAGAGTTTATAATATTTATGCATTTTTTTGATTTGCCCCCTTTTTTTATTGCCCTGCATGAGCGTGGCCACCTGCAGAAAACTGTGTCAACATCCAGATCGTACCTAACCTAAGGGTAATCTAGTCGCCAAACACATCAATCCATCCACAGAGTGCAGAAAAAGTAAGCAGACACAACAAAGCAATTTCATCCACAACATGCAGTGAAAACTACGAAAAGTCCGGCACACAGCAGTAAAGTAAACACCGGCCTAACCTAGATCTAGAGTTGGTTGTCCTAGCACATCATCTAAAGTGTGTGAGAAAGGTCGTGTGGCAGGGGTATATCCTAAGTTGGGTGATTAATTAAAGTTATCTAAAAGTTTGAGTTTGTTAAGGCTTAATAGGGGGATTTAGATTAAAATTTAAGTATTAATGAATTAAGAATTTTAATTGGACATATTTTAAAAGTTAATTGATTACTACCTTTGTTTCACACCGAGGCCGTGAAGTTTATTTCACCTTCCTTGGGGCTAAGCTAATAGCCTCGTAGGCCTGGGTTACCCAGTAGCAATCGGGTTTGATTAAGTTATTTAAATTGGTTGGAATTAAAAGAGTGGATTAATATTAAAATGAGTGAGTTACTGATTTTAAAAGCTTGATTAATTTAAGTTTGTCATTAATTGATTCGTGGCGTTGTGCCACCAGGCTCGAGGAACCAGCCTCCTTAGGACACTTAGCCCCGCAGCCCGGAGTAGTCCAGCCGATAAACCAAATTAATGTAATTAAATTAGAGATTTTTAAAATGTTAAATAATTAAAAATTAATCCATTTTAAGGTTTGACACCCTTTAGAATTCATTCGTGGCGTTGTGCCACCAGGCTCGAGGAACCAGCCTCCTTAGGACACTTAGCCCCGCAGCCCGGAGTAGTCCAGCCAATAAACTTCAACTTTAGGGTGGTTGTTGTGTTTTAAAGGATTTGTTAAATGTTTTAAGCATTAAACCAATATTTTCTGAGTTTTAGAATGATTTGAGCTTTATGAATTTTTAGAATATTTTAATAATTTAATTAAAGGGTCAAAAGTTGAATTTTTTTTATTAAGCTCAAATTCTAGAATGTTTGTATTTTATCAAAATATTAGGCCTAATTATGAGTTGTTAGACATGTGGCACATTCAATTTGGAGTTTTCTATCAAAAGTTATGATTTTTAGAAGTTTTGACCCGGTTTTGACCTAGAGTTGACCAAAATGTTGACTTTTGACTTTGACCAGATTTTGGGGGTTTGAAATTTTGGAAAATACTAGGTTTTAATTAGAGTCATTATCCACTGAGTTTGATTGATTTGTAATTTTCTATAATTAATGGTGAATTTTAGAAGTTTGGATATTTATGATAATTTTCAATTATTTCAATTAAAGACTATTCTAGTAATTTGGGCCTAAATGGATCTCAAACTCCTTGAAATCTCTCCCAAAGATCAGAGGTGATCTAAGGGGAGATTATCAAGCATTAAATTAATTCTTGGGATTTTTAATGATTATTAATTAATTAATATTAATTAAACATTGAATTTTACTTAAAATTAAATTAAGGCTTAATCTGATGTCCAATCAAGGGGCTTTTAATTCTCATGGGTTAAGGATCCAACACTGATTAATTGGAAGTATTAAACTTAAATTTTGGATTTAAAAGGGATTTATTAGGATTTAGTTAAGGCTAAGAGGCAATTCTAGCAAGGGCAAGCTATGGCTCCTAATTGGTGAACCAAATGAACTCCAAATCTGATGAAATTTGGACCATGGGGTCACCTGATCCCAAGGCCTAAACACACCAAATTTGGGCTCAATTGGAATACTCTAAGGTGGCTAACTAAGCCACCTAAGGTGAGCTCTAAGTCACCTTCAAAAAATCCTAGGGAGCTATCCTAAGGTTGGATTGGGGCAAAGTCAGTGGCCCTAAACTCCGTATCCTAAGCATAATCACACAAAAAAAAAAAACAGATCCTAATTCTCATTGGATAGGCTTAAATCCCATTTTGAATTTAAGGGTCAACCCATGACCCTTAAACTCAAAATTTGGGGAAAGTGCCCTTAGACCTTTAAAACAGGGGAGACAAAATTTGGACATGTCAAAGACATGCCCAAATTCAATCTTCCAAAGTTCCATGCCCCGGAGACTTAACTACAAACAGTAATTGCATAAATTGAAATAATACCATTAATGAAATTAAGCTTAACACGCATGCAATTAGGGCCTGGAACCATAGGGCTTTTGAAGGTCTCCCTGAGACCTTTCCAATGAGCCTAAGAACACCTAATTTGGTCAAGTGTGCAGGGAGATACGGATTTTTGAAGTTCCCTTGATTTTCTGGAATTATTAATCCAGCCATTACACAGTCAGCCGCGCTTTACACGCGGCGCGTCCCGATTGGCTGGGCAATTATTGGCGCTGACTGGGTAACGGTCGGATTAATCGTAGCCGTCGGATGCGGGATCGGACGGCTAGGATTCAGGGCGCTCCGGAACCACGGGATTTAATCCGAGCCGTTGATCGGAATCAACGGCTGAGATTTCGTCTTCAACCTCCGCTCTTATCCGAGGCCGTGAACCTTCTCCGGCGTGATCCGATTGATCCCGCCGGCGAACTTCGACAAAATTTCACAGGGAGGATCAGGGGGGTGGAAACCTTCAATCCAACGGTGGAAATCCGTTGGGGTGAAGGTTTCCTTCACACTTGACCGGACTACCTAGCTAGGGAGCTCGGGATGAAGGAATTACCGCAGAGAAAGTCTCAACGAATGAGCTTCTCTATCTGGAAGCTTCAGGAGACGAAGGCGAGCAGGTTTCCTTCAGGGACCGCGACTGGAGGACGGCCGGAGATAGGACTTTGAGCGGGACGTCGAAGCCTTTCACCGGAGTTCGCTCGAAGTAATGAAAGGAGAGGTCTGGGAGCTCTAGGGGAGACACTGGGAGGTTGAGGGAACTCTGGGGAATTGTTTCGAAGTGCTGGGATCGATCCTTGAGCTCTGGGGAGCACCAGCCTATTCAGCCTCCTCCCGCGAGCTCGGACGGCCAGGATTGAATCGGAGGAGCTCTCGGATTGATGCCAAGTGGAAAGGGGCACCGTTCCAGAGAGCTCGTGAGCCTCAAGCCGGCGAACCACAGCCTTTGGAAGGCTTTCGGTCAGGATCGGCCTGGGGGGACCACCGGAACTTGCTCTCCATTGGTTCCGACCGCCGCCGGCCACGGTCTGGGTCGGGTTGACCAGGGAAGGCCGATGGGGACACACTGGAGCTGGGAGTGGAGTCAAATTGGTCTGGGGAAGCCGGGATCGATCCGGTGGCTCGGTTTGGCTCAAACCTGCTTGGTTTGAATCGAATTGAGCTCGATCCAGGTCAAGCCAGACCCGGGACTAGATATGGGAGGTAGGTCTGGGTCTGGTGCACCCAATGCAAGTGGCAATTGGGTCCAATTTGATCTGTGTCAAAGGTTGGCTCGGGTTGATCCAAATCTGCTCGGTTCGGGTCGATTTGGGCTCAACCCAGGTCAGGCCAGACCCTGGGCTTGAAGTGGGAAGTGGGTCTGGGTCTGGTGCACCCAATGCAAGTGGCAATTGGGTCCAATTTGATCTGTGTCAAAGGTTGGCTCGGGTCCAAGTGTTTTTTTGGCTACTTTGGGTTAGCCTAACTATTGACCCAAGCTAGCCCAAGGCATGGGCTGGCTGGAGGAGGTGTATTGGACCTAGGGCCACCTATGGGAGGTGTTGGCCAGGTTCAATTGGATTTAGGTTGAGAGTTGGCCCAATCCCAAGAGCTATTAGGCACTTTGGGCTAGCCTAACTCTTGACCTAAATGAGCCCAAGGATTGGGCTGGTCAAGGAAGGTGTATTGGGTCAATGGGAACCCAATGGCACCTTGATTTGGATTCAATTTGATTAAGATCAAAAGATGGCTCAAGGGAGGTCTCTCTTGGGTCACTTGGGTCAAGCCATAAGGCTAACCCAAGTAAGCCCAAGGCTTGGGTGACCAAGAGGGGTCTCTTGGGTACCCAAGGGTTCATCCCATACATTCAAAGGACTTGGAATGGAGTAGATTCAAAATTTTGAAAGGGGAGGGGTGTATGGGTCCATGGGTCAAACTTGGTTGACTTGGTCAACCAGGTTGACCCAAGGTCTGGGTTTGAGTTCAACAAGTTGAGTTTGATATTTGAAATTCATTGGAAATGGTTTCAAAGAGTTTGGAATTGATTTGAATTGAAATAGCCATTTGAAATCTCATAAGGGTATTTTAGTCAATTTTGGCCCATTGGTCAACTAGAGTCAAAAATGATTCTGAAAAATGCAGTTTACTGCTTAATGGGTTAAAATCAAGAGTCTGGAAGTGATTGGAAGCTTGGATAAGGGTTCCAAAGTCAAGATCTCAAAGGGGTTAGGTTCAATGGCATAGGCTGTAAATATTTGAAGGTTTTACAGCCTTTGGATTTTAATTCAGATTCTGGGGTTAGAGACCTCAAAATGAGCTGAAAGTTGGAGAGTAACCTCTAGAGACATGTCTTATCACTTTACAAGTGATAGACCTTGAATCAGAGACCATTTGAGTGGGTTTTGAAATGTTTGAAAAATCTCTAAAAAGGGTCTTTAGGACAAGGCCTTGAGACTTAGGATTTGAGTCTGGATTTCTGGATTTGGAATAGATTTTAAGTTGGAATGATTAGTATTGAAGTATCCAAATCATTTACAATCATGTGGTGATTGTTAATGAATGGATGAGGCCAAAGCTAGATTGAAGCTTGGATCAAAGCCTAGGTTAAAATTTGGATTCTCAAGTGAATTGAGTCAAAGTTTGAATATGTTTGAAATTTGAATTAATTTGAATTTGAATTGGATGGAGTTTGAGATTTAAATTGATCACAGGTAGGGATCAAATTAAAATTGGAGTGGATTAAATACAGGAATTGATTTAAAATTGAGGTTGATCAAGGGTGGAGATTGATTTGAAGTTGGAGTGATCCTAAGGTATAGAAGAATTCTAAGATTCAGGATTTAAGGGAATCCTAGGCTCTAGAATAGGCTCTAAGGTCTTGGATCTAGAAGGATCCTAAGGTCTAGAGTGGATCCTAGGGTCTAGGATTAAATCTGGGTTCTGGATGGGTCTTAGTGACCTCATACAAAAATGAGGTCAACACTTCAGCAATGAAAAGTGCAACAGAGTTTTGCTTTCCACTAGACTAGGAGACTAAAGACTGTCCTATAAATTAGCAAGTCCCTGAAGTGCTCTTTCTATCCACCTTACAACCTGTAAAATTAAAATCAGAATATTTAATAATCTCAAAAGAAGTGCTGTGCCTAGGATACCAAATTCCTAAGTTTTGGGTTCCTAAGAGGTATTCAAAAATTCTCTTAACTGTAATCAGGTGGGATTCTTTAGAATCAGCTTGAAATCTAGCATAGAGATAAATACTAAATATTATATCAAGTTAGCTAGCAGTCAGGTAAAGTAGAGATCCCATCATCCCTTTATACCTCTTTTGATTAATTGATTTTTCATTTGGGTCCTTATCTACTGAACACTGGAGGTCTTGGGAGTATTAATTGGCTTGGCTTTATCCATTTTATATTTCTTCAAGATATCATTAATGTACTTTGATTGATTTAGAAATGTTCCATCATCTAATTATCTTATGCTAAACCCAAAAAAGTAGGATAACTCTCCTATCATACTCATCTCAAACACCCTACACATCAGGAAAACCCCTCGAATTGCCATACCCATTCGAATTCCCAAATTACGGTTACGATATTCAAGGAGTATGATTGCCGAATTCATATCCAAAGCATTACCAAAGAAGGGTGTATCTCCCCAAAGGGAGATAACACCTTTCAATGATAATTCTTCTAATATGATGACGACAATCATTCTTTAACTTTTCCCAAAGAAATCTAAGGAGATTTTAAAAAGATTGATTTTGAAATCAGGTGTGTGGGGTTCCAAATCTCCTACGAGCGCAAGTCCTCATAGTTAATTACATCGTAGGGAGACAGAGTCCCCTATGAAAACTCTCGATTAAAATAAGAATGAAATTTTGTTAGATTTTCTAGGAGTGATATCAAAAAATCGAATGGAATCTTTTGGAAAACCAAAAGGGAAAGGATCAAGGTTGAACATTTATTAACAAAATCAAGGGAAAAGAAGTAGGGGACACTTTGAGATTCGAGAACCATCCGGAAGTGTCCCAACTTAGTCTAAGTGTTGGGCTTAACATTTTAGGATTGAAAGAAGATTTAATTTGAGTTGAGCCTTTTATTAGAAATTTGGGATTATATTCCTAAAATTGGGGTCTTATAATCAAAGATATGCCACGGATCCTAAATCTAATTTGGACGCTGGACCACAGTCGTCCGAACCTAACTAATGCAGTGCAGAACCTGGACTTACCCCGGCCTGGATTGGGGAGCCAGCTAACCACCTAATCGATTTAAAAGAGATGAATTCAATCATTTATGTAAGAGTGGTAGGAACGTTATACTCAAGGTTTTGGAGAATTGGGGCCGACATCTAGAAATTTTCCTACTTGGCCCCTTTGACTTATGTTGGGTGCTAAAATATTAAATTGATGCAATTAAAATTTTGACTCTTTTAATTTGTATCTAATGCAATGTAAGCTGGTCGACAACTTCCAAATCAAGTATACTTAAAATTTTAAAAACAGGCTTAGAAAATAATTTTTTAGAAGACTGGACTTCCCTAGGTCCAGCACCTCGTCCTCATAGGTCAGACTATCCGGACTATACCCGCAGGAGGGGAAGGGTCTAAAATAAGGAAAGAGTAATGCAGTAATATGCATGCGACCCCGGGGTCGATCCCCGGCTAATTCCCTAGATTCGTTATCTTTCTATGTTATTTAGACTCACTAAAATTTTAAACTTTTTAAAGTTATGATTATAAAACTTTCACACCCTCACGAGTCTCACGTATCCAGGTGAAAACAAAAGCGGCACATACTTGCCAAAAAACTAAGAAAAGCAGGCAATCCTAAAGGCAATCAATTCATCACATCGAATGTTAACTAATTAATATATGTCCAAAGGCAAAGTTTCCTTGCTTATTACAAACCAGAGTTTTGCAGAAAGTAAAGTGGCCGGGCACCACTGATAACAACTCGGATTCTAAGCCTAATAATGACGCAAGTAATTTTGAGTGGGATGCTCTCAATCTTCAAGTCTTCACTTTTCTTCTTCTTTGGACTCCTTTTCTTCAAACTTCTTGGATTCTTCGTGGTGAACTACCCAAATGGATAAGAGAGCACTTCCCTTTTAAGGGGAAGGCCACTCTTTCCTCTTTGGGTATAAGAGAAGTGTGATCCAAATTTAGATTTTCAAATGGAAAAGGAATAGTTCCCAAAAGGGTATCCTTTCCTCTTTGGAATCCAAGCTTTGGATCTATGTATCCCAACTCAAAATTAACTTTCACAACACTTGACAATCATACAAATTACATTTATTTGAAAATAAAATCTAGACTCACCTGCATGGTTATCCTAAGCAGTTAATAAATGAAAAAGCAATTATTCCCAAGCAGTTACATATCTGTAGAAAGGAAGTAAAACACACTGGCCACGCTCCTTTTATTTGGGGGCTTTAGCAGCTGAAGCACCTGTGCAAGCATTTATAACAATTGATATTTATTATTAACTTAGCCCCCTTTTATTGCCCTGCATGAGCGTGGCCACCTGCAGAAAACTATGTGAACATCCAGATCGTACCTAACCTAAAGGTAATCTAGTCGCCAAACACATCAATCCATCCACAGAGTGCAGAAAAGTAAGCAGACACAGCAAAGCAATTTCATCCACAACATGCAGTGAAAACCACGAAAAACCCAGCACACAGCAGTAAAGTAAACACCGGCCTAATCTAAATCTAGAGTTGGTTGTACTAGCACATCATCTAAAGTGTGTGTAAAAGGTCGTGTGGCTGAGGTAGATCCTAAAGTGGGTGGTTAATTAAAGTTGTCTAAAATTCTGGGTTGTTAATGCTTAGAATGGAGGTTTAAGTTAAACTTTAAATATTAATGAATTAGGAATTTTAGTTAAATGTATTTTAGGAGTTAATTGATCGCTACCTTTGTTTCACACCGAGGCCGTGAAGTTTATTTCACCTTCCTTGGGGCTAAGCTAATAGCCTCGTAGGCCTGGGTTACCTAGTAGCAATCGGGGTTAATTAAGTTATTTCAAATCGGTTGGAATTTAAGGGGTGAATTAATATTAGGGGGAATTGATTACTGATTTTAATGGGTTGGTTGAGAATTTTAATAACCTATTAAAAGGATTTTAGAGGTTGGAGAAGTTAATGGGTTTTAGGGGGTTATCCGGATACGTTAACTAAGGGGTCAAAATTTAACTTTTAAAATTGAAGTTAATCTTAAGGGTTTCAAATTTTTAATAAATACTAGACCTAATCATGAGTTGTTAGACAGGTGGCAAACTCAATTTGGAGTTTTTTTACGAAAAGTTATGATTTTTAGAAGTTCTGGCCCGTTTTGACCTAAGGTCACCTAAGATGTTGAGTCCTTGGTTTTAACTAAATTATGGAGGTTTAATATTTTTAGAGAGTAATGGATTCTAATTGAAGTCATTGGCCATTAAGTTGATTAATCAAAATTTTTCTATAATTAATAGTGAATTTTAGAAATTTTACACATTCGTAGGGATTATCAAATTACTACGACTAAGGGGTCTGCTTAAGGGTTTGAACCCAAATGAGCCCTAAACTCCTTGGGATCAATTCCAAAGGCCATAAATGACCTAAGGATAGATCAACAAGTGTTTAGAGCTTTTTTGGGATTTTTAGGATTTTTAAGATTAATTAAAATTGATTAAACCCTAATTACCTAAGGATCAAGCTAAGACAAATCTAGAGATCAATTTAAGAGGATTTCAATTCCTATTGATTAGGGGATTAATTAGGAACAATTAAGGAAATTTTAATGGATTTTACAAATTAAGAATAGCTCATTATCAATTAATTGGGATTAAGGCCATTTCTAAGAAGGATTTTTGAGGTTCCTACTTGGGGAACCAAATGAACTACAAATTTGATGAAATTTGGACCATAGGATCACCTGATCCTAAGGACTAAACCCACCAAATTTGAGCCCAAATGGAGTAATCTAAGATGGTTAACCAAACCACCCAAGGTGAGCTCTAAGTCACCTTCAAATCTCTATGGGGGTCTATCCTAGGCTTGGATTGGGGTAAAATCAGTGGCACTACACTCCTTATCCTACACATCATCAGTACACCAAAAATCACACCCTAAATCCCATTGGATAGGTCTATATCCACTTTTAAATTTAAGGGTCAAACCATGACCCTTAAACTTAAAAATTAGGGAAAATGCCCTTGAACAACTTAAAATGGGGAGATAAAATTTGGACATGTCAGAAACATGTCCAACTTTAATCTCCCAAAATTCCAAACCTGGTGGACTTGTATTTAAAAAGTAATTAAAGAAATTCATAAAATGCTCAAATTGAAATTAAACCTAAGACTGACCTAACCAGGGTCTAGAATCATTGGGCTTTTGTAGATCTCTCTGAGACCTTTCCAATGAGCCTTAGAATACCTAATTTGGACAAGTGTGCAGGGAGTTATGAATTTTTGAAATTCCCTTGAATTTCTGGATTTATTAATCCGGCAATTACACAGTCAGCAACCGTCAACACGCACCGCGCGCTGATTGGCCAAGCAATCATTGGCACTAACGATTAACGGTCGGGCTAACGATAGCCGTTGGATGGCGAATCGAACGGCTGGGATTAACAGCGCTCTGATACCGCGGGATTTAATCCGAGCCGTTGATCGAGATCAACGGCTGGGATTTCGTCTTCAACCTCCCGCTTGTATCCGAGATCGCAGGGCTTCTCCGGCTTAATCCGGGCGATCCCGCCGGTGAACTCCGATGAAATTTCACAGGGAGGATCAGGATGGTGGGAACCTTCAATCCAACGGTGGAGATCCGTTGGGGTGAAGGTTTCCTTCACACTTGACCAAACTACCTAGCTAGGGAGCTCGGGATGGAGAGATTACCGCAGAGAAGGCCTCAACGAATGAGCTTCTCTATCAGGAAGCTTCAGGGGTCGGTGGCGAACAGTTCTCCTTCAGACGTCGGGACCGGAGGTACCACTTCGAGCGGGACGCCGAAGGCTTTCACGGACGCTTGCTCGAACAGAAGGAGGGATCGGTCTCTACGCTCGAAGGAAGCGTCTGGGAGTTCAAAGGAGCTCTGGGAATCGAATGAGAGCGAATGCCAATGCTTCTGGCGGTCTGGCAAGCTCAAGGCTATTCGGCCACCGTTCGGAGCTTGGACGGCCGGGATTGAGCTGGAGAGGGCTCGGATCGCTGCCAGGTGGACGATGGCGACGGCTAGTGGAGATCGTGGGGATCAAACTGGTGGATAGCAGCCTTGAGCCAGGAATTGTCTGGGGGGGACCACCAAAACTCAAATTCCATTGGCTCCGACCGCCGCCAGCCATAGTCTGGGTCGGGTTTACTGGGGGAGGCCGATGGGGACATACTGGAGCCAAGGGTGGAGTCAATTTGGCCTGGGGAGGTCTGGATCAGACTGGTGGCTGAATTGGACCCCAACCTGCTCGGTTCGAGTCGAATTGAGCTCGGTCCAGGTCAGGTCAGACCCTGGGCTTGAGGTGGGAAGTGGGTCTGGGTCTGGTGCACCCAATGCAGGTGGCAATTGGGTCAAATTTGATCTGGATTAAAAGATGGCTCGGGTCCAAGTGTTTTTTGGCTACTTTAGGTTAGCCTAACTCTTGACCCATGTTAGCCCAAGGCATGGGCTAGCTGGAGGAGCTGCATTGGACCTAGGGCTACCTATAGGAAGTGTTGGTCAAGTTCAATTGGGCTTAGATTGAGAGTTGGCTCAATCCCAAGTGATTTTGGGCACTTTGGGTTAGCCTAAATCTTGACCCAAGTGAGCCCAAGGATTGGGCTGGTCAAGGAAGGTGTATTGGGTCAATGGGAACTCAATGGCACCTTGATTTGGATTCAATTTGATTAAGATCAAAGGATGGCTTAAGGGAGGCCTCTCTTTGGTCACTTGGGTCAAGCCATATGGCTAACCCAAGTGAGCCCAAGGCTTGGGTCTCAAAGAGGGGTCTCTTGGGTACCCAAGGGGTCATCCCATGCATTCAAAGGACTTGGAATGGACTTGGTTCAAAAATTTGAAAGAGGAGGGGTGTATGGGTTAATGGGTCAAACTTGGTTGACTTGGTCAACCATGTTGACCCAAGGTCTGGGTTTGAGTTCAACAAGCTGGGTTTGATATTTGAAATTCATTGAAAGTGGTTTCAAAGAGTTTGGAATTGATTTGAGTTGAAATGGGCATTTGAAATCCCATAAGGGTGTTTTGGTCAATTTTGACCCATTGGTCAACTGGGGTCAAAGATGGGTCTGGAAAATGCAGTTTACTGCTCGATTGGTTGTAATCAAGAGTTTGGAAGTGATTGGAGGCTTTGATAAAGGCTCCAAGATCAAAATCTTCAAGGGGTTAGGTCCAGTGGCATAGGCTGTAAATATTTGAAGGTATAGCCTTTGGATTTTAATTCAGATTCTGGGGTTAGAGACCTCAGAATGGGCTCAAAATTGGAGGGTAGCCTCTAGAGACATGTCTTATCACTTTGCAAGTGATAGACCCATAATTAGAGGCCATTTGACTGGGTTTTGAAATGTTTGAAAAATCTTTGAAAAGGGTCTTTAGGACAAGGCCTTAAGACTTTGGATTTGAGTCTGGATTTCTGGATTTGGAATGGATTTCAAGTTTGAATGATTGGAGTATCCAAATCATCTACAATCATGTGGTGATTGTTAATGAATGGATAGGGTCAAGGCTAGATCAAAGGTAGAATCAAAGTCAAGGTTGAAATTTGGATTCTCAAGTGGACTGGATCAGAGTTTGGATATGTCTGAAATTTGAATTAATTGGGATTTGAGTTGAATGAAGTTTGAGATTTAAATTGATCAAGGGTAGGAATTAAATTGAAGTTGGAGTTGATCAAAGGTTGGAATTGATTTGAGGTTGAAGTGGTCCTAAGATCTAGAGGGGTTCTTAAGATCTAGGATCTAAGTGAATCCTAGGCTCTAGAGTAGGCCCTAAGGTTTGGCTCTAGGAATGGATCCTAAGGTCTAGAGTGGATCTTAGGATCTAGAATTAATCTGGAGTTTGGAAGGGCCTTAGTGACCTCAAAGAAAAATGAGGTCAACAAATGGACCCTCAATGTGTGTGGTAGAAGGAACTTCTACTGTACACATTGGCGTTGACCGAATAGAAGTAGAATCTTAAGGATGTAAGGGAGGGGATCACCCAACCTTAGGCCTATATGATGCTAATAGAAGGCTTACACTTAATAGACAAGAGAACTGGATAAGCCAAGGTAGGGAGTACCTAACCTTGGGTCTAAGGAAGGGCATCACCCAACCTTAGGCCTATAGGATACTGATAGAAGACTTACTCCAAATAGGCAGATTAACTGGAAACTAAAGTAGGGAATACCTAACTTTGGGTCTAAGGAAGGGAATCACCCAACCTTAGGTCTACAAGATGCTGATAGAAGACTTACTCCTTATAGACGGATCAACTGAAAACCAAGGTAGGGAATACCTAACCTTGGGTCTAAGGAAGGGCATCACCCAACCTTAGGCCTATAGGATGCTGATAGAAGACTTACTCCAAATAGGCAAATCAACTGGCAAACTAGGATGGTGCCACGAATGGCGTACTCCACCACTAGCGAATGGTCATGTGGGGAGGAAACTTGCTCCACACAGAGGACCAAAACTGGCAAACTAGGATGGTGCCACGAAGGGCGTACTCCACCACTAGCGAATGGTCATGTGGGGAGGAAACTTGCTCCACACAGAGGACCAAAACTGGCAAACTAGGATGGTACCATGAAGGGCGTACTCCACCACTAGCGAATGATCATGTGGGGAGGAAACTTGCTCCACACAGAGGACCAAAACTGGCAAACTAGGATGGTGCCACGAAGGGCGTACTCCACCACTAGCGAATGATCATGTGCGGAGGAAACTTGCTCCACACAGAGGACCGAAACTGGCAAACTAGGATGGTGCCACGAAGGGCGTACTCCACCACTAGCGAATGGTCATGTGGGGAGGAAACTTGCTCCACACAGAGGACCAAAACTGGCAAACTAGGATGGTGCCACGAAGGGCGAACTCCACCACTAGCGAATGGTCATGTGGGGAGGAAACTTGCTCCACACAGAGGACCAAAACTGGCAAACTAGGATGGTGCCACGAAGGGTGTACTCCACCACTAGCGAATGATCACGTGAGGAGGAAACTTGCTCCACACAGAAGACCAAAACTGGCAAACTAGGATGGTGCCACGAAGGGCGTACTCCACCACTAGCGAATGGTCATGTGGGGAGGAAACTTGCCCCACACAGAGGACCGAAACTGGCAAACTAGGATGGTGCCACGAAGGGCGTACTCTACCACTAGCGAATGGTCATATGGGGAGGAAACTTGCTCCACACAAAGGACCGAAACTGGCAAACTAGGATGGTGCCACGAAGGGCGTACTCCACCACTAGCGAATGGTCATGTGGGGAGGAAACTTGCTCCACACAGAGGACTGAAACTGGCAAACTAGGATGGTGCCACGAAGGGTGTACTCCACCACTAGCGAATGGTCATGTGGGGAGGAAACTTGCTCCACACAGAGGACCGAAACTGGCAAACTAGGATGGTGCCACGAAGGGCGTACTCCACCACTAGCAAATGGTCATGTGGGGAGGAAACTTGCTCCACACAGAGGACCGAAACTGGAAAACTAGGATGGCGCCACGGAGGGCGTACTCCACCACTAGCGAATGATCATGTGGGGAGGAAACTTGCTCCACAGAGAGGACCGAAACTAACAAACTAGGATGGTGCCACGAAGGGCGTACTCCACCACTAACGAATGGTCATGTGGGGAGGAAACTTGCTCCACAGTGAGGACCAAAACTGGCAAACTAGGATGGTGCCACG
Organism: Dendrobium nobile; assembly: GCA_022539455.1. NCBI lineage: Eukaryota > Viridiplantae > Streptophyta > Magnoliopsida > Asparagales > Orchidaceae > Dendrobium > Dendrobium nobile. Next base: position 54,755,083 of record CM039735.1, on the reverse strand, counting down.
GAGGGGGTACTCCACCACTAGCGAATGGGAATCAGGATGGTGCCACGACGGGCATACTTCACCACTAATCCCCAGGTCAAATGCCAGGGTGGTGCCATGGAAGGCGTACTCCACCACTAGCAGGTGCGATCCTAAGGGAGGGAACGATCCGACCCTAAGGAGAAGGCGAAGAGCGTTAAAAAGATGAAAGAACTTTAAAAAAAAAAAAAAAAAGGAAAGAACCGAGCTGCGAATCAAAGAAGGAAAATTTTATTAATTGATAAAATGAGCTACATCAAGCATAGTATTTCTTAAGAAAATGCCCATTGACACATAGCATTGGGTGGTTTCCTTTACAATCTACTAACTGATAAGAGCCTCCTTCGTAGACAGTCTCTATAACGAAGGGTCCTTCCCAAGTGCGCTCAAATTTGCCTCCCAACTTTCGATGGGCTAAGATAGGCCTCCGAAGGACCAACACCAAGTCTCCTGCCTGGAAGGTCCTAGGTCGCACTAGCTTATCATGGGCTTGAACCATACGGGACTTATATAACTCTAAGCTTTATTGAGCTTGGAGACATAGCTCTTCAAGGCCTTCGATTTCTTCCAACTGCAGTTTTGCATTTTGTTCATTTGTAATCTGATTCTGAACTGCAATCCTGAGCGAAGGGATTTGTATTTCCAAGGGTAGAACGGCCTCAGATCCATATACTAGTGCAAATGGGGTGGATTAGGTCGGGGTTCTATAAGTGGTACGATAAGCCCACAAAGCTTCCACCAACCGCTCATCCCACTGTCGTTTGTTATCATCAAGGGTCTTTTTAACAATTTGCACCAAGGTTTTGTTGAAGGCCTCGGCCAATCCATTTTCCCGAGGGTAGTAGATCGTCGAGTATCTCCAATCAATATTATGGCGCCTTACAAAACTGTTGATTTTTGTAGACTTGAATGCGGACCCATTATCGGATATGATTCTGCGGGGTACGCCGAATCGATATACGATATGGTCGCGAAAGAATCTTAAGTCATAGTGTGATGTTACGTTGCGTAAGGGAATTGCTTCCGCCCACTTTGAAAAGTAATCAGTCGTTGCTAATATGAAACGATGACCTCTCGCGGAGGGAGGGTCAATCAGCCCAATGATATCTGTGCCCCAACTCTCGAAGGGCCACGAGTCTATCGTAGGGTGTAACACATTAGGCGGCTGATGTAAAACCACATCATGGACCTGACATTGATGACAGTGCTTTGCAGTATTCATGCAATCGTCAATCATTGTAGGCCACTAGTATCCAATTCTTTTAATCTTCAATTTCATTTTTGGACCCGATTGATGTGCACCGCATAGTCCTGAATGAACCTCATTAACAAGCTTCAGGACTTCTCGTTGGTCCAAACAGCGCAGCCACATGTGATCGAAGGACTGACGGTACAACAAATTGTTGACGAGTGCGTATGATAGGGCACATTTCTTAATCTGGTTGGAGAGTGATTTATCCTGGGGAAGCTTCCCTTCTTTAAGGTAGTCCATTAAGGGTCGTCTCCAATCGCCTTCTTCGTCGGCTATTGAAGAGGCAGAAAGGATCTGAAGGGGAGTCTTACCAATGTGTTCCAAATCTATAAGAGAGAGGGCTTTACGACCCTGAATCTCTATAGGGATGGAATCCTCCTCAGGACATGCAAATTCCTTTGCAAGTTTTGCTAAGGCATCTGCTGCGGAATTACTTCCACGGGGAACCCTATACAAATTGGCAGTAGGAATTTGTTCCAACAAGTGAAGTGTGTACTGGTGGTATCTTAGGAGATTATGATTCAAGACTTTATAAGTTCCGGCCACTTGGTTAATCACCAACTGGGAATCTCCAAAGATCTTAATCTCTTTAATTTCCATTAGAATTGCAAGTTCCAAACCGATTATCAGAGCCTCGTATTCAGCTTCGTTATTTGTGCAGAGCTCCGATAAATGGTAGGAAAAATGCATCATTCCATTTTCCGGTGTTATGAAAATTAGATCGACTCCAGCCTTTCCAGGAATTACAGATTGTTGGTTCGCATTCCTACGAGAGGATGCTGCTCCATCAAAATACAATTCCCAGACGGCCTCGCCAGATTCCCTTAAACTCATGATTTGTTCGTCGGGTAGATCATCATTCAGAGGAGAATCTACTGGCAGCGGGTGTGCTGCCAAAAAGTCAGCGACGACTTGTCCTTTCATAGCACGAAGAGGAGTGAAAGTAATCTCAAATTGCAGTAATATCATAGACCAGCGAGCTAAGCGTCCTGACAACGTAGGTCGGGTCATAAGATATTGCAAAGGATTAACTCTTGAATTCAAACTGATTGAGTGGGAGAGCATGTAGTGCCTAAGTTTCTGAGCTGCAAAAATCAAAGCAAGACAATGCTTCTCAATTGAAGGGTATCGAATTTCAGTAGGAAGAAGTCTTTGACTAAGGTAATAGAGAGCATTCTCTTTCCCTTCATCATTGACTTGAGCCAACAGGGCGCCTAAAGACTCATCTAAGGCTGCGGTGTAGAGAATTAACGGCTTTCCCAGAATTGGAGCTGCCAAGACTGGCGGATTAGAATGGTATTGTTTAATGTTATCGAAAGCATTTTGGCACTTCTCGTCCCATACGAACTTAGCGTCTTTCTTCGCAAGGACAGAAAAGGGTTGACATCTCCCGGAAAGATTAGAAATAAACCTCCTTATATATGCCAATCTACCTTGTATAGACCTTAACTGGGTAAGGCCCTTAGGAGATGGCATATCTAAGATGGCTTCAATTTTAGCAGGGTCGATCTCAATTCTGCGGTGCCTCACTACGAATCCTAAGAACTTCCCTGAGGTGACGCCAAAGGAACACTTCAAGGGATTCATTTTCAAATCGTAGCGGCGCAACCGCTCAAATACAACTCTTAAGTCATACAGGTGAGCCTCTTTGACCTTGCTCTTGACAACTAAATCGTCAATATAACACTCAACTTTATTGTGAATTAAGTCATCAAAGATACGGGTCATGGCCCGTTGGTAGGTTGCTCCGGTATTCTTTAAGCCAAATGGCATCACCTTATAACAAAAGATTCCAATAGGGGTTCTGAACGCCGTATTTCTCTCATCTTCTGGGGCCATCTTGATTTGGTTATAACCCGATGAGCCATCCATGAATGAGAAAATGGCATGTGAGGAGGCAATGTCCACCATGAGTTTTGGTATTGGTAAAGGGAACTCGTCTTTAGGACATGCCTTATTCAAATCCCTATAATCGACGCAAATCTGAATTTGACCATTTTTCTTTCGAACCGGCACGACGCTGGCCACCCAAGAGGGGTATTGTTCCTCTCGAATAAACTCGGCTTCGGCCAATTTCTTAACTTCAGAAATGACTTGTTGTTCGATTTCCAAGCGCATGCATCGAGGAGCTTGTTTGACAGGAATGGCATCATGCCGAACTCCAAGTTTATGAACTGCTACCTCAGCAGGTAAACCTGGCATTTTGTCGTATGTCCAGGCAAAGCAATCCCTAAACTCAGACAAAAGTTGAATCAAATCTTTGGTTTCACCCTCACTCAGTAGAGCACTTATGAAGATTGGACGGGGGTCATCATCGGTTCCCAGGTTAATTTCTTTTAATTCATCGACTGTCGATTTAATTTCTTCTTCTAATTCAGGGGGTGCATTCCGAACTTGAAGTTCATCGGGATCATCTAAAGTCTCCAAACAGAGCCCATCAAGAGCATAGAAAGGATCTGTAGGGACATTTGGCGATTCAAGATGGTAAGTTATCATTAGGCAATACTCATCGTCATCGATTGAACTAACAGTTCCAAAGCCGATACCACTTGTAGGATTATCCTTAATTTTTGTTTTCCAAATATTTTCGTGGTATCTAGCCTGACCCTTAGTCCATCGGTATGGTACAAAACCTTTAGAGAAAGTATTTTTCACACAAACAGGGAAGTAGTCGAAAGGTAATTCCATTAATTCATTAAAATCTGCCTCCTCAAGGGTTACATCACTTTCATCCCTTGCGGAGGAGGAGCCAGGAAAGAATTTCTGGACTTTCTTTACTTCACTGTTCATGTTGGGGGACACTTTAACTTCTAACCCTGTAATCTTGCCAGCTGACAGTGGGGTCAGAGAAAGGGCCTCAATCCTTCTACTGAGCTTTACGTACATTGTTAATTCAGGCTCGTCACTTTTCACTTTTACAATTTCTTCCTCAATGTCACTATCCTCTTCTAAGGTGAGATCAAATTTTGGAGAAGTATTTGCATTTTTATAATTGAGGGAGAAGGCAGCACCTTGATCCTTGGACTCAACATCGAAAATGATTCCAAATCAATATAAACAGGTGTTGTTATCCTTTCTGATGAAGTATGGCCTCGACCTCATGCCCTTAAGGCCATCCTCCCACCTCTTTGAGGTAATGTGTTTGGAGGCCTAAGGACAACGATGTCGGAGTCGTCTTCACTACTTAATTGTATCATTTCTTGATCAACAAATTTTTCTTTTTCTTTCTTTCGATTGGACTTTTGTCCCATCAACTTATCCTCAATTTTGATCTCTAACTTAGAGTGGGACGAGGACCTTTTTGGAACAAAATTTGTAGCATCTTCGTAGATCCCAATTTCTTGAATAGAAAATGGTTGCAGATCACCCTTAATCACGTGTTCAATGCCATCTCATTGGTACTTGATGCACTAGTGAAGGGTTGATGGAACCATTCTATATTCATGAATCCAAGGTCTACCTAAAAGGGCATTAAAGGACGTCGCCGAATCAATTATATGAAACTTAGCTTCAGTTTTCAAATCTCCTATTTGTAAGAGCAAGGTGATTGAACCTAAAGCCCTTTCGCCATTTTCATTGAACCCACGAAGCACCAACCTATCGGTTGAGAGCTTGCTAGTATCAACTCTAAGGTATGCGAGGGTCTTTAAGTTCATTATGTTGATCGATGCACCCGGATCAACAAGGACTCTTGATAACTTAAAGTTTCCCACATCTACAATAATATAAAGAGGACGATTATGGTCGGCAGTTCTCAAGAGCAAGTCTTCATCTGAAAAGGTAACTCCAGGAACCTCTTTGAAGTAAAACGCCTCACCTTTTGAAGTTGCAGCCAACTGGGATAAACAAATCTCGGGGTCGAGAAGTGCTTAAATTAAACATTTCTTTGGAGAGAAGGAGGGCGTCATAAAAACTTAATTTCGCTGGCAACTTCCTAAGGTGGGCTAAAACATTGTAATCAACCTTAGGAACAACAGACTCAAAACCCGGAGGAATTAAAGGAAAGTCTGGTTGTTGAGGGGAATTTGGATTTAGATCTTCGAAGGGAATTTGCTTGCCTTTCTCCTGAGGAGGAAGCCTGGGGGGTAAGACTTTACTGTTGAGTCTAGTAAATAGGTTGTTAAACCTAAGTTAATGTCCCAAGGTTACCAAGAGGGGGGGTGAATTGGTAGTTTAAAATTTTTAATCCCTTTTTGAATTTAAGTTGAACCGAAATGAAAAATTTTTCTTCTAAGTTTTTCTAGAAAATGTTTTTCAACCACAGAGTTATTAAAATTAAAAATAAAATGCGGAAACGTAAAAATAGTAAAGTAAATGACACCAGATTTATAGTGGTTCGGTCTAAAACCAGACCTACATCCACTACCCAGAGGCTCCCTCTGAGTATTGCACTAATACCAATAGTGACTCTCCTTTTGCATCCACAGCAAGGCGGAGAAGCCTTTACAAAATACTCTTTTCACCACTACCCGGTGCGGTAGAGAACCGTCCGTCCTTTCACACAATCCCCAGTGTTGGCAGAGAACCGTTCGTCCTTTCATACTCTCCTAGTGTGGGAAGATAACCCTTCGGCTGTTCACACTCTCCAGGTGTAGGCAGCAAACCCTTCGGCAATTCACACTCTCCAAGTGTAGGCAGCGAACCCTTCGGCTATTCACACTCTCCAAGTGTAGGCAGCGAACCCTTCGACTATTCACACTCTGCAAGTGTCGGCAGCGAACCGGATCTCCTTGACAGATCTTCTCATAAGAAATCTAGAAGGAAGAAAGAAAAGAGTGAAGTAATCCCAATTCACAAGTAGAGATTCTTACCTTTGAACTCCAAGTGAAGCCTTCACGCTCCAGTAATAGGAATCCTCCTTTGAATGCACTCTCACACTCTCTCCTTAGCTATTCTCTCAAGAAGCACGAAGATCAAATGAAAAAAAGATAGGGTGGTAGCCTAATTTGGACTATTTATACAAAAGACAAGAAAAATCGTCCAAAAACTGCAAGTTTTCAATTCTGTACGCAGTGGATCGTCCCGTACGATCGTGGATCGTCCTGGATGATATTACTTAAAAGCTTTGAAACGACCTTATTTGAATATGTGTACGAAATATTTTCGTACAAGCTGATCGTCCCGTACGAACTAAGTTCGTCCGGTACGAACGGTTATTAGAAGGTCAGTTCTAGAAACTGCAGAAAAAACCGTCCTAAGTCGGTTGTATCGTTTGGACAAAAATTGGTTCGTCCGGATGAAATTTTTACAGAGAACAGATCGTCTTGGATGATAATTTAATTTCGTCTTGACGAAAATTTTACAGAGAGCAATCGTCATGTACGATAATTTAATTTCATATGGACGAAAATTTTACAGAGAGCCGATCGTCCTGGACGATATTTAGTTTCGTATGGACGAAAATTTTACAGAGAGCAAATCGTCATGTACGATAATTTAATTTCTTCTGGACGAAAATTTTACAGAGGACAAATCGTCCTGGATGATAGTTAATTTCGTCCTGGACGAATAGGACTTAGAAAAATTTTTAAAGCCAGTTCCTATTCGTTCCATGTGCTCAATAGGAGATAACAATCTGATCGTCCCGTACGATCTGATATCGTCCCGTACGATCAGTATAAATTTTATATGATCTCCTTATGTGTGTGTGTATGTTTTTATTCACTCAATTACAATCACTCCCTTTCAAATTTTAATTCAAAGAAAAGTACAAGCTTGAAATTCACAAAGTATCTCATGTTGAATTTGATTTGAAGTCTTCATAGTCTGGAGTTCGATTTTCCTGAAATGTTAGTACACACAAGAGCAAATACAAATCTTCTAAAATTGTTAGGAGATAACTACACATTTGAACAATTATGTTTGGAATCATCAAAACTATACAAGTTGCAAAAATGTAAAGCATACAAATAGAAACTATCTTAACAATCTCCCCCTTTTTGATGATGGCAAAATAATTATTGTTTGTATGATTTCAATTTAAACAAATCTCCTAAACTCCCCCTGAATTGATGAATACAAAAAAATAAGGAGGCATTTTGAATCAAAGAATACAATTTTTTTTTTGTTTTTCAAAAAATTTTAACAAAAAATAAAAAATACAAGACAATAACACAAGCACAAATGACACAAAATCACAAAAGCTATAAGATCAGAATACAAAAGCTACAAAATCAGAATACAAAAAAAAAAACAAAATATATAAACACAAATTTCTCCCCCTTTTTGACAACAACAAAAAGTGAAGAAGAAATAGACGAGAAATGTAAGTAATTATATGAAATTCATTTGAAACTTTAATCTAAATGGTGATTCACATAAGCTATGCAATTTAAAAATCAATAATATTAGGTAAATCTTAGAAATTCATAGAATTTAAGAAGTGATATAACATTGTAAGTAAGAAGAATTTATCAAAAACATGATTTAATTTAGACATTTGAATATAGAAATCATTACAAGAGAGATGAATAAAAAATTCTATATTTCAAAGTTCAATAGAATATAAATGAATATAAGATCAATTTGAATTAAGAGTTTGAAAGAATTTGGAAAGAAGAGAATTACCATATGTGACGCTTTGCGCATCTTTTTCAAATTTTTGGCACATTTTTGTGCATCTTTTTACATTGGGCTTATTTTGTGCCTCTTTTTTACATTTGCGAACCTTTGCGCATTCATTTTGATTTTTATACTCTTTGTACAATTTTCAAGAGTAATTGATACCAATTCTTTCCAAGATCAATAATCTAAAATTTCAAATTTTTCTAAGTGCATAAATATCACTTGATCAAAGAAATACAAAATAAGAAAACATCTTAATTGCAATAATAATATTAAATTTAATGTAGTCTAAATGAATAGACCTGAAATTAAAAATTCTAATTATAACAAGTTATAAACAAATTTTAAATTTAGAAAGTCTAGATTATCTAATGACATTAATCTCAAATTACAATCTAATTTAAGTACAATAAAGATTAAAAAGACTAATGAAATTCATAAAAACTAAGCACATTTAAAAAACAATCCAAATTTAAAGCAAATACAACATATATTGATATTGATGAAAAAGATTACAAGATCATTTAATAATATCAATATAAAAAAAATACACTGAACTTTTAAAACTTAACAAACACAACTAAAACAAACTAAACATTCAAAACATAGAAAACAAAAACAAAACCACAGACTCTAAATTAAACTCATTCAAAACACACAAAAATCACTAAATTCAAAACAAAATAAAAACAAATACTTGAAGAAAACATAAATATCAATGTTGCAAAAATATTTTTATTTAAGCATTCAAATCAATAACATCAAGCCTTGTTCTTAATGTACTGAAGGTATCAAAGGCTAAAGGTTTTGTAAAAATGTCTGCAAGTTGATTTTCAGTTGAAGCATGAGTAAGTTCAATTTCTCCCTTGGATACATGATCCCTTATGAAATGATGCCTTATGTCAATGTGTTTGGTTCTAGAATGTTAAATAGGATTTTTGGAAATGCAAATAGCACTAGTATTATCATAATAAATTAGAATAGTTCCTATAGTTAATCCTAAATCAATCAACTATTGTTTTAACCAAAGTACTTGTGCCACACAACTTCCTAATGCAATGTATTCTGCTTCTGCAGTAGATAGAGCCACTGAATTTTGTTTTCTACTAGACCATGAAACTAATGAATTTCCAATGAATTGACATGTTCCAGAAGTGCTTTTCCTATCCTCTCTACAGCTTGCAAAGTCAGAATCTGAATAACCAATAATTTCAAATGAAGAGCTAAACTTAGGATACGAAATTTTTAAGTTCTGAGTTCCTAGTAAATATCTTAATATCCTTTTCACTGCTGTCAAATGTGATTCTTTTGGATCTGATTGAAATCTAGCACATAAGCAAACACTGAACATAATATCTGGTCGGCTAGCAGTCAAGTAAAGTAAAGATCCAATTATCCCTCTAAATTTCTTTTGATCAATAGATTTTCCCTTAAGGTCCTTATCCAACTGTACTGAGGAACTCATTGGTGTACTAACAGGTTTAGCATTATCCATTTCATATTTTTTGAAGATGTCCTTAATATATTTAGTTTGACTAAGAAATGTACCTTCCTCAAGTTGCTTAATGCTAAAGCCTAGAAAGTAATTTAAATCTCCCATTAGACTCATTTCAAATTCATTACTCATTGTTTTAAAAAAGTCATCACAAAGATTTTTATTTGAAGATCCAAAAATGATATCATCCACATAAATTTGAACAATGAGTATATCCTTTCCAAATTTTTTTAAAAAGAGAGTTGTATCCACACTTCCTTTTTCAAAAGATCTTTCAAATAAGAAGGTGCTTAACCTCTCATACCAAGCCCTGGGTGCCTGTTTCAATCCATATAAAGCCTTTTTTAAATTGAAAACATGATTTGGGTATTTAGAATTTTCAAAACCTGGAGGTTGTTCTACAAAAACATCTTCTTCAATTACCCCATTTAAAAAGGCACTTTTGACATCCATTTGAAACAATTTAAAACCTTTAAAACAGGCAAAGGCAATTAAAACCCTAATTGCTTCAAGTCTAGCTACAGGGGCAAAAGTCTCCTCAAAAGCAATTCCTTCAATTTGATTATACCCCTTAGCAACTAATCTAGCCTTATTTCTAATGACTACTCCTGAGTCATTCATTTTATTTTTGAACACCCACTTGGTTCTAACAACACTTTGATCTTTTGGCCTTATAGTTAATTCCCAAACTTTATTTCTTACAAATTGATTCAACTCTTCTTACATGGCCAATATCCAAAATTCATCAAAAAGTGCTTGATCAATATTAGTGGGTTCTATAGTTGAAATGAAGGCTGAATGATTGACTTCCTTGTTTAATCCACGCCTAGTTCTAACACCCTCACTAGGTTCACCTATAATCAATTCCCTTGAATGATTTTTAGAAAATCTCAAATCTCTAGGCAAAGGGTTTTCTCTTTCCAAATTCTCTTCCACATCTTCTTCCAAATTTATTCTATCAATCTTTTGAGAGTTTTCCTCAATCTCATCTGTTGCAAATCTATTTTTTCATGACTTATGTTTTGATGATTGACAAACACTATGTCTATTGGACTACTTGTTGCTTCTAACATTTTAGGAATCAAAGATCAAACGATCAAGAAGGAGCCAAGTTCAGAATTGCGTAGGTTTAGGGTTGAGTCAGTCTGTAGTTTTATTTTTCACCTTTTGAGTCTTCTTGTAATGGTCAAAGAGATTGATGCTAAGTTTCCCTTCACACACACACTTGAGAGGCTTAGAATTTTTATTTTTTCCCGCATCGGCCCGGCCGATATTTATATCGTCCGGGACGATCAGCTTAAAACAGAAAGTCTAAGCAAGGATTCTTAATTAAGGCAGCCGACATTAACATATCGGCCTGGCCGATACGTGTATCGGCCAGGACGATAAGCTCAAAACAGAAAGAAGTAGCCGCCATAGTCAATTAAGGTATACTGTAATTTTTAAATTATCGGCCAGGACGATCCACGTATCGGCCTGGACGAAATTACCAAATTATGCCTTAATTGATCAGGAAATCAAGGGAGTAAGTAAGGATGATTGATACGATCATATCGTCCTGGACAATCGCAGGATCGGCCAGGACGATCTATTCAAAATCCTTAAGTTACTTCAGGATGATAAATATCGGCCAGCTCAAAAATAGGGCGATGCTCAGGATGATTTTCCTCTAATTTGAACTGATCGGCCAGGATGATCGTGAGATCGGCCAGGATGATCAAGCCAAAATTCAATCATCCGGGACTGTTCCCAGGGCGATGCCCAGGCCGATCTTCTGTGATTTGTACTGATCGGCCAGGCCAATGTCCATATCGGCATGGACGATATTGTCGGCAACTTGCAATTAATGAGCTCCTTTGAAGCTCTTCTATTTAAAGAGCTCTTGTTCAACATTTTTAAGAGACTTTTTGCTGCTGCCTTGACCTGAGAAGACCTTGAGGAGAGAAAGAGAGAGAGGAGAGAGAGAGGATCTTGTGAGGGGAAGCTTATGAGGGGATTCACAAGGGTTGCTTCAAGGATCGCTCTGCTTCGTCTTCGTCTAGAGTTTCTCGTCCGTGGAAGGGTTGGTAGAGGTAAGGAGTTTGCTTTTGGTTTTGGTTCTCTGCCAGCTTCAGGAGGAAGCAAAAGGAGGTAGGCTCTCTGCCTTGCCGGGGTGGGAAAAAAGGAGGTTCTTGTAAGGGCTTCTCTTCCTAGCCGTGGGGGCTAAAGGAGAGTCACGTTTTAGTAGTGCAATACTTGGAGGGTGCCTCCAAAGAGTGGATGTAGGTCGAGTCGACCGAACCACTATAAATCTTATGTTCTTATTTTTGCTTCCGCACTTTTTAATTCCGCATTAATTCCTTGTGGTGTGATTTGGTTTGTGATTTTATTTCTTTGTGATAAGAAGTTTTTTTAAATACCAATTCACCCCCCCTCTTGGTTAGCTTGGGACAAAGTTCATAGGGCATAACATCCCGAACGAACTTTCAATTGGTATCAGAGCGGGATTCGAAAATTAAAGTTTGAAAACTTTTTGAATTTGATCTATGGCTAACATTGGGAATCGTAACACTACGGAAGGGTATTCCATTACCCGACCTCCCCTGTTTGATAACCTACCTTTTGACTTTTGGAAAACTCACATGTCAACGTTTTTACAATCTACTGATTATTGCATGTGGATGCTTATTCAGGAGGATTATTTTCCACCCTCTCGTGAAATTAATGGTGTGAAAACTGAAGTTGCTTTTACTGAATGGACTTTTGATGAACGTGATTTAGCTCAATTAAATGCGAAATGTTTGAACTATTTTTTTTGTGCTTTGAAATCTGAGGATTACATGCGTGTATCAACTTGCAAAACTGGTAAAGAGATTCGGGATAAATTATGCATCACCTATGAAGGGACTAATGAAGTTAAGCAATCCCGTTTGAACTTTCTCTTGCATGACTACGAACTTTTTTGTATGAAACCTCATGAATCGATTTCTGACATGTACACTAGGTTTACTCAGATAGTTACTTCATTGCATGCACTAGGAAAAGAGCTTTCGAACTATGAAAAAGTTAACAAGATTTTGAGATGATTGCCTTCGTCTTATGATGCAAAAATTACCGCCATTACTGAATCTAAAGATTTGAACACCTATTCTATTGATAACTTACTTGGCTCACTCATTTCTTACGAGCAAGGGGTGAATCAAAGAAATGTTGATGTAGATGAAAAGAAAAAGGAGAAAACAATTGCATTAAAGGCACACAAATCGGATTCTGAATCTTCCGGGTCTGAAAGCGATCAAATTGCTTTCATCATAAGGCAATTCAAAAGCTTTCTAAGGAAGAAACAAAAGCATCATCAAAGTTGGAGAAAAGGTAAGAATCATAAACATGTTAAAGGATCTTCTGATGTTGTTTGTTTTGAATGCAGGAAGCCTAGACATGTGAGAACTAATTGCCCTACGCTTAGAGATCCATCAAGCAAAGGAAGAGGTGAGGAGAAAGCTAAGTCTTGGAAGGACAAGAAGAAAAACCAAAGGAGCTTTTGGGCAGAATCTGGTACTGACTCATCTGAAACTGAACCAGAGGAAGAAACTACAAACTTGTGTTTCATGGGAAAAGATCAAAGTGATTAAGAAGAGGTATGTGAACTTTCCTACGATCAACTTCTTGAAGTTTCAGAAAAAATTCATGCATCATATAGGAAACTAAAGAAAACTCATGCTAGCTTGAAATTAGAACTCTTAAATCTACAAAAATAGCATGAAATCTTGATTAAAGACCATCAAACAATTGATTCAAATCAAATGACTTTACTCGATGAATTTGATGAGTTAAATAAAAATCCTGGTGATTTAGTTGAAAAGCATGATGCATTAAAAATATCACTCGCATCACTTGAATCTGATTTTAAGAAGTCAAAGGAAATAGAGAAAAATCTGAGGATTGAAAATGAAGTTCTAAAAAACACAAATTTGAAGTTTCAAAATGATTTAGAAGCATATAAGAAAACTAGGATGACTTCTACTTTTAATCAATTGTCAAAACCTAGGAAGAGACATTATAACTCAAATCACTTAAGAAATCCCTTTCCTGGAGTTAGATGTTTCTCATGTGGCATGCTAGGACACATCTCACACACTTGCAAGATTCACCATAATACACATTGGGTGTGGAGACCAAAGGTGCATGATCCACATCATATCACATATGCATTGCATTCTTCTCTTCATAAGAAGGAACCCAAACCTGCTTGGGTTCCTGATTCTAACATTTGATAATTTTGTAGGAGGGCTCTCACAAAAGACCTCGTGAGAGTATGTGGTACCTGGACAGTGGATGCTCTCGACATATGACTGGTGATGCTAGCTAGTTTGTTATACTAAAGTCCAGGACTGAAGGCAAGGTTACTCTTGGAGACAACACCACCAGGAAGGTGGTAGGAGCAGGTATAATTTGTAATTCCAAGAACCTTGTGATTGAAAATGTCTTGCTTGTAGATGGATTGAAGCACAACTTGCTCATCATCAGTCAATTCTGTGACAAAGGCTTCATCGTGCAATTCTTTGCGGATTCATGCATTGTAAGTTTAAGTAACAACACTATTTTGCAGGGAAAGAGGTTCAACAACGTCTACATGCTTGATTTAAATAACATTGAATGTGCTGCTTCTTTTTGCTTAAAAATTGTAATTGATGATTCTTGGTTGTGGCACAGGAGGCTTTGTCATGCAAGTATGAAAACCCTTAGGAAAGTGACCCAAAAGGACCTAGTTAGAGGTGTCCCCAAACTTAAGTTTACAAAAGACCACCTTTGTGATGCCTATCAACTAGGAAAGCAAGTCCACTCCACTTTTCACCCCATTAAGGACATTAGCACCTCTAGACCTTTAGAAGTCCTTCACATGGATTTATTTGGACCCATTAGCACGGCTAGTTTGGGAGGGAAAGTCTATGGTTTTGTGATTGTTGATGACTACTCGAGGTTCACTTGGACTAAATTTCTTTCACATAAAAATGAGTCTTTTGAGGAGTTTAAAACATTTTCTACTTGGATTCAGAAGAAGCTAGGTTGTGAGATTTTGACCATCCATAGTGATCATGGGGGAGAGTTTGAAAATGAAAGATTTGGAGTTTTTTGTGAGGACAAGGGGATTAGCCACAATTTTTCAGCCCCTAGGACCCCTCAGCAGAATGGGGTAGCTGAAAGGAAGAACCGGACCTTGGTAGAAGCCGCTAGAGCCATGCTTGCTGAGTATTCACTTCCAAAATACTTTTGGGCTGAAGCGGTTAACACAGCTTGTTATGTGTTGAATAGGGTGAATGTTAGAGCCAAATTAGAGAAGACACCCTATGAGATCCTTAAGGGTAGGACACCAAATCTTTCCCACCTTCATATTTTTGGTTGTAAGGTTTTCATTCATAATAATGGGAAGTCTCACTTGGGAAAATTTGATCCTAAATCTGATGAAGGAGTATTCTTAGGGTATTCTAGTGTTGGAAAGTCTTTTAGGGTGTTTAACAAGAGAACTTTGTTGGTGGAAGAGACAACCCATGTAATTTTTGATGAGTCTGATCCTAAGAAACATGGAGTAGGAGATGATGATGTTGGAGAGATTACAAGTGGAGTAGAAAATTTGGGGAAGGGGAGTGAGCACCTAAGTAATGAAGGAGTAGAAGGAGTCACCCAAGGAGTAGAGAACTTTGATGAAAGGGGAGAAACTTCACACACTTTGCCTAGAGATTGGAGATACTCTACAAGTCACCCCATGGATTTGATCTTAGGAGACCCTTCTAGTGGAGTTAAGACTAGACATGGACTTAGGAAGGAGGTGAATCACTCTGCCTTTATTTCTATGACTGAACCCACCGCCATTAACCAAGCCCTTTCTGATGAGTTTTGGATTTTAGCAATGCAAGAAGAGTTGAATCAATTTGTTAGGAATGATGTTTGAGAGCTTGTGGAAAGACCTAAAGGACAAAGTGTAGTTGGAACAAAGTGGGTCTTTAAGAACAAAGTGAATGATTCAGGAGTGGTGGTGAGGAATAAAGCAAGATTGGTGGCTGAGGGGTACAATCAAATAGAAGGGATAGACTTTGAGGAGACTTTTGCCCCTGTAGCAAGATTGGAAGCCATTAGAGTGCTATTAGCCTTTGCCTGTTATAAAGGATTTAAGCTTTTTCAAATGGATGTCAAGAGTACCTTTTTAAATGGGGAGATAAAAGAAGATGTGTTTGTAGAACAACCTCCAGGTTTTGAGAGCTCCCAATTTCCAAATCATGTATTTAAATTGAAAAAGGCATTGTATGGTTTAAAGCAGGCACCAAGAGCTTGGTATGAGAGGCTTAGCACATTCTTACTAGAGAGGGAGTTTGTCAAGGGAAGCGTAGACACCACCCTTTTTCTTAGAAGAGTTGAAGATGATTTACTCATTATTCAGATCTATGTGGATGATATACTTTTTGGATCTTCAAATAAAAATTTGTGTGATGATTTTTCTAAAACAATGAGTAGAGAGTTTGAGATGAGTTTGATGGGAGAATTGTCCTATTTTTTGGGGTTTAGCATAAAATAATTGGAGGATGGAACTTTTCTAAATCAAACAAAATACATAAAGGACATTTTGAAGAAATATGAGATGGACAAAGCCAAGCCAATTAACACTCCCATGACTTCTAGTGCTCCCTTGGATAAGGACCCAAGTGGTAAGTCTGTTGATCAGAAGAAGTATAGAGGCATGATTGGATCTTTACTTTACTTAACTGCGAGCCGACCTGACATCATGTTTAGTGTTTGCCTTTGTGCTAGGTTTCAAGCTGACCCTAAGGAATCCCACAAGACTGCTGTTAAGAGGATTTTTAGATACCTTTTGGGGACACAAGGATTAGGGATTTGGTACCCTAGACATAGAACTTCTTTTGAGATTATTGGTTTTTCTAACTCTGATTTTGCAGGATGCAAGGTGGATAGAAAGAGCACTTCTGGAACTTGTCAATTCATTTGACAATCTTTGGTCTCTTGGTCTAGTAGGAAGCAAAACTCTGTTGCTCTTTCCACTGCTGAAGCTGAATACATTGCTCTTGGAAGTTGTGTGGCCCAAGTCCTTTGGTTGAAACAACAGGTATTGGATTTAGGATTACATGTAAGTACCATCTCAATCTTTTGTGACAATACTAGTACCATATGCATCTCTTAAAATTCTATCCAACATTTAAGGACTAAACACATTGACATTAAGCATCACTTCATTAGAGATCATGTGACTAAGGGAGACATTGAGTTACACCATGTGACAACTGAAAATCAACTGGCGGACATCTTTACTAAACCACTGGCCTTCGCTACTTTCAGCTCTTTAAGGACCAGGTTGGGTGTGATTGACATTAATGCATGAAACTTTTCTATTTTTTGTTTTTCTTTTGCTTTTTATTTTTTTTTGTTCTTGTTTTAATTTTTTTTGTGTTTTATTTTTCCCTTTTTGCCTCTCCTTACTTAGTTTTCAAAATCATCGCAAATATGATACTATATTCCTTGTCCTTGCCTTTGGAAATTTGTAGTCAATATGTTTTTATCTACTCAATCTCTTAGATGGTAGAAATATTTTGTGATTGTGTCTCTTTCTCTATCCTATTTTAGTGGCATAGTTTTCTTTTCTAATCAAAAATATATCTCAAGTTAAAGATTGGTTATGGAATTGAAATCTTTTCTTAAGCTTGCTTAAATAAATCTATCTTATACTTATAATGTTTAAACTCTTTTTGTCACAACAAGATTTCTTGTTACTCTTGTCCTTGATTAGTAATTCTGCTTGTGGTAACTCTTCCTTATGTTAGAGAGAGTGCTCCTATTCTCTAATATCTGAGAAGATATATTCACAACTTTGTTTTTAAAAGGTTGTAAAAGAGAATATAGCTTGCAAAAATAACAAAATTTGGCCAATGATGCCAACAAAAGAAGCGCAAAGACGCCAAAAATTGAAAAAAAATTCTAGAAAAAGATGCGCAAAGCACCATGAAATTGACAAGAGGCATAAAATGAGCCCACTCAAAAGCAAGCTATTCTCCCTTTTTAAATCTTTTTAAACTTAGAAGTGTTGGTTTTCCAAGGCTTGACTTCAAATATTTTGCGTTTGTGACAAATTTACTTTACTTCATTATTTTTATAAAAATGTTTTAAGCCAAGTAATGGGTGGATTTATTTTTCTCATATCCAATTAACTTCTTGACTTAGGTCATTGCTTTCAAAAGACGATTCTACCCTAAGAGAACGTTTGAGCTAAGGGTAACCATGATCGGATATTCTACTATTCTATAGATTGATGAGCTTATTAACACATTGACTCACAAATTTTTAAATCAATCACATGGAATACTATATCATGTTCATGCCTTGGCATAAAAAAAAAAAAAAGGGGGGGGGGGATCTCTTTTGCGTTGCTTGTACCCTCCTTTTTGATATGTCAAAAAGGGGAGAAGTTTATGAGGTTCTTTTTTCATCAATCCTGAATTTTTGCTGTTTTTCGTAGTGTTTTGCCATCATAAAAAAGGGGGAGATTGTTGCAAATCTATTTTTTCATGACTTATGTTTTGATGATTGACAAACACTATGTCTCTTGGACTACTTGTTGCTTCTAACTTTTCAGGAATCAAAGATCGGACGATCAAGAAGGAGCCAAGTTCAGAATTGCGTAGGTTTAGGGTTGAGTCAGTCTGTAATTTTATTTTTCACCTTTTGAGTCTACTTGTAATGGTCAAAGAGACTGATGCTAAGTAACCCTTCACACACACACTTGAGAGGCTTAGAATTTCTGTTTTTGCCCGCATCGGCCCGGCCGATATTTATATCGTCCGGGACGATCAGCTTAAAATAGAAAGTCTAAGCAAGGATTCTTAATTAAGGCAGCCGAAATTAACATATCGGCCTGGCCGATACGTGTATCGGCCAGGACGATAAGCTCAAAACAGAAAGAAGTAGCCGCCATAGTCAATTAAGGTATACTATAATTTTTAAATTATCGGCCAAGACGATCCACGTATCGGCCTGGACGAAATTACCAAATTATGCCTTAATTGATCAGGAAATCAAGGGAGTAATTAAGGATGATTGATACGATCATATCGTCCTGGACGATCGCAGGATCGGCCAGGACGATCTATTCAAAATCCTTAAGTTACTTCAGGATGATAAATATCGGCCAGCTCAAAAACAGGGCGATTCTCAGGACAATTTTCCTCTAATTTGAACTGATCGGCTAGGACGATCATGAGATCGGCCAGGACGATCAAGCCAAAATTCAATCGTCCAGGACTGTTCCCAGGGCGATGCCCAGGCGGATCTTCTATGATTTGTACTGATCGGCCAGGCCGATGTCCATATCGGCCTGGACGATATTGTCGGCAACTTGCAATTAATGAGCTCCTTTGAAGCTCTTCTATTTAAAGAGCTCTTGTTCAATGTTTTTAAGAGACCTTTGGCTGCTGCCTTGAACTGAGAAGACCTTGAGGAGAGAAAGAGAGAGAGGATCTTGTGAGGGGGAGCTTATGAGGGGATTTACAAGGGTTGATTCAAGGATCGCTCTTCTTCATCTTCGTCTAGAGTTTCTCGTCCGTGGAAGGGTCGGTAGAGGTAAGGAGTTTGCTTTTGGTTTTGGTTCTCTGCCAGCTTCAGGAGGAAGCAAAAGGAGGTAGGTTCTCTGCCTTGCCGGGGTGGCAAAAAGGAGGTTCTTGTAAGGGCTTCTCCGCCTAGCCGTGGGGGCTAAAGGAGAGTCACGTTTTGGTAGTGCAATACTTGGAGGGTGCCTCCAAGGAGTGGACGTAGGTCAAGTCGACCGAACCACTATAAATCTTGTGTTCTTATTTTTGCTTCCGCACTTTTTAATTCCGCATTAATTCCTTGTGGTGTGATTTGGTTTGTGATTTTATTTCTTTGTGATAAGAAGTTTTTTTAAATACCAATTCACCCCCACTTTTGGTTAGCTTGGGACTAAGTTCATAGGGCATAATATCCTGAACGAACTTTCATTATCTTCAACAACATTTGGCTCTTCCAAATTTCTAGATTCATCAAATACAACATGTGTGGTTTCTTCAATTACTAAGGTTCTTTTGTTGAATACCCTACAAGATTTTCCAGCACTTGAATATCCAATGAAAATTCCTTCATCTGATTTTGGATCAAATTTTCCTAAGGCAGATTTTCCATTATTATGAATGAACACCTTGCAACCAAAAACATACAAATGAGACAAATTTGGTGTTCTATCTTGTAGCAACTCATAGGGTGTTTTATTTAAATTCGATCTCATATTCACCCTATTCAGAACATAACATGCAGTGCTAACCGCCTCAGCCCAAAAATATTTAGGAAGTGAGTATTCTGCCAACATTGCTGGGGTGGCTTCTATTAATGTTCTGTTTTTCCTTTCAACTACCCCATTTTGTTGAGGGGTTGTAGGTGCAGAAAAATTGTGATCAATCCCTTTTTCTTTACAAAAATTTTCAAATCTTTCATTTTCAAATTCTCCTCCATGATCACTTTGTAAAAAAATTATTTCACATCCTAGTTTTCTTTGAATCCAAGTTGAAAAATTTCTGAATTCCTCAAATGATTCACTTTTAGGAAAAAGAAATCTAACCCAAGTGAATCTTGAGAAATCATCAACTATAACAAATCCGTATACCTTCCCTCCTAGACTTACAGTTCCTACTTGTCCAAAAAGATCCATGTGAAAAATTTCCAAAGGTTTACTGGTCCTAAGATCCTTATTGGACTTAAAAGAGGACTTCACTTGTTTTCCTAATTGACATACATCACAAAGGTGGTCCTTAGTAAAGTCTAATTTTGGTATACCTCTCACTAAATTCTTTTGGGTAATTCTCCTAAGGTTTTTCATACTAGAATGATAAAGTCTCCTATGCCAAAGCCATGATTCATCAGAAACAGTTTTCAAACAAAAAGCAGTAGGAGATTGAATACAATTTAAATCTAGCATGTAAACATTGTTGACCCTTTTTCCATTTAAAACTTCTTTCCCATTTAGGCTCAAAATGCAGCTAGTAGGTAAAAATTTTACATTATATCCCTTGTCACATAGCTGACTTATACTTAACAGATTATGTTTTAAGCCTTCAACTAATAACACATTGTTTATAAAAATGTTTTTGAAATTTTCAATCATACCTGATCCAACCACTTTCTTTGTGGTATTATCTCCAAGTGTAACCTTGCCTCCACTCTAGGCTTCCAGCATTTTGAATGGAGCAGTATCTCTAGTCATATGCTTTGAACATCCGCTGTCCAGGTACCATATGCTCCCACGAGGTCTTGTGTGAGAGCAACCCTACAAAATTCTCAAATGTTAGACCTGGGAACCCAAACAAGTTTGGGTTCACCGTTTAGCAATTTATAATCAGATGCATGTATGATATGTCTAGGTTTATGCATCTTAGGTCTCCAAACCAAATTAGATTTCATCTTCAAATACAGGTGTGAGATATATGTCCCAAAAATCCACAATTATTACATTTAACATTAGGAAAAATATTCCTAAGTTTTCTTCCATTTGATTGTCTCCTAAGGGATTTCATAAATTTAGGATAATATTTAGGATTTGTAAAATCTTCAAGTTTAGGGGGATTCCTATTATCCTCGAGAGCTCTTATTGTTAATTTATAAAATGAATTCATATCTTCCAAGATTCGATTTGTATAATTGATTCGATATGTTTTGCTCTCAGATTCATCCTTAAAATTTTTAAAATCTTTTTCAAGTTGAGCATAGGATGATTTTAAATTCTCAAAATTTTTATTCAAGTCATCATATTCATCAAGTAGTTTCATGTGGTTGTCATCTATTAAAGCATGATCTTTCCTAAGGACTTCATGTTCCCTTTTAAGCTTTTCTAGTTCTAAACTTAAACTAGCATGCATCTTTTTCATTTTCCTATATGCATCATGCATGTGTTCAGAAACTTCAAATAATTCATCAAAGGTTAAGTTACATACCTCTTCTTGATCTGAGTCATCAACATTATCTGCCATCAAGCAAAGGTTGGTGACTTCTTCTTCTTTTTCAGTCTCAGATGAGACTGAAACTGAGTCCGCCCAAAAAGCTCTTTGAAACTTCTTCTTGCCCTTCTTTACAATTGGTTTCTCCTCTACCTTCTCCTTGCTAGGAGTGGCTTTGAGTTTTAGGCATTCAGTCTTGATATGACCTGGTTTTCTGCATTCATAACAAATCACTTCATTAGAAACCTTGCCATTTCTGTTAAACTTATTTCTATTCCACTGCTGGCGTCTCTTCTGCTTCCTCTTTAAAAAGCTTCTGAATTATCTAGTCATCAATGCAATATCGTCTTCATCCTCAGGTTGTGAGTGTTCACTCTCTGACTCATCCACCTTTGATCCAATATTCTTCTCCTTTCGTGGTTCACCTGCATCAATCTTTCTTTGACTTACTCCTTGCTCATAAGCAATGAGTGAACCAAGAAGATTGTCAATAGAATAAATATTTAGATCTTTAGACTCTATAATTGCAGTAATTTTAGCATTATAAGCAGTAGGTAAACAACGAAGAATCTTATTAACCATTTCAGCATTAGTTAATTCCCTACCAAGGGCATGCAAAGAAGTGACTATTTGTGTGAATCTAGTGTACATGTCAGAAATAGATTCATTAGGTTTCATACCAAACAATTCATAGTCATGTAACAAGATATTGAGTCTTGATTGCTTAACCTCATTAGTCCCCTCATAAGTTATACAAAGTCTATCCCATATGTCCTTTCCGCTTTTGCAAGTGGAAACCCGCATGTAGTCTTCAGATTTTAAAGCATAAAAGAAATTATTTAAACATTTGGCATTTAATTGTGCTAAGTCACATTTTTCTATAGTCCAATCTGCAAAAGGTGTTTCTACCCTAACTCCATCAACAAATCTAGTTGGTTTTGTGTAACCTTCCTGGACTAGAATCCACATACGATAATCAAGTGACTGTAAGAAAGTAGACATGCGTATTTTTCAAAAATCAAAAGGAATATTGTCAAACAGTGGAGGTCTAGTTATTGAGTAACCCTCAGGTGTGTTTTGGTTTCCGAAAGTAGCCATCTACTTTAATCAAAAAGTAGTTCAAACTTATGATTTTGAAACGATGCTCTGATACCACTTGTTGAGTCTAGTAATTATGTTGTTAAACCTAAGTTAATGTCCCAAGGCAACCAAGAGGGGGGGGGGGTGAATTGGTAGTTTAAAAATTTTAATCCCTCTTTGAATTTAAGTTGAACCGAAATGAAAATTTTTTCTTCTGAGTTTTTCTAGAAAATGTTTTTCAATCACAGAGTTCTTAAAATTAAAAATAAAATGCGGAAACGTAAAAACAGTAAAGTAAATGACATCAGATTTATAGTGGTTCGGTCTAAAACTAGACTTACATCCACTTCCTAGAGGCACCCTCTGAGTATTGCACTAATAGCAATAGTGACTCTCTTTTTGCACCCACATCAAGGCGGAGAAGCCTTTACAAAACACTCTTTTCACCACTACCCGGTGCGGCAGAGAACCGTTCGTCCTTTCACACAATCCCCAGTGTTGGCAGAGAACCGTTCATCCTTTCACACTCTCTTAGTGTGGGCAGAGAACCCTTCGGCTGTTCACACTCTCCAAGTGTAGGCAGCGAACCCTTCGGCTATTCACACTCTCCAAGTGTAGGCAGCGAACCCTTCGGCTATTCACACTCTCCAAGTGTAGGCAGCGAACCCTTCAACTATTCACACTCTCCAAGTGTCGGCAGCGAACCGGATCTCCTTGACAGATCTTCTCACAAGAAATCTAGAAGGAAGAAAGAAAAGAATGAAGTAATCTCAATTCACAAGTAGAGATTCTTACCTTTGAACTCCAAGTGAAGCCTTCACGCTCCAGTGGTAGGAATCCTCCTTTGAATGCACTCTCACACTCTCTCCTTAGCTATTCTCTCAAGAAGCACGAAGATCAAATGACAAAAAGATAGGGTGGCAGTCTAATTTGGACTATTTATACAAAAGATAAGAAAAACCGCTCAAAAACTGCAAGTTTTCAATTCTGTACGCAGTGGATCGTCCCGTACGATCGTGGATCGTCCTGGACGATATTACTTAAAAGCTTTGAAACGACCTTATTTGAATATGTGTACGAAATGTCTTCGTACAAGCTGATCGTCCCGTACGAACTAAGTTCGTCCGGTACAAACGATTATTACAAGGTCGGTTTTAGAAACTGCAGAAAAAAATCGTCCTAAGTCGGTTGTATCGTCTGGACCAAAATTGGTTCATCTGGATGAAATTTTTACAGAGAACAGATCATCCTAGACGATAATTTAATTTCGTCTGGACGAAAATTTTACAGAGAGCAAATCGTCATGTACGATAATTTAATTTCGTCTGGACAAAAATTTTACAGAGAGCCGATCGTCCTGGATGATATTTAATTTCGTATGGATGAAAATTTTACAGAGAGCAAATCGTCATGTACGATAATTTAATTTCGTCTGGACAAAAATTTTACAGAGGACAAATCGTCTTGGATGATATTTAATTTCGTCCTGGACGAATAGGACTTGAAAAAATTTTTAAAGCCAGTTCCTATTCGTTCCATGTGCTCAATAGGAGATAACTGTCTGATCGTCCCGTACGATCTGATATCGTCCCGTACGATCTGATATCGTCCCGTACGATCAGTATAAATTTTATATGATCTCCTTATGTGTGTGTGTATGTTTTTATTAACTCAATTACAATCACTCTCTTTCAAATTTTAATTCAAAGAAAAGTAGAAGCTTCAAATTCACAAAGTATCTCATGTTGAATTTGATTTGAAGTCTTCATAGTCTGGAGTTCGATTTTCCTGAAATATTAGTACACACAAGAACAAATATAAATCTTCTAAAATTGTTAGGAGATAACTACACATTTGAATAATAATGTTTGGAATCATCAAAACTATACAAGTTGCAAAAATGTAAAGCATGTAAATAACAACAATCTTAACATTTACTGCCACGGAGTTGCACATGCTCGATATCTTCGGGAGGGCAAACTAGGGCAGTGTCTACGCACACCATAGGCGTTGGATCATCACTTCCTGAAAGCGAGTCAGAATCTGAATGTTCTATCAAGATAGGATTTTCTTGGAAATTGATTTGAGGGAAATCACTTTCTGATAAAGCTTCACATTCGACCTCTTCTTTAATAGCTGATTCAGGAAGGTCAATCTCTTTTATATTGAGACTTTCTTCACCAGAATTTTTATTTAAAACATGAGAATCATCAACTTGCATTTCATTTCCATGGTTAATCATCAAGACAGAAGCAGAAGGATGTTTTTATTCATCTTCTGACCCTTCGCCTTTGATGGGGCAAAGTAAATGTCAGATAACAAAAGAGGGGAGAGGGTTTTAACACCCCCATCCGCCATCCTAATACATCTCTCATCTACAAACTTCCTCTCTACAAAATCAACTTCTTTTTCTTTTAAGCATTCGACAGTAGTTCCTGTGACTACTGGAGAGGAAAGTGGCTCAACATCCTCCTGCGAAGCTTCCATGTCAACCTTCCACGTTGGGGCCTGGGCTATCGTAGTCAGCTGTTGAGAAAGATGAAAAGACTTGTTAATCGACTTTTTAAGTGCCCGGGACAAAGCAATGTCCCAACCATCTTCAACAAAACAAGGAGAGTTAAGAGGGTTACCTGAAATGGTTTTAATTGAAGCTTTCTCCGAATCGACCAAGTATTCCTTAGGTATTATGATGTTACCTTGGGTGTAGTTCCTTTCAAGCCAATCTTTGAACACAACACAATCTTCAAGAGGGTGACAAAGCATCCGGTGGTATGGGCAATACTTGGGATCATCTTTCTTACTTTCATCTTCAGGCCTCCTAGCCTCTGGCAGCTGAAAATCTGGTTTCTTTAACAGACTCCTGAAAATCTTCTTAATTGCTTCCCTCTTAAATGGATATGGTTTTGCCAATCTCTCTCTAAAAGGGACATAGTTAGGATCTCTGGTGTACTGGGGAGTGACCTGAAAGGGCTGTCTCTGAGCTGGCTGTGGTGGCGGTAGTGGAGGAACACTGGTCTGACTAGTCATTGGCCTTTTTCCCTTGTCAACTGCCGACACTACTGCCTTCTTCTCAAAAGTCTTAACCAATCTAGGACCCTTCTTGTCTTCAGATTTCTCTCGTAGGAATGGCAATTTATGAGCCTCTTCCTGCAAATTGCTAGCCTTATTAAGAAGTTTTTCAAAAGTTTTAGTGGTGAAACCCTT
This sequence comes from Dendrobium nobile, assembly GCA_022539455.1. Lineage (NCBI taxonomy): Eukaryota > Viridiplantae > Streptophyta > Magnoliopsida > Asparagales > Orchidaceae > Dendrobium > Dendrobium nobile. The sequence goes on along the minus strand of CM039735.1, from coordinate 54,729,489 downwards.
CAGGAGAAAAGCAATAGGGCTGTGGATATTCTTGAGAAGGATCTCCACTGCATGTTGCTCTTGCAACTGGGGTTCACACTTCATCGAGAGGTTTCTCCACCTCAAGATGTACTCAACCAGAGACTCTCCCGGCTTTTGTTTCTCAACAACAAGATCGCCCACAGTAGTTCGTTGTTGCGCTCCAGAAAATCTTTTAAGGAAATGGTTTTCTAGATCGCTAAAAGTTTTTACTGAACCATTAGGCAGATCGGCGTACCATTCAAAAGCGATGCCGGAAAGACTACTTACAAATTGGCGAAATAGTAGAGCATCTGACCCTCCCGCATTGCAACAACTTGCTCTGAAGTGGGCTAGATGCTGTCTCGGGTTTTCTATTCCAGTGAAAATTTTAAAAGTTGGTGGCACAAAGCCTTTTGGATAAGGAACTGAATCATATTCATCGGGGTAGGGTCTACCCTTTGGAATAGATGCGGTTCCTCGGGAAAAGGCTAAGGCCTCCCTTACCTGGTCCTCAATCAGTTGCTTAATGTCTTTCTGGGGCAGAGTTGAAGGAACAAGGGGAACTGTAGGTGCTGCTGGAGATGCCTCTGATAAGCAAGGAGGAATCACTGATGTCGACTCGGGAGGCTTGGGACCAGATTCTGTCTTTCTAACCTTTTCCACAATCTCTCGAGCCGTTTGTTGAATCTTAAGTGAATCCTGCTCTAACTTATCAAATCTTTCTTGCATTTCTCTGACCTGTGACATCATAGTTGTCAACTGGTTCTCCAAATCTTTAATATGCTCCTCACCCCTAGCCCTTACGGACTCATCTGAATTGGACCCGGCAACCTGTGGGTCATCATCTTTAGCAAGCCGGTGTCTACCAGGTTCGGCCTCCTTGTTGGAACCTCTAGTTTTGACCATGGAGATGCTACCAACATAATCATCTTCCTCTCCAAGGAGGTCATCCAGGTCTGGATCAAAAGAAGCCATTCCCTCTTTGTTTAATAGAATGTTTCTTATCTCTTGTACTACCTCCTCGATCGATCTATCCCCAATTGACTTAGGATCGAGGGGTAAATATCCCTTATATTCAGCCATATCAAATAACTCTTCAGAATCTAGGAGGGCAATGATTTCTGTAAGTTTCGGGTTAGGATCTGATTGAGACTCTGTGGCTAGCTCTTCTTCTATTTCAAGATCTAGGTCAATTCCTTCCTCCTCGACTGTCCCAAGATCGGTAGTCAGAGAAGTGGCATTCTCTACAGGGAGAGGGACATATACCTCAGGAGGTGAAGCAGGAGCTTGTAGAGAAATAGCTCCTACATCAGGTAAAGTAAGGTCCTCAGACTCCTGTGTAGGAAGCCTAGGAATGACACATGAATCTAGGATGTCAACCACCGGATCATCAAGTGGAATCATCACTGAATCAGGAACTGGACTGACTGCAAGAGAACTATCTACTGAAACAGCTGGAGCACTAGGTTGAACATCCATCGACTCAATCAAAACTGGAGGAGATTTAACTGGAACTCGTTGGAGTTGGAGAATGAACTTTGAGGTTCTTGGAGGTGGTGGTAAATTCTCCAATTTGGTTCTTTTTGGAACAGACTTCTTCTCAGGGGATTTGGGCCTCTTGCCCTTGATATCCAAATGTTTCAGAGTTTCATTCCCCTTAGGTTCGACAACTACTGAGGCCGACCTTACAGCTTTGGAAGGGCGTACCGGGGGTCTACCAATAGAATGGTGGCCTCTCTCGGACCCAGTCAACACAATACCCTCCGTCTTGGAAGAAGGAGGGCGTGGCGCCCAGTGATATCCATAAACTAGTACTAAAGTGGCGGGCTGTCTGACATACTTCTTATTTCTCCTAATAGGTTGTGGAGTCAAATTCTTCGCCTCAGACGCCTCTTCTTTTAATACTTCTTTTTGGAAGCGATGAGAGATCACTCCTTTCAATTGTTTGATGTACTCCTCCTTTGTTTGCCCAGATTGTGCAGCACAGGTATGGATTATGTTTCTAAAGGCCCTTGTTATGCTTTTCTTTTGGAGCCTTTTTAGTCGAGTAGTCGACTGGGCATGGTGGGGAACGGGCTATCCTAGCTATCCTCTCCTCCCCTTGAGCAGAAGCTAAGGGGTAGAAGCGGCTCCCTTTCAGAAGGGGAGAGGAAGCAGGAATAGGTAGCTCCTCATCAGCCTCAGGCTCTACTTGAGCTAAAGTCTTAAAAGGCACAATTCTCTTTGCCTTGGAAATCTTCTTTCTAAGTCTCCTAAAATAGTTCTTCTTTTGATTCTTAGTAGAAAAGTTAAGTCCGGAACTAGATCCTTCCTCAAAAATAGATTTGACTTCAATGGGAGGCTCAACAACTGGCTCAGATTGTTTCTGATCATCATTAAACACTGGCAAGGTAGGTGCAGATCCTACGATCAACTCAACCACTAGAGGGACTTCCTTACTGGCATCCAAACCAACAATCTGGTGTCCATCCATAGAAAGCTCAAGGGTACTGAATCCCATTCCAAAGATCATAGTGCTTCCTTGGTCATTAACAGTTGAGGATAATGCTCGGTCAAAAGAGAAGATCAATTGGCCAGCCATTTTGAATTTTCTGAAAGTTAAAGAGAGGATTGAAATTAGATTTCTTTTTAAAAGAAGTGGAAAAGAGTTTGTTATTTTGAAACTTAAGGCTTGTAGAATAGTCTCAACCTTCCAACACATGTTAAGTGGTAAAAAAAAACACACCCAACACACGTTAGGAAGATAAAGAGACTAAATACATGCCGAAAGGAAGTTTTTCTCAAAAGGTCAACATATGTTAGCCCATAAGATGGTTGTATGGGGTAACATATGAAGGTTTGAAACTTGGAGAAAATTGTTATTATCTTTCTTTCCACATTTTGAAGGGAATTTGAATCTCAAATGACTTAAGATGGGGTTTTTTTTTTCTACAGAATCCAAAACACAATGGACAGAGTTTCCCCTTGCCCGAAGGCTTATAGAATTGTAAGAAAAACCCAAGTAAAATAGTCTAACCCTCCTTACTCCTAAAAGTTCAAAGAGAGTAAAGGGGTTAAGACTAAAATACTTCAAAACTTTCTTAAGGTCAAAAATTTTTTTAAACTCCTTTCAATTTGAAAAGAAAAGATATATTGAATGTGACATTTGTTAATCAAAGTTTTAAAAGAATATTTGGGGAACTGATTTGACACTGTCGCCTCATAGGAAATCCCAGGGCAGAAGGTCAAAATCAGGACGATTAAGTTAGCATATGACAAAATTCGGGAGGTAGAACCTCTCCTTTAATGTTTTAAAATTGTTTTTTTTTTAGATGTTGGCCTCACTCTCCCAAGGAAGAAATGGGTTGAGGGACCAACAGAAGAAAGGTAGTTAAGACTACCGATGAAACAAAATTTCATTCTTATTAAAGATGGAGAGAGAGATTTGTCCCACCGGGCGTGCCATTTTTTGTTGGTGGAATTTTGAAAACAGGTTTTAAAAATATTAGTTTTCTTTGGGAATTTTAGAATTGAGATTGAATTCTAATTCTACAAGTCGAATCAACTCGTTCGGAAAAGTATATCACCCCGAAAGGCGAAAATAAAATTCCATAACGATGTTCAAACTTAGAATTATGTAATTCATATTGAATATCATGGCTAGATTGTAAAGAGAACTCGACACGACCCCGAGGGGACAAGATAGAGTTCAACTAAATAATCCGGTTACGATATTCAAGGAGTATGATTGCCGAATTCATATCCAAAGCCTTACCAAAGAAGGGTGTATCTTCCCAAAGGGAGATAACACCTTTCAATGATAATTCTTCTAATATGATGACGGCAATCATTCTTTAACTTTTCCCAAAGAAATCTAAGGAGATTTTAAAAAGATTGATTTTGAAATCAGGTGTGTGGGGTTCCAAATCTCCTACGAGCGCAAGCCCTCGTAGTTAATTACATTGTAGGGAGACAGAGTCTCCTATGAAAACTCTCGATTAAAATAAGAATGAAATTTTGTTAGATTTTCTAGGAGTGATATCAAAAAATCGAATGGAATCTTTTGGAAAACCAAAAGGGAATGGATCCAGGTTGAACATTTATTAACAAAATTAAGGGAAGAGAAGTAGGGGACACTTTGAGATTCCAGAACCATCCGGAAGTGTCCCAACTTAGTCTAAGTGTTGGGCTTAACATTTTAGGATTGAAAGAAGATTTAATTTGAGTTGAGCCTTTTATTAGAAATTTGGGATTATATTCCTGAAATTGGGGTCTTATAATCAAAGATATGCCCCGGATCCTAAATCTAATTTGGATGCTGGACCACAGTCATCCGAACCTAACTAATGCAGTGCAGAACCTGGACTTACCCCGGCCTGGATTGGGGAGCCAGCTAACCACCTAATCGATTTAAAAGAAATGAATTCAGTCATTTATGAAAGAGTGGTAGGGACGTTGTACTTAAGGTTTTGGAGAATTGGGGCTCACATCTAGAAATTTTCCTACCTGGCCCCTTTGACTTATGTTGGGTGCTAAAATGCTAAATTGATGCAATTAAAATTTTGACTCTTTTAATTTGTATCTAATGCAATGCATTCTGGTCGACAACTTCCAAATAAAGTATGCTTGAAATTTTAAAAATAGGCTTAGAAAATAATTTTTTAGAAGACTGGACTTCCCCAGGTCCGGCACCTCGTCCTCATAGGTCAGACTATCCGAACTTTACCCTTAGGCGGGGAAGGGTCTAAAACAAGGAAAGAATAATGCAGTAATATGCATGCGACCCCGGGTCGATCCCCGGCTAATTCTCTAGATTCGTTATCTTTCTATGTTATTTAGACTCACTAAAATTTTAATCTTTTAAAGTTATGAGTATAAAACTTTCACACCCTCACGAGTCTCACGTATCCAGGCGAAAACAAAAGCGGCACACACTCGCCAAAAAACTAAGAAAAGCAGACAATCCTAAAGGCAATCAATTCATCACATCGAATGTTAACTAATTAATAAATGTCCATAGGCAAAGTTGTCTTGCTTATTACAAACCAGAGTTTTGCAGAAAGTAAAGTGGCCGGGCACCACTTACAACAACCCGGATTCTAAGCCTAATAATGACGCAAGTAATTTTGAGTGGGATGCTCTCAATCTTCAAGTCTTCACTTTTGTTCTTCTTTGGACTCCTTTTCTTCAAACTTCTTGGATTCTTCGTGGTGAACTACCCAAATGGATAAGAGAGCACTTCCCTTTTAAGGCGAAGGCCACTCTTTCCTCTTTGGGTATAAGAGAAGTGTGATCCAAATTTGGATTTTCAAATGGAAAAGGAATAGTTCCCAAAAGGGTATCCTTTACTCTTTGGAATCAAAGCTTTGGATCTATGTATCCCAACTCAAAATTAACTTTCACAACACTTGACAATCATACAAATTACATTTATTTGAAAATAAAATCTAGACTCACCTGCATGGTTATCCTAAGCAGTTAATAAATGAAAAAAAAATTATTCCCAAGCAGTTACATATCTGTAGAAAGGAAGTAAAACACACTGGCCATGCTCCTTTTATTTGGGGGCTTTAGCAGCTGAAGCACCTGTGCAAGCATTTATAACAATTGATATTTATTATTAACTTAGCCCCCCTTTTATTGCTCTGCATGAGCGTGGCCACCTGCAGAAAACTATATGAACATCCAGATCGTACCTAACCTAAGGGTAATCTAGTCGCCAAACACATCAATCCATCCACAGAGTGCAGAAAAGTAAGCAGACACAGCAAAGCAATTTCATCCACAACATGCAGTGAAAACCATGAAAAACCCGGCACACAACAGTAAAGTAAACACCGGCCTAACCTAAATCTAGAGTTGGTTGCCCTAGCACATCATCTAAAGTGTGTGTAAAAGGTCGTGTGGCTGAGGTAGATCCTAAAGTGGGTGGTTAATTAAAGTTGTCTAAAATTCTGGGTTTGTTAATGCTTAGAAGGGAGGTTTAAGTTAAACTTTAAATATTAATGAATTAGGAATTTTAGTTAAATGTATTTTAGGAGTTAATTGATCGGTACCTTTGTTTCACACCGAGGCCGTGAAGTTTATTTCACCTTCCTTGGGGCTATGCTAATAGCCTCGTAGGCCTGGGTTACATAGTAGCAATCCGGGTTAATTAAGTTATTTCAAATTGGTTGGAATTAAAGGGGTGAATTAATATTAGGGGGAATTGATTACTGATTTTAATGGGTTGGTTGAGAATTTTAATAACCTATTAAAAGGATTTTAGAGGTTGGAGAAGTTAATGGGTTTTAGGGGGTTATCCGGATACGTTAACTAAGGGGTCAAAATTTAACTTTTAAAATTAAAGTTAATCTTAAGGGTTTCAAATTTTTAATGAATACTAGACCTAATCATGAGTTGTTAGACAGGTGGCACACTCAATTTGGAGTTTTCTACGAAAAGTTATGATTTTTAGAAGTTCTGGCCCGTTTTGACCTAAGGTCTCCTAAGATGTTGAGTCCTTGGTTTTAACTAAATTATGGAGGTTTAATATTTTTAGAGAGTAATGGATTCTAATTGAAGTCATTGGCCATTAAGTTGATTAATCAAAATTTTTCTATAATTAACAGTGAATTTTAGAAATTTTACACATTCGTAGGGATTATCAAATTACTACGACTAAGGGGTCTGCTTAAGGGTTTGAACCCAAATGAGACCTAAACTCCTTGGGATCAATTCCAAAGGCCATAAATAACCTAAGGACAGATCAACAAGTGTTTAGAGCTCTTTTGAGATTTTTAGGATTTTTAAGATTAATTAAAATTGATTAAACCCTAATTACCTAAGGATCAAGCTAAGACAAATCTAGAGATCAATTTAAGAGGGTTTCAATTCCTATTGATTAGGGGATTAATTAGGAACAATTAAGGACTTTTTAATGGATTTTATAAATTAAGAATAGCTCATTATCAATTAATTGGGATTAAGGCCATTTCTAAGAAGGATTTTTGAGGCTCCTACTTGGGGAACCAAATGAACTCCAAATTTGATGAAATTTGGACCATAGGATCACCTGACCCTAAGGACTAAACCCACCAAATTTGAGCCAAAATGGAGTAATCTAAGGTGGTTAACCAAACCACCCAAGGTGAGCTCTAAGTCACCTTCAAATCACTATGGGGGTCTATCCTAGGCTTGGATTGGGGCAAAATCAGTGGCTCTACACTCCTTATCCTACACATCATCAGTACACCAAAAATCACACCCTAAATCCCATTGGATAGGTCTATATCCCCTTTTAAATTTAAGGGTCAAACAATGACCCTTAAACTTAAAAATTATGGAAAATGCCCTTGAACAACTTAAAATGGGGAGATAAAATTTGGACATGTCAGAAACATGTCCAACTTCAATCTCCCAAAATTTCAGACCTGGTGGACTTGTATTTAAAAAGTAATTAAAGAAATTCATAAAATGCTCAAATTCAAATTAAACCTAAGACTGACCTAACCAGGGTCTGGAACTATAGAGCTTTTGTAGATCTCCCTGAGACCTTTCCAATGATTCTAAGAACACCTAATTTGGACAAGTGTGCAGGGAGTTATGAATTTTTGAAATTCCCTTGAATTTCTAGATTTATTAATCCGGCAATTACACAGTCAGCAACCGTCAACACGTGCCGCGCGCTGATTGGCCAAGCAATCATTGGTGCTAACGGTTAACGGCTGGGCTAACGACAGCCGTTGGATGGCGGATCAAACGGATGGGATTAACAGCGCTCTGATACCGCGAGATTTAATCTGAGCCGTTGATCGAGATCAACGGATGGGATTTCGTCTTCAACCTCTCGCTCGTATTCGAGACCGCAGGGCTTCTCCGGCTTGATCCGGGCGATCCCGCCAGCGAACTCCGAATGAAATTTCACAGGGAGGATCAGGATGGTGGGAACCTTCAATCCAACGGTGGAGATCCGTTGGGGTGAATGTTTCCTTCACACCTGACCAAACTACCTAGCTAGGGAGCTCGGGATGGAGAGATTACCGCAGAGAAGGCCTCAATGAATGAGCTTATCTATCAGGAAGCTTCAGGGGTCGGTGGCGAACAGTTCTCCTTCAGACGTCGGGACCGGAGGATGGCCAGTGGTGCGACTTCGAGCGGGACGCCGAATGCTTTCACGGACGCTTACTCGAACGGAAGGAGGGATCGGTCTCTACGCTCAAAGGAAGCGTCTAGGAGTTTGAAGGAGCTCTGGGAATCGAATGAGAGCGAATGCCAATGCTTCTGGCGGTCTGGCGAGCTCAAGAGTATTCAGCCACCTTTCGGGAGCTTGAACGGCCGGGATTGAGCTGGAGAGGGCTCGAATCACTGCCCGGTGGATGATGGCTACGTCCAGGGGAGATCATGGGGATCAAACCGGTGGACAGCAGCCTTGAGCCAGGAATTGTCTTGGGGGGACCACCGGAACTCAAATTCCATTGGCTCCGACCGCCGCCGGCCATGGTCTGGGTCAGGTTGACTGGGGGAGGCCGATGGGGACATGCTGGAGCCAAGGGTGGAGTCAATTTGGCCCGGAGAGGTCTGGATCAGACTGGTGGCTAGATTGGACTAAAAACCTGCTCGGTTCGAGTCGAATTGAGCTCGGTCCAGGTCAGGTCAGACCTTGGGCTTGAGGTGGGAAGTGGGTCTTGGTTTGGTGCACCCAATGCAGGTGGCAATTGGGTCCAATTTGATCTGGATTAAAAGATGGCTCGGGTCCAAGTGTTTTTTGGCTACTTTGGGTTAGCCTAACTCTTTACCCAAGTTAGCCCAAGGCATGGGCTAGCTGGAGGAGGTGCATTGGACCTAGGGCTACCTATGGGAGGTGTTGGTCAAGTTCAATTGGGCTTAGGTTGAGAGTTGGCTCAATCCCAAGTGATTTTGGGCACTTTGGGTTAGCCTAACTCTTGACCCAAGTGAGCCCAAGGGTTGGGCTGGTCAAGGAAGGTGTATTGGGTCAATGGGAACTCAATGGCACCATGATTTGGATTCAATTTGATTAAGATCAAAGGATGGCTCAAGGGAGGCCTCTCTTTGGTCACTTGGGTCAAGCCATATGGCTAACCCAAGTGAGCCCAAGGCTTGGGTCACCAAGAGGGGTCTATTGGGTACCCAAGGGGTCATCCCATGCATTCAAAGGACTTGGTTCAAAAATTTGAAAGAGGAAGGGTGTATGGGTTAATGGGTCAAACTTGGTTGACTTGGTCAACCAGGTTGACCCAAGGTCTGGGTTTGAGTTCAACAAGCTGGGTTTGATATTTGAAATTCATTGAAAGTGGTTTTAAAGAGTTTGGAATTGATTTGAGTTGAAATGGGCATTTGAAATCCCATAAGGGTATTTTGGTCAATTTTGACCCATTGGTCAACTGGGTCAAAGATGGGTCTGGAAAATGCAGTTTACTGCTCGATAGGTTGTAATGAAGAGTTTGGAAGTGATTGGAAGCTTTGATAAAGGCTCCAAGATCAAAATCATCAAGGGGTTAGGTCCAGTGGCATAGGCTGTAAATATTTGAAGGTTTTACAGCCTTTGGATTTTAATTCAGATTCTGAGGTTAGAGACCTCAGAATGGGCTCAAAATTGGAGGGTAGCCTCTAGAGACATGTCTTATCACTTTGCAAGTGATAGACCTTGAATTAGAGGCCATTTGACTGGGTTTTGAAATGTTTGAAAAATCTTTGAAAAGGGTCTTTAGGACAAGGCCTTAAGACTTTGGATTTGAGTCTGGATTTCTGGATTTGGAATGGATTTCAAGTTTGAATGATTGGAGTATCCAAATCATCTACAATCATGTGGTGATTGTTAATGAATGGATAGGGTCAAGGCTAGATCAAAGGTAGAATCAAAGTCAAGGTTGAAATTTGGATTCTCAAGTGGACTGGATCAGAGTTTGGATATGTCTGAAATTTGAATTAATTGGGATTTGAGTTGAATGAAGTTTGAGATTTAAATTGATCAAGGGTAGGAATTAAATTGAAGTTGGAGTTGATCAAAGGTAGGAATTGATTTGAGGTTGAAGTGGTCCTAAGATCTAGAGGGGTTCTTAAGATTTAGGATTTAAGGGAATCCTAGGCTCTAGAGTAGGCCCTAAGGTCTGGCTCTCGGAAAGGATCCTAAGGTCTAGAGTGGATCCTAGGATCTAGAATTAATCTGGAGTTTGGAAGGGCCTTAGTGACCTCATAGAAAAATGAGGTCAACACATCTACACTCCCCTTAACAAACTCTCTCTCTATTAAGAACGAGCTAAGCCTCTCATACCAAGTTCTGGGTGCCTACTTTAATCCATATAAGGCCTTTTTTAATTTAAAAATATGATTTAGAAATTGGGAACTCTCAAAACTTAGGAGTTGTTCTACAAACACATCCTCTTTTATTACCCCATTTAAAAAGGCACTCTTAACATCCATTTGGAAAAGTTTAAATCACTGATAATAGTCAAAGGCTAGTAGCACTCTAATGGCTTCCAATCTAGCTACAGGGGCAAAGGACTCCTCAAAATCAACCCCTTCTATTTGGTTATATGCCTTAGACACTAATCTTTCCTTATTCCTAATCACCACACCAGAATTATTCATTTTTTTCTTAATGACCCATTTGGTTCTAACTAGACTTTATCTCTTTAGTTTTCTTACAAGCTCTCAAACATCATTCCTAACAAATTAATTTAACTCCTCTTACATGGCTAAGATGCAAAACTCATCAGAAAGGGCTTGGATGTTGGTGGGTTCAATCATTAAGATAAAAGTGGAGTGGTTCACTTCCTTTCTAAGTCCATGCCTAGTCCTAACACCTTCGAAAGGGTCTCCTAAGATTAGTTCTTTAGGATGACTCGAGGAATATCTCTAATCTCTAGGAAAAGTGTGTGTAGGTTCAACCCTTTCCTCGAGATCTATATTTTCTACTCCTTGGGTAATCTCACCAACTCCTTTAGTGTTTTGGGGCTCTACCCTCTTCTCCAAATTTTTAACTCGTGGTATTGTCTCCAACTTCATCTTCCTCCTCAACTCTAGACTCCTTTGAATTAGATTCATCAAACACTACTTGAGTTATCTCTTCCACTACTAATGTCCTCTTATTAAACACCCTAAAGGATTTTCCCACACTTTAATATCATAAGAACACTCCTTCATACGATTTTGGATCAAATTTCCAAAAGTGAGACTTCCCATTATTATGAATGAAAACCTTATAACTAAAGACATGAAGGAGCGAAAGATTGGGTGTCCTACCCTTAAGGATCTCATAGGGTGTCTTATCAAGTTCGGCTCTAACATTTACCCTATTCAACACATAATAAGTTGTGTTTACCGCTTCAGTCCAAAAGTATTTTGAAATTGAATACTCAACAAGCATGGCTCTAACAGCTTCAACTAAGGTCCAGTTCTTCCTTTCAGCTACCCCATTCTACTGAGGGGTCCTACAAGATGAGAAGTTGTGGCTAATCCCCTTATCCTCACAGAAGTCTCTAAATCTCTCATTTTCAAACTCTCCCCCATGGTCACTATGGATGGTCAAAATCTCATAACCTAGCTTTTTCTGAATCCAAGTGAAGAAGGATCTAAACTTATTTAATGACACATTCTTATGTGACAGAAATCTAATCCAAGTAAACTTAGAGTAGTCATTGATAATCAGAAAACCATAAAATTTCCCTCCTAAGCTGGCATTGCTAATGGGTCAAAATAAATACATGTGAAGGACTTCTAAAGGTCTAGATGTGCTAATGTCCTTAATGGAGTGAAAAGAGGAATTAACTTGCTTCCCTAGTGGGCAGGCATCACAAAGGTAGTCTTTTGAGAATTTAAGTTTGGGGACACCTCTAACTAGGTCTTTCTGGGACACTCTCCTAAGGGTTTTCATACTGGCATGACATAACATTCTGTGCCACAATCATGAATCATCAACAGTAGTTTTTAAGCAAAATGAAGCAGCACATTTAATATTATTTAACTCAAATATGTAAACATTATTGATCCACATTCCTTACAAAACAGTGTTGTTATTTAAGCTTATAATGCAAGTATTTGCCAAGAATTTTATATTGAAGCCCTTATTGCAAAGCTTATTATTGCTAAGCAAGTTATGTTTCAGTACATCTACAAGTAAAATATTTTCAATCAAAAGGTTCTTAGAGTTTCCAATTATATCGGCGCCCATTACCTTCCTTATGGTGTTGTCTCTAAGAGTAACCTTGCCTTCTGTCCTAGTCTCCAGCAAAATGAACTAATTAGCATCTCCATTCATGTGTCGTGAGCATCCGCTGTCCATGTACCACATGCTCTCATGAGGCCTTTTGTGAGATCAAGCCTGCAAAATTATCAAACGTCAAATTTAGGAACCCAGATATGTTTGGGTCCCTTCTTATGGAAAGTAGAATGCAATACATGTGTGTTATGCTGTGAATCATATAATTTGGGTCTCTACACTCATTGTGTACTACAGTAAATAGTGCAAGTGTGTGTAATATATCCTAACATGCCACATGAAAAACATTTAACACAAGGAAAAGGATGTACTAATATACTCAGGTTGTGATGCTTCTTTTTAAAGTTATGTGATGCATGCAATCATGAATTATTATTTTCAAAAGCTTTGAGATTTGCTAATTTCTTAAACTCCTTTTCTAACTCAGCATGGGATGACTTCAATGAATCATGTGCATCAGATAATTCAGTATGCTTTTTGTTTAATGCATCAAACTCATCAAGTAATGACATGTGATTGCTATCAAGTGAAGAATAATTTTTAAGAAGAATTTCATGATCTTTTTGTAAATTTAAAACTCTAATTAAAAGCTAGCATGTGATTTCTTAAGTTTCCTATATGATGTATGAATATGTTCAGACACTTCAAGTAGTTGCTCATAGGTTAGTTCACATACCTCTTCTTGGTCACTTTGGCCAAGATTTTTGTTTCCCATTAAGCACAAATTTGTTGTCTCCTCTTCAACTTCAGTCTCAGAGGAGTCAGATGCAGAATCTGCCCAGAATGCCTTTTGGAACTTCTTCTTTTCCTTTTTCTACTTGGTTTTCTCCTTACCCTTCTCCTTGCTAGGATGAGTTTTAAGTGTAGGGCAATTAGCTTTAACATGTCCTGGCTTCCTACATTCAAAACAAATAGTATTATTAGAACTCTTAAAATTTTTGCTACCCTTACCTCTGTTCCACTTATGATGGTTCTTATGCTTTTTCCTTAGAAAGCTTTTGAATTGCCTCAAGATTAAGGCAATATCATTTCTTTCAGACCCAGAATAGTTAGTGTCCGTGTTGTCGGCCTTCAGCACCACAATTTTTTCTTTCTTTTTCTCACCTACATGAAGATTTTTTTGATTCACCCCTTGATCGTAAGTAATGAGTGATCTAACTAAGTTGTCAATCAAATATATATTTAAAACTTTAGATTCAGTAATTGCAATAATCTTAGCATTAAAAGAGGAAGGCAAGCATCTTAAAATTTTATTCACTTTTTTATAGTTAGTGAGTTCTCGTCCTAAGGCATGCAAAGAGGAAACAATTTGAGTAAACCTTGTATACATTTTAGAAATTGATTCAGAAGGTTTCATACAAAAAAGTTCATAATCATGTAATAAAATATTCAATCGAGTTTGCTGAACTTCATTTGTTTCTTTATAAGTAATACACAATTTATCACAAATCTCTTTACTAGTAGCACAAGTTGAAACACGTATGTAGTCTTCAGATTTTAAAGCAAAGAAATAATATTTTAAATATTTTGCATTAAGTTGTGCTAAATCCCTATCATCAAAAGTCCATTTAGTAAAAGGAAGTTCAGTTTTAATGACATTAATTTGACGTGAAGGAGGTGAATATCCTTCTTTAACAAGCATCCACATGCGATAGTCTACTGATTGTAAAAATATAGATATGCAAGTTTTCCAAAAATTAGAAAGAATATTATCAAATAAAGGTGGTCGGGTAATAGAATATCCTTCCACAGTATCATGATTTTTGGAGTTAGCCATGAATCAAAATTCAAAAGTTTTCAAAAACTCATTTTTATGAATCTCGCTCTGATACTACTTGAAAGTTTGTTAGGGATGTTAAGCCCTTATGAACTAGCCCAAGCTAACTAAGAGGGGGGGGGGGGTGAATTGGTATTTTAAAAAATCTTTCAATCATAAATAAACTCTTAATCAAACGAAAGTTCACCATAATGAAATCATCAGAAATTAAATACAAAAAAAGCAATAGAAAAAAAACATAAAAATATATAGTGGTTCAATCAACTCGAACTACATTCACTCCTGGAGGTGCCCTCTGAGTATTGCAGTAAACTCAGTGACTCTCTTTTTACTCCCACAGCAAGGCGGAGAAGCATGTATAAAACCTCCTTTCCACCAACACCGCTGAGGAAGAGAACCCAACTTCTTTTGCTTCCTCCTAAATCAGGCAGAGAACCTTGATCGATTGCTGAAGTGGGCCTCTCTCTAACCTCTAAGAACAAGAGATGATGATTGGAGAAGATGACTTGGATTCTTGCTTGGAGCAACCTTTGTGAAACCCGTCATAAACTCCCCCTCACAAGATCCTCTCTCCCTCTTCCTTTCTCTCCCTCTCCTCTAGGCTCTCTCATTTCAAGATAGCAGCAAAAGATAATTTCTTTGGTAGAATAAGAGCTGTTAAATAGAAGAGTTTTGAAATAGCTCTTAATTTATACAAACTAACTTTATCGTCCAAGATGATATAAATATCATCCTAGACGATCAAGCATAAATTTCACTCAATCAGTCCAAATGGTTTGGGATGATCAAAATATTTTTGTTCATATCATCCATGCCGATAGGATATCATCCTATACAATCAGTATAAATCCTTGAATATCATCCAGACAATCCCACTGAATGGATGCCTAGATGATGAAAAAATAGCTTGATCATCCAGGCTGATCTCACGATCGTCCTGGACGATTAGTTCAAATCCAAGAAAATCATCCAAATAATTGCCCTGAAGGCATCTAGTCGATGAAGTCCATCCAGGAACAACTAAGGTTTTTTGAACTGATCATCTTGGCCGATCCTGCGATCATCCAGGATGATTGGATCAAGCAATCAAAACCATAATTTCTTTCCTTAATAAGCTGATTAATTTAGGCATATTTATGTTGCATTATCTAGAACAATGTCCAGGATGATGTCAAAAAGCAAATAATTCTTAAATAGATCTGACAGCTGATTCTTTCTAATTTGTGCCTATCATCTCGGTCGATACAAATATCATCCAGGATGATGTGCTTAATGACGACTGGCTTAACTAGGATGCCCTAATTAGGGTTTTTATTTTTAACAGATCGTCCAGGATGATGTTTAGATCATCCCGGATGATGTGATCAAAATAGAAAACTCTAGCCAATAGATAGAAATTTTTCCCATGTGTGTGTGTAAGTTTACTTAGCATCAGGAACCACATCATTTACAATGGACTTAAGAAAGGAAAAAAGTTTACAAATTGACTTAGACCTAGATACCCAATCTTGAGCTGGTTCAAATTGTAATTAGTTCTTGCGGACCTGAAATGTTAGTAGTCAACGTAGTCGTAGAGAAACAGAAGTGTTTTCTATCATCAAAATCATATTCCCTGAAAACAGATTCGTAACAGCTTTTGCCAGCCGTAGAATGTTACTAGGTATTTCTGTATTTTTGTTAAGAGGGGACTTTTGGCTTATAGGTTTTCTTTTAATTTGTTTTGTAGCTCATTTGAGCATTAGTGAGTTGAAGGTCCCCCTTACGGACCTTGTAATCACATTTTTTTATTAACACGTAGGCCCCTCTGAGTATTTAACAAAAAAAATACAAATAAAGTTAAAATATAACAACTCTTTATAAATTTAATAAAAATCATAAAAATGTAAACTCAACTGACTTTGATGATAGAATTAAAGAAAAGTAAAATGTAATTAAAATCTAATTATTAAACCCTAAATCAATCCAATGTCAAACTTAATTCAAGCTTAAGTCAAACCCTCATTTTAACTAAAAATAAGTGAAAACTTTTATGGATTGGTCTTTGAGTAAGTAATGTCTTAACGTCCAAATCACATAAGGTATGGAGTTCATTTTGCATGTTAAATATCGAATCATATTTTGATTCATATACGTGAACTCATATAATTTAGTAATTTCAAAAGTAATAAAAACATCA
Organism: Dendrobium nobile; assembly: GCA_022539455.1. Taxonomy (NCBI): domain Eukaryota; kingdom Viridiplantae; phylum Streptophyta; class Magnoliopsida; order Asparagales; family Orchidaceae; genus Dendrobium; species Dendrobium nobile. The sequence continues at coordinate 54,713,337 of CM039735.1, read as the reverse complement.
TAAAAATAGAAAATAAAATCCATTAAACTCATGATTTAAAATGCAGTTAAATATTAATAAATAAAAAAAAACACAGTTAGAAAATCGAACTTAGTGAAATTTAAATCTAAAAAATGATTAAAGGACTCTTTAATCAAACTTGAACTTAATTTTTTCCTTAAATTATATACATATTATCAAAAAATCTTAAAAAATTATAAAACAACTTTGAGGTTATCCTAAACTTTTAAAAGTGATTCTATAATTCTTTAGAGCCTAAACAATTTTTTTTAAAGTATGTTTAAAAAACCTAAAATAAGAAAACCATAATAACTAAAATATATAAAATTAATTTAAGGATTTATACCATCCTTTGGATTAGTAGATTGCATTTTGGGATTGCTAATTAGTGGGACCAATGCTAAACTTATGTTAGGAGCTTTATTCTCAATTTAGAAAAACTTTCCTAATTTATACATTCAAGTATAAATAGTTTTTTTGGTTTGTTTAAGTGGGTGTTCTATCATAATATTATCTAGTTCAATCCAGACTGTAGTGCCCTCCTTAGAGTAAAGTCTAAGGGAGCCTAGGGGAAAGAAGAATACTATATTTGAGAATTATTATCTTGTGTCTTTGTTTTTTTTTTTTTGAAGAAATACAATTTGCATTAAAAAAGAAAAGCACCAAATTTCCTAGATACAAACTAATGAGAGTAAACTAACCTATCACTTTCTTCCTTTACTATTTTAGTAAAGGAAGAAGGAAGATTACTCTTTTTTTTTTTGAGAAATTGCAAATAGCAAAGATTTTATTACCCACCAATTACTTACAAGAAGATTCTTCCTTCAACAAATCTAAAAATGAAGGAGGAACTTTATCCCTAGAAAAATCATCCCAAAAGAAGGATGAAAAATGGGCAATGTTAGCACAATAATGTGCTAACTTATTACAATTTCTATTAGCAAAAGAAAAATAAACATGCTTAAAATTAAGAAGAAAATCTAAATCCTTTGGTTTTAGAAATTCTTCATCAATCATCGGTTTTTTAAAGGCATTTTGAAAGACTTTGATGACATTAGAATTGTCACCTTCAATCACAATACCTTTAGCTTCAAGCATCCAATCTTGTATGTAATCTCTAAAAGCAAGAATGGCTAATATCTCCATTTGTGCACAATCCCAATGAAGACATTTAATACCAAAAGTAACAATTCCACGCCCTTTGCAGTCCCTGTAAATACCTCCAATACCGGTGCTATTATTATGAAAAACTGAAGCATCAACATTTACCTTGATCCAACCCAAGGGAGGAGGATGCCAAGAAGATTGAGACAGCTTAAAAAGATGATTAGCATCCCAATTTTCACGGATTAAACCAGAATCAAATGATGATACAGTCTGGATAACAGATCTTGAAGCAATGGCAGAACAGCTATCGTCAACTCCTACATGAACTAGCTTATTTCTACTATTCCAGCAGTAGAAAATTAGAAAGCATTGCAGATTTCCCAAAAAAGGATTAGAAGAAGACAATTTAAATAATAACTGATAACATTAATCTGATAAGGAATCAAACTCTGGTATATTAAAATTCCAATCAGCTAGCATCCACTAATACTGGCACTGTCCCATAATACATCTCCATATTTTGCTCTTACTACTTTATTGAGAAGAATATTGGGTTTTGTAAAAAATTTCAATGCATGTATAGATCTCAACAGACCCAATCTCTCAACCAAAGATTGTAAACCATAGCCTCCTTTATGTTTTGGTTTACACAAAGAGCTCCAAGAGACATAATGCATTCCATAGCTTCCATCTCTCTTATTTCATAGGAAATCTCTACACATTCTCTCTACTTCATATAATATCCCCAAAGGGATCAAAGTATGACTAGATAGAAAGGTTGGTAAAGAAAGAACTGAAGCATTGATCAAAGAAACTTTACCTGCAAGAGAAATGAATTTTGTACCCCATATGTTCATTTTGGTCGTTGTTTTAACAATGATTTTGCTGAAATCTGATTTGACTAGTCTTTTAAGAGCAATCTTCACTCCCAAATATTCCATTTCTTTCACCATCTTCATGTTGATAACTTTGAGAACTGAATTGCACTCTCTTTTTTTCACAGTTTTACTAAATAAAACCACAGATTTAAGCAAGTTAACTTTTTGTCCTGCCCAACTACAATAATTCTTTAAGATATTATCCACCTTTTTCATGCAACTCTTATTTGCTCTAGAGAAAATCATGATATCATCAGCATACATCAAGTGAGAAATAATAGGGCCATTAGGATTGACTTTAATACCAATATTTTTCCCAATATTTTCAAATTCTTCCGTCAATAATTGAGAACACATGATAAAAAGGTATGGAGACAAAGGGCATCCTTGTCTAAATCCACATTCGGCCTCAATCCATTTATAACTTTCACCATTTATCAAAATAGAAAATTTTGGAATAACAACACATTCCAAAATTAGTTTAGAGAATGCCTTAGGGAAACCAAACCAATCCATCACTTTTTCCAAAGTAGCCCAACACATACTGTCGTAGGCTTGTTCCATATCTATTTTGATAGCAACCAAACCATTATTAGCTTTAGAATGTCTAAATTATTAAACAATTCTTGAGCTAGAAGAATTTGGTCTGAAATAGACCTCCCCTTGATAAAAGCATTTTGTTCCATAGATATGATTTTCGGGAATAAGAAACTCATTCTATTTAAGATCATTTTTGCCACTAATTTATAAATGGCATTACACAGGCTAATGGGACGGTAGTTAGCAGGATGCATAGGAGAATCTACCTTTTGAATTAATACCACATTGGTTTCCTTCCATTTAGGACAAAGAGAACCCGAAGCAAAGAATTCTTTAACAGCAGCCCAAACATCTAGTTTAATGATTGACTAATAGGATTTTAAAGAAGAATATGTAATGCCATCAATACCTGGAGAAATATTGGATCCCAAATTTGAAATGATGTCCTCCAAGTCTTTCAAAGTAAACTCTTTTCATAGAATTTCACAATCTTCCTCATCCAGTTTTTTTGTAGAAGCTGGCCATCCATTTAAACAGCAGTTTCTAGCCTTCCATTTAGAGCTGAAGAAATTAATAAAAACCTCTTCAATGCTATGCTTGTCTTCACAAACGAATCCTTCCTCATTTTTCACGAAGTTTATTCTGTTAGCATTTCTCCTTGCTGAAGCATACGCATGAAAAAATTTGGAATTAGAATCTCCATCTATTAGCCACTATATATTAGCTCTTTGCTTCCACCACATACTTAACCTGCCCAATGTGTTGTTAAATTCAACAACTTTAGCCTTAAAAACAGAAAGTTTCATCTATGTTAAACCTCCCATATTGATTTCTTCCTCTTGTAACTCCAGGATTTCTCTTTTCAGCTTTTCTTTGGTTTCTAACAGATTTTTATGTTTTTCACTACTCCAAAAGAATAAGGACCTCAAAGTATTTTTAAATTTAGTATTTAAAATATCTGTAACCGAACCTTTTGTATGTTTGTTCCATGAAGCTCGAACCACTGAATGAGAAGCTTTATAAGTTAGCCAAGTGTCTTCAAACATAATACTTCTTTTATTTGTTGCCTTGTTAGCCAAGATATTGATAGAGATAGAACAATGGTTCGATACTATCCTTGCTTGGTGCTTAACCACTGCCGTTTGGATAAGATTTAGAGCAACACAATTAAGAAGGCAAACGGTCAAGCCTTTCCAAAATCCTTCCTCCTCCAATTTTATTATTGCACCATGTGTATTTCGGACCCACATGGCCAACTTCATGAAGATCCTCTCTATTCATAAAAGAAATCATATCTTGAGAACCTTGAGAGTGTACAAACTTCCTACCACCTCTTTTATCACTTTGGGAAGTTATGCAATTAAAATCTCCCACTATGATCCAAGGAATTTTGCCATCATGATGGCTTTCCAGATCACTCCAAAGCATTTTCCTTTTACTATTTTCCCTGCTTCCATAAACCATGCCAACCATCCATGTTTGATGGTTTTTGATTTTAAGCCTTCCCATCACTACTTGTTTGTTAGCTTCAATAACTTCAAATGTTGCCAAGTCTTGCCTCCAACAAACAAGTATGCCACCTGAAAGACCAATAGCTGGATAAAGAAAAGAATCCCACTTATCACCAACAAATTTTTTAATTTCCAAAGGATCCATAGAATGGACTTTGGTTTCCATAAGACCCACAAACAGAGCATCATTATCCTTCACAATTTCTTCCAAATACTTGGAGGCCACCACCTTTCTAGCCCCCCTACAAATCCAAAATAAAAGGGAACTCATTTCTTCTTTGAAGTGGGATTAGACCCACCACAAACACTTTCAGCATCACCCTTCCTTGTTTTAGATTTCAAAGAATTATTTCCCAAAGATTTTAATTCTTTTTGTAGTTTGAATTTGACTTCGCCATTTACTGACTTTTCCACCAAGTCCTTTCGATCAAAATTTCCAACATATTCCATTTCTTTTTCCTCACTTTCTACAAGAGAATTATCCTTCAAAGGATCCATCTTATTTTCATCCTTGACAATATGAAGAATAGAAAATTTATTATTGCTATTGAGATTAGCATCACCTTTATCTGCAGCTATTTTTTCTGTTATCAACGCCGGAGATGATAGTTTCTTCTGAACAGAATTTTCTTCAGCTGCTTCTATAACTACAGACGGGTTATAAATAATAATCTGTTTACTTTCTGGTTCCTGAATCTTGCCATCTGAATCCTGATAGGGAATACTTGAGTTCGTAGATAATCCCATAGGATATACCTGAGTTCGCAAGCATCCCTTCCCCTTTGTGTTGAAGTCTTGTGATAAATTTGGAATAAACTCCCCTTCTTCAAGCTGCTATTTAGAGAACATTGTCTTCTTTGTTAGCAGCATCCTTAACTACAGAGAATTTCTTTACCAATATCAACTTCTATTCCAAAAACACTTTTAACAGCAGCATCTACTTTAACAACATACTTTTTAACTAATCTGGAATAATTTGGATTGATCCATTTATTGCTCTTAATAGGAATCCTCTTCTTCTTGTTATTGTTAACCAAAATCTAAGGGCCAAAAGCAGGTTCTTTATGGATAACTGGATCTCTTGTTGAATCTTTAACTTTAGCAGCTTCATTAGTAATCTCCACCTCTTTATGGATATCTTTCAAAGTCACACATTCTTTCTCCACATGACCTATCTTCCCACACATAAAGCAAAAGTTTGATATTTTTTCATACCACCCATGCTATCAACCCAAACACCTAGAGGAAGAGGTTGATCAAGTTGAATTCTCACACATACTCTAGCAAATTCTCTTCTTCCCCAATGAAACATATTTCCATCAAGCATGATTGGTGTTCCAATTCTTGAAGCAATAGAAGCTATGTTCTTCTCATCCCAACATTGTAAAGGAAGGTGTGGCATTCTAATCCAAATAGGAGAAGAAAGACTATCAGTTGAAGAAGAATTAAATTTGGGAGACCACCTTTCCATTCATACTATGTGTTCGTTTACAAACCACGGTCCTCCAGAGTGTACAGCTTCCACCATATCCTCTGAAGAGAATGAGCAAAGAAACCATCCTTTACCTAGTGTGGTAAAATGGAATTGGCCAAATTGCTTCCACTGTTTTCTTAACTCCCATGCTACCATATGGGATGGTAAATCCATCCCAAAAACTTTAATAACCAAGGATTTGGACAGCTTTTTAGAATTCAACTCCTCCAAATCCACATTGAGCTTCACAGCTTTTCCATCATCCGATAATAGCACATCACTTTCATTGAAGTCCAATTTAATATATGGCTTTTTACTCCACGGATTCTTAGAAATAGAATCAACCAAGTTAGGCAATTCTTCAGTCATCTTAACTCCAATTTTTCAGTCATCTTAACTCCATCTGATGAATTCGCATTTTCAAAACCAGAAATTCGTGAATCTTCATTTATCGCGCTGCGACAGAGTCCAGGGATTTCATTTGAATTCACAAATTTGTTAACAAAAATCTTCATTCCAGACGTCGACGCAGCAATATCAAATGGAATCAAAGAATGTTTCATACTTTTAGGAGTAACCATATCCTTCGAGATAGCTACAGACTTACCTTTTCCTTCCACATACTTGACCACTTTGGGCGAAGGTTCAGAAGTTTCTTTGATCACCAATGCACCTTGACGTTTCATGAAAGGCATATTACCTATCTGAATAGAATTTAAGAACTCCATTCCATCTCTATTTTCCTTGACCAATGGAGGTTTTGCCAACCGAGATTGCTGAAAAATGTCAACTTCAGCATTCTGATCCTACCGGAGGTTTATCGAAACCTTCGACGGCACCTTATCCTCAGATGAAGTTCCACGATCTTCCTTCGGATAATCACCAGTGAAGTGCCAGCAATCGTCCGCCGCCATCAGAATTTTGACCATTACCGCCAAACAAAATTTCAAAATTCTATTTCTCTCTCTAAAATACCGGACATTCTCTCTCTAAAGATCTGTACTTTGGCAAAAATTGATTGAATTTTAAGGAAGATTACTCTCACAAAAGTTATCCCAAAGAAAATCCTAAGAAAAAAAAAGGTTAGCACAATAATCATCCAACTTATAACAATCTCTACCAACAAAATGAAAAATAACATTAATCAAAGAATTAAAAGCCAACAACTCTTCATCTTGAATGCTACCACCAAGTTCCTTTGGTTTGTTGTACAACTTGTGAAGAAACTGGATCACATTCTTATTGTCTCCCTCAATGATAATACCTTTAGCATCTTGTAAAATTTCTTTTAAAACATTCTCCGAAGAACTAAACACCATTAGTTCCATCTGAGATATGTCCCAATGAACCCCAAAAAATCTAAATGCTAATACAAATCTACCTTTGCTTTCTCGAATAATCCCTCCAACACTAGCCCCATAATTTTCTCTAAGTGAAGAATCAATGTTAATTTTATACCACTCAAGAGGAGGATGCCAAGTATCTAAAAAATAATCAAGGTGACTCATTGAGATCCCAGTTATCTTAGAGGATATTCTTATTTTCTATGCTCACAAATCTGGGAACATTTGCCGCGATCAATACATTGCTATCTCAAGTTTTTCCATGCTTTACTCTGTTCCTGTCATTCCAAGAGAACCATAATAGAGACACATAGATTCTAAAAGCCAGCACATTCACCCCAGATAAAAGTTCTAGCTCATATAAACATTCTTTAAAAGAGGAAAATTTTGTTAGCCTGAATCCCAACCTCCACAATAAGTTAATCACTTTAACTAGCTTAGAATAAGTAGATGTGACGTGATCAATGTCTTCTACCTCTCCATAACCTCTTGGGCCCAAATTACTATTGGATAAACTTCTTTTCATAAGGAATTTTGCTGTAGAAATAGCATTCTTACAAAGAAATAACTCCACCCGAGCATTCAACTTCAGTTTGTAAATCCAAGAAACTGGATCTACATTCTCCTCTTCTTTTAAGCCATCATCAATCAACATTGATGAAATAGATTTTCCACTCCATTTCTTCTTCAAATCCATAAAGTCTCCACATTGCTTTTTAGAGATATGAATACTACCTATCATGAAGGCAAGATATTCTCCAAAGTATAACAACAGCTTGTCATAGTCCCATTTCCCCTCATGAATGAAAAAATCAAGAGTTAGATTATCATCATCAAATATTGCAATAAACAGGGGCCATTTAAGCAAACTCTTGTCTAAGATCCATACATCTTTTAAAACATTTATATTCGAACCCACAACAACATTCCATCTTAGAAAACTCTTTAGAGCCTTCCATCCATTAGCAATGATCTTCCAAGATGAAGATCCACCCTTCATAGCCTCATTGCTCCACCATTCCTCTCCATATTTGAGCAACAAATTTCTATTTAAGTGTGTATCAGGACTTTTTATTAAATTACATGCAAAGTTTGCCCTTAACACCCCCATCCTGGATATAGCCAACTGAACTCCCCATCCTCCCAAAGCTTTCGGTTTACACAACACATCCCAAGCCACATAGTGCAGGCCATGACCTCCATCATACTTATTCTAGATAAAGTTCATACATAATTTTCCAAATTCCTTTAAGATACTCAAAGGAACAAGAGAGTGAGCCATAAGGAACAAGGGAAGGTTCATAAAAGCAGTTTTCACCAACACCAATCTTCCAGCTAGCGAAATGTACCTATTCCCCCAAGCATTTAACTTCTTCAAAGATTTATCCAATAAAATCTAGAAATCAGCTTTTCTCAACCTCCTTAAGCTATTTTAACTCCCAAGTATTCCATCTCATTAGCAAGCTTAATCCCCAATAACTTCCCAATTTTTTTCTTCCTTCTTCTCAAAATTGATTTTCCATAAATCATAACAAATTTATGAAGATTAATTTTTTGATCGGTCCATTTACAATAGTCCTCTACAATGCTCTTTAACTTCTTGATATTCTTAACTTTAGCATCAGAAAACACCAACACATCATCTACATAAAGCAAGGGAGAAATGTTTTGTCCCCTTGTAGAAATCTTGATACCCAAATCCATGCCATTGTTCAAGACGTCTGAATAGGCCTTTATTGATCAGAGAGGACATTGTGGATTCATAGATGAAAGTTTTATTCATTGAAGGTAAAGGAAAATATATTGTTGAAGATAAAGGGTTCTTATCCCCACTGTTAGTCAGAAGGGTTTCTGATCAAAATTCTGTTGATCTGACGACGGCTTCTTCTGAGATGAACATTTTTTTAACATGTACGACAATTCAAATGCAATCTATGGAATATTCCATGGGATAAATGTGAAGGCTTGTGATTCTGTTGATGAAAATGGTTATTTATTGGATAGGTCTGTTTCAGTTGTTGCAGATATGGTGGACAAGGCTAGTGAGGTAATGCCTGTTAAAAAATTGGCTAAGATGGAAGTTAATCCGTGGAAGAGAAAGCCTTACATAATGCTGGATTTCAAGGAGGAGGATATGGACTTTTCGGATGATGGTAAGGCTGTGAAATTAAAAGAAGAGATAGAGGTTTCAAATTCCAATAAGCTCCGAAATTCCTTGGTGATTAAAGTATTTGGAAAGGAGATTCCCTCACATGTAGTAGCATGGGAAATAAGAAGACAGTGGAAACTTTTTGGAAACTTTCATTTCACAACTCTGGGGAAGGGTTGGTTTCTGTGTTCTTTTGACTCGACAAAGATGGTGGAAGGTGTTCTATCAGGAGGGCCTTGGTTTGTTAACGACCACATTGTGGGAATGGAGAAGTGGATGTTAGAATTTTTCACTCTTTCTTTGAAAGGTTTAACCTCACCTATTTGGATTAGAATGCCTCACTTAACCTTGCAATGTTGGGATGAAGTGAATGTTGCTAGAATTGCTTCATCGGTTGGCAAACCTATGATGATGAATGGTAATATGTTTTAGTGGGGAAAAATAGAATTCGCCAGAGTTTGTGTGAGAGTTAAGTTGGATCAATGTCTTCCTTTAGGAGTTTGCGTTAAACGTATCTCAGGAAGATTCTTTCAAAGATATGAGTATGAGAAAATCTCTACTTTTTTTTATGAATGTGGAATGGTGGGACATCTGAAATCTGACTGTAAGGTGAAGAATTCTGGAACTCCTGACGGGATTGTGGATGGAGGAGAGTCTAGGGGTGTTAAGAAGGTGGAGAAGGTTCAGGAGGAGGGTGTTGATCCCTCTTATGGACCTTGGATCATGGTTAAAAGGAAAATTAATAGAAGGCCTGTGGTGCAGAAAGACAAGTAGAAATTTGTTAAAAAATAGTGGAAGAAAATGAATGGAATTCAGGTTGCTATGGCTGAAACAGAAACTCAAAGTATTGATGCTAATGCTAAGGTGGAAACAGCTGCTGTAGTAAATCACTTGGAGGAAGGGGAAATACCTGGAGAAGAGGAGGTGATTAATTTTGGAGAGAACTCTGTCAGTATGGAAGATTTTACTGTGGAGAACGTTGCTCCTGCTAAGGCTGCAGTTTTTCCTAATGGTATGTTTCCTGGTGTTGATACTCCATTTATTTTTATAAATATGAATAAATTTGATGTGTTGAATGGGGTGTAAGATAATGGAGTTGGAGATGTTTTCAATAATACAGTTACTATTGTGTGTGATAAAAATAACAGAGAAGTGGCACCTCTTAATGTTGTGAATTCAGGCGGTGGTGGAGGTATTAAGGGCTATGAGGGGAGTCTGTGTGTTGTGGGATTTGAGAAGGAGGTTGCCTCAAATGGGGAATTAGTGAAATGTAAGCTTGCGAAAGAGCTCAAAGCTTTGGGTCCTATTAAGAACAATTCTAGAGGCAGATTTCTGGTGGGAGGAAATAAGAAAAGAGCTGGGGGCTTTTCCCCCAAACCTTTTTAATGGAATCAATAGTATTTTGGAATTGTAGAGGGGCCAAGAAGAGGGAGGCCTCTCTTTATTTGAAGGAAATTATAAAAGACTATAAGGTGTTCTTTTTTGGGTTGATTGAAACTAAAATCACTTCTCTGGATAGAGACTCTTTTGTAAGGATGATGGGTCTTGGTTGGGATTATATTCTTCTTCCCTCAGAAGGGCTTTCTGTTGGAATTATGGTTTTATGGAGATCGGATATGGCTTCTTTTTCTATTTTAAAATCCTCAGATCAATGTGTTATTGGTGACCATAATGTCTTCAATAGAGAGATGTGGATGATTACCACAGTTTATGCTAGTAAGGATACTATTAAAAGGAGATTTCTTTGGGAGTATGTTCAGGAGGTTTCCCATAGGAAAATTCCGTCCATTGTTGGAGGGGATTTTAATTGCATTTTGGCTATAGAAGACAAGAAGGGTGGTAGAAGATTTAATTTCTCACAAGGCGCCTTGGATATGGTGAAGTTTATGAATGAGAATGACTATCAAGAAGTTGGATTTATTGGTCCAAGGTTCACTTGGTGCAACTACAAAAGTGGTAGGGGATGAATTTTGGAAAGACTTGATAGGTGTATTTTAAATACCTTGGCCATCAACAAAATCCAAATTACTTCGATAAGACACCTAGCCAGAGTGGCTTCTGATCATAGTCCAATTGTTTTGAAGGTTTATGAGTCAGTTTTTAAAGGAAGAAGATGCATTAAGTTTGAAGATACCTGGTTGTCCTTTAAGACCACTGTACATATTTTCTCTAGTAGTTGGAGGAGGCCCTTCTTGGGGGATGACATGGAAGTACTTAATAAAAATTGCAATAGAACTTTGAAGGATTTATTTTATTGGAGCAAGGCTAGATTGAAAGATTTCTCTTTGGAGAAAGATAAATTGAAAGCTGAAATTTTGCTTTTACAAGAAGAAGAAGCTAGAGAAGGTTGGTTGTGTGAAGACAAGTTAAGGTTACTTAAAGCTAAATTTAGAGAACTTAATGTCATTCTTAATAACTTAAATACCTGGTGGATGCAAAGAGCAAAGGCAAAGTAGATTAATGAAGTGATTCTAATACGAAGTTCTTCCATTCTTTTTCCAATTCAAGGAGGAATGTCAACTGGATTTCTCAAGTAGAGGGTTCTAAAGGGATTTTGACTGATGATACTAAAGAAGTGGAGGAGGTATTTTATAAATTCTTTCAAAATAAATGGAAATCCAGGAATTGTTGTCTTTTTGAGTGGCCTAAACCGTGGATGGTATTGCATGATAGTGATAGGCTTTTACTAGAGCAGGATCTTTCCGAACAGAGATAAAGGAAGTAATTTAGAATCTGGGTAGCAATAAGGCTCCATGCCATGACGGGATCACCTATTCCTTCTTCAAAGCATTTTGGAGCATCATTAAGGAGGATGTAGTAAGAGCTGCGCAACAGTTTTTTCTCACTGGTATTATGTGCAAGGATTGGAAAGACACCTTGGTTGTTTTGATTCCTATTACCGTCCCATCAGCCTTTGCAATTCAATCTATAAAATTGTAGCAAAGGTGTTGCTTAATTGAATGTTGGGAGTCATTCCAAAGATTATTTTTGAAGAACAGGCGGCTTTTGTGAGGGGAAGGTCGATCTCTGACCATCTTCTTTTGGCACAGGAGGTTTTCAACAAAATAAAGTATTCTAAAGCTAGTAATGGGTTCTTAGCAATCAAAGTGGATATGGAGCAAGCATATGATAGTATGTGTTGGGCAACTTTAAAGAAGATGATGTCAGATTTGGGTTTCCCTACCAGGTTTGTTAACTTGGGGATGGAATGTATCCTAGATCCCAGATACTGTATCCTGATTAATGGTTCTAACTCTAATTAGATTGAGGGGAAGAGTGGCATTCGTCAAGGATGCCCTCTTTCTTCATTTCTTTTTATCTTATGTTCTCTACTTCTTTTTAACGCTTTCCATGGCACAGGAGCTGATTTCGAAATTAGGATTTCTTCTAATTCCCAGAAGATTTCTCATCTTCTTTTTGCAGATGATATTTTGCTTTTTATGGAAACAAAGGGGATTAGTATGAAGAAGGTTAAAAAAATTGTGGAAAGTTATTGTAAGTGGACAGGCCAAAATATTAATAACCATAAATCTTCCTTGGTTTGTGGTAGTTCGGTGGAAAGGAGGAGGAAAGTACAGATTTCTAGATTTATGGGAATTAAACTAGTTAAAGAATTTGAGTATTTGGGTATCAGATTGGCCTTGAGGAGATTAAGGAAAGTGGACTTTCAGGTGTTATTGGATAAATCCAGTAAAAACATTAATGCTTGGGAGAATAGATATATTTCTCTTGCTGGCAGACTTTTTTGATTAATTCAGTTTATCTTTCACTTCCTGTTTTCATTATGACACACTCTCCTATTCCTTTGAATACTTTGAAGGAATTTGAGAAGCTTTGTAGAGACTTTATATGGAACAAATGAGATGGCAAACGTGGCATTCATTATGTGGTATGGGAGCACTTATGTAAACCAAAATAGTTTGGAGGTTGGAATGTTCATTCAGCTGTGGATAGGAGAAGTGCTATGAGAGACAAATTTGCTTGCAAGATGATTGAGAAGCCTGATTCTTTTTTGAGAAGGAACCTCCTTGCTAAGTATGGAGTTAATTGGCGGAGTTATGGGTCGCATATAAGTAGTTCTTCCTCTTGGAAGATCATTTTTTCTTGCTGGAATGCTCCCAGGTATTTTGTTAGATGGAAAATTGGGGATGGATCCAAGATTTAAGTGTTGAAGGACATATGGATTTTGGATAAATCTTTACTCAAATGGCCTACATTTGTAGGTTCTTCTGAGGATGACAACACTTCTCTGGGTTTCTTCATTTCCGAGGGGAGTTGGGACCGAGACATGCTGAGCCTATTTTTTGGGACAGATTTATTGGAACTTATTTGTAAAGTCCAGATTTTTCCAAATATGGATGAGGATTGTATAAAGCTTAAGTATAAGATGTCAGGGAAGTCTATCTCTGCTTTACTTATGGAGGATTGTTATAAAGATATGGAGGGTTTTGTTCAAATTAATTGGATTTACAAACTGAAACTGAATGCAAGGCTGGAGGTATTTATCGAGCATTTGTTCTTGGATGCTCTCCCCACAGGTGCTTTTCTCTACAGAAGAAAACTTTCTGATTTTCTTGTTTGTCCATTGGGGTGTGATGTAGTGGAAGATACCAACCATGTTTCTTCCAATTACTACAAATTACGGAAGGTGTTGGATGTTTTGAGAGGCTGGGGATTCCAATTACTGGAACTCAATGGCTGGAATGACTACTTGGCTGGTTTATTGAGGATTAAAGAAAGTAATGTGATGGTGGTCAAGTTATATTTCATTGTTATATGGTTTGTTTGGAATCATAGAAACAAGGTTAAGCATGGGAAACTAGAAGAAAGTAATGTTTTTATTGCAATTTTGGTTCTCAGTTTTTTCTGCTATGATAAGCTGCATTTTGTTCAATCGGACAACTGGGCTGTTAACCAGTCCAATGGACTATTCTTTGATAAATGGTAACCTCCTCCACCAGATCAGATTAAGATTAATCTTGATGCTTCTCTTAAAAGAAATTATGAGGCTGGTATTGGTGGTATTGTTAGGCATTGCAAAGTAAGATTTCTTTTAGCTTTTGGATTGGGGAAGAGGCATTGAGACATTGCCCAATTTGAGTTTTCAGCCTTTTCTGCACTTAAAGAAGTTATACATGGTAGATTCAAAGATATTAAAGGCATTATTGTGGAAGGTGACAATAAAAATGTTCTTAATATTCTTCATAAAATGCACAGTATATCGAAGAATATGGATTGGAGCATGGTTTCTAAAGATTATTCTTTTTTTAGCAATATCAATAATGTGATTTTTCATTGGGTTAGTCGCAATTGTAATAAGTTAGCAGATTATTGTGCTAACTTAGCTTTGTCTTTTGATTTTCTTTGGGATTTGTTTTGTGAGAGTGAACTTCCTTCTTCCTTTTGTAATTTGATAAAGGAAGAATGTGATAGGTTTTTTCACTCTTAGTAGCTTGTATCTAGGTTCCTTTTCCTCTTTCTATGCAATTTTAGTATTCTTCAAAAAAAGAAAAAAATCCATGCCTCTGTAGGAAAAAGCATTAGAACGCAATTGTGAGGATATGATAAATAAGAAAGGTGATAGTGGACAACCTTGACGGAAGCCACTTTTCCCCACAATCCATCTAGTATTAGCTCCATTAATCAAGATGGAAAACCTTTGTTTCATAACACACTCCATCACAAAGCTAGCAAACTTTTTTGAAAAACCCAATACATACATCACTTTCTAAGAGTAGTCCAACTCATACTGTCATAGGCTTGTTCCACATCTAACTTGATATCCATCATTCCATCACTTAATATGGAAAACCTGATTTTGTTGAAGATTTCTTGGGCTAATAACAAATGCTATGAGATAGATCTCCCTCTAACAAAAGCTACCTGTTCTTCAGAGATAATATTAGGAATTACCATAATCAATCTATTCAACAACACTTTAGCCACAATTTTGTAAATGGAATTACAAAGGCTAATTGGATGGAAGCTAGAGGGAGTCACTGGATTACTTGATTTTGGAATGAGTACAACCAACGTATCCTTCCACTCCTTGCACATTTTTCCCGAAAGAAAAAAGCTCTTCACTGCTCTACAAATGTCCTCCTCAATAATATTCCAATAAAACTTGAAAAAAGAGTAAGTCATATCATCATAACCAGGACCCTTGTTGTTACCCAACATCCTGACCACCTGCACAATTTTTGAATTGGAGAAGTCCACATCCAGTCATTTCCTATCTTCATCTTTTAAAACCTTCCAAGGAGAAGGCCAATTCTCCAAGCAACACACCCTATCATTACACTTGTTTTGAAAAAAAACTAAAAAAAACCTCTTCCACCTCCTTAGGCTCCTCGGTGAGAACCCATTAGATTCTTAATTTAAGAGACCCAATTACCATTTTTCCTAGCATTAGCAAAAGCATGGAAAAATTTAGTATTAGAATCTCCTTCTTCAATCCATTTCACTTTTGCTCTTTGCTTCCACCATGTATTCAAATGGCAAAGATTAACATTCAGCTCTTTAATCTTCACTTTAAGTAAAAATAACTTCTCATCATCCAACCACACTTCTCTAGCTTCCTCATCTTGAAGATGAAAGATTTCCAATTTCAATCTATCCTTATCTTTAGAGAAAAACTTCGCCCTACTCCAATAGAACAAATCCTCCATAGCTTTATTACATTTCTTGTTAAGAATTTGCATGTCAACCCCTCTAGAATCCTTCTTCCATACTTTAGCAATAATATTAGCCGATGCCTTGAAAGAAATCCACACATCTTCAAACTTAAGGACCCCCTTGCTTTTTATGGTCATCTCAAAAATTTACAAGATGATAGGCAGTGATCTGAAGCCGCCCTAGCAATGTGTCTAACCACTTCCACTTGGATAGAATTTATAGCCAAAGAGTTTAGTAAACACCTATCCAAACTTTCAAGAATCCTCCCCCCTCCAATCTTATTATTGCACCAACTGAACCTTGGTCCAACAATTCCTACCTCATGAAGGTCATTTGAATTCATAAAATTAAGTATATCCTTGGGACCTTGAAAAAACACAAACTTTTTACCACCCTTCTTATCTTCCTGAGATAAAATGTAGTTGAAATCCCCACCTACAATGGAAGTAACCTTCCTTTGGGCAACCTCATGAATGCAATCCCATAACAACCTTCTTTTATGAACCTCCTTACTTCCATAAATAGCAGAGATCATCCACACACCTTTAATAAAGATGTTAAGATATCCCACTATCACACATTGATCCGATGTCTTCAACACAAAAAATGAAGCCAAATTTGATCTCCATAAGATCATAATACCACTAGATAAACCATCTGCTAAAAGTAGAAAAAAATCCCAGTCCGGTCCCATTATCTTCTCCAAAGTTACTCTATTAAAAGCACCAATTTTGGTCTCCACCAATCCCACAAATAAATTACTTAAATCTTTAACAAATTCCCTTAGATAGAGAGAGTCTTCCTTCTTCTTAGCCCCTCTACAATTCCAAAAAGTGATGGAATTCATTAGATCACCCTAGGGGATGAACCCCCGTCCCTTCTTTTACTACCAGTCTCCAAATTCCTACCACGAGGAGCATTTTTAATAGGCCCTAAAGATTTGAGTTCTGTAGCAAACTTAAATTTGGACATTTCTCCAATGTTACCAAATTCCTTTACCACTCAACAATCAGATTTACCACTGTAAAATCTTCCTCCATAGCCAACCTCCTTCCATAACCCGTCACCTTTAATCACAACAGCATTGCCTTCATCAAAATTTCCTTTAACCTTTATTTCATTCACACCTCCAGATTTGCCATCATTCTCCATACTCAAAATATCAAATTTATTAACATCTATTTGAAAAATGGAACCAGTAGGATTAAAAACCATACCCATAACACCATCAATTTTTTGAAGATCTTCAGTTTTATGATCATCAGACTCCTCAGTTCTAGCAGCTTGCTCTTCTTTCGTGGCTTGCTCCAGTCTTTCTGTAATTTTACCCTCTTCAGTTTGTTCAGTACTAGCAATCAAGTAATTCAGCTCCAGCATAATTGATCTTATCTGGTCTTCAGAACTCACATTAATCCTGTCCTCATGAATCTCCAAATCAGGCTTCAATTGCTTCTTTACACATTTCATATTCATTAGCTTCATATTTGTGATTCTCTGGATCAATCTTCTACTTCTCTTATGATTAACTAGAACCCATGGACCATAAGAAGCATCATTGTCTCTCTTGACTTTTTCACCATTCAACCCCAATCCTCCCTTACTGGAACCAACAACCGGTTCCTTGTTGATATGAATACCATGTTTGCAATCATTCTTCACATGCCCAATCATCCCACATTCAAAATAGAAAGTTGAGATTTTTACATACTCTACTTTTTGAGAAAATCTCCCTGAAATGCTTTCCACCCATACTCCTAAAGGAAGGTATTGATCAAGCTTCATCCGTATGCACACCCTTGCAAACTCCCTCCTTCCCCATTGAAACATAGTCACATCAAACATTAACGGTTTACCAATCCTAGAAGAAATCCTTGCCACATTCAACTCATCCCAACATTGTAGGGGTAAATGAGGCAATCTTATCCATGTAGGGGTGGTCAGTCCCTTCATGGACAAGGGAGAAAAATCAATAGACCATTTCTCCATACCAACTATATGCCCATTGATGAACCAAGGGCCACCTGAAAGAACCCATTCAACCATCTCTTGTGAATTGAAAGAACATAAAAACTAGTCCTTTCTAAGCAAAGTAAAATGAAAATGACCAAACTGACTTCATTGCCTTGTAACTTCCCATGCCATCGTATGAGATGGTAATTCCTTACCAAATACTTTGATTACCAATGAATTCAACAGTTTGTTTAAATTTGAAATTTCAATCTCTTCACACAATCTCACTACTTTTCCATCCTCCGACAATACCATATCTTTTTCTTTAAAGTCTAGCTTGATGTATGGTTTCATACTCCAAGGATTAACATCCACTTCCTTCACAGCTCTCTTTGGCATTTCATTAATCACCTTTTCCACATTCACATCCACATCCATCTTTCCTCTCAAACTATCATTCTGATGAAGATTATTATTAACTGAAATAGGTGAATTCAAATTTATCACACTGTGTCCAGGGATTGCATATGAATTCCCAAATCTATTAACAAAAATTTTCATCTCGGAGGACGAAGAAGACGGATAAATCGAATTTACAACCATTGAGCTTTTCACCAATTTTAGAGTAACTGATTCAAAATTTTCATCAATAGATTTACCTTTTCCTTCCATATGAATGATCTTCTTAGGAGCAACATCTAATACTTCCTTTATCACCAACACTTCGTGCGAACACTTGTTCACAAAGTTGAGATCTTTCTATTTAGAACAAGCCATCAGACAATTATTTCCACCCAAAATTTAATTTTTGGTACCTCCAATGGAATCTTATCACCGAAGCCGAAGATGGCCAGCGACCATTTTTCGCCATCTTCCCCACCAAAACTTGAAAAAAAGGAATGAAAACTAGGAGAAATGAATTTGAAAATTCAAAAACATTCTCTCTCTAAATGGCAGCTTCTCTCTCTAAACGATAGCTTCTCTTTCTATACTTTAAAGTTCAACAAAAGTGTTGATCTTGTGTCTTTGTTAGTGATCAAATATTGGGAAAATAAATGAGTTTTTTAGAAGAAATGCAAATTGCATTTAAGAGTAATAAATAACTATTACAAGCTTGAAAGTAAATAAATCTACAAGTTCCCAATCCAAATAAAAAATAGGAACCTTATTTATAAGCCAATAAACATATGAAAAAATTATTTTCCAAAATACATCTATCATAATGGAAATAAGTTCCACTCCTTACATTAAAACAAATGGGGTGATGGGAACACCAAATGTTAAACAACCTAAAAGGTTGGTTAGTATGACAAAGTTCTCAAATAGGTAAAAATTGAAAACTAGTAAGAATCCCAAATTCCATTATTATAATTTCATAATAAAAATTAAAAACTAAGTAGAAAATATTAAAAATCTTGCAGCCACATGGCCACAACAAACCCACTAAGACTAATCCTATTACTATATACCAATAAAGAGAACACCCAAATAAATGTAGCATAATCCTCTACCCCCACTAAACCTAGATAAGTCTTCAAAAACCTTAAATAGCTTAAGCTCCATGCTTTGATTAAACTTCCTTCCCCTAAGAAACCAAAAAAGGGGAAGACTCCCCACCACCATGACTCATTAAAATAAACTTTCATTTTCCTTGGAATGTCTTCAATAGGACCTAAGGATTTAAGTTCTTTAATACATTTATGTTTTACACTTAAATAACTTATAACCTTATTACAATTAACAAGATTAGGAGACTATGAATTTGTGAAAGGATCCTTATTTTTGAAGTAAATAAGATTAGAAAAGTTGATCCCAAAATCTTCCATCTTTTGCAGAGACAAATATTCTGAATCATTCACGTTGAGAATAGAATCATGAAAACGAACATCAACTTCTTTCAAAAAATGTTCAGCAGGCACTTGAGAATAATAAATCTCCAAAGTAATTTTACCTCGACCAATAAAACTATCTACAAAATTATCTCCAACTCTAAAATCTTATGTTAGAATGTCTTTAACAGCATCATCAACTAAAACAACCTTTCAACTACTATAGAATTAGATTCACAAGCATTTATTAAATAAGTGATGGCTCAATTAACATATCAATTTGTATCCCAGAATCAACAAGAATAGTTTGTTCTACATCAATAGATGCATCCAAATCCTTACACAAAGAATGGTTACCTATATTATCCAAAATATTGAAGTTAATTAGAGATAGATTAGCTGCCGACACTTTAATTATTAGTATAAGAACTTCATGAACCAAGGAGTCCAGAATAAAACAAGGAGCTGATCCCTTAACAATATTCTATATAACATTACCAGAAGAAGGTCTACCTTTAATAGTGTAAATTTCTTTTTTCCCCAAATTTGACATGGACCCATGACCCATACTTATAATTATTTTTACCAACAAAAGATTCAACAACTTCATAATTAATAATATCTGAATTAGATTTCTCTGTTCTGAAAGAGCCTCTACCATGTCCAAAAGGGACATCTAGACAGTCATAATCTCTATGGCCAATTCTACCACATTTGAAGAAAAATGTAGATATTTTTTCATTCAAATTTTTTAAAAAATCGGCTAGACAAAACTTCAACCCAAACCCACAATGAAAGTTGCTTATCTAGAATTATTCAAAAACATACTCTTGCATATTCTCTCTCCTTCCCCATTGAAACATGTTACAATCATTCATTAATGGTAAACCAACCATTGAAGTTATCCATGAAACATTAATTTTATCCTAACAATGTAAGGGAAGTTAGGAATTCTAACCCAAATTTGAGATGACAAGCCCTTAAAAGATGAAGGTGAGAAATTAAGAGACCATTTATAAAGACCAATAATATGCCCATGAACCTACCATTGTCCACCACTCAAGATCGATTCAACTGATTTTGAAGCTTGGAATGAGAAAAGAATCCAACCCAATCCAAGAATTATTATATGAAAATGTCCAAATTATTTCCACTGCTTACATAATTTAGAACTAATTAAAAAAAAGGAATATTATAGCCAAATACTTTCACCACCAAAGCATTTTAGAGTCTCCTAGTATTAGCCATTTCATTTTTAGCATTTAAGTTAACAACCAACCCATCATCCATAAACATAGAATCAAACTCAAAATGAATAATTTTAATATATAACCGAGTTCTCCAATCACTTTGACTATTGAGGTAATCATCAATGTTCCCCAAAACAACCTCATCCTTCTTTCCATTTATTCTAAGACAACCATCTTCTAAAGTAATGCCACTATTAGTAAAGTGAATATTTTTTATATAAGAATTATTAATAAAACTAGATTCCAAAAGATAATCTTTAGCCAAAGCATCCCCATTACTTTTTAAACTCAATGCTAGTTTGTCCTTACAAAAATGATTAACAAAAAATTTATACTAGAAGAAGACGAGGCTTTTGAATCGTTAGCAGCATATGGAAAATTCAATGGTTTAAAAATTTTTTCCCTAGAAGATTGATGATTATCAATCATAGAAATAACATTTTTCCCTTTACTAGAGATGATAAGATCCTTTTTCTCAGAACAAGAAGAACCCTCTCGGATAACTAATAAAGCACCTTTTACATATTATTGGCAAGAAGGAGGAACCAGAGTTAGATTAGAAATACCAAATATGTGACTTAGTCTTAAACCAGTAGGAAGGTTAGAAACAACCTAATGGTTGATCATTGATGGAGAGGAGACTCCAAATGGCCAGTTACCATCTACAGCCAGACCTGAAGGATTGGAGAAAAAAATGTAAGTGAGGAATTCAAAATGGAAGCATTTACACTTTCTAGGCTAAAGGGAGTTTGAGAGTGCATTTATACAATCCAGGAAACATTTGAAATAACTTTTAGTCTTGTATTTTCTTTTTATGCAAAAAATAAATTATAATTTAATTTCTTTACATTCCATATTTAGCTAATTCAATAGCTTTGGGATAAGTATGTTAATCCAATGTTAGTAAAAATGTAGACTGTTATGCTTTGAAAGCGAAATGGATGTTTTCAATATTACTTGATCTTAACTTAATTCTTATAGTGGGCATGTGTGTGTATAATATATTACATTGATGGAGGAATGTAATGTTTAAATACATAGACATATGATTGTGGCAATCCAGGATCACTAACTTGTAATTTTTAAGATAATAAACATTGGTTGCTTGAATTTTTACTTCTCCTAGCATATTTACTGGATATTATTTTTTTGCATATAATAACATTTTAGGTACATAAAACACTGCTTAAGATTTATTAAGACTCAAGTTTGGGTAGAATATGATGTCTTTCAAAAGTGCCCATATTTTTCATTTTCCCTAATTTTATGTTTCTTGAGTTTGGCCATGTAAGGGTGCATGCTAAATTGGCAACCGTGCACACACACACAGGGGTGTGAGAAAAATTGAGCTTAATTTTTTTGAATTAATCGTACATATGATTACAATCATATTATTATTATTATTATTTTCTAGGGAAAACCCATGAAGGGGCCTACGCGTTGTTTAAAATTCAAAATTAAAAGATCATTATAGGGACCTCAAGCTTTAATACTGCTCAGAAGAGATACAATCAAAATGAAAACAAAAAAACCTAAAAGCTCAAGTTCCCTACTAAGGCAAAATACATAGAACCTAAGTACAATCTATGGTGCACAAGAAAGGGCACCCAAAAATAATAGCGAAGCAAAGGATAAAACCGTTCAGCACCAGCTTCTTGATCCAAAATTTAAAGAGGCACAACTTGCACAAAAATAATCCTACAAAAAAAGGAAAAATCACAGCAACAAAAGCATAATAAAGACCAACCAACCTAAGGCAGAGAGTAGCAAAAAGGAACTGGTAGGGTTCTATCATCATAACCATGCTTCGTCCAAGAAGCCAAAGACCTCAAAAACTTCCAATTAAGCAGGCACTGGAAAAAGGGAGGCAAGACCAGCCAGCTAATATTACAGCACCAACAAATAAAAATAAGCCCCCAAGAAGAAAACTCCATCCATCTCAAATACCCCAACAAACCCCAAAAAATAGCAATCCATATCTAACCAGCATCCACCACCCCAAGATAATAGGGAACACCACCTAACACCCAAAAGTCCCAACAAATGGAAGCCCAGTACTCCACATATAGAGAAGAAACCACCAGCAAACAACAGAATAAGATAGAAACTGAGGCCATGAATTAGACACATAGAGTAAAAAATCAATCAAAGCAAACCAAAAGAAACCAATAATGTTAGTAGTGCTCGGGCTAAAGGAGCTCAGGTTAAAATAACAAATGCAACCATCATAGGTAAAAACCAGATGCCGCTCAATCCAGCCCTCGAGAGCCAGCACACATAAGGGACCAATCCAGCAGAAAATAGAGAACACCAACCCAGGTAGCAGTCTCCCCTAGTCTAAAGCCCCCAACTTCAGAATAAAATAAACCAGCCCATAAACACAATACCTCGACTCAACACCCTTCCCAGAGAACAATAAATCTCCAAGCCACTAGTGAACGAGCAGAAACAAAACCAACCTCAGACCCAGCAAAAACCAAACCCAGCCAACAGAGGAAGCAAGGTTACCAAATGCCACAGAGTAAATCCAAACCAAAACCAAGGGAAGGAGAGCAACAAGCAGGCACCTCAAAAAAGAAGGGTTACAATCATTGCTCCACCCAAAGACACCATAGCACAAACTAAATTGAATCATAACAACCAGAAAAAGAAAACCAAAATCCTTCATGCATGAAACCAGCAAAATGACAAAAAAGAAAACACCCCCAGCCCAACATGAAGCAAGAAAGCCAAACCAAAACCAATTAAGATCTAACATAAGGGTAAGACAGAGCATCCAAATTGATGAGATCTCTAAGAGGCATAGGAACATTGACACCCATGATGTCTTTAAAGCAATCAGACCCAGCACGAAGACAAGCTAACCACTTAGTAGTAGCATTGGCTTCCTTAAGAACATAAGAAGTGTTAATGTAAATGAAAACCATTAACTGCTTAATATCTCTTATGATATAAAAAAAATTGAGAGTCACACAATGAATCTGTCCTCTTAAATAAGCATGAAATATTAAAGGAAGGCTCCAGCTCAATAGTAATAGCAGTAATATCAAGAAACAAACAACATCTTAACTCATAGAGAATGGTAGTTAAAATAGCCAAATGGATATTACCCATGAAAGGTACCATAAAGGCAAGAATAAGATTACCATAGCCATCTCTGATGATGCCACCACACCCCAAATGGTTATTCTCATGCACAGTAGTAACATTGAGCTTGAAATAGCAAATCTTCGGTTTAACCCAGCAAATCAGACGAGGAGAAGAAAGTTGCAAAGAATTTTGAAGCTTGATACCTAAATTAGAGGCTACATGATAACAAATTTTAAAACTATTTAAAGATATTAAATTGACAGAACACAAATTAATCAATTTATCTTTCACATTATTAATAACCCGGCATGAATCCATTTTAATACCATTAAATAAAGAGTTGTTTCTTTCCAACCAAAGGTACTAGAAAATAAGGGAGGAAGTAACATTTCTGATATGACCTTTAGAGTTCACAAACCAAGCCTTGATAAGATTATTAATGGATAAGTTAACATTTGAAAGTTCGTTCGGGATGTTAGGCCCTCTTGAACTTAGTCCCAAGCTAATTAAAAGAGAGAAGTGAATTGGAAAACCTTAAAACCAAAACACAATCCAAATCACCACAATCAAAGTGCGGAAATTAAAATGCGAAAGCAGTAAAAAGAAAGAACACACCGGATTTATAGTGGTTCGGTCAAACCTCGACCTACGTCCACTCCTTGGAGGCACCCCCCAAGTATTGCACTAAACTAGTGTCTCTCCTTTAGCCCCCACGGCTAGGCGGAGAAGCCCTTACAAAATCACTTCCACCTTCCCCGGTGCGGCGGAGTCGCCGGGTCCTTTGACACCAAAGAGATCTTCTTCTTTGGTGAACTTACCTCGAGACAAGCCTTGAATCCGATGGTACTAAGATGCGAGTTCGCCGGAGCAACCGTGTGGATCCCCCACCACACTCCCTTGAGTTCCTCCCCCTCACAGGATCTTCTCCCTCTCAAACTCCACCCTTTCCTCTCTCCCTTTCAAGCTCTCTCTTCAAGTTTCCCCCACAAGAACGAAGCTACAATGGCTGCCAAAGACACTTACAAAGTGCCATGCCATAGCTTAAATAGAAGCTCTCAAAACGAGCTCATTAATGCAAGTTGCTGACATTATCGTCCAGGCCGATAGGCATATCGTCCTGGCCGATTGGTTCAATTTCAGCTCATTAGCCCGGGACGATCTGGGACGATCAGAAGGAAATTGGTTATATCATCCCGGCCGATCTCACGATCGTCCGGGCCGATTAGTTAAAAACCAACTCTATCGTCCTGATCACAGCCCTAGGAACAGTCCAGGCCGATTGAAATTTGGTCTTGATCGTCCAGGCCGATCTCACGATCGTCCTGGACGATATGATCGTAACAATCAGCATTTAATTCCTTCCAAATAAAACCAGATCAATTTAGGCATGATTGAGTTAGATCGTCCCGGACGATAGGATTATCGTCCTGGCCGATTTCCTAAAATAAAGAATACCTAAACTGATTATGGCGGCTGATTTCTTTTTGAATTTGAGCATATCGTCCTGGCCGATACAAGTATCGTCCAGGCCGATTTGTGGCGGCTGCCTTAATGAGGAAGCCCTAATTAGGGTTTCTGTTTCTAGACCGATCGGCCAGGCCGATTGGACCATCGTCCAGGCCGATGTTACCAAAAACAGAAATCCTAAAGGGAACAACATGAAAACTACTATGTTACAAAACAACATGTCCCACACCCAACACAGTTGACTCAAGAAAGGAGAAGATTACAAACTGACACAAACCTAGTCTACCCAATCTTGAGCTGGTTTTCTGAATTGTAGTCTTGAGTGTGTGGTCCTGAAATGTTAGTACATAAGGCAATCGTATAGAAAAGGAAATGTTTTCTATCATCAAAATCATGAACCATTGATCCGCAACAACATTAAAAATATTTAATTTGAAAATATCATCAAAATAACACCAAATTTTAATAGCTATAAGGCCAGACAAAAACACGTGATGCATACTTTCAACATGGAAATAGCATTGGAACTTAGAGGGAAGAACAAAACCCCTTTTAATCAAATTGTCTTCCGTAGAAAGAAATCTGTGAAGCATTCTCCAAATAAAAGTAGAAACAGATAAGGGATTACTTTTGTGCCAAACCATAGAATAAATGGTATCCACCTCTTTCCTCATTTTAAAAAAATTCGACGCATCTTTTAATCTAAACAAACCATCACTAGCCAGATTACATAAAAGAACATCATTAGTGTCAAAGTTAATAGGAAGAGTAAGGATTTTCTGAACAATACAATCCAGAAGAACCTTAGCAAGCTTGTCAAAATCCCAACAATTATCGTTGATAAAGTAACTAACCTTAATGGCAGTAGAAGAGGAAGAATTAATAAGAGAATTAATAGAGCAAGAATTAAGCAATTGATCCTGCCAAAAGAAAATATTGCCACTACCAAGGCCTCAAGAAAGAAGAGGCTCCACTTCCCACTTGACCTTACACATCCTCTGCCAAACTTTAGAATCTCCAATATTAAAACCACAAGTGGAAGGGTGCTTACCCACACAATATTTAGAGTACATAAATTTAGCCCACAAGAACACTTTGGCACGAAAAGTAAACCATAACTTATAAGAAAAAGCCTTAGCAAGATCACCCATGCTTTTACAGCCAAGCCCACCCTCATTTAAAACCCCACAGCATTTGTCCCAAGTAGCCCAAAATTTTTTTTTATTACTTGAAGCACCTTTCCAAAAAAATTTGTTAATGATAGTATCAATTCTATTGCAAACCAATTTAGTGGGGGCAGAGTTTGAAAGAATAGATAGGAAGAGAATAAAGCACACTTCTAATAAGAGTAAGCCTACCCTCAAAACTCAAGAAATTGGAATCCCAGGAGAGAAGCTTATTCTGCACAGAAGTAATTAAATCATTAAACAAAAAGGACTTCTTACTGCCTTTAAACAATAGAATACCAAGATACTTAATAGGTAAATGACTATGCATAAACCCAGTCCTCTCTTTAATAGCCGAGATCCGATCCATATTCATATTATTAGAAATAAGAAAACAACATTAGTGATTGTTAAGAGATAAACCACTAACCAAGTTAAACTCATGAAAAAATTCCATGAGTTTATTAAAATGATTACGGGAAGCATTCATAAAAATGATAAAATCATCAACAAAATAAAGATGCAAAATAAGAAAAGCACCTCTAGTTCTAAAATAAAATTGGGGTTGAGATGCAAACAAGTGAGCAGTACTTCTAGAAAGGTAATCAACAATAATAATGAATAGAGCAGGTGGCATAGGGTCACCTTGCCTAAGACCATGAGAAGATTCAAAAAAACCAAAGCTCTTGCCATTAATAATCAAAGAGAAAAAAGGACACTCAATGCAACTTTTGATAAGGTTAATGAAGGTCAAGCTAAACCCAAATAAATGCATAATGTTATAGATGAATTGCCAACTAATATTATCATAAGCTTTGGAAATGTCCAATTTAAGAATGGAATTACCTCCCCTAACCTTAATGTCTCAATCATGGCAAAATTCCTGAGCCAGCAAAATATTATCAGAGATAGCACGACCTTTAACAAAACTCATTTGGAAGGGTGAAATAATCTTAGGAAGAATATTAGTTAAACAAGACATAAAAATGTTGGGAAGCAGCTTACTAAAAAAGGTACAGAGACTAATAGGTCTGAAATCATTCCAGCTACTAGCATTAATCATTTTAGGAATAAGAACAATAGAAGTAGATGAAAAAACTTAGGTATAGTATTACCCGCAAAAAAATTCATAACCGCAGCAAAAAGGTCATCCTTAATAATATCCCAACTTTTTTGAAAACATTTAGTAGTAAAACCATCAGGGCCAGCCACCGAAGCATCATTCATATTGAAAACAGTCTCTTTAAGTTCCTCAAGATAAGGATTGGCAGCAAGCATATTATTATCCTCAACCAAAATGAGAGAGGGAATAATATCGGGGTTAGGGATCTGACTAGGAATAAACACCTTATTCAGTCTTTCCTGAAAATGATGAACTGCCAACATGGCAATGTCCTCTTCCTCCTCGATAACAGAACCATCCTACCGAATAATTTTATTAATAGAATTAGTAGCATGTTTCCTTTTAACCAAAGCATGAAAGTACTTAGTGTTATTGTCACCCTCCAACAGGTGTTTAGCAGCAGCATTTTGTTTCCAAAATGTTTCTTCTTGAGCTTGAAGTTTAAAAAGACTATCCTTAGCCTCTCTAAGAGAAGAAAAATTCACATCGGAAGAAAAGCTTTGATAGTTAAGCTCAAAATTATTCACCTTATTTTCAGCATTTAAGATACTAGTAAAAATATTTTTAAAAACATGATGGTTCCACCAATTTAAAAGCTGCTTAAGTCTTTTCAGTTTAAACCAAAATCTTTTCATACTCAAAATAGAGTTATCAGGATGTAAAACATCATTTTAATTATCACTCACAACACATAAAAAAGAATCATGCTGAATCCACATATCCTGAAATCGAAGTTGGGGAACAACATTCACATGACGAGCCTTCAAAACAAGCAATATAGGAGAATGATTAGACAGAGTATGACTCAGATGCTCAATGGAAGTAGAACTAAAGGAATTAATCCAACTATCATTAAATAAAATACGATCCAACCTTTGCCAAAGTTGACCTCTATTCCAAGTAAACTGATTGCCAGCAAAACCAATGTCAATAAGATTGCAATCCAAAATCATATAATTAAAATCATTCATAGAATAAAAATTGGGAGTAGATCCCCCAGAATGCTCAGAAGCATTAGAAATGGTATTGAAATCACCCGCAACTAACCAAGGACCAGGGTTAATACTATGAAAATCAGTTAATTACTCCCACAAAACCTTTCTATTGCCACGGGAAGAAGCCGCATAAATGAAGGAAGCACAACACTTAACATTAAAAACATCAATATGACAATGCACAACTTGAGTAAAATTACTAAGAACCTCAATATGGATAGGGTCTTTCCAAAACACCCATATCTTATTCACACAATCTTAAAGCCAAGAAATCTAGCAGTGCTAAGTAAATTAGAAGCATTAATAAGAAGTTCAAGCAAAACAAGATAAGAAATACCATGAATACGATAGAGATTCTTAACCCTCAACTGAGAGGAACCAAAACCAATTCCCCTCACATTCCAAATAATAGCTTTAAACAAAATAAAATAAAAATTAATGACTAGTTTGTACACGAGTATTTCTACCAGATTGTATTACAAGATTAGTAGTTCTACTCAAATGTAGAACCTGGTTTTTGCTCTTCCTACCACGTTTCCCTTGGAATTTAACAAAGCTAATGTCAAGTTCATCTTTAGCAAAGCATTTGGCAGAAAAAGACAATTCATCGTTATCAGTAGAAGCATCATAGTTGAGATGAGATTGGGAAGGGGACTTACAGTCATGATTCACCTCTAAGCTGTCACCCTTAGGAGAGAGTTCACCCTCCTCCAATAGTTCTTCCCCTTTCGTGACAAAGAAAATTAAACCAAGACCTGCATTTTTAGATTCAACCAAATCCTTTTCACATTAAGGTGGATATTGTTAAGAGAGTTGCTACTAGCATGTTTTACATTTTTGCAACTTATATAGTTTTGATGATTCCAATATTATTGTTTTATGTGTAGTTATCTCCTAACACTTTTTGGAAGATTTATTTTGCTCCTGTGTGTACTAACATTTCAAGAAAATTGAACTCCAAACTATGAAGACTTCAAATCGAATTCAGCATACAATCCTTTTCAAATTGAAGCTTTAAATTTTTTTTGAATTGAGAGGGAGTGATTGTAATTGAGTGAATAAAAACGCACACACATACTTAAGGAGATCTTACAAAATTTGTACTGATCGTACGGGATGAACCTAGTTCGTACGGGAAGATCAAGTCAGTTATCTCCTCGTAGGAGCAATGGAACGAACAGGAGTTGAGGAAATTTTTCTAAATCCTGATCATCCAGGATGAAATTATTTTCGTCCCAGGATAAGTTGGGCTCTGTAAAAATTTTGTTCAAACAAAATCTATAATCGTGCTAGGAAAAATTCTTCTCTGTAAAAATTTTGTCCAGACAAAATCCAAATCGTCCCAGGACGAATTCTTCTCTATAAAAATTTTGTTCAGACAAAATTCATTATCGTGCCAAGATGAGTTGCACTCTGTAAAAATTTCGTCCGGATGAAGTTCTATTCGTCCCAGGACGATGTGAACCGACTTACCAAAATTGGTTACATCCTGCAGTTATTTTGGAACCGACCTATGGTATAGCTGATCATACCGGATGAACTTAGTTCGTACGGGATAATGATCGTGTATGAACATAGTTCATACCAATATTCATTAGGATCATTTCTGACACTTAAAGTAAAATCGTCCAGGACGATCGACGATCGTATGGGATGATTCATTTCGTGTTGACTTGAAAAATTTGCAGTTTTGGATGGTTTTTCTTGTCTCTCATATATATAGTCCAATTTAGACTGCCACCCAATCTTTTTGCTCATTGATCTTCGTGCCAATTGAAAGAAGAGTCAAGGAGAGAGTGTGAGAGTGCATTCAAAGGAGGATTCCTACCACTAGAGTGTGAAGGTTTCGCTTGGTGTTCAAAGGTAAGAATCTCTACTTGTGATTTGGGATTACTTTACTCTTTCCTTTCTTCCTTCTAGAATTCTTGTGAGAAGATCTATCAAGGAGATCCGGTTCTCTTCCAACACTTGGAGAGTGTGAATAGCCGCGGGTTCTCTGCCAAAACTAGGAGAGTATGAAAGGACAAAGAGTTCTCTGCCCACACTAGGAGAGTGTGAAAGGATGAAGGGTTCTCTTCCCACACTAGGAGAGTGTGAAAGGACGAAAGGTTCTCTGCCAGCACTGGGGCTAGTGTAAAAGAATGACGATTCTCTGCCAAACTAGGTAGTGGTGAAAAGAGTTTTGTAAAGGCTTCTCCACCTTGCTGTGGGTGCAAAAGGAGAGTCACTAGTGGTATTAGTGCAATACTCGGAGGGTGCCTCTAGGGAGTGGATGTAGGTTTGGAGTTGAGCGAACCACTATAAGTCTGGTGTTCTTTACTTTTTCGCTTTTTATTTTGTTTATCATTTACAACTTGTGGTTGAAAAATCTTTTTCTAAAAAATTCACTAACAATTAAGTTTTAATTTCCAAAGTTTAAAAAGAGGGTTCAAATTTTTTTTAATTACCAATTCACCCCCTCTTGGTTAGCCACTGGGACATAAGCTTAGGTTTAAGAACCTAATTCATTGTGAACTATTCTCAACAAGTGGTATCAGAGCTTTACTTCAAAATCATAAGTTTAGACTACTTTTTGATTAACGTAGATGGCTACATTTGGAAACCGAAACACACCTGAGGGTTACTCTATTACTAGACCTCCACTGTTTGATAATATACCTTTAGATTTTTGAAAAATAGGCATGTCTACTTTTTTATAGTCACTTAATTATCGTATATGAATCTTAGTCCAGGAAGGATATACAAAACCAACTAGATTAGTTGATGGAGTTAGAGTTAAAACACCTTTTGCAGACGACTGTAGAAGAACGTGACTTAGCACAACTAAATTCCAAATACTTGAAAAGTTTCTTTTGTGCTTTAAAATCAGAAGACTACATATGGGCTTCCGCTTGCAAAAGTGGAAAGAAAATATGAGATAAACTGTATAACATATGAGGGGACTAATGAGGTTAAGCAATCTAGACTTAATATCTTATAGCATGATTATAAGCTATTTCACATGAAACCAAATGAATCTATTTCTGACATGTACACAAGATTCACACAAATAGTCACCTCTTTGCATGCATTGGCTAGGGAGTTAACAAATGCTGAAATGGTTAATAAGATTCTTCATTGATTACCTACTGCATATGATGCTAAAATTACTACAATTACAGAGTCTAAGGATTTAAACATTTACTCTATTGAGAATCTTCTTGGTTCGCTTATTGCTTACGAGCAAGGAGTTAGCCAAAGAAATATTGATGCAGGTGAACCACAAAGGGAGAAAAGCATAGCACTGAATGTGGAAAAGTCTGAGAGTGAACACTCATAACTTGAGGATGAAGACGACATCACATTGATGACTAGACAGCTCAGAAGCTTTCCGAAAAGGAAGCAAAAGAGACGACATCAATGGAATAGAGGTAAATTTAATAGAAATGCCAAGGTTTCTAATGAAATTATTTGTTATAAGTGTAGGAAACCTAGACATATAAAGACAGAATGCCCAAAACTCAAAGCCAATCCTAGCAAGGAGAATGTAGAGGAGAAACCAGTTGTGAAGAAGGGCAAGAAGAAGTTCCAACGAGCCTTTTGGCTGGACTCAGCTTCGGACTCGTTAGAAACAGAAAAGGAAGAGAAAGTCACTAATTTATGCTTAATGGCCGACAATCTTGATCAGTCAGATCAAGAAGAGGTATGTGACTTAACTTATGATGAACTTTTTGAAGTTTTTGAACACATGCATGAATCATATAGGAAAATGAAGAAAATGCATGCTAGCCTTAGTGTAGAATTGGAAGAGCTTAAAAAGGAACATAAAATCCTTAGGAAAGACCATGCTTTGATTGATAACAACCACATGAAACTACTTGATGAGTTTGATGACTTGAATAAAAATAATGAGAATTTAAAATCATCCTATACAGAACTCGAGAAAGATTTTAAGAATTATAAGGATGAATTTTAGAGCAAACTTTATAGAACCAATTATACAAATCAGATTTTGGAAGATATGAATTTGTTTTATAAATTAACAATAAAAGCTCTCGAGGATAATAGGATACCTCCTAAACTTGAAGATTTTACTAATCCTATTATGTATCCTAAATTTATGCAATCCCTGAAAAGACAAATGAATATTAGAAGACTTAGGAATCTATTTCCTAAAGTAAAATGTAATAATTGTAGATTGTTTGGACATATAGCTCACACCTGTACTTTGAAGATGAAAACTAATTTTGTGTGGAGACCTAAGATGCATAAACCTAGACATATCATACATGCATCTGATTATAAAATGATTAAAGGTGAACCCAAACTTGTTTGGATTCCCAGGTCTAACGTTTGATAATTTTGCAGGGTCGCTCTCACACAAGACCTCGTGAGAGCATATGGTACCTGGACAGCGAATGTTTAAAGCACATGACTAGAGATACTGCTCAATTCATAACACTGGAAGCTAGGAGTGGAGGCAAGGTTACACTTGGAGATAATACCACAAGGAAGGTGGTTGGGACAGGTATGATTGGAAATTTAAAGAATTTTTTCATAGACAATATATTATTGGTTGAAGGCTTAAAACATAATTTGTTAAGTATAAGTCAGCTATGTGATAAGGGTTAATGTGTAAAATTTTTTCCTACTAGCTGCATATTAAGCCTAAATGGTAAAGATGTTTTGAATGGAAAAAGGGTAAACAATGTTTATATGCTAGATTTAAATTGCATTCAAACTCCTACTGCTTTTTGTTTAAAAACGGTATCTGATGAGTCATGGCTTTGGCATAGGAGACTTTTTCATTCTAGCATGAAAAACCTTAGGAGGATTACCCAAAAGAACTTAGTGAGAGATATACCAAAACTAGACTTTACTAAGGACCACCTTTGTGATGCATGTCAATTAGGAAAGTAGGTGAAGTCCTCTTTTCTATCCAATAAGGATCTTAGAACTAGTGAACTATTGGAAATTTTGCATATGGATCTTTTTAGACCAGTTAGAACTGAGAGTCTAGGAGAAAAGATATACGGATTTGTGATTGTAGATGATTATTCAAGATTCAGATGGGTTAGATTTCTGTTTCATAAAAGTGAATCATTTGAAGAATTTAGAAATTTTTTGACTTGATTCAAAGGAAATTAGGGTGTGAAATTATTTCTATTCAAAGTGATTATAGTGGAGAATTTGAAAATGAGAGATTTGAGGAATTTTGTATGGAAAAAGGAATTGATCACAACTTTTTTGCACCTGGAACCCCTCAGCAAAATGGGGTAGTTAAAAGGAAAAATAGAACATTAATAGAAGCAGCCAGAGCAATGTTGGCAGAATACTCTATTCTTAAATATTTTTAGGCTGAGGCGGTTAGCACTGCATGTTTTGTTCTGAATAGGGTAAATGTAAGATCTAAATTGAATAAAACATCCTATGATTTGCTAAAAGGGAGAACACCAAATTTGTCTCATTTGTATGTTTTTGGTTGCAAGGTGTTCATTCATAATAATGAAAAATCTGCCTTAGAAAAATTTGATCCAAAATCAGATGAAGGAATTTTTTATTGGATACTCAAGTGTTGGAAAATCTTATAGAGTATTCAATAGAAGAACTTTAGTAATTGAGGAGACCACATGTTGTATTTGATGGATCTGGAAATATGGAAGAGCTAAATGTTGTAGAAGATGAAATTGAGATTAACTCCCAAAAGATTGATAATTTGAATTTGGAAGAAAATGTGGAAGAAAATTTGGAGATAGAAAATCCTTTGCCTAGAGATTTGAGATTTTCTAAAAATCATCCAAGGGAATTGATTATAGGTGAACCAACTGAGGGTGTAAGGACTAGGCGTGCATTAAATAAAGAAGTCAATCATTCAACCTTCATTTTAACTATAGAACCCACTAATATTGATCAAGCACTTTCTGATGAATTTTGGATTTTGGCCATGCAAGAAGAGTTGAATCAATTTGTAAGAAATAAAGTTTGGGAATTAACTACAAGGCCAAAAGATCAAAGTGTAGTTGAAACTAAGTGGGTATTCAAAAACAAAATGAATGACTCAAGAGTAATCATTAGAAATAAAGCTATATTACTTGCTAAGGGGTATAATCAGATTAGAGGGATTGATTTTGAGGAGACTTTTGCACCTGTAGCTAGACTTGAAGCAATTAGGGTTTTGCTATCCTTTGCCTGTTTTAAAGGTTTCAAATTATTTCAAATGGATGTGAAAAGTGCCTTTTTAAATGGGGTAATTGAAGAGAATGTTTTTGTAGAACAACCTCCAGGTTTTGAAAATTCTAAATACCTAAATCATGTTTTCAAGTTAAAAAAGGCATTATATGGATTAAAACAAGCACCTAGGGCTTGGTATGAGAGGTTGAGCACCTTCTTACTTGAAAGATCATTTGAAAAAGGAAGTGTGGATACAACTCTCTTTTTGAAGAAATGTGGAAAGGATATACTCATTATTCAAATATATGTGGATGATATTATTTTTGGATCTTCAAATAAAAATCTTTGTGATGATTTTTCTAAAATAATGAGTAGTGAATTTGAGATGAGTCTAATGAGAGACTTAAGTTACTTTCTAGGC
The DNA here is from genome assembly GCA_022539455.1 of Dendrobium nobile. NCBI lineage: Eukaryota > Viridiplantae > Streptophyta > Magnoliopsida > Asparagales > Orchidaceae > Dendrobium > Dendrobium nobile. Next base: position 54,678,219 of record CM039735.1, on the reverse strand, counting down.
TTTAGCATTAAGCAAATTGAGCAAGGTACATTTTTAAAGTCAAAATATATTAAGGACTTCCTCAAAAAGTATGAAATGGACAATGCTAAACCTGTTAGTACTCCAATGAGTTCCTCGGTTCAGTTAGATAAGGACCTAAAGGGAAAATCTATTGATCAAAAGAAATTTAGAGGAATAATTGGATCTTTACTTTATTTTACTGCTAGCCAGCCCGATATCATGTTTAATGTTTGCTTATGTGCTAGATTTCAATCAGATCCAAAAGAATCACATTTGACAGCAGTGAAAAGGATTTTAAGATATCTGTTAGGAATTCAGAATTTAGGAATTTGGTATCCTAAGTTTAGCTCTTCATTTGAAATAATTGGTTATTCAGATTCTGACATTACAGATTATAGAGTGGATAGAAAAAGCACTTTTGAAACATGTTTATTTATTGGAAATTCATTAGTTTTATGGTCTAGTAAAAAACAAAATTTAGTAGCTCTATCTACTGCAGAAGCTGAATACATTGCATTAGGAAGTTGTGGCACAATTACTTTTGTTGAAACAACAGCTGATTGATTTAGGATTAACTATAGGCACTATACCAGTTTATTGTGATAACACTAGTGCTATTTGCATTTCAAAAAATCCTATTCAATATTCAAGAACCAAACACATAGACATAAGGCATCATTTCATAAGGGATCATGTATCCAATGGAGAAATTGAACTCATTCATGTTACAACTGAAAATCAACTTGCAGACATTTTTACAAAACCTTTAGCCTTTGATATTTTTAGTGCATTAAGAACAAGGCTTGGTGTGATTGATTTAAATGCTTAAATAAAAATGTTCTTGAAACATTGATGTTTATTTATTAATTAAATGTTTTTATGTGTTTAGGATTTTGTTTGTGTGATTTTTCCTTTTAGAGTCTGCGCTTCTTCGTTATTTTTTGTATTTATTTTGTTTTGTTTTATTTTTGAAGTGTAGTTTTTGTTTGAGTGCAATTTTTTTTAGGTTATTATCATCTGGGATGAAATATTTTTGTACGGAACAATTTGTGTAGTGTGACAAACTATCGAATTTTGAACCGTTTGAGTGCAATTTTTAATGTACTTCGTCTATACGATCGTCACGATCATCCGGGATGAAATATTTTTCAAACGACGGGACGAATGAATGAAACAGTTGAATGGATAAGGTAGTTTTTAATATGAACTTCATCCGTACGAACCTTTGGTTCGTCTGGACGAATACATGTCGGTTCGATGTAGGGGACGGTTTCAACTGCCATTAAAATGATATTAGTTCTGATCGTCCTGCGACGAACACGTGTTTGTCTGTACGATCAGACTGGTCAAAAGTTTGTACGAAAGGATGCTTCGTAAGTCGCATTGATTATGAAAAGTCATTTCATTCTGATCATATTAGATCATCTGTACGAAATATTTTCGTACGGGACGATAAAAAATTTTGTACTGGATGAATTTTTTTTGTCTGGTACGAACGAATCATTTTCAATATATAGGCGGTCTTTTCAACTCAATTGTCACTCTCTAAACATCACTTTCAACTCCTTTCTTACCCTAAATTATTTTCAAATGGCCAGTTCAAGCAAGCGTCAAAAGGTCTTAGTCAAGTAACGACAAAGGAATTCATCCGAAAATTTTCTGTTGAAAGCAAATGAGGATTCTTTTCCTAGATTTGCTTCTGCCAAAATCACTCCTTCCCGAATTTTAATTCAAGAAGATATTGCCTTTCAAGTAATGCCTTTATTTGCTTTGACTTAGTTTCACTTTATCCTTACTCTGGTCCACCTCTATAACAAAGAAACATTCCACTACTTTCTAGCAAATATGTCCTTCAATTCTGACCACTCTGTGATTCGCTCCTTTGTTTTCAAACAGAAAATTGAAATCACTAAACATGACTTAGGAGCTTTTCTAAATTTAAGAACTGAGGGGAGTAGAGCCCATACCTTAATCACCAATGATACATATAAATGGTATAAAATCAATAGGGTGATTAGAGGAAATGGTTTAACTGAGCATGTGGCTAGGGTATCTGGTCTTGTCTGGAATGCACGCATCATCTAGCATGTTCTTAAAACTTCAATCATTCCAAAAGCTGGTGATAGAGTCAATATTACCCCCTTCTTTCCATGGTGACCTTCTTAATCATGAGCAATAAACTTATAGATGAAGCCCAACTTATTCTTGACTATCTTTATGGGCTTTTTGAAATTGGCCATGCAAAATAAAAAAGAAAGAAGAATATTGCTTTAGGACACTTAGTTTCCTACGTTTTGCAAAAGAAGTATAACTTGGTTCATCCTGATCAAGAATATGAAGAATCACTCTATTACAATGACAGATCATTTAGAGCGATCTTCAAGGAGGAATCAGGAAAAGCACATGTCATAAGTGATACAGAAGAAGAGCTAGAAGGTGCACCTGCTCCTGCTAATGAACCAAATTATCAGGATTTGGTTCAAAGATTTTATTAGTTAGAGACTCATTTTGATCAATGCTTTGATAAAATTGAGACACATTTACAGTAGCAGTCTGCTCAATATCAACATGACATGGGTTATACGAGGGAGCAAATGAATGATATTAGTACCAATGTACTTATGATGAGTACATACTTTAACCTCTTTGGTGGTGCTCCTCCTCCTCCTCCAGATCAGGGACCGTTTGAGTGATTGTTGCACTTGATGTTTTGTGTTTATATTGTTATTGTTTATGTGTTAGTTGTTGTTTGCTTTTAGTAGTTCGATGTATTTCTTCTTTATTTTAGTTATTGTATTTATATCTTGATGAATCCTTGTAATATTTAAAATGATATCAATATAAGTTTTTGTGTTTTGATTTGAATTTACTTTTGAAATGTTTTTTAGACTTTATGTAAATCATCAGATTTTTAATCTTAATTGTGCTATAACCTGAATTGTAAGAAAAATTAAATTCATTAGAAAATCTAATTATTCTAAGTTTAAGTTTTGCTTAAATCTTGATATTATTAGGATTTTTAATTTCATGTCTCTTCTTTAGATTGTGTTATTGTTAATATTATTATTGTAATTGCGATATTTTCTTATTTTATATTTCATTTATCAATCATTATTTATGTACTTAGAAAGATTTGAAATTTTAGATTATTATTTTTGGAAAGAATAAAATAACTCTTGCAAATTGTGTAAAAGTACAATAAAAAATCAAAAGGAATGCGCAAAAGTTCACAATGTGAAAAAGAGGCATAAAATAAGCCCAAAGTAAAAATGATGCACAAAAATGTGCCACAACTATGAAAAAGATGCGCAAAGCGCCACATGTGGTAGTTATTTATTTCCAAACTCTTTTAATCTCTTAATTCAAATTGATCTTATGTTCAATTATAATTGATATTGAAATTTGAAATATACAATTTTTTTATTCATTCTTATTGCAATGATTTTCTCTATCTTAGTGTCTAAACTGACTCATGTCTTTGATAAATTCTTTTTATTATCTATGTTATATCACTTCTTAAATTGTATGAATTTTTCTGATTTGTCTAATATTTTAATTTTATTTGTATACATTATTTCAATCACTTTCAAGGTTAAATTGTCAAATGATTTTCATATTTTTACTTACATTTCAAGTATTTTTCTTCTTCACTTTTTGATGTTGTCAAAAAGGGGGAGAAATTGTTTGTTATGTCTTATGTATTTATGTCAAGTGTATTTTTTTTTAATTTTTTATTTATTTGTTTTATCGTATGTTTTCGTATGTATGTTTGATTATTTTTGTTTTGTCTTTTGTGTTGTTTAAAAATTAATTTTTTTTAATTCAATTCCCTCCTTATTTTCATGAATTCATCAATTCAGGGAGAGTTTAGGACATCTTTAGAATTTGAAATCCTATAAATAATTATTATTTTGCCATCATAGAAAAGGGGGAGATTGTTAAGAGAGTTGCTACTAGCATGTTTTACATTCTTGCAACTTATATAGTTTAGATGATTCCAAATATTATTATTTTATGTGTAGTTATCTCCTAGCACTTTTTGGAAGATTTATTTTTGCTCTTGTGTGTACTAATATTTCAAGAAAATTGAACTCCAAACTATGAAGACTTCAAATCGAATTCAGCATATAATCCTTTGCAAATTGAAGCTTTAAATTATTTTTTGAATTGAGAAGGAGTGATTGTAATTGAGTGGATATAAACACACACACACACTTAAGGAGATCTTACAAAATTTGGACTGATCGTACGGGATGATCAGGTCAGTTATCTGCTCGTAGGAGCAATGGAATGAATAGGAGTTGAGGAAATTTTTCTAAGTCCTGATCGTCCAGGACGAAATTATTTTTGTCCCAGGATGAGTTGGGCTCTGTAAAAATTTCGTCCAGATGAAATTTATAATCGTGCCAGGACAAATTCTTCTCTGTAAAAATTTCGTCCAAACGAAATTCAAATCATTCCAGGAAGAATTCTTCTCTGTAAAAATTTCGTTCAGACGAAATTCATTATCATGCCAGGACGAGTTGCTCTCTATAAAAATTTCATCCGGACGAAGTCCTGTTCGACCCAGGACGATGTGAACCGACTTACCAAAGTTGGTTACGTCCTGTAGTTATTTGGGATTTGACCTATGGTATAGCTGATCGTACTGGACGAACCCAGTTCGTACGGGACGATGATCATGTATGAACATAGTTCATACCAATAATCATTAGGATCGTTTCCGACACTTTAAGTAAAATCGTCCAGGATGATCCACGATCGTACGGGATGATTCATTTCGTGTTGACTTGAAAAATTTGCAGTTTTAGTCAATTTTTTTTGTCTCTCTTATATATAGTCCAATTTAGACTGCCACCCAATCTTTTTGCTCATTGATCTTCATGCTAATTGAAAGAAGAGTTAAGGAGAGAGTGTGAGAGTGCATTCAAAGGAGGATTCCTACCACTGGAGTGTGAAGGCTTCGCTTGGTGTTCAAAGGTAAGAATCTCTATTTGTGATTTGGGATTACTTCACTCTTTTTTTTCTTCCTTCTAGAATTCTTGTGAGAAGATCTGTCAAGGAGATCCAGTTCTCTACCGACACTTGGAGAATGTGAACAGCCGCGGGTTCTCTGCTCACACTAGGAGAGTGTGAAAGGACGAAGGGTTCTCTGCCCACACTGGGAGAGTGTGAAAGAACGAAGGGTTCTCTTCCCACACTAGGAGAGTGTGAAAGGACGAACACTTCTCTGCTAGCACTGGGGATAGTGTAAAAGGAAGATAGTTCTCTGCCGCACCGGGTAGTGGTGAAAAGAGTTTTGTAAAGGCTTCTCCGCCTTGATGTGGGTGCAAAAGGAGAGTCATTAGTGGTATTAGGTTAACAACCTAATTCATTGTGAACGATTCTCAACAGATATTAGCAACATTATCTTCATGATTAAGATTAGAGCAAGAGACATCCTCAACCATAACAGATTTATTAGTATTTAAAGAGCAATTAATAGATGGCACAACATCAGCAATAACATTTAAAGATGAGAAAACATTTAACCCTTCACCACCCTTAGATGTCCTATCCAAAATACAAGTACTAATGGCTTGTTCAAGAGGAATAGCCTCCAAAGAGGTGGGATGAATAACAAGAATAGTTAACGAGTCATTATGTAACAATTAAGGATCATCAACCTTAGATGAAAGCACATCAACCATCTTAGAATTATGACCTTCATTCTCAATACCCTGCAAGTTAATATTCTCATTAGCTACATCCTATTGAGATTGTTTGGTTACAATTTTTTCTTTGCGTAAGTGAGGGTGCAACCTAAAACATTCATTAAATCCATGACCATGCATTTTACAATGAGAACAAAAAATAGGAAAATTTTTAAAATAAACTTTTTGGAAGTAACCATTTATCTCAAAGCCTAACAACACCTCACCAGGGTGTTTCTTAGAAACATAAAATTTCACTAGCACCCGAGCAACAGAGGGCCAAGAAACAGATGCCGTGGCTTGATCAGTTCGTAGTGGTCATCCAAATATTGAAGCAAGCTAAAATAGAATTTACGAATTGAAAAAATGTAGTCTCAAATTAGGGAAAGATATCGAAACTGGCGCTATAGAAGATTCCTCCTTCACATCAAAGTTTAGAGTCCATTTGAGAAGGTGCATTTGATTTCCTTGAATATGTAAGATTTTTGCACAAAGATCCTACTATAATAAAGATCGTTGGATAATTGTATCGCAACATGGCGCGGATTTAATAGACCGACATGAAATGAACCAGTCAACTTCAAGCTAACAAAAAACTTACGGATAATGTCAAGATTCGGGTGCATCAAAGCAAATTTACCAATCAAAGTAAGAGCAAAAGGAGCAGCTAACTGGGAAACCACAGAGTCATCTAAAAGAAGTGCCGGACAACCCTTAAAATTTGAATGCACAAAGTTAAGCTTAGAAGCAGAAGCAGAGGAGCTGAAAATAATCTCCTTAAAGGAATGAGAATGACTATTAAATGAAGAAACATTCGAGAGGGAAAGATGACGACGGACTCATCATCTCCCAAACTAAAAAACTGAAATAAAACTCAAACTAAGGAAGCGTAGATCCACGATAAAGCTCGCGGGAAAGAACTAAAATAAAAAAACCAAACCAGAACGCCAGAGATCCATCAAAAATGAGCTCCCATGGAGGAACCCTAAATTGCCTCAGAGTCACCAGAGAAAACGAGAGCTCAGTCACGCTGAATTTGATTACAATCATATTATATGATTTCTTATACATAAAAATTGGGTTAACAGCTAATTGAGTAATTAATATTAAAAAAATTTATCATATTGTATGATAAAGAACATATTGTACAATTTATTTCCATCAAGAAAGCCTAGCCACTAGATAATTTAAGTAAGTATTTTATAAAATTGATTTTGTACTAATTATATTGTACAATCCTAATCATATTATATGATATTTAAAATCTTGCTTAAATTATCGCTATGATTAGTTAACAAAATAAAGGTTTAGTAAATATGGCTAATTATGTTGTATGACGAAGAACATATCGTATGATTGACATAGTTGAAATTTAGTCACCCAAATATCGTACCAGATGAAAACCTTGATTTTTGAACTAATCATATAGTATGTTGTTAACCCTTGATATTTGAACTTAATATAATGTACAATGTTAGTTGTATTAGATGATAGACAAAAATAATTTCCAATCATCCTAGTAATGGTTTTGTATGAGAAGAGTTAATTTGAACTAGTCATATCGTACAAACTTACAAATGCAATGTATGATAAGTATGAAGAATTTAAGTAGTTTGTCTAAATGACTATTCGAGCATACTACACAAACCTTTATTTATTAACTAATTATATTGTACAAACCCATATCGTATAACATGAATAGAGACAAACTAATTGAAAATTTTAGATTTTTTGAAGCCTTTTACTTAAGAAAGTCAATGACATATTTTAAAAAGACTTTTGGATATTGAAGGAAAACTGAGGGAGAATTATCTAGAGAGCTTTAGGCATAGAGAGGGAGAAGGTGAGATTGTGCGTAAGAGACAAGGAGTGTTTTGGGTGTTCACATGGTTGCTCAAGGCAAGCCTGCACCTTATTTCCTCTAGTTTTCATGGTGAGTTCTTCGAGATGATTTGGGAGAGAAACTTAAAAGTTAGGGTTAAGGATTCTCTACCTTCACTATAAGCATGAAAAAAGATTGATTTTTCTCTACCAACACTAGGAGGGCAAGAAAGAGTTCATGGGTACTATTCCTTCACTAGGAGGGTGATAAAAGATTAAAGGTTTGATGCCGTGACTAGGAGGGTGAAATAGTTTTTGATTCTCCTGCACACCGGGTTTGGTGAAAGTAAATTTTGTAAGGGCTTCTTTGCCTTATTATGGAGGCAAATGAAGAGTCACTATAGTTTTAGTGCAATTCCCAAAGAGGAGGACTCCATGGAGTGGATGTAGGTCAAGGATGACTAAACCACAATAAAATTTTTATTGTGTTTTTACTAATTTTCTCTTTTCTACATTTAAGTTTTTGCACTTTAAATTTCCTACATTAATTTTATTTATCATTTTAAATTATATTGTTTAATTTGTGTTAGAAAGTAACTTCGTATTTCTCTTAATGTTTTTGTGCTTCAAAATTTAAATAAAACTATTATAAAGTTTTAAATTGCTTTCTCTTGTGTTAGTCACTCATCTAATTTTTTTTTAAGTTCTTATCCTACATAAGACAAAAAGAAGTGTTTTTTGAAATTACTAAACGACAAGAGGGGGGGTGAATTGTAAAAATCTTTTTCTTAACAAAAGTAACCCTAAACAAGAGTTCTACCTTTTTTGTTGTTTTTGGAAATTTTATAACAAAATTTTAAGCAAGTTTTCTTCAACAAAATTTCACCATGCAATAGTTATGAAAATTAAATGCAAGTAAAAAGTAAATGACAATAAGGAAAAAACACACCAAGAATTTTATAGTGGTTCGGTCAAAATATGACCTACGTCCACTCCCCGGAGTCCTCCACTCCGGGATTTTCACTATCAAAATAGTTCTCCTTTTGCCCCCCTCGGCAAGGCGGAGAAGCCTTTACAAACCTCCCTTTCACCAACCCGGCATGGCAGAGTGCCAAACTCTATTTTCGCCCTCCTGGCGACGGCAGAGAACCTTCTCGTTTTTCTCCCTCCTGGAGAAGGCAGAGAACCTTGAGGTAACGGATGTAGACGAGCCTTTCCCTTGGAGATCCTCCCTCAAATCCTTCTAGGGCCATAGGAGGAGCAAGATGAAGCAAGCTCGGAGCAACCATGTGATATCCCTCACACTTCTTCTCCCTCACAACGCTCACCTCCTCCTTCCTCTCTCAACCCTCAAGAACTTCTCTAGAGTTTTCTCCCTTGGAATCCCGCTCTAACCAAGTTCACCCCCTCTGAAAATCTTACTGAAAAAGGACTTGATTGATATCTAAAAAAGGCTCCAAAAACCCTCTGATTTCAAAAGTAGCCGTTACTATTCGTACAGTACGATTCATCATCGTACAGTACGATCTTTATAAATAGACGTCGTCCTGGTACGAAGATGTACAAACAGTTCAAAAATAATTCGTACTGTACAATATTATATCGTACGGTACGATCAAACAAGATACTATTCGTACAGGACGATGGTTTGGATGATCCGATGTCGTCTCTGTTCATCGTATGGTACGATTAATATCGTACAGTATGATGTGACAAAAACCAAGAGATCGTCCAGGATGATATCCGGGACGATCATACTTCGTCTCTGTTCATCGTATGGTACGATCTGGTTCGTACAGTACGATGTTCAAAATTTAATTAGGCCTGGATTTCATGCACTAATCACGGGTTAATTTAAGTAAGTATTAAAAACAGATCGTACAGTATGAACAAGTTCGTACAGTACGAACGGTGCAAAATCACCCACTTAAACTAAACAACGGCTAGGGTTTTGGATCAGAACATATCGTACAGTACGAATGTGTTCGTACAGTACGATTTATTCACAGAATCATCCACATAGCCTGGATCGTACGGTACGAATTATAATCGTACAGTATGATCTCCAGAGAAAAATTTTTATTACATTTTGCAGTTAAAAAATAACTCTCCCCCTGTGTGTGTGCATGGTTGCTCTTACTCATGCATTTTGTGGCCAGACTCAATAAAGTAAAAACAAAATAAATAGAAAAGTACAATGTTTGACTCATACTCCTAATCTACCCGGTCTTGAGTCTTCCTTTCATCCTGAGTCACTTGTGATCTTCCTGAAATGTTAGTACTCAAGGACAATAGTAAATAAAATAGTAATCAATGAAAAGTTGTTCCAAAACACTCATTATTTGGCATCATCAAAATCTCAAACTTGGGGTCATGGGTTGCAACATTTTTATCATAGTATTTTTAAAGTACAAATTCACCCCCCCTCATGGCATGCATAGGGATTATTTAATGAGTTATTATAACCTCCCCAAACTTCTAAGTGGTATAAGAATGGCTCTTGGAATTCATGATTTTAATTTAAATCTCCAATTAAAGATCTTTTGGTCCATTGTTATAATAAAAATATTGCATAAGGTTATTCTATTACCCATCCATCTCTGTTCAAAAATATTCCTTTTAATATTTGAAAATTTTGCATGTTAACATTTCTGAAATCTATTATTTTAGAATTTGACATATGATTCAAATTGGGTTTTCACTTCCATCTCGAATAGTTAATGGAGTAAAATTGATGTCTATTTACTTAATGAATTCATAAGGATAGAGAACTCACTCAATTAAAAGCAAAATGTTTGAATAATTTTTTCTGTGACTTGAAATCTGAAGATTATATGAGAGTGTCTACATGTAGTATGAGAAAGGAAATATGTGATAAAATGTGCATCACATATGAGGAAAATTGTAAAGTTAAAAGGTCTAGGCTGAACATTCTACTAAAAGACTATGAAGTATTTCACGTGAAACCTAGTAAGACTATATCTGAAATGTACACTAGATTCGCTCATATAGTGACATCCCAGCATACATTTGGTATAGAACTTTTTAATTCTAAAAAAATTAACCAAATTCAATGTGATCTATCTAGTTCTTATGATGCCAAGGTCCTGTAATTTCTTAATCCAAAAATTTAAATGTGTATTAGATTGATAACTTCCTTGGCTCGCTCAATGCATACAAGCAAGGCCTGAGTCAAAAATTACTTTATGCAGATAATAGAAAAAAGGAAAAGACTTTGGCCTTGAAAGCTAATGACTCAAATAGTGACGGCTTCATATGAGGAGGATGACATTACAATGATGCCCCTTAGTTCAAAAATTTCCTAAAAAGAAAGCAGATGCATCATCAACAATAATGGTACAAAGGTAAGAATAATAAAAATTTTAAAGAGCCATCTGATATAATTTGCTTTGAATGCAAGAAACTAAGCCACATGCAAATTAAATGCCCCAACCTAAAAACAAACCGAATCAAGGAGAAGGATAATGGGAAAGAAAACTTAAAAAAGGGGAAGTAATGAACAAAAAGTATTTTGGGTTGACTTTGACTCAGAATCATCTAAACTAGATATCCAATTTGATAATAATAATCTCAATTAGTCAGATAAAGATTATAAATTGGTTGAAAAATCTATCTCATGGTTAATGAAAATATTAATCACTCTGATCATGATGAAATTGTCAACTATCTTATGATAAACTATTTATCATATCTAAAAAAAATTATGATTTATATATAAAGCTAAAAAAGATGTATGCTAGTTTAAATACCGAATTTTTTTTGCATTACAATCAAAGCATAATTATCTAATAACTGAACATTATGATTTAGAAACTAATCACGTATCTTTACTTATTGAGTTTAATGTAATGAAATAAAAAGCATATTAATATAACCAATGCATATGAATCCTTGGAATCAAAGCATCTTGAGATAGAAAATTAATACTTTTGAGTAGAAAAATGTGCATCTGAACTAAATTGCAATGAGCATGCATTAAAATTAGAAGTTCATGTTTCGAAAGTTTGAATTAGTTCTTAAAATAAAAATTCAATGCACTTGAACAAAATAGAACACCACCTACACTAACATTATGGTATAACCCCAAATCACTACATGCATCATATACCCCTACGAAAACGAACAACCCATAGCATAAACTAGTCAATTCATTCCCTTGGGTTTTGTGTCATTCTTGTTCCAGGCTAGGTCATATAGGCCACAATTGCATAATATACCGTAGGACACGTCTAGTTTGGAGGTCCAAAACACATACACCATAATATAGAATGGAAGCAAATTATTCATCAAGGCATAAGGTGGCACCCATAGTCACTTGGGCTCCCAAATTTAATATCTGATTGACATTATAGGAGTGTTCTCATAAAACGCCTAATGAAAGTACATGGTACCTTGATAGCGGATGCTCAAGGCAATTAACTAGAGATTTAAAGTAGTTCAACATGCTAGGGGCTAGGTTAGGAGGCAAGGTCACATTGGGAGACAACACCAACTGGAAAGTGATGGGATTAGGTATAATTAGAAACTCAAAGAATTTTATCATTGAGAATTTCTTAATTTTTTTTTGAAGAAGCAATGACTGCATTTATAACTAAAAAAAAGGAACAGAGAAGCCTACAAAATACTTCTTACAAATTCCTCCTTTAATAATTTAATAAAGGAGGAACCTTATTGAAGACAATGTCTTCCCAACAAAAGAAAGAAAAAAGAGCATAATTAGAACAAAGATCTGCTAACGTATTACAAGACCTTTCTATACAAATAAAAATCATATAATGAAAATCCTTGATAAAAGAAAAGTCTTCTACTCCTTCTCCACCTTTTTTAATAACCTTCTTTATGAACTTGATGACATTTGCTTTGTCACATTCAATAATGATGCCCATATACTCAAACATCCAATTTTTGATAACATCTTTAATTGCTTTTATAGCTAGTAGCTCCAAATGAGCTATATCCCAATGAACACAAAGAATGCAAAAGCCAAAAGAAACCTACCTTTATGATCTCAAAAAATACCACCTATACCTCGTTTGTAAGACGGTAACAAGGATTCATCTACATTAAGTTTGATCCAATCGAGTGGAGGAGGATGCCAAATATCATTAAATAGCAAATGTTGATTGGAAACCAATCGGCTCGAGTTAAAAAAATTTATGAACATTAGAAACAGATGCATGACTAACTGATTCAGCTTCAATAAACATTGAGCTCCTCTTAGATTTCCCATGAACCAATACATTCCTCTCCTTCCATGTAAAGAACACTGCATTGCAAAATAGATTCACCATAAAGGAATTTTAAAGGTATAGCCACTTACATCTATCTTCAAAAGAATTAAAACGGGACACCAAAGCCACATTTATTTAAATGATGTTACACTTCAATAAGCATCTTGCAATTATTGGCCACATGATCTAAGTCTTCAATCTCGTTATAACCTCTAGGACAAAGGTTATTAGTTTGCAATGTTCTATATGTTAAAAAATGAAAGGTTGGTATGGCATTGTTAAATAATCTTCACCAAAAGTTCTCCACCCGAGCATTGAGCTTAGCCTTCTTTATCCATTTCCAGTACTCCTGTTCATGATGCATTTTCTCCACTAAAGCAGCAGCCAGAGCTGATAAAGATTTCCCATTATTTTTTTTAAATAAGTTCAATCCAGTCTTCATTAAGATTTGAATAAATTTCTATATTATTAATCAATTCCATAAGATCATTACCAAAATTTTTCTTTTATTCTTCAATATCCCATATTACTTTCTAAATGAGATTGCTTACTATTCCTATTCCTTCATTGACATATTTAGACAACATAGTGTTGGCCACATATTTATACATTTATCCAAGACCCGGGTATCTTTAAAGAGTAAAGGGAATCAATGATTAAATTTGAAAAGAGTAAAGGGAATCCAAAATACTCTAATGCTTTCCTCAAAGTCGGCCACCCCATGGAATCATAAGGCTATTCCATATCTATTTTAAAATAGACTAAAACTTTATGGGATTTAGAATACCTGAACTTATGAAATATCTCTTGAGCCAAGAATATAAGATCAGACATAGATCTTCCTTTAAGGAAAGCCACCTGCTCCTTAGAAATTCGTTTTGAAATAATGCAAGTCATTCTGTTTAATAAAACCTTGGCTACTTTTTTGTAAACAGTTCTACATAAGCAGATTGGTCTATAATTGGAAGGAGTAATTGGATTGCTCACTTTGGGAATCAACACTATAAGAGTTTCTTTCCAACTGCACACATTTCAACAGAAGAAAAGAATTGGTGTAAAGCATTCCAAAAAATCATCCTTTATAATGGTCCAATAGCGTTTAATAAGGGAATATGATATGCCATCAATCCCTAGAGCATTGTATCCCCTGATTTGTTTGATCATAATCTCCATCTAATGAGAAGCCTTTGTTTAGTAGCCTTACATCCTCCTCTTCCATACTCCTCCTAGGTCTAGGCCACCCATCCGGAGCATAACTTCTTTCATGCCACTTCCATTTGAAAAATTGGAGTAATACTTCTTCAATTTGATTTTGATCCTCCTCTAGACATCCATCTTCACCTTTAATGCTGAAAATAAAGTTGGAATTTCTTCTTGCACTAGAAAAAGATCGAAAAACGCTTGAATTACAATCACCCTCTACCATCCATTTAACCTTTGCACACTGCCTCCACCAAGTGTTTAAACGATCCAAATTAGAATTTAACTCATTTATTTTGGATTTGAGTGACCAAATCTCTTCAACTAAAAGGCATCCATTATTCTCTTCTTTTAATTGAAGTTCCAAGATTTCTTTCTTAAGGGTATCCTTTTGCTGATTTAAACATTTCATCTTTGCTCTACTCCAATAAAATAAAGACTTCGAAGCTCTATTCATCTTGTAGTTTAGAATTTGAGAAAAGCTTCCATAAGTCTTCCTATTCCAAACATTCCTTACTATTGCAGTAATGGTTGGAAAAGAAGACAAGATATCCTCAAATGTGGTAGAACTTTTAGCCATAGAACAAACTTTAAAAAGATTCAACACAATAGGGAAATGATCCGATGCCACTCCTGGTTGGAAAAGAAGACAAACTTAATGTCGGCGAGTTAACAAAGCATCTGTCAAACCTTTTCTAGGATCCCATCAGCACCAGATTTGTTATTACACTCTGTAAATTTTTGTCCAACAAAACCAACCTCATGAAGGTCATTGCAAGCTATCTTTGGAGATCGTTGTTCTAGAAGGATAATTCTTTGGATTGGTTCAAATTTGTTGAACATTATAGATGGATTGTAATGGTTGGGCTTCTTAGCTTTATTGTTTTTTTTTAATTTTATGTTTTATTTGCATAATGAGATTAAAGTTATGAAGTTTAGGATTCTTACTACTACTTATTTTATTCCTCTTTGGGATCAATGGATACTAACCAACCCTTTGGGTTGTTTTATATTTGGTGTCCCTATTACCCCGATTAGTTTAAAATGAGTAGTGGATCTTATCTTTGTCATGATATTCTACTAT
The DNA here is from genome assembly GCA_022539455.1 of Dendrobium nobile. Taxonomy (NCBI): domain Eukaryota; kingdom Viridiplantae; phylum Streptophyta; class Magnoliopsida; order Asparagales; family Orchidaceae; genus Dendrobium; species Dendrobium nobile. The sequence goes on along the minus strand of CM039735.1, from coordinate 54,663,169 downwards.
TGCAAATATTTCTCTTTTATTAGTTTTTTTCTTTTTAATAAATGTTACATCCCATTTGTCTAGTATCCTTAGTTGTTTTTATTTTTAGGTTGTAATAGATTTTTTATTTTCCTTTTTAATGAAATTTGAATTCTCTCAAAAAAATAAATAGATAAAAAAATAAACAATAAATAATAAAAAGGCAAGTGTTTTCCTCAATTCCTTCTGATTTCATTACGCTTGCATTATTTTATGGGAGATACAATGTTGGCTATCCCTATTCTTGAACCATTGATGGGGACAGTTCATTTTTGGTTTTCATTCATTTTTCCTTGGTTGAAGCCAGTAATGCATTTATCAAGAAGACATTCTATTTTTTATGGCACCTAAAGAAAACTTTCTTATTGTTTAGTTTGCCTTTTATCTGCATCTAAAAATCAACCTTCCATATTCTTCTTGGTAACTCGAGTGTGTCATTTTATTAAGTAAAATATTAATTTTGTCAATTACCACCCTTTATTTTTTCACTCTTAAAGTTTTTAATTTGTTTTTAGATTTTGAGCTTTCTTTAAGGTTTATTATTATTTTTAATATTTTGATATATATTCAGAAAAATTCCATATATATATATATATATATATATATATATATTATATATATATATATATATATATATATATATATATATATATATATATATATATTATCTCATTACTCTAGACGTACTATATATAGACATCAGAATCTTGACCTTTTCAAGATACATGTTGAACCTTTAATGCTATGATTATGAAAGGCTATGAAGCATGGCTAGCTGATGAGTCAGCAAACTGATTCTTTTTAAATAAATTTGATGTCTTCTCGAACATTTTTAATGTAGGATAGTTTGGTTAGATTCTTACTAAATCAATCTATGATTGGATTTTAATTAAAACACATTAAAGAACCACAAACCGTTGGTTTTCAACTTTTAATTTTTCTAAAATTTGTTACTTTTAATGTAAAACATCAAATATATTATTTTAATTGTAAAACATATTTTACTAGACTACAATATTTGAAATTCTACAAGAAAAATAAAGATCAAATGTAAAATTACAACAATAATCAAGATTCAAGCCAGAAAAAGGAATCTAACATGCATCACATTTGACATTTTTGTAAATCTTTTTCTTTTTTTTTTGTTGGATTTGTAACCCTGTCATATCTTATTGGTAAGCTAAGAAATAATTTCTCCTAAGCTTCTATTCATTAATTTACTATTTAGTTATTCATCATAATTATTTTGCTCATTATCTTCTAGCATCAAAAAGTTGTGCAAAACTATTTTACAACTAACATATTTATGAGTGAAAATGTTTTACATTAAAAAAAAAAAAACATACCTTATAAATTGTAATAGAATAAAAATGCAATAGAAAACTAAATAGTTATCAAGCCTTGAATTTATTTCCAAGCTATAGGGTAATTACATACTTATGAAAGAAGGTGTGGAGAAAAATGAGTGAAATTTCTCCCTTGTCAATACAATTGAGATATATAAAACTATTGGTTGTGTCACTCCAGCTCTCTATAATATGATGAATGCTTCTATAAGCATCGCTTATGGTTTATACTATTATACCCATCTCCTTATTTAGCTCAAGGATTTCTTGTCTGATTAATTAATTCCAAGCAATATATTGAAATAACTTTTTACTTCATGATATCTTATTTGATAATGAAGCTGTGAAACTTGGATGTTGACTTCTATGCTCTAAGAGTAAATTAAATTATCTTTACCATATTAATGGTTTTATCTAGTTGCTTTCTCATGAAAACTTCATGTTAACAATTGGATGAAACTATTAACACTATGCTAGTTATGCTAATTATTAGAATTCAAGTTTGCTGATAGACATGAGCGATTAATGCAAACTAGTTATGAAGCTTATGTCTTTAAAAGAATTGATGGAAATGTGGTCTAGCTCTCATATAGTACATGGCCATGAGAGTTGGATCATGTACTACCTCAAATGGTCTTATTTAAGAATTATTAAGTCTTCTACCTGTTTAAAAATGTTAAACTTTACTCCACTAGATTTGGGATGTTATTATGCTTCGCTTGCATATTTCGAACTTTCTTGAGTGGCATTAACATGGTTGTTAATGATACATTCCTTAATTAACTTTAAATTAAGATCAAAGGACTAATTTGGTTTGAGTTTACAAGATAATTATCATTGAAATTTAAAATAAATCGTTAATTTCACTTCCTTAAAAAAAAAAGCTTTGTGATTAGTTTTTGAAGATTTCTTTCAGCTGTAATATTTTTTGGGGTTCAAGTTTCAATTTTAAAATTGCTTCAATTGTTATTGAGGACTTTTAATTATTATATCCATTCATTTAATTTTTTTTATTTTTTATTTGTAGATTGGCATTATCATGCTTAAAGATTATCCACCCAAGAGCACACAGATGGAGTAAACACAAAGGTTGCCAAAATTAGCTATGGCCATCCAGGGGGTGAGCAAGAAGTTAAACTCATCGTAGTCCGAAAACAAAAATCATAAACTCACTTCCATGCCAACCATCAACAAAGAAACAAACAACACTAATTGACCAACATGGGTTAGAAAGGACCACCAATGGTAGCATGCCAAAGAAATAAGCCAAAATAACCAAGAAAAAAACACCCACAACATATTTAGGTCCAAATCCCAAATAAGAATTCATTTATTTCTCGATATACAAACTCTATGCTCGGTACACATTTTTAAATCACCAATATTAGTAATTTAAAGAATACTTAAATCTAAGTTATCCTGAGAATCCAAAACATCCTCAATATCATCATGTTACTGTTCATTCCACATCACCACATTTTCCCCTAATTTATGAGCTAGTTGAGCAACCAAAGCCTCATTTGAAATAACAGATATTGGTACATCAAAAAGAGACACATTAATATTTTTCATGAAACCCACAAAGGAAGCAGGAATGTCCAAAGCCATAGAATCCATGCAACTATAAATAGGAAAATTCTCACCAACATAAGACACACATTCAAGGTTAGATGGGTTCAAAAGGGTAAAATTATTGGAATGCAGTTCGTTGAGGTTTAGGTAACTTCCCAAGAGGATTTAGGATTTGGGGTTCAAGGGGGTTTTAGTGGTCAATTTGTGCAATGGTTGTCAACTTAGCCCATTATAAGGTTCAATATGATCAAAGCATAATCATGAATGATTATTAAATGCCTAATATAGAAGTATATGTCTTGGATTGGGTAATTCAATATTATTTATACATATGAAGGTTTCATATTCAAAAGGATCCATAGGCCAAATGAGATCAACATAAGTCAATAATAGTCTACCAGAGAATCAAATGAGGTTAAATAAATGCAATGATGATTTTGAATATATTCAACTAATTTCCATAAGTTTCTAAGGTTTTCTAATAGAACGTCTCAAATTTTGAACTAATCACCTTTAAAAAACTTTAAATTTCTAAGATTTATCTTAAAATATTAAAATTAAGAAAATTTTAATCATTGTTTTAAATTAGAGTATTCTTAAGGGATTCAACTCTCTTAAAATGTAACTAAACATAAGGATTTACCTTTATGGAGAAACTATAACTTCATATTAAAATAAAACCTATCTTATTCTAATCGGATCTGGGAAAGATCTTTAGGAACATAATCTAAATTCTTGGTGCATCATCCTATTAGCTCCCCATGCTCTCTTGCGATTCCTAGGCAATTTAGGGTTTCTGTTCATGAGCTTTGCTTTCAATCTCCTAGCAAGTTTTTTTGGTGGTTTTTTCATCATTTTTTATCCCTGGTTCTTACTTAGTCCTTCAATAGCTTTCTTTTGAGGTTTTATTTTGTGTGGTTTTGGCTTTGTGAAATGATGACTTCTTCATCTCACCCGTCATCCACTTCATTTATTGATGGTCGTTCTAGGTTATTTGAAGATATTTTAGCTGGCTCTACTTTCTCTTTGACTAAAGTTCAATTTGTTTAAACCTTTTTCAAGGGTTGTCCAGTTTTGATGTTTAATGATGATGTTGTTTCTCAGCTGGCTGCTCCTTTTGCCTTAACTCTAGTTGGCAAATCCTTGCTTTGTCGTCCAAAACTTGATGTCATTCAAAAAAATTTTGTTAACTTGAAGCTTTTGGGCTCCTTTCACATTGGTTTGCTGGATTAGAGGAATGTTGCTATTCAAATTAAGTATGACCTTGATTATAGTTAAATTTTTTCAAGGAAATTGTACTATAATCAAGCTTGTCAAATGCGTCGCCTCAAATGGATGCCAGATTTTGGTGTTAGGGAGGAATCTCCTATTTCTACTATGTGGATCTCTTTTTTGAATCTGAACTTCATTTTTTAATTCCTAAATTTTATTTGGTCTTGAATTTATTTTTGGTAGACCATAACAATCAGATCAAGCTACTGCTTCTATCTTTCATCCATCAGTGGCTCATTTTTTATTTAAACTTGATATTTCTAAGAAAGATCCTAATGAAATTTGGATAGGATCAAAGTTAAATGGTTATTTCCAAAAAGTTCATTTTAAAAACTTACCTATCTTCTATTCTCATTATAAAATTCATGTCCATGGTGTTAATGAATGTTTCCGGTTGCATCCTCATCTTTATAAGAAAAAAGTTCCCTCCAAACAACTGAAAGGAAATGTTGTCATTTCAGCTGATCATGAGCATGTGATTCCAAATTGTGTTGAGGTTGAAGGCGATAGACCCAATTTGCTTGACAATAATGAGGAACTAATATAATCGTTCAGTGTGCATATTGAATCATCCCATGTTATTGTTGATGTCCCTTTCTTTGTTGAGGGAAATAATGTTAGCAATACTACCATCTTAGTTAATAAGTGTGAAAATATGGATGAACAAATGCTTTCCATCACTTCTACTCAAAGTAATGTTATTTTAATTACTACTAGTCCATGTGTTCTTAATAAAAAATTACCTGATATGGAGTTTTTGATGACTAATAATAATTGCACTAATATTGTTTCCTTTCAATCTGTTGTGAATGATCAGGACAATGTGGTGGAAATTAATGCTGGTAATGACATGAAAAGCAAAGGGAATGTGGGGTTTGGAAATTCCTTGGAGGAAGGTGAATTGGCTCTTGTTATAGAAGAAAATGCAGAGCTTGGTCTGAATAGTAAAGAAAGTGTGGAGGATGGTGTTAATTTTGAGGAAGGTTTGCAAAAGGATAATAAGCTTCCCACTGACTCTCATTATCATTATGATGCTTTTACTAATATATAGGATATGGATTTATTTGCTAAATGTTTTGCTAAATATGATAAAGACACTAGCTACATTAAATTTCAAAATAGGGAAGGTAGGAAAAATAAGAACTTTAGTTTATAATCTTCTTAGAACACCCATTTGCAACATAGTTGTTAGATCTATTTTTTATGTTTAATTCAATTATTTGAAATGTTAGGGGCATTGGTTTTCCGTCCTCTCAGTTGAGGGCTAAGAATTTATGTCATACTTATTGATGTTTCTATTCTTATTTTACTTGAACCTCTTATTAATGTCTCTAAATTATTTAATAGTGCTAAATTTTTAGGCTTTATGAATTTTGTTATGAATTTTACTAGCAAAATTTAGGTGTTTTTGGAAGGATCCTATTCATTTTTAACATTATTGGAGATTTTACTTAAGTCATGCATTGTAATGTGAAGTTTTGAATTAGAATTATTATGCATCTTTTATCTATGCTGCATCTTCTTATATTAATAGAAAAGTGCTTTAGGAGTAACTCACTAGATTTCATAGTATCTATAATTTTCCCTTGCTTGTGGGTGGTGATTTTAACACTATTTCTAGTCCCTCTGAGCGTATTAGGGGCTCTAGTCCTATATATCATTCCATGGAGGATTTTAATAATATGGTTATGGATTATAATTTAATTAACATTGGCTTCTCTGGTAATAATTTCACTTGGAAAAGTGGTCATTTATGGAAATGGCTAGATCATGTTTAATTTAATATACCTGGCTTAACTCTTTTCGTTCTATTTCTATTGAGCATCTTAGCTGAATGCTTTTTGATCATTCTCCTTTGTTAATTGGTCTTATGACCAAGCATGTGAATTTTTAGACCCATTTTAGATTTCAAAATATGTGGTTACTTCATGACTCTTTTCTGGATGTGGTTAAGGAAAATAGGTTTGCTCCTTTGCACCATGATAACTCTATTCTTGACATGAAAAAATTTTGGTTTAAATTGAAATGACCAAATCAAATCCTTAATTGGTGGAATCACAATGTTTTTAAAAATATCTTACTAATATCTTAAATGCAGAGATAGAGTTAACTCTATTGAATTTAACTCCCAAATGTCTCCTACTGATGATAATTTTGTTTTACTTAGAGAGTTTGAGTACCTGTTTAAATTACAAGCTTAGGAGAAAGTTTTTTGGAAACAAAAAGTGGTTGTGAAGCATCTTGTTGAAGGTGATAACAACACTGAGAATTTTCATGCTTGGATTAAGATGAAGAATTCCAATAATTCCATTAATAAAATTAACCGTGAGGATGGTTCTATTACTGAGGATGTTGAGGAGATTGCCTTGTTAGCGATTCAGCATTAAATTTTCTCAATAAGGATTTTCCCCTAGGCATATTAAGAACTCCTCTATCTTCTCCAATCTCATCTCTCAAGAGGATATTGACTTCCTTTCTAAACCCCCTCCTTTTGATAAAGTGAAAGAGATTGTTCATGGCATGAATGGTGATTCTGTGGCTAAGCTGGAGGAGTTTAGTACTAAATTCTTTCAGAAAGCGTGGCATATTATTAGTGATGATCTTTACTCTATTATTTTGAAATTTTTTGTTGGGCATGATATTCCTAAATTTTTTTCTTCTACTTCTATTATTCTCATTCCCAAGAGTAATGATGTTAGTACTTGGAATGATTTTAAACCAGTTAGTCTTTGCACCTTTTTTAGTAAGTTAATTTATATAATTATTATGAGTCATTTAACTTATATTCTTCCTAGAATTATCTCCCCCTATCAAATGGTATTTGTTAAAGGGTCGGGCTATCGTTGATAATATCCTATTGGCGCAAGAATTTTGCCAAGATCTGGATGACAGGGTGAGAGGTAGCAATATTATTTTAAAACATGATATTTTTAAGGCTTATGATAATATTAATTGGGACTTTCTTTATAATATTTTACACTTATTTGATTTTAATTCAATTTTTATCAATCTTATCAGAAATTGTATTGAAAGTTCTATTTATCATTATTATTAGTGGCAAAAGCTCTATTTTTTCAATCATCTCATAATTTGAGACATGGTGACCCTATGTCTCCGGCCCATTTCATTATTACGGCCGGGTATCTTTCTAGAGGCATTTCCAACCTCTTTGAGAACCATCCTAGCCTCTATTTTAGAACCTATAGGGGGTTTTCCTATTTCTCATTTATGCTTTCATGATGATTTTATCATTTTTACCTGTGCTTCTCTTAATAAGATTAATAGACTTCCGAACTTCTTTAAAATTTTTGAAATTGTTAGTGGGCTTTCTTTGAACAAGCAGAAATATTATTTCATTACTTTCTATAACATGCCTAATGCTTGTGTTGTAGCTATCAAAATCCTCAATAGTTTTGTGCATGGCCACTTACCAATTAAGTATCTAGGGATCCCTCTTTTTAAGGTAGAAAAAAGTCTTCTCTTTTTGATGATTTGATTATTTCAGTTTAGAATAAGCTTTTTTCCTGGTATTCTAATTTTTTGAGTTTTGGTGATAAGCTTACTCTGATTTAAAGTGTGCTTTGCTCTCTCCCTATTTTTTTTCAAACTCTTCTACCTACTTAGATGGTGTGCAATAGAATTGATAAAATTATTAATAAATTTTTTTGAGAAGGGGCTAATAGCAACTCCAAAATTATATGGTCCTCTTGGGACAAGTGTTATGGTGTGTCGAATGAGGGTGGCATGGGGTGTAAGTGTATTTTTGATTTGGACTATGCCTTTTCATTCAAGTTATGGTATACCTTCCGTCCTAAAGTGAGCTTTTGGGCTAAGTTCATGTATTCCAAGCATTATGTGGGGATGCATCCTACTACTTGCTCCTTTAATAAAGTTGATTCTAAAGTTTGTTAGAGACTTTGCAAGGTTAATTAGGTTGTGGAGCCTCACCTCTTATAGGGGCTTGGTGGTGGGAACATCTTCTTTTGGCAAGATCATTGGTTGGGTAACCAATCCATTGATTTTATCACTAATACTTCTTCTACTACTGTGGTTAAGGTAGATTTTTTCATTACTGATAAATGTTGGGTTTATGATAAACTTATTAATTTGATTCTTGATTTAAATATTCAACAAATTCTGAACCTTCCCTTAAAAATGGATTCAAAGGATCTTTTATTACGTAATTTGTTTAATGCTGGGGTTTTAAGATAAAAGGATGCTTGGCATGTGTTTAGAACTAAGAATGAGGTTACGAATATTTTTTCCATGATTTTGTATAAAAGTATTCCTTTTACTATTACTATCTTTATTTGGTTAATTTTACAAATATTTATTCCTACTAATGATAACTTGATTACATGAGGTTTTATCTTACCATCCAAATGTCAATGTTGTTATCATGTTGAGAATATGCATCATATTTTTTTTGGGTCTTTTAGCTGTTAAAACAGGGATTTATTTTTATGATATTTTCAAATTAAACAACTTTAATGCTAATTTGTTTATTATTACTTTACTTAATTCTTAGTTTGCCAACTCTAAAGGCCATATTAGAAACATTATTCATTCTCTTATTTTGTGGTACTTATGGATGGATAGGAATAACTCCCGTTTTAATGGTATTAGTATGAACTATCATATGATTATAAAAAATATGAAACGCATTATTTTGCGCCCTTTTTCTATTAATCTACTTTCTATCAAGAGCTTTAAGGACTACTACTTTATTTCTGCTTATTTGGGCCTTAGGTTGGATGAGGCTCACCCTATCTTTGAACATAGGTATGTTATTAGGTTAAACCATCTATGAACTATTATAAATTGAATGTTGGTGGTTTTGCTAAAGGTACCATTTTGGGTTGTGGTGGGATCATTAGAGACAGTCAAGGAGTATTATTATGGCTTTCACGAGTCCTTTATAGAATGGCAATGTGCCTTTGCTTAATTCTATTATTTATGGGCTAAGAATTTGTATATCTCTTGATATTTCTGACATTGGGATTAAGGTTGACTATATTATAGTATTCAATGCATTAATAATGCTGAGGATTTGGTCTACAATCTTGTAGTTCTTTATCTGGTTAGGGATGTTAAATAATATATGTTCTTTTTTAATGTTTCCTTCTCTCATGTTTATATGGAGGGTAATTCCTGTGCTAATTGGCTTTCCAATTTTCGATGTAAGTTAGTTTGTTTCACTTATTTTATGGCTGCTAATTTAACTAGCCCATGGCTGCTAATTTAACTAGCCCATTAAAAGGGCTCTGAAGATTGGATAAAATTGGTATTCCTTATGTAAATTGTTAATTTGTTTTTTTTTTTTGGAGTTCATGGGGTTTCTTTGCTTTAGTCTATGTATTTTATATTATCTGGTTCATTTGTGGTTAGCCCCTTTATAGGATTCCCTCTTATTATTTTTCTTTTATGTGGACGCATCCTGGTTGTGTTGCTTAGTTGGTTCCTTCCTGGTGTTTCGGGATAGATCTGGGGCTTTAGGCCTGGTTTTCTTTTGGAGCTTTTCTATGATAGTTTTTGTTGAGCCCTATGGGAATTCTGTGTTGTTAATTTTCATTTAGTGGTTGGTTTTTTTGTTGTCCTGGTGCGTTTTTGAAGCTTATATGGGGTATTTTTTTGTCTATCATGGAGTTTTTTAGTCTATTTTTGGAGGGCTTTAGATGGTCTTTGGTGGGGGCTACTGAGAGTTAGTTTTTATTTTGGTTGTGTAGTGCTTCTTTTCTTCCTGGATGGCTATAAGGATTGAAGGTTGTATGTGCTGGCTTTGCCTCTATGCCTTGTGGGGGCTGATTTTACTCTATTGTATTTTTTGGTTGTTTCCTACTATTTCCCTTCTTATGTTTCCTACTATTTCCCTTGTGGGGGCTTGAGCTGTGATTGCATTGAATCTATTATTAAAGGTTTTCCAAGTTGTTTCTCTCCTACCTCTAGGTGTTATAATGAAACCTGGTTTTGGTTATTTTTATGGCGGTGGGTATCTATGGGAGTAATGGTGGGACTGGGGCTATAATGTTTCTGTTATGATTTTCCCCTATTATGGGGTTGTTGGGTGGTTTCTAGTGGTTTACTATGGTGTCAGGGGCTTTTCTTTGTCTTGGTGTATCTTGTTTTTGATTGTTGGTTTAGGGGTCATTTATGGGTGGGTTGTTGGTGTTGGCATGGGGCTCTTTTATGTTTTGTGCTGGTTATTATTGTGTCCCTCAACTTTCCTTTTATGTTGTTTTACTTTCTATATGGGTTTTTCTTTGATTATGTGTGGGTTTTTGCTTTCTCTGTGAGCTTGTCTTGCTGCAATTTTGAGTTATTTGTCAGCATGTTGATGTTTGAACTGTGTGGTAGGATGGAGCGGCATTTGGATTACCCAAGTGATGAATGCTAGTTTCATTTTATCCTGAGCTCATTCAACCCGTACCCTTATTTAGGTTTAAGTCGTGGTTTGGGTTGGAGTTCTTTATTAGCTTGCATGGCTTGTTCTACTCCTTTATCTTCCTATATTTGTATTTTATGCATTGTTTTTATATCTTGGATCCTTACTATGGTATTTTTTCACATGATTTTATGTATTGGCGGGAGCATCTCTTACTTAACTATGCAAGGGTTTTTGCTCGGAAGCTATATATGGGTAATATCCTTTCTTATTATTCTACTTTTAAGTTAATCAATTTCCATTTATATTTCTCTATTTCTTTGTGCTTTAGTTTTTTGTTTTACAGCCTTTTTTACTTTCCGGAGGGTTTGTTTATGGTTGTAATCAAGATTTTTTATAGAATGATCGTTCTTCATGTTCTTATCAGCAACTTTGTTTTTTGGATGCTTTTTTATAGCATCATTAACATGTTATTAGGTATTCTAGTATTTTGGCTTAGTGGGGACTATCAGCTCGTAGGTTTTCTTTCACTTCATTTTGTAGCTCTTTTGAGCATTAGGGAACTGATAGTCCCTCTTAAGGACTTTGTAATTGCTTTTTTATTTAATGTGTAGGCCCCTCTGCATGTTTTAACAAAAAAAAATCTATAGGAACATATGTATTTATTTAAAGCCATCCTTTTTACTATAAATCAAAGTATAATTACTTCTCATCTGTATCGAGCTGGTTGGAATATTAACCAAGATTTTTTTCAATTTAGTTTTAATATCTCCTTAAGATCCCATAACCCTAACCACCATATGTCTATGCATGGCAAAGTTTTTTTTTAAATCATATATTTGTTCTTCTAGTCCAAAGTTTGTTCTAAATAAACTAAATTAACCATAGAGGATTTAAAAATTGGATTAAGAAATTTACAAAATTATAAATCTACTCTATGACTTATATGGTTTTTAAATTGTCATAATCTTAGAAAAAGATTCTAAATAAACCAGAAATTAAAGATAAATATAAAAAATAACTTCATTGCAATATATAAAAAAAGAGTATATAAAAAGAGTAAGGATAAAAAATACAAAGAAATCCTTCACGAAACAATTATAGACTCCTTACACTCCTTCCTCATTTTTAAAGACTTGTACTAGATTAATAAAACATTAACACATGGCTAGTATACACTAGGAGCAGCCTCACACACACTCCCTCACATATCTCAAAATAACTAATCCCTTTACCTCAACAACAAGATTACTATTTATAGATTTGCAAAAAAGCTAAACTAGCAATGTCAGGCAGAATAGCTAGCATTGATGTCCTATTAAATCAACATGTTAGTTCACAATTCATCTTATTAGTTCTTATATTCAAACATTTCCAATTATCTTTCATCGTAGTGTTGGAGCTATTTTCCACTATACACTTGATCTGGCACTGTAGCGTTCCTTGGGTAGTGCCTCTATTTCAATTATGGATCCAATAACTATGATTTTGATGATAACAAACATTATTATTTCTTTACCTCTACTATTATTGCATGTCTATTTTGTTTTTTCTTACTTACTAACCTTACAGGTCCACAAAGATAACTTGCAATGCAAATAAGCTTAAGATCTGGTAGATTAGGGTTGAGTCTACTTGTAATTTATCTTTTAGTTAAATCTTTAATATGGTAGACCCTAAGCAAAGTAACTTGGCACAAACACACTCAGTGGAAGAAATTTGATGAGTTAGAGTATTTTTCATTTTTTGAACTAATCATAGAGCATGATCTCAAATTATATTGGATGATTAGTTAAAATAAAAACTTGAATTAGGGTATCTATACTAATTAGAAGTAATTAAACTAATCATATTGGATGATCCCCATCATCTAAGACAATTTATTTAGATGATGATAAGCAGCCACAAATATTAATTTAGGTAATTTTTTAATTTTCAATATTTTTTCTGATCGTACAGGGCGATTTAAGACAATCATACCTAATTTAATTTGGTGATTAGGGGAGTAATCATAATTAAATTATTCAATTAGTTCATGCAAGATTATCCACTAGCATCGTATAGGACGATCAAGTATATTTCATAGGACGTTCCCCTATTGTCCATTATGAAAACCATGATTTTCTTCTAATCATCAAGGAGAATTATCTTGGAGATCGAGAGATATTTGCTAGATGATATAAATATTGCCACCCATCATCCGATGTTGTACTGGACGATCAAAACATTATTTTGAACTAATCATCTCAAATGATCATAGGATCATACTAGATGATCTTTTCAAATACTTATATTTATCGTATAGAGCAAAGGAGATCATCCTGGCTGAAAGGGCTATTTTGTACTGATCATACAAGATGACATTATGATCATCCTAGATGATCTTTGACACCAAGTTGAAAATTAGGGCTTTTTTAGGGCTCTTTTATTTAAGCTCATGTACTTGTCCTTTGACATAATCTAGTTTGTGCTGTGGAATTGACCCAAAAGGGGGCTTAGAGATCAAAGAGGGAGCGCTTGAGAGTTAAAGATCCTTATGAGGGGGATTTGTGAGGGATTCATAAAGGTTACCCCAAGCAAGGTGCTCATCATCTTCTAAAAGTTATTATTTTCGTTCATTGGTGGCTCTGAGTGAGATCTTCATAAACATTAGATCTAGGTTCTCTACTTACTTCAAGAGGGAGTAAAAGGATTCCATGGTTCTCTTCCTACTCTAGAAGGGAGTATAAGGATTCTCTAGGTTCTTTTCCTTCACCAGGCAGGTAAAAAAGGATTTCAAGGTTCTTTGCCTACTCTAGGTGGGAGTAAAAGGATTCAAAGTTCTCTGCGTCACCGTGTCAGTGGAAAGATTTTTTAAGGGCTTCTCCACCATGTTATGGGAGATAAATGAGAGTCACTAGAGTTTAGTATAATACTTGGAAAGGGAGTCTCCCCGGAGTGGACATAGTTCAGTTTTGATTGAACCACTATATAATTTTGGGTGTTCTTTCTTATTACTTTTACTGCACTTTTATTTTTGCACTATTTTATGTTTTGTTCTGTGACTGAAAAATCTGATTGTATTATTATTGTTGATAATCTGATTTTATGGTTTAAAATTTTAATGATAACAAACATTTTTGATTTTCTATGACTGCCTTACCTACTAACTTTTTAGGTCCATAAGATCAAGTGCAACTCAAGCTAGCTCAAGATTGGGTAGATTAGGTCTGAGTCAGTTTGTAATTTTTCCTTTTCTGAGTCTATTATAAATGGTGTGGTTCCTGATGCAAAGTGACCTTGCACACACAAACATGGGAGAAAATTTCTTTTTGTTGATTAGAGTTCTCTATTTTGATCACATCATTTCGGGATGATCCAAAAATTGTCCTAGACGATAAGCTAATAATAGAAACCCTAATTAAGCCATCTTAGTTAAGGCAACCTTCATTAAGCACATCATCCTGGACGATATTCATATCGGCCAGGGCGATAGGCTCAAACAAAAAAGAATTAAACACCAGATTTATTTAGGTATTCTTTATTTTTGGACATCATCTAGGACATCGTCCTAGATGATGCAGCATAATTATGCCTAAATTAATCTGGTAATTAAGGAAAATAATTAATTAAGGTTTGATTGCTTTATCATATCAACTGGGACGATTGCAGGATTGTCCGAGATGATCTCTTGGATGATTGATAATGGCCAGCTCCTATTCATGGTGATGTTTTGGACGATTTCCCTCAGATTTGAACTAATCGTCCAGGATGATCGTTAGTTCATCCTGGATGATCAAGTTATTTTTGCATCGTCTAGACATTCTATCAGAGCGATTGTCTGGATGATATTCAAGGAATTGTACTAATCGTATATGATGATATTATATCATCCTAGATGATATGACCAAAAATCTTCTTATCATCCCAAACCGACCTGGCTGATTTAGCAAAATTTACGCTGATTGGCCAGGATGATATCCATATCATCCTGGACGATAATGTTGGTTTATATAAAATAAGAGTTATTATGAAACTCTTCTATTTAAGAGCTCTTATTGTACCCTTTAGAACATCTTTTGCTATTATTCTAACCTGAGAGAGCTAAGAGGAGAGGGATAGCAAGGGAGAGAGAGAGAGAGGATCTTGTAAGGGGGAGTTTATGGAGTTCATAAAGGTTGCTCCAAGTAAGAATTTGTAGTCATCTTCTCTAGTCATCATCCTTAGTTCCTTGGGGGTTCTGGAGAGGTAAACTTCAGTATCTGATCAAGGTTCTCTACCAGGTTTAGGAGGAAGCAAAAGGAGTTGGGTTCTCTGCCTGCTTTAGGAGGAAGCAAAAGGAGTTGAGTTATCTGCCTGCTTCAGGAGGAAGCAAAAAGAGTTGGGTTCTCTACCTACTTTTAGGGGAAGCAAAAGGAGTTATGTTCTCTACCTCACCTAGGTTGGTAGAAAGGAGATTTGTATAAGCTTCTCTTCCTTACTGTGGGGGCAAAAGGAGAGACACTGAGTTTAGTACAATACTCGAAGGGTGCCTCAGGGGAGTGGACATAGGTCATGTTGATCGAACCACTATAAATTTAAGTGTTCTTTATTACTGCTTTCGCATCTAAATTTTGCACTTTGATTTCTATGGTGAATCTTGGTTTTTGTTTTAAGATTGTGTTTTGATCAAAATATTTTTTAAAATACCAATTCACTCCCCTCTTAGTTAGCCTTGGGACTACTTCATAAGGGCTTAACATCCCTAACGAACTTTCTAATGCCATAAGAGCACTTTCAAGTGGTATCAGAGCGGGATTCATCAAATTAAGTTTGAAAACTTTTTGAATTTTGATTCATGGAAAACTGGTAATCATATTACAACAAAAGGATATTCTATTACACGTCCACCTTTATTTGGTAATAATCCTTTTAATTTTTTGAAAACTCGCATGCCTATATTTTTACAATCGCTTGATTATCGTATGTAGATACTTGTTAAAGAAGGTTATACACCACCTTCTCGTGAACTTAATGGCATTAGAATTGAAATTCTTTTCACTGAATGGACTTTTGATGAAAGAGATTTAGCACAACTTAATGAAAAATGATTGAACTATTTTTTTTTTGTGCTTTGAAATCTGAAGATTATATGCGTGTTTCAACTTGTGCTACTAGTAAAGAAATTTGGGATAGATTGTGTGTAACTTATGAAGGAACTAACAAAGTTAAATAATCTTGGTGGAATATTTTATTGCATGACTACATACTTTTTCGTATGAAATCTTTTGAATCAATTTCTGACATGTATACAAGGTTTACTCAAATTGTCACCTCATTGCATGCTTTAGGAAGAGAGTTAACTAATTTTGAAAGGGTTAATAAAATTTTTAGATGCTTTTCTTCTTCTTTTGATGCTAAGATCACTACAATTACTGAATATAAAGATTTGAATACTTATTCGATTGATAACTTACTTGGATCACTCATTGCTTACGAGCAAGTGGTGAATCAGAGAAATCTTAATGCAGGTGAGAAAAAGGAGGAGAAAACTGTGGCACTAAAAGCCAACAACACGGACACTGATTCTTTCAGATTTAAAAATGATGATGTTGACTTCATCACTAGGCAATTCAAAAGCTTTCTAAGGAAGAAGCATAAAGACCATCAGGAATGGAAAAGAGGTAAGGATAGTAAAAATTATATAAGCTCTTTTAATGTTGTTTATTTTGAATGCAGGAAGCTTGGACATTTTAAAGCTGATTGTCCTATACTTAAGGAACACCCAAGCAAGGAGAAGGGTGAGGAGAAACCCAAATACTAGAATTATAAGAAGTAGTACCAAAAAGCATTGTAGGCATATTCTGGATCTGACTGCTCTGAGACTGAAGCAGAGGAGGAAACAATAAACTTGTGCTTAATGGCCGATAAATATCTTGAATAGTCTGACCAAGTAGAGGTATGCCAACCAACCTATTATCAACAGCGGATGCTCACGACACATGATTAGAGATGCCAATCAATTCTCAAAGTTTTTGAAAATAACAAAACATAACTTTAAAAGGAAGCCTCACCACCTAAGTAGATTAGTAAATCCTTTTTCTGGTATTAGATGTTTTTCATGTGGCATGTTAGGACATATTGAACACACTTGCACTATTTACCATTGTACACATTGGGTGTGGAGATCCAAATTACATGATTCACAATATAAAACACATGCATTGTATTCTTCTTTCATAAGAAGGGACCCAAACCTGTTTGGGTTCCTAAATCTGACATTTGATGATTTTGCAGGCTTGCTTTCACTAAAGGCTTCTTGAGAGCACGTGGTACCTAGATAGCGGATGCTCACGACACATGATTAGAGATGTCAATCAATTCATTTTGCTTGAGACCAGGATAGGAGGCACGGTTACTCTAGAAGACAACACCACCAGGAAGGTACTGGGCGCTGGTATAATTGGAAACTCCAAGAACCTTTTGATTGAAAATGTTTTTCTTGTAGATGGACTAAAACACAACTTGCTAAGCATCAGTAAGCTTTGCGATAAGGGTTTTATCATAAAATTTTTGGCTAATACTTGCATTATAAGCTTAAAAAACAATACTATTTTGCAGGGAATGCAGATCAATAATATTTACATGCATGACTTAAATAATATTAAAAGTGCTGCTTCATTTTGCTTAAATTACTATTTATGATTCATGGTTGTGGCACAGAAGATTATGTCATGCCAGTATGAAAACGCTTAGGAGAGTGACCCAGAAAGACCTAGTTAGAGGTACACCCAAACTTAAATTCTCAAAAGACCACCTATATGATGCCTACCAACTAGGAAAGCAAGTTCATTCATCTTTTCACTCCATTAAGGACATTAACGCCTCTAGACCTTTAGAAGTTCTTCACATGGGTTTGTTTGTACCATTAGCACAGCCAGCTTAGGAGGAAAAGTTTATGGTTTTGTGATTGTCGATGACTACTCGAGGTTTACATGGATTAGATTTCTATCACATAAGAATGAGTCTTTTGATGAGTTTAGATGCTTTTCACTTAGATTTAGAAAAAATTAGGTTGTGAGATTTTGATCATGCATAGTGACCATGGGGGAGAGTTTGAAAATGAGAGATTTGGAGACTTCTGTGAGGATAAGGGGATTAGTCACAACTTCTCAGCTCGTAGGACCCCTCAGCAGAACAGGGCAGCTGAAAGGAAGAATCAGACCTTAGTTGAAGCCATTAGAGCCATGCTTGCTGAGTATTCACTTCCAAAATACTTTTGGGCTGAAGTGCTAAATACAGCTTATTATGTGTTGAATAGGATAAATATTAGAGACAAACTTGATAAGATACCATATGAGATCCTTAAGGGTAGGACACCCAATATTTCCCATCTCCATGTCTTTAGTTGTAAGGTTTTCATTCATAATAATGGAAGTCACACTTAGCAAAATTTGACCTAAAATATGATGGAGTGTTCTTAGGATATTCAATTGTGGGAAAATCCTTTAGGATGTTTAATAAGAGGACATTAGTGGTGGAGAAGACAACTCATATAGTATTTGATGAATCTGACCCTAAGAAGTCTAGAGTTGAGGAGGAAGATGAAGTTAAAGAGAATACCGTAGAGTTCAAAATTTGGAGAAGAGGGTAGAGCCCCAAAACACTAAAGGAGTAGGTGAGATTACCCAAGGAGTAGAAAATGTAGATCTGGAGGAAAGGGTTGAACCTGTACCCACCTTGTCTAGAGATTGGAGATATTCTTTGAGTCATCCTAAAGAACTGATCTTAGGAGACCCTTTTAAAAGTATTATAACAAGGCACGGACTTAGGAAGGAAGTGAACCACTCTGCCTTATCTCAATTACTGAATCCACCAACATCAATCAAGCCCTTTCTGATGAGTTTTGGATCTTAGCCATACAAGAGGAGTTAAACCAATTTGTTAAGAATGGACGTTAAGAGTGTCTTTTTAAATGGGGCAATGAAAAAGGTTATTTTTGTAGAGAAACCCCCAGGTTATGAGAGTTCTTAATTTTCAAATCATATTTTCAAATTAAAAAAGGCCTTATATAGATTAAAGCAGGCACCCAGAGCTTGGTATGAGAGGCTTAGCACATTGTTACTAGAGAGGGAGTTTGTTACGGGGAGTGTAGACACCACCCTCTTTCTGAGAAAAGTAGGAGATGATTTACTCATTTTCATTTTTTAGATTTATGATGATGATATACTGTTTGGATCTTCTGATAAAAGGCTATGTGATGATTTTTTTAAAATAATGAGTAATGAGTTTGAGATGAGTATGAAAAAAAAGAGTTGTCCTACTTTTTGGTATTTAGCATAAGACAATTAGATGATGGAATATTTCTAAATCAATCAAAGTATATAAAGGACATCTTGAAGAAGTATGAAATAAATAAAACCAAGCCAATTAATACTCCCATAACCTCTAGTGTTTAGTTGGATAAGGACCCAAATGGAAAGTCTGTTGATCAAAAGAAGTATAGAGGGATGATTTGATCTTTACTTTACCTATCTATTAGCTGACCTGATATAATGTTTAGTATTTGTCTCTGTGCTAGATTTCAAGCTGATCCGAAAGAATCCCACCTGACTGTAGTTAAGAGAATTTTTAGATACATCTTAGGAACCTAAAACTTAGGAATCTAGTATCCTAGGCACAACACTTCTTTTGAGATTATTGGATATTCTGATTCTGATTTTGCAGGTTATAAGGTGCATAGAAATAGCACTTTTAGAACTTGCCAATTCATAGGACAGTCTTTAGTCTCCTGTTCTAGTAGGAAGCAAAACTCTATTACACTTTCCACTGCTGAAGCTGAGTATATTACCTTAGGAAGTTGTGTGGCCCAAGTCCTTTGGTTGAAGTAACAAGTTCTAGATTTTTGATTACCTGTAAGCACAATTTCAATCCTTTGTGATAATACTAGTGCCATTTGTATTTCTAAGAATCCTACCCAACATTTAAGGACCAAGCACATTGACATAAGGCATCACTTTATTATAGACCATATTACCAAAGGAGACATTGAGTTACACCATATGGCAACTGAGAATAAACTAACTGACATCTTTACTAAACCACTGGCCTTTGAATCATTCAACATTTAAGGACCAGATTGGGTGTTGTTGACATAAATGTATAAATTTGATTCTTACTGATTTCTGATTTATTTTCTATTTTTTTCTATTATTTTATTTCAATAGTTTCTCATTGTTTTTTTTTTGTTCTGTATTTGTTTGTTGGTTTTTTTTATATGATTTTTTTTAATCATTGTTGAATTGATATCTTATTCCTTATTTTTGTTTTTGAAAAGTTGTAAGTCAAAGATTATCATCTCTAAATAAGTTAAAGGGGGAAAACACCGTTGATTATTTCCTACTCTCTAACTTCTTTTTGTGGTGGAATTTTCTTTTCTAAATAAAAATCTATCTCATATTAACAACTGAATTTGAAATTGAGATATTTTCAATCTTGCTAGAGTAATCTATTTTATATATATAAAATTCAAAGTCTTTATTTTATCTTCAAATTTTTATAATCTTGTCGTTGAATTTATCATTTTATTTTTTAATTCTATTTTGTGATTCATTCTTCCTTATGTTAGAGTTTTTCTTCTCTAATATCTGGAAGATATAATCACAACTAAGAATTCGTAAGAATTTTGAAAAAGGGATCTAGCTTGCAAAAAAAAAAGAAAGAAAAAAAAGTGGCCAATGATGGCAAAATCAAAAGATGCGTAATGACGCCAAAAAATATACTCAAAGTGTATAAAAAATCATATGTGTAAAGAGCGCCAATCAAATTATCAAGAGGCATAAAATGAGCTCACCAAAACTAAGCTTCTTCTCTTTCAAAATTTTAAAATCTTAGAAGAATTCATGTGTCACTTGATATGTTTCAAAGGCTTGATTTCAGATTTTATGATTATAATTAATTACTTTGATATATTATTGCATAAAATATTTTTTCTAAAACTAAGTCTCGAATAGATTTCTTTTTCTTATCCAATTGATTTTTATGATTTAGATCATTGTTTTCAAAAGACAGTTTCCCTGGAGAGAATTTCGAGTTAAGGCTAATAGGATCGATTGTTTTACCATTTTTTTTTTTTTTTGGATTTCAATGATGTTAACTTAATGATTCTTAGAAATTTTTAATTCAATCATATAAAAAACTTATCATATTCAAGCTTTGATTTTAAAAAAAAACCTTATTTTTTCTTATGGTCTTATCTTTTCATTTTTTTAGTTTGTTTATGTTTTTAGTCTCTGCCTTATTTCTGTTTTACTTTCCTCCTTTTTGTGATGTCAAAAGGGGGAGTAGTTGTACTAGTTTCTTTAATTTTGCTATTGGATAGTTAAAACTGTGTTTGTTTCTTCTCACTATTTCTTTTAAACTGTTATTAAATTGCTTAGATTATTTTTTGGTTTGCCTCCATAAAAAATGGGGAGATTATTGCAAAACTAATTTTATGGATTAGAATTTTGATGATAGCAAATATTCATGATTTTCTACGACTTCCTTACCTCCTAACTTTTCAGGTCCATAAGATCGAGTGTAACTTAAGCCAGCTCAAGATTGGGTAGATTAGGTCTAAGTCAGTTTGTAATTTTTCTTGAGTCTATTGTTAATAGAGTGATTCCTGATGCTAAGTAACCCTGCACAAACATACATGGGAGAAAATTTCTATCTATTGATTAGAGTTCTCTATTTTGATCACATCATCTGGGATGATCCAAAAATCATCCTAGATGAACAGCTAAAAATAGAAACCCTAATTAGGGCATCCTGGTTAAGGAAGCCGTCATTAAGCACATCATCTTAGATGATATTCATATCAGCCGGGATGATAGGCTCAAATCAAAAAGAATCAGTAGCCAGATCTATTTAGTTATTTTTTATTTTTGGACATCATCTTGGATGATGCAACACAATATGTCTAAATTAATTTGGTAATTAAGGAAAGTAATTAAGGTTTGATTGTATGATCACATGCTGGGACGATTGCAGGATCATCCAAGATGATCTCTTGGATGACTGACATCGGCCAGCTCCTATTCAGGGTGATATTCTAGACAATTTCGCTCAGATTTGAACTAATAGCCAGGATGATTGTTAGATCGGCCTAAACGATCAAGCTATTTTTGCATCATCCAGACATTCTTTCAGAGCAATTGTCTTGACGATATTAAAGGAATTATACTAATCGTATAGGATGATATTATATTGGACTGGATGAAACGACCCAATATCTTCTTATCATCCCAAACTAAACAGGCTAATTGAGCGAAATATATGTTGATTGGCCAAGATGATATCAATATCATCCTGGACGATAATGTCAATTTATATAAATAAGAGCTAGTCCGAAACTCTTTTATTTAAGAGCTTTTGTTATACTCTTTAGAACATCTTTTGCTGTTGTTCCAATCTGAGAGAGCTAAGAGGAGAGGGAGAACAAGGGAGAGAGAGAGAGAATCTTGTGAGGGAGTTTGTGAGAGAGTTCACAAAGGTTGCTCCAAGCAAGGATCTGTCGTCATCTTCTCCAGTCATCATCCTTAGTTCCTTGGGGGTTCTAAAGAGGTAAACTTTAGCATCTGTTCAAGGTTCTCTACCTGCTTCATGAGGAAGCAAAAAGAGTTGGGCTCTCTGCCTGCTTCTAGAGGAAGCAAAAG
This sequence comes from Dendrobium nobile, assembly GCA_022539455.1. NCBI lineage: Eukaryota > Viridiplantae > Streptophyta > Magnoliopsida > Asparagales > Orchidaceae > Dendrobium > Dendrobium nobile. The sequence continues at coordinate 54,640,922 of CM039735.1, read as the reverse complement.
GAGTTGGGTTCTCTGTCTGCTTTAGGAGGAAGCAAAAGGAGTTGGGTTCTCTTCTTGCTTCTAGAGTCAGCTAAAGGAGTTGGGTTCTCTGCCTCACCTAGGTTGGGGGAAAGGAGGTCTGTATAGGCTTCTTCGCCTTACTGTGGAGATAAAAGGAGAGACACTGAGTTTATTGCAATACTCGGAGGGCACCTCCGCGGAGTGAACGTAGGTCGTGTTGACCGAACGTCTATAAATTTATGTGTTCTTTATTACTGCTTCCATATTCACTTTCCGCACTTTAATTTTTGTGGTGAATATTTGTTTTTGTTTTAAGATTATATTTTGATCGAAATATTTTTTTAAATACCAATTCACCCCCTGCTTTTTTAGCCTTGGGACTTGTTCATAAGGGCTTAACATCCCTAACGAACTTTCTAGTGTCATCAGAGCACTTTCAATTATCATGAAAATTATGTGTCTTTTATATCAAGGGTTTTTGTGTTTTTTTATTTTAAAATATTCAAAATGTATAAAAAGGTTTCTTTTTTTTTTAAGAATTTTTAAAACTACCAATTCACCCCCTCTAGGTTTGCCTTGGGACTAGTTCTTTAGAGTTTTATGTCCCTCATGAACTTTTAAGTGGTATCAGAGTGGAATTTATAAAATCATGTTTTAAAAAACCTTTGAAATTAGTCCTTTGGAAAATTTTGGAAATGTAACACTGCAGAAGGCTATTCAATTACTAGACCACCTCTATTTTATAATATACATTTTGATTTTTAAAAAACTTACATGTCCACCTTTTTACGTCAATTGATTATTATATGTGGATGCTTGCTATGGAAGGTTATTATGCAACTTTTAAAATAGTAAATGGCATAAAAATTGAAATTCTTTTTGTTAATTGAACTACTGTTGATAGAGATCTTTCATAACTAAATGCTAGGTGTTTGAACTATTTTTTCTGTGCCTTAAAATCTAAAGATTATATGTATGTTTCCACTTGTTCAACTTGAAAAGAAATTTGGAACAAACTATGCATAACATATAAAGGTTCAAACGAAGTTAAACAATCCAGTCCGAATATCCATTTGCATGATTATGAACTTTTTCACATGAAACCTACCAAATAAAATTTTGAGATTTATACTAGGTTTACTCAAATTATTGCATCCCTCCATTCTTTAGGAAGAGAACTTACAAACTTTGAAAAACTCAATAAAATTCTGAGATGTTTACCTTCTTAGTTTTATGGAAAATATACAAGAACTTAATCATATAAGGATTAAAATGTTTATTCAAATAATAACTTACTTGGATCACTAATTGCTTATGAGTAAGGAGTGAACCAAGGACAACTTAATACAGGTGAGAAGAAAAAGAAGAAAATTGTTGCCTTGAAGGATAATGATTCTGACACTGACTCTTCTAATTCTAAAAATGATTACACTATTTTAATAACTAGGAAAATCAAGAACTTCTTAAGGAAAAAACAAAAGCATCATCAAAAGGAATAAAGATAAGAATAATAGGAATTCTAAGGTTTCCACAGTTGTGTTTGTTTTTAATGCAGGAAGCTAGGGCATCTAGAATCTGATTACCCAACTTTGAAAACTCACCCAAGCAAGGAGAAGGATGAAGAAAAGCCTAAGTTCAAGAAGGATAAGAAAAGGATCCAGAAGGCTTTCTAGGCTGACTTAGCATATGACTCCTCTGAAATTGAAGCAGAAGAGGAGGTAACCAACCTGTGATTAATGGTTGATAATCATTTTGATCAATCTGATCAAGAAGAGATATGTGAGATTACTTAAGATTAATTACTTGAAGTTTTTAAAAAAATTAAATACTCATATAGGAAGATGAAAATTTTACATGTTCACTTCAAGTTGATTTTGTAGATATGTAGAAAGAGTATGAAATTCTAATTAAATATCGTTCCACTCAAGATAGCAATCACATGGCTTTATTAGATGAATTTGACTCCTTAAATGAAAAACATCTTGATTTAACTAAAGAGCATGATTTCTTGAAATCATTACATGTTGAATTAGAAAATGCAAATAAGAGCATATGTATTATTTTATCTGACTTAGATAGTAATGATCATGTATTAAAAATATAAAATTTAATTCTTAAACATATAAATAAGGTTTTAGAAGCTAAATTAATTGCTTTTAAAGAAAATAAAAAATCTCCTACACTTAAAGAGTTTCATAATCAATGATATCAGTAGCATCATTTAAACCTAGGAAGACACGCCATTACCTAAATAGATTAGTAAACCCTTTTCTTGGTGTTAGATATTTTTCTTGTGTCATGCTAGGACATATCTCCTATACTTGCACTATTCACCATAGTACACACTGAGTGTGGAGAACTAAAGTTTAAAACTTACAGCATAACCTGCAAGCAATTCATTCTTCTTTCCATAAGATGGGATCCAAACCTATTAATATTCCCAAATCTAACATTTGATGATTTTGTCGGTGAGATCTCACAAAAGGCCTCGTGAAAGCATATGGTACTTAGATAGTGGATGTTTAAGGTATATGACTGGAGATACAAATTAATTCATATTGTTGGAGGCCAGGGAAGCAGGTAAGATAAAACTGGGATATAATACAACTATGAGAGTGGTGGGGTCAAGTATAATTAGTAACTCTAAAAATTTCATCAATAAAAATGTTTTACGAGTAGATGGCATGAAACATAACTTGCTCAACATCGGCCAGCTATATTATAAAGGCTTCAATTTTAAATTTATGTCCACCTGTTATATAATAAGCTTGAATAATAATATTATTTTTTGCATGAAAAAGGATCAACAACGTCTATATACTTGATCTAAATTGCATTAAATATGATACTTCTCATTGCTTAAAACTAATTGCTAATGAATAATTATTATGGCATAGGAGATTATGTCATGCAAGATTAAAAAAACCATAGGAAGATCACCTAAAATGACTTAGTGGTGGAATTCCTAAACTACAGTTCACTAAGGACCACCTGTGTGATGTTTGTCAGTTAGGGAAATGAGTTAAATCCTCCTTCCACTCAATCAAAGACATTATCTTTAGCAAACCCTTAGAAGTCCTTCACATGGATCTCTTTGGACCTATCAGCACTGCAATCTTAGGAGGGAAAGTCTTGGGATATTTAATTATTGATGATTAGTTGAGCTTTACTTGGGTTAGATTTCTTTCGCATAATAGTGAATCATTTGAGGAATATAGATCTTTTTTCACTTGGATTCAGAGGAAGTTAGTTTGTGAAGTTTTAACCATCATAGTGACCATGGTGGGGAAATTGAGAATAAGAAATTTAAAACTTTTTGCATGGAGCAAGGGATAGACTACTTCTTTTCAACTTCTAGGACCCCTCAGCAGAATGGGATAGGTGAAATAAAGGATAGGACCCTAGTAGAAGTTGCTAGAGCCATATTAGTTGAGTACTCACTTCTAAAATACTTATGGGGAAGAAGTGGTGAATATAGCCTATTATGTTCTGAATAGAGTGAATGTTAGATCCAAACTGAATGAGACACTCTATGAAATTTTGAAAGGTAGATCACCCAACCTCTATTACTACCATGTATTTGGATGAAAGTGTTTATTCATAATATTGAGAAGTCTCAACTAGGAAATTTTAACCCAAAATATGATGAAGGAGTGTTCCTAGGGTACTCAAATGTTGAGAAATCCTATGAAGTCTTCAACAAAAGAACACTATTTTTTAAGGAGTCTACTCATATTGCTTTTGATGAATCTAATAATTTTAGAGGGTCTAGGGTACAAGAAGGGGATGTTATAGAAGTTACCCAAGGACTAGATTTTGCAAATCTCGAGGAAAGGATAGAACTGGAAAATACATTGCCTAAAGAATTTAGATATTCTTCAAGTCATCCTCAAGAACTAATCTTAGGAGACCCATCTCAAGGTGTTAGAACTAGGCATAAACCTAGGAAAGAGGTAAACTAGTCTACCTTCATTTTAATGATTGAACCCACCAACCTAAATCAAGCCTTATCTGATGAATTAGGAATCCAAGCCATGTAAGAAGAACTGGATCAATTTGTAAGGAAGGATGTTTGGGAGCTAGTTAAAAAACCTAAGGACCAGAATGTGGTTGGAATTAAATGTTGTTTAAAAATTAAATAAATGATTCTGGAGTAGTTTTGAGGAATAAGGAAGATTAGTGCCTAAGGTGTATAATTAAATTAAAAGGATTAATTTTATGGAGACCGTTGCCCCTGTAGCTAGATTATAATTGCTTATTTTAAGGGATTCAAATTGTACCAAATGGATAAAAAGTGACTTTCTGAATGGGGTGATAAAAGAAGATGTGTATATGTAGGGCTGTAAACAAACAGAGCCGAGCCGAGTATGTGAGTGTTCATGTTTGTGTTCATTTAATATAAGCTTGTTTAAGTTTGGTTCATGTTTGTTCGAGCTTTAGCGTTTGTGTTCAAGTTTGGATCATTTAAATTAAGGAGTGTTCATGTTTGGTTCATGTTCAGTTCATGTTTGTTCATTTAGTGTTTATCGAGCTTGTTCGCAAACATATTTAACGAATTTTTATAACTATCAAACAAACACGTTCATGAACATATCTCTGAACAAATACATTTATAATAAAAGCAATTGTCTATGTAACAAAGGTAATGATTATTTATATTTATTAATTCTATAGTCAAATATTAATTATTTTTATCAAGCTTATTCATGAGTTCAAAATCGAACATGAATCGACCTTTATTGAGCTTCTTCTGATGTTGTTCACGAATGTCGAGCTTGTTCACGAGCTTCAAATGATGTTGTTCGCGAACATAAATGAGCCGAGCACATTAGTGTTCAAGTTTGTTTATTTAAGAATCGAGCATTTAAAATATTGTTTAAGCTTGTTTGTTTAGTTAATTAAACGATCGCAAACGAGCTTTAATCGAACCGAACAACGAGTAACTCGTCGAACGTTTGGTTTGCTTGCAGCCCTATGTATATGTAACAACCCCAAGGCTTTAAAAATTCACATTTTATTATTCATGTGTTCAAATTAAAAAAGGTATTATATCGACTTAAATTAGCACCTAGGGCATGGTATGAAAGACTAAGCACATTCTAACTAGAAAGAACATTTGTTAAGGGGAGCATATACACCACCCTATTTCTATATAAGGTAGGAGATGAATTATTAATTGTTCAAATTTATGTTGATGATATTCTATTTTAATCTTCTGATAAAAGCCTTTGTGATGAGTTTTAAAAAATAATGAGTAAAGAATTTAAGATGACTATGATTGGGAGATCTAACTTACTTTTTGGGGTTTAGAATAAGGTAGAAAATGTTAAAATAGTTGCTATTTGCATGCTTCACATTTTTGCAACTTATGTAGTTTTGATGATTCCAAACATTATTGTTCAAATGTGTAGTTATCTCCTAACAATTTTAGAAGATTTGTATTTGCTCTCGTACGTACTAACATTTCAGGAAAAACGAACTCCCGACTACAAAGACTTCAAATCAAATTCAGAATGAGATACTTTGTAATTTTTGAAGTTTGCATTTCTTTGAAATAAAATTGAAAGGGAGTGATTGTAATTGAGTGAATAAAAACATACAAACACATATGGAGATCATAAAAAAATTTATACTGATCGTACGGGACGATTTAATATCATACAGGACGATCAGACAGTTACCTCCTATAGAGCATATGGATCGAATAGGAACTGCCTTGAAAAACTTTCTAAGTCCTATTCGTCCAGGACGAAAATAATAATTGTCCAGTACGATCTGTTCTCTGTAAAATTTTTGTCCAGACGAAATTAATTATCGTCACAAAACGATTTGGGCTCTGTAAGATTTTCATCCAGACGAAAATAATAATCGTCCAGGATGATCTGTTCTTTGTAAAATTTTCGTCCAGACGAAATTAATTATCGTCACAAAATGATTTGGGCTCTATAAGATTTTCGTCCAGACGAAAATAATAATCGTCCAGGACGATCTGTTCTCTGTAAAATTTTCATCCAGACGAAATTAATTATCGTCAGAAAACGATCTGGGCTCTGTAAAAATTTCATCCGGACGAACCCATTTTCGTCCAGGACGATCCAACCGCTTTAAGACAGTTTTTTCTGCAGTTTCTAGAACCGACCTAAAAATAACCGTTCGTAATGGACGAACCTAGTTCGTACAGGACGATCAGCTTGTACGAAATGATTTCGTACACATATACAATTAGGGTCGTTTTAAAGCATTTAAGTAAAATCGTCCAAGACGATCCATGATCGTACGGGACGATCCACTGCGTACAGAATTGAATACTTGCAGTTTTTGGGCGGTTTTTCTTGTCTTTTGTATAAATAGTCCAAATTAGACGGCCACCCAATCTTTTTGTCATTTGATCTTCGTGCCTCTTGAGAGAATAGCCAAGGAGAGAGTGGACGAGAGCATTCAAGGGAGGATTCCTACCACTGGAGCGAGAAGGCTTCACTTGGATTTCAAAGGTAAGAGTTTCTACTTGTGAATTGGGATTACTTCACTCTTTTCCTTCTTCCTTCTAGATTCTTGTTAGAAGATATTTCAAGGAGATCCGGTCCTCTACCGACACTAGGAGATTATGGAAGGACTAAGGGTTCTCTGCCCACACTAGGAGAGTGTAAAAGGACGAAGGGTTCTCTGCCCACACTAGGAGAGTGTGAAAGGATGAAGGATTCTCTGCCCACACTAGGAGAGTGTGAAAGGAAGAAGGGTTCTCTGCCAACACTGGGGATTGTGTAAAAGGACAGACGGTTCTCTGCCGCACCGGGTTGTGGTGAAAAGAGGGATTTGTAAAGGCTTCTCCGCCTTGCTGTGGGTGCAAAAGGAGAGTCACTATTGGTATTAGTGCAATACTCAGAGGGTACCTCTGGGGAGTGGATGTAGGTCTGGTTTTAGACCGAACCACTATAAATCTGGTGTCATTTACTTTACTGTTTTTACGTTTTCGCACTTTAAATTTTAGTTTTAAAAACTCTGTGGTTGAAAATTATTTTTCTACAAAATTTAAAAGAAATTTTTATTTCGGTTCAATAATTTTTAAAAGGGGACTTAAATTTTTAAACAACCAATTCACCCCCCTCTTGGTAGCCTTGGGACATTAACTTAGGTTTACTAGACTCAATAAGTGGTATCAGAGCTCCGTTTCAAAATCATAAGTTTGAACTACTTTTTGATTAACGTAGATGGCTACTTTCGGAAATCGAAACACACCAGAGGGTTACTCTATCACTAGACCTCCACTGTTTGACAATATTCCTTTTGATTTTTGGAAAACACGCATGTCTACTTTCTTACAGTCACTTGATTATCGCATGTGGATGCTAGTCCAGGATGGCTACACAAAACCAACTAGATTAGTTGATGGAGTTATGGTAGAAATACCTTTTGCAGATTGGACTATAGAAGAACGTGACTTAGCACAATTAAATGTCAAATGTCTAAATAGTTTCTTTTGTGCTTTAAAATCTGAAGACTACATGCGGGTTTCCACTTGCAAAAGCGGAAAGGACATATGGGATAGACTTTGTATAACTTATGAAGGGACAAATAAGGTTAAACAATCAAGGCTCAATATCTTGTTACATGACTATGAATTGTTTCGCATGAAACCTAATGAATCTATTTCCGACATGTACACAAGATTTACACAAATTGTCACTTCTTTGCATGCACTTGGTAGGGAATTAACTAATGCTGAAATGGTTAATAAGATTCTTCGTTGTTACCTACTGCTTATGATGCAAAAATTACTACAATTACAGAGTCTAAAGATTTAAACATTTATTCTATTGACAATCTTCTTGGCTCACTCATTGCTTATGAGCAAGGAATAAGTCAAAGAAAGATTGATGCAGGTGAACCACGAAAGGAGCAGAATATAGCACTAAAAGTGGAAGAGCCAGAGAGTGAACACTCACAACCTGAGGATGAAGATGATATTGCACAGATGACTAGACAATTCAGAAGCTTTTTAAAGAGGAAGCAGAAGAGACGCCAGCAATGGAATAGAGGTAAGTTTAACAGAAATGGCAAGGTTTCTAATGAAGTGATTTGTTATGAATGTAGGAAACCAGGTTATATCAAGACTGATTGCCCAAAACTCAAAGCCACTCCTGATAAGGAGAAGGTGGAGGAGAAACCTATGGTAAAGAAGGGCAAGAAGAAGTTTCAAAGAGCTTTCTAGGCGGACTCAGCTTCAGACTCATCTGAGACGGAAAAAGAAGAGGAAGTCACCAACCTTTGTTTGATGGAAGATAATGTTGAACAATCAGATTAAGAAGAGGTATGTGACTTAACCTATGATGAATTGTTTGAAGTTTCTGAACACATGCATGATGCATATAGGAAAATGAAAAAGATGCATGCTAGTTTAAGTTTAGAATTGGAAGAGCTCAAGAAGGAAAATGAAATCCTTAGGAAAGATCATGCATTAATAGATGACAACCACATGAAACTACTTGATGAATATGATGACTTGAATAAGAATTTTGAAAATCTAAAATCATCCTATGCTGATCTTGAAAAAGATTTTAAAAATTTTAAGGATGAATCTGAGAGGAAAACATATCGAATCAATTATACAAATAGACTCTTGGAAGAAATGAATTCATTTTATAAATTGACAATAAGAGCTTATGAGGATAATAGGATACCCCCCAAAATTGAAGATTTTACAAATCCTAAATATTATTCTAAATGTATGGAATCCCTTAGAAGACAAGCAAATGGAAGAAAACTTAGGAATACTTTTCCTAAAGTTAAATATAATAATTGTGGATTTTTGGGACATATAGCTCACACCTGTACTTTGAAGATGAAATCTAATATGGTGTGGAGACTTAAGATGCATAAACCTAGACATATCATACATGCATCTGATTATAAATTTCTAAAAGGTGAACCCAAACTTGTTTGGGTTCCCAGGTCTAACATTGTTGACCTCATTTTTGTATGAGGTCACTAAAACCCTTCCAGAATCCAGATCCAATCCTAGATCCTAGGATTCACTCTAGACTTTAAGATTCTTTCCTAGAGTCAGACCTTAGGATCCACTCTAGACCTTAGGATCCTTCCTAAAGCCAGACCTTAGGGCCTATTCTAGACCTTAGGATCCTTCTAGAGCCAAAACCTTAGGGCCTACTCTAGAGCTTAGGATTCTTCCATATCCAAATCCTAGAACTCCTCTAGATCCTAGGATCACTCCAACTTCAAACCAATCCACATCCTTGATCAACCTTAACCTCAAATCAATTTCTACTTTTGATTGATTCAAATCTCAAACTCCATTCAATTCAAATCCAAATTAATTCAAGCTTCAAACACATCCAAACTTTGGCCCAATCAACTTGACAATTCAAACTTCAACTTTGACTTTGAGCCTACCCTTGATCTAGCTTTGACCCTTTCCATTCATTAACAATCACCACATGATTGTTAATGATTTGGATACTTCAATATTAATCATTCAAACTTAAAATCCATTCCAAATCCAGAAATCCAAACCCAAATCCCAAATCTTAAGGCCCTGTCCTAAAGGCCTTTTTCATTGAATTTTCAAATACTTTGAAACCTAGTCAAATGACCTCTGATTCAAAGTCTACCACTTGCAAAGTGATAAGACATGTCTCTAGAGGTTACCCCTCAAATTTGAGCCCATTCTAAGGTCTCTAGCCCCAGAATCTAAATCAAAATCTATAGGCTGTAAAACCTTCAAATATTTACAGCCTATGCCACTGGACCTTTGGCCTTGAAGATTTTGACCTTAGAGCTTTCACCAAAGCTTCTAATCAATTCCAGACCATTAATCTTGATATGTTGAGCAGTAAACTGAAACTTTCTGGACTCATTTTAGCCCCTAGTGGTCATGAGCCCAAAGTGACCAAAATACCCCTGTGGGGCTCAAACATGCTTTTTAAACCAAATGAACTCCAAATTGAATGCAATCACTTGCAGCAAGTTTCAAATATCATTTTAAACCTGTTGAATCCAATCCCAGCTCCTAGGTCAATCTGGTTGACCAAGTCAACAGGGTTGACCCAAGAAGACCCTTAAGGGTTCAAATAGGGGTTTTGACCCAATTGACCTCTCTAGACTTGGAGACCACCTCCAATGGCTTCCAAACATCATCCTGAATTTATCCAGCCCAAACTCACCCATTGGGTCAACTTGGTTGACCTAGTCAACATGGTTTGACCCAATGAACCCTTAAGAGCTCAAATGAACCATTTTTACTAATTTAACTATATCAACATCTTCAAACCCTTGAAATCATTCCATTCAATACCTTGAATATTCCTAAACCTATTTGGAGTCAAACCACATTGAGTTTGACTTAGTCAACTCAATGAAACCCATTTGGAATGGCTTAAACCCTTAAGCTCCATTCCAAGCCTTAATCCCCCTTTAGCTTAATTGACTAGTGCATGAGGACTACCTAAGTGCCACCTCACTAACCATTGACTGTGTTGACTGGTCAAACCAGTCAACCTAAGGCTTAGAGAACCATGCCTATAGGTCAAACCAACCTATCAAGCCTTACTTAGCTCAAGCCACACCCATCCAGCCACTTAGAAGGACTCCATGACCTGCTTGGATGCCACATCAGCTCCATTGACCAGTTGACTGGTCAATTTAGTCAAACCAAGGGCTTAAACCCTTTTAAAAGGTCTTAATCAACCTTTTAGACCTTTTTCCCTGATTTAACTCCCCAAGGCCGACCCCTTAATGTCCAAAAGCTCACTTGGAGCTCTCCTAACCAGGCTCAGGGTCTGGTTTAGCCTTAAATGGCAATGTCTCCTCCACTCATCCCAAGTCCACCCAATAGGAGCTTGGCTTGTCCAGCCCTTTCCGCAGCCTTCCAGCTTTCCCAGGGACAGGTGGCATCATCTGGAGAGCCCCTGCATCGATCCTAGCCATCCAATCTAGCCCAGCTCGTTTGAATAGGGAGAAAGGCAACTTTTGAGGATGATTGATCAAAGCAGCCTCTCTCACTAACCCTAGCCTCCCAGATCGAACTCTTAGTTCGTTTTGAATCTCCAGGGCCTCCTCTACCTTCCCACTACAAAACCCAGGTGGTTGCACGTCACCGGCGGCGAGTTCTCCGGCGAAACCACCACCTAGACCGTCTCAAGCCCATAGCAGCCGGTCCAGACGCGTTCGAGCTTGGATTTTCGCTGGGAATCTTCACTTGGACAATCTACAAGCTCAACCATCCAGAAATTTTGAAGATCTAACGGTATAACTCCCTAAAACCCTAGATCTAGGTCACATTAGTTAGGTCTAAATAGCTTTACGCTTTTAGGGTTTTAGCTAAAACAAACTATTCCCCATGATTTCTGTTCATGTCCTTAATCTATGTTTAAAATTTTAAGTGAAATGATTGATCCGATCGAGAGAACGAAGCGAAATATGTTTTCTAGGGCGTCACTCACGGTCTCCGGCGAGTGTACGTTTTCTGGACCGTTGATCGTTCGATCAACGGTCCAGATCGAGCCTTTCCGCGGTTTGATCCGACCGCGCATTCGATCTCTCGTTCGATCAGTCGTCCGGCGAGATCAGGGCCGTCCATTCGGAACAGCGGGATCGAATCTCCGCCGTTTGATCCTCTCCTGCTGAGATCAAACCGCGGGATCTGATCTCAGCCGTTGGATCGAACCCGCGGTTAATCCAACGGCTACTACGAGCCGCTGACGTGGTTAAGTGAAAACCGCGTGAAACGGCCAGCGGCCGACGCGTGTCCCCGCCGCCGCGCGGTTTCGATCCCACGAATCCGAGCGTGCCGCGTGTCTGACCGCCGCCATTTGATTAAGGAAAATGAGTTTTAATTAGTTTTAATTACTGAAACTTTAAAAAATCATAGTAAATTAAATACAAAGCCAAAAATTAAGTATAATATATCAAACTTTTCAGAATTTCATCTAGTTTATTTTAAAAATAAAATCAGTTTATTTTGACTATTATTTTACTGGTAATTTAAGAAATACAGAAACATGTATTTCATTTTTAATTAATTATATATAAATTATTTTTATCTGAAATTTGGCATGCATGTTGTTGAATGCATGGCTGGTCTCCAGAAAAATTTTCAGTATTATTTGAATAGGTTTTGAAGGTATTTTGAATTATTGGAGTATTTTCATCCTTCCTTTATATTTAATTAAATATTAAGTATTTAAAAAATACAAGAAATATATTTTATTATTTCCAAACTTCTATGGAGATCAGTGGATCCTTTAACCCATTAACATGTATTTTGATAATATATTTAATCATTTTATAATATATATATTTCTATTTATATATATATAAATTCATTTATATATTTATGTATTTTAATATATATTTTGAAATTTTATATATATACATGTAAACCCTTAAGTGTTTAAGAGTCATTTGAGATCTTAAAGGTTGATTAAGCATGTTTGAATAGAAATGAAGGGGATGATTAGTGAATAATCATTCCTTGATTATTCACTAATTTTGTCTTAATTATGTTAATTAGTTAATTGCATGTTTAAGGTGCACACACCACTTAGTCTAAGGCTCTCCTAGATTTAGGTGTTGAATGTGTTTATGTGATTCATGCATGCCTTATGTATTGAGTATGAGGGTTAGTTCAAACATTGATTCAAGTCCATCAAAACTAGTGACATATTTAAGGACAATAATTAAGGACTCATGTATAGAAAACTTAGAAAAATTTCAATAATTAGGATTCACCTCCTCTTTAGTTGAAACTTTGAACATTTGAACTTAGTGACATCCTCAGCCCCTAGAGAAATTTTCACTAATTTTTGAGGTCATTAGGTCCCCTAATTAGTTTTCTAAGTCTTAAACCCTTAATTAAGCCTTTAAAACTTCTAAAAAATGTAATAAATCCAATTTAAATCCAAAAATTACATGTAAACCCTCAAACTGACCAGAATTCAGTCCTTAATCTGTGATAATTAAAACCCCTTTAAGTTGACAGCAAGTTAAACCTTAATTGAATTTTGAGTAAAATTGAACATTTAATTAATATAATTAGTTAATTATTATTAAAAATTCCAAAAATTTCCCAAACACTTGGGAGTCTCTCCTTAGGTCATTCTTGACCTTTGGAGAAGATTTCAAGGAGTTGGGATCTCATTTGGAGCAAAATCACAAAAGGGGCCTTTAATTAAGGATTTTCAATAATTCATTAAATAGTCAAAACTTCAAATATTCATAACTAATTCTAGAAAAATCCAAATTACCCAAACTCAATTGCATTCAACTCATATTGATGTCTAGTATTTATTAAAAATGTTAAATTCCAGAAATCTGTGATTTTTTAAAAAGTCAACAAATCGGTCAACTTTAAGTCAAAACTAGTTCAAAACTTCAAACCTTTGTAATAAAATGCAGAAAAATCCAATTTCAACGTACCTACCTTCTAACTGATCGTAGTAAGGTCTAGTATTTTAATAAAATACAAACATTCCAGAATTTGAACTTAATCAAAAAGTCATTTTCAACCCCTTATTTAAATGATTAAAATATTCAAAAATTCATGAAATTCAAAATTATTCCAAAACTCCAGAAAATGTTAGCTTAATGTTTAAAACACTTAACAAATCCTTTAAAACACAACAACCACCCTAAAGTTGAAGTTTATTGGCTGGACTACTCCGGGCTGCGGGGCTAAGTGTCCTAAGGAGGCTGGTTCCTCGAGCCTGGTGGCACAACGCCACGAATGGATTCTAAAGGGTGTCAAACCTTAAAATGGATTAACTTTTTAATTATTTAACATTTTTAAAAGTCTCTAATTCAATTACATTAATTTGGTTTATCGGCTGGACTACTCCGGGCTGCGGGGCTAAGTGTCCTAAGGAGGCTGGTTCCTCGAGCCTGGTGGCACAACGCCACGAATCAATTAATGGCAAACTTAAATTAATCAACTTTAAAAATCAGTAATTAATTCATTTTAATATTAATCCACTCTTTTAATTCCAACCAATTTAAATAACTTAATCAAACCCGATTGCTACTGGGTAACCCAGGCCTACGAGGCTATTAGCTTAGCCCCAAGGAAGGTGAAATAAACTTCACGGCCTCGGTGTGAAACAAAGGTAGTAATCAATTAACTTTTAAAACATGTTTAATTAAAATTCTTAATTCATTAATACTTAAATTTGAATTCAAATTCCCTTTTAAGCCTTAACAAATCCAGACCTTTAGACAACTTCAATTAAGAACCCACTTTAGGACCTACCCCAGCCACACAACCTTTCTCACACACTTTAGATGATGTGCTAGGACAACCAACTCTAGATCTAGGTTAGGCCGGTGTTTACTTTACTGTTGTGTGCCGGATTTTTCGTAGTTTTCACTGCATGTTGTGGATGAAATTGCTTTGCTGTGTCTGCTTACTTTTTCTGTACTCTGTGGATGGATTGATGTGTTTGGCGACTAGATTACCCTTAGGTTAGGTACGATCTGGATGTTGACACAGTTTTCTGCAGGTGGCCACGCTCATGCAGGGCAATATAAAAAGGGGGCAAATCAAAAAATGCATAAATATTATAAAATCTTTGCACAGGTGCTTCAGCTGCTAAAGCCCCCAAATCATAAAAAGAGCGTGGCCAGTGTGTTTACTTTCTTTTCTGCTCATATACAACTGCTTGGGAATAACTGCTTTATATATATTAATTGCTTAGGATAACCCTGCAGGTGAGTCTAGATCTTTTATTTTGATATCAATGTAATTTGTATAATTGTTAAGTGTTGTGAAAGTTCATTTTGAGTTGGGATACATAGATCCAAAGCTTGGATTCCAAAGAGGAAAGGATACCCCTTTAGGGAACACTCCTTTTCATTTGGAAATCCAAATTTGGATCATACCTTTTCCTTACCCAAAGAGGAAAGAGTGGCCTTCTCTCTTAAAGGGAAGTGCCCTCTTATCCATTTGGGTAATCTACTACGAAGATTCCAAGAAGCTTGAAGAAAAGGAGTCCAAAGAAGAATGAAATTGAAGATTTGAAGATTTGAAGATTGAGAGTATCCCACTCAAAATAACTTGCGTCATTACTAGGTTTAGAATCCGGGTTGTTGTCAGTGGTGCCCGGCCACTTTACTTTCTGCAATATTCTGGTTTGTAATAAGCAAGGCAACTTTGCCTATGGACATTTATTAATTAATTTATATTTGATGTGATGATTTGATTGCCTCTAGGATTACTTGTTTTTACTAGTTTTTTGGCGATTGCATGCCGCTCTTTGTTTTCGCCTGGAACGTGAGGCTCGTGAGGGTGTGAAACTTTTCTACTCATAATTTTAAAAGTCTAAAATTTTAGTGAGTCTAAACAACATAGAAAGATAACGAATCTAGGGAATTAGCCGGGGATCGCCCCTGGGGTCGCATGCATATTTTTGCATTCTTCTTTCCTTGTTTTAGACCCTTCCCCGCCTGCGGGTAGAGTCCGGATAGTCTGACCTATGAGGACGAGGTGCCGGACCTGGGGAAGTCCAGTCTTCTAAAAAATTATTTTATAAGCCTGTTTTTAAAATTTTCAAGCATATTTGATTTGAGGTTGTTAACCAGCATGCATTGCATTAGATACAAATTAAAGAGTCAAAATTTTAATTTCATAGTCCTTAGCATTTTAGCACCCAACATAAGTCCAAGGGGCCAATTAGGAAAATCTCTAGATGTCGGCCCCGCCTCTCCAAAACTTTAATTACAACGTCCCTACCATTCTTTCATAAAAAGACCGGATTCATATATTTTAAATCGATTAGGTGGTTAGCTGGCTCCCCAATCCAGGCCGGGGTAAGTCCAGACCTTGCACTGCATTAGTTAGGATCGGACGACTGTGGTCCAGTGTCCAAAATAGATTTAGGATCCGGGGCAGATCTTTGATTATAAGACCCCAAATTTCGGGAATATAGTCCCAAATTTCTAATAAAATACTCAACTCTAATTAAAGCTTCATTTCAATCCTAAAACATAAAGCCCAACACTTAGATTAAGTTGGGACACTTCCGGATGGTTCTGGAATCTCAAAGTGTCCCCTACCTCTCATCCTTTAACTCCGTTAATAACTGCTCAATTTTGATCCATTCCCTTTTGATTTTCCAATAATTCTATTCATACTTTGATATCACTCCTAGAAATTCTAACAAAATTTTGCCATTATTTTAATCGAGAGTTTTCGTAGGAGATTTTATCTCCCTACGATGTAATTAACTACGAGGGCTTGCGCTCGTAGGAGATTTGGAACCCCACACACCTGATTTTAAAATTGATTTTAAAACTTCACTAGATTTCTTTGGGAAAAGTTAATGATTGATCGTCGTCGTTGCATTAGAAGAATTATCGTAGAATGGTGTCATTTCCCTTCGGGGAGATACATCCTTCTTCGATAAGGCTTTGGATGTGAATGCGACGATCACACTTCTTGGATATTGTAATTGGGTATTTAGTTGAACTCTACTTTGTTCCCTCGGGGCCATATGAAGTTCTCTTTAGAACCCGATCATAATATTCAAGATGTGTTCACATAATTCTGAGCCTGAACACCGTTATGAAAGTTTATCTTCGTCCTTCGGGGTGATATATTCCTTCTAACGAGTTGATTTGACCTTAGAATTAGAACTCAACCTTAATCTTAAAATTCCCAAAGAAAACTAATATTTTTCAAAACCTGTTTTTCAAAATTCCACCAACAAAAAATGGCACGCCCGGTGGGACTAAATCTTTCTCTCCATCTTTAATAATGGCAAAAATTTGTTTCATCGGTAGTTTTAACTATCATTTCTTCTGTTGGTCCCTTACTCATTTCTTTCTTGGGTTAGTATGGCCAACATCTAAAATAATAACAAAATATTAAAAGAGAGGTTTTACCTCTAAATTTGATTTCATTTAAATTTCTGTTCTGATTTTGACCTTCTGCCCCAGCATAGCTTGTGAGGCGACAGTGTCAAATCAGATCTCTGGATTTTTTTAATTTAATTTAATTTTATGGATTTATGGTCAATAAATTTTTCGGTTGACATATAAATCCTTAAAATTAAAAAGCATTCAAAATTTTTGATTTCATTCCAAACTTGTTAGTTTTAACCCCCTCATTTCCCCTTTAACTTCTAAGTGTGGGGAGGGTTGAACTATTCTTTTTACTTGGGCTTTCTCACAATTCCATAAGCCTTCGGGCAAGGGGAAACTCTGTCCGTTGTGTTTTCGAACTTGTAAGAAAACCCATTTCAAATTCTCAAAATTTTCTCAAAAATCTTCTTAAACTCCAAGTCGACATATGTTACCCCATACGATTTCCTCGTGGGCCAATATATGTCATACTTTCAAAAAAATGATAATAAAATGCTTTTTACTACTCTTTTCAAAAGATCTAATTTTAATCATCTTCTTTAACTTTCAGAAAATTTCAAATGGCTGGCCAACTGATTTTCTCCTTTGACCGAGAGTTGTATTCGACTGTTAATGACCAAGGGAGCACTGTTATTTTTGGAATGGGATTTAGTACTCTTGAGCTCTCTATGGATGGACACCAGATTGTGAGCCTAGATGCCAGTAAGGAAACTCCCCCAGTAGTTGAGTTAATTGTGGGATCTGCACCCACCTTGCCAGTAGTCAGTGATGATCAGAAACAACCTGAACCAGTTGTTGAGCCTTCCACTGAAATTAAGTCTGTTTTTGAAGAAGGGTCTAGTTCTGGACTTAGATTCACCACGAAGAATCAGAAGAAGAATTACTTGAGGAGACTTAGAAAGAAAATCTCTAAGGCTAAGAGAGTTCTACCCTTTAAGACCTTGGCTCAAGTAGAACCTGAGGCTGTTGAGGAGCTACCTATTCCTGCTTCCTCTCCCCTCCTGAAGGGAAGTCGCTTTTACCCCCTGGCTTCAGCTCAAGGGGAGGAGAGGATAGCTAGGATAGCTCGTTCCCCACCATGCCCGGTCGACTACTCGACCAAGAAGACTCAGAAAGAAAAACATCTCCAAAAAACAAGAACTTTGAGAAATATAATTCATACCTGCGCCGCACAGACTGGGCAGACTAAAGAGGAATATGTGAAACAGTTAAAGGGAGTGATCTCACATCGCTTCCAGAAAGAAGTGCTGAAGGAAGAAGTATCTGAAGCAAAGAATTTAACCCCTCAATTCGTTAGGAAGAATAAGAAGTATGCTAGACAGCCCGCTACTTCGGTACTGGTTGATGGATATCACTGGGTGCCACGCCCTCTGTCCTCTCAAACAGAGGGTATTGTGTTGACTGGGTCCGAGAGAGGCCGCCACTCTACTGGTAGACCCCCGGTACCCCCACATAAACCTGTAAGATTGGCCTCTGTGATTGTCAAACCAAAGGGGGTTGAAGTTCAAAAGTCTGTGGACCTTAAAGGAAAAAGACCTAAATCTCCTGAAAGGAGATATGTGCCAAAAAGAACTAAATTGGAGAATCTACCACCACCTCCTAGAACTTCTAAGTTCATTCTGCAGCTCCAACGAGTTCCAGTCGACCCTACTCCGAGTACAGTTGAATTGATGGATGTTCAGGCTAGTACTCCAGTTGTTACAGTTGACAGTCCTACCACAGCCAGTCTGACCCCGGATCCAATAATCACCATTCCTGTTACCCCAGTTGATGATCCCCAAAGTCCGAGTGTCATTCCTAGGCCCCTTAGTCAGGTGTCTGAGGACCTTACCTTACCAGATGTGGGAACTATCACCTTACAAGCTCCTACTTCTCCTGAGGAATATGTCCCTCTCCCTGTAGAGGATGCCACTCTTCTGACTACCAGCTCTGGGATAGTCGAAGAGGAGAGAATTGACCAGGATTTAGAAATGGAAGATGAACCGGATACAAAGTCTCAACCAGATCCTAATCCAAAGCTTACAGAAATCATCGCCCTTATGGATTCTGAAGAGTTGTTTGATATGGCTGAGTATAAAGGATACTTACCCCTTGACCCTAAGTCAATTGGGGATAGACCGGTCGAGGAGGTAGTTCAAGAAATAAGAAACATCTTGTTGAACAAAGAAGGAACGGCTTCTTTCGACCCTGATATGGATGATCTCCTCGGAGATGAAGATGATTATGTTGGGGGCATTCATGTGGTTGAAACTAGAGGGTCTAATAAAGAAGCTGAGCCCAGCAAACGCCGATTTGTCAAGGATGATGATCCGCATGCTGTTGAGTCAGAGTCAGATGAGTCTGTGAAAGATAGAGATGAAGAACATATAAAAAACTTGGAGACTCAGCTCGCTAGCATGATGTCACAAGTTAGAGAAATGCAAGAGAAGTTGGACAAATCACAGCAAGAGTCTTTTAAGATCCACCAGTCAGCTCGAGAGCTCACAGAAAGGGCCAAAAGGGCAGAACTTAATTCCAGACCTCTCGAGTCACCACCTGTGACTCTCCCTTGTCCAGTAGAGACTCCTCCAGTTCACCCTGCAGTCTCCTCCATCCCTCCAATCCCACCTCAGAAGGATATCAAGCAATTAATTGAGGACCAGGTAAGGGAGGCCTTAGCCCATGCTCAAGGAACTGTGTCTATTTCAAAGGGTAGACCCTACCCCGAGGAATATGACTTAGTTCCTTACCCGAAGGGCTTTGTGCCACCAACTTTTAAAGTTTTCACTGGAATCGAAAACCCGAGACAGCATCTGGCCCACTTCCGAGCAAGCTGTTGCAACGCAGGAGGGTCAGATGCTCTACTATTTCGCCAATTTGTAAGTAGTCTATCCGGCATTGCTTTTGAATGGTACGCCGATCTGCCCAACGGTTCAGTAAGAACCTTTAGCGACCTAGAAAACCTCTTTCTTAAGAGATTTTCTGGAGCGCAACAACGCACCACCGTGGGCGATCTCGTGGTTGAAAAGCAAAAGCCGGGAGAGTCTCTAGTTGAGTACATCTTGAGGTGGCGAAACCTCTCGATGAAGTGTGAACCCCAGTTGCAAGAACAACATGCTGTGGAGATTCTGTTGAAGAATATCCACGGTCCTGTTGCTTTTCTCCTGAAGGGTTTCACTATTAAAACTTTTGAGAAACTTCTTAATAAGGCTAGCAATTTGCAGGAAGAGGCTCCTAGGATGCCATTCTTACGAGAGCAGTCTGAAGAAAGGAAGGGTCCAAAACTGGTGAAGACATTTGAAAAGAAAGCTGTGGTCTCAGCAGTAGATAAAGGAAAGAGGCCAGTGGTTAGTCAGCCTAGCACTCCACTTCCACCACAGCCGCCTCAGAAGCAGCCCTTTCAGATAGTTCCTCAGCATACTAAAGATCCCTCCTTCATCCCTTTTAGAGAGAGATTGGCAAAGCCTTATCCATTTAAAAGGGAGTCAGTTAAGAAGATCTTCAGAAGTCTGTTAAAGAAACCCGATTTTCAGTTGCCAGAGGCTAGGAGGCCTGAGGATGAGAGCAAGAAAGATGATCCCAAGTATTGCCCGTACCACAGGATGCTTAGTCATCCTCTCGAGGACTGCGTTGTGTTCAAAGATTGGCTTGAGAGGAACTACACCCAAGGTAACATCATAATACCTAAAGAATACTTGGTCGATCCAGAAAAGGCTTCAATTAAGACCATTTCAGGTAATCCTCTTAATTCTTCTTGTTTTGTTGAAGATGGTTGGGACATTGCTCTGTCCCGGGCACTTAAAAAGTCGATTAACAAGTCTTTTCATCTTTCTCAACAGCTGACTACGATAGCCCAGGCCCCGGTGTGGAAGGTTGACCTGGATGCTTCGCAGAAGGATGTTGAACCACTTTCCTCTCCAGTAGTCTTAGGAACTACTGAGAAAAATGTAAAAGAAGAAAAATTTGATTTTGTAGAGAGGAAGTGTGTAGATGAGAGATGTATTAGAATGGCGGATGGTGGTGTTAAAACCCTTTCCCCTCTTTTGTTATCTGACTTTTACTTTGCCCCATCAAAGGCGAAGGGTCAAAAGATGAATAAAAAACATCCTTCTACTTCTGTCTTGATGATTAACCATGAATCTCAAATGCAAATTGATGACTCTCCTGTTTCAAATCAAACTTCTAATGAACCAAATATTGAGGTTAGCCAAACCAACCTCCCCGAATCGACTATTCAAGAAGAGGTCGAATGTGAAGCTTTATCAGAAAGTGATTTCCCTCAAATTAATTTTCAAGGAAATCCTATCTTGATAGAACTTTCAGATTCTGACTCGCTTTCAGAAAATGATGATCCAACACCTATGGTGTGTGTAGACACTGCTCTAGTTTGCCCGCCCGAAAATGTCGAGCAGGTGCAACTCCGTGGCGGTAAAGTCTTACCCCCTAGGTTGCCCCCTCAGGATAAAGGCAAACAACCTTCATTCGAAAATCTAAGTCCGGATTCCCCTCAACAACCAGAATTCCCTCTAATTCCTCCGGGTTTCGAGTCTGTCGTTCCTAAGGTTGATTATAATGTTCTAGCCCACCTTAGGAAGTTGCCAGCAAAATTAAGTATTTATGACGCCCTCCTTCTTTCCAAAGAAATGAGGGAGTCTCTAATTAAAGCACTTCTCGATCCTGAGATTTGCTTAACACAGTTGGCTGCAACTTCGGAAGGTGAGGCTCTCTACTTCAAGGAGGTCCCTGGGGTTACCTTTTCAGATGAAGATTTACTCTTGAGAACTGCTGACCACAATCGTCCCCTCTACATTACTGTAAATGTGGGAAATTTCAAGTTATCAAGAGTCCTTGTTGATCCGGGTGCATCGGTCAACGTGATGAACATAAAGACCCTTGCTTATCTCAGAGTTGATACTAGCAAGCTTTCAACCGACAGGTTGGTGCTTCGTGGGTTCAACGAGAAGGGCGAGAGAGCTTTAGGTTCGATCACTCTACTCCTGGAAATAGGAGGTTTAAAAACTGAAGCTAAATTTCATATAATTGATTCGACTACGTCCTTTAACGCACTTCTAGGTAGACCTTGGATTCACGAATATAGAATGGTTCCGTCTACCCTGCACCAATGCATTAAGTATCAACGAGATGGCATTGAACATGTGATTAAGGGTGATTTGCAACCATTCTCAATTCAAGAAATTGGGATCTACGAAGATGCTGCATATTTTGTACCAAAAGGGTCGTCGTCCCGTTCTAAATTAGAGATCAAATTTGAGGAGAAAATGGTTGAACAAAAATTCAACCAAAAGAAAGAAAAAGATAAGGATATCAATCAAGAAATGATTCAATCGAGTAGTGAAGACGACTCTGATATTGTTGTCCTTAGACCTCCAAACACATTACCTCAAAGAGGTGGGAGGATGGCTTTGAGGGCACGAGGTCGAGGCCGTGCTTCATTAGACAGAAGAACAGCACCTGTGTATATTGATTTGGAATCAGATTCCGATGGTGAACTAGAAAGTCAAGGTGCTGCCCTCTCTCTCGATTGTCAAAACATAAATACTCCTCCAAAATTTGATCTCACCTTAGACCAGGACAGTGACCCTGAGGTAGATATTTCAAAAGTTAAAAGTGACGAGCCCGAATTAACAATGTATGAAAAGCTCACTAGAAGGATTGAGGCCCTTTCTCTGACCCCACTGTCGGCAGGCAGGGTTGTAGGGTTGGAAGTCAAAGTGGCCCCCAACTTGGATGGTGAAGTTAAGAAAGTCCAGAAATTCTTTCCTGGCTCCTCCTCCGCAAGGGACGAAGGTGATGTAACCCTTGAGGAGGCAGATTTTAATGAATTAATGGAATTACCTTTCGGCTACTTCCCTGTTTGTGTAAAAAATACTTTTTCTAAAGGTTCTGTACCATACCGATGGACTAAGGGTCAAGCTAGATACCACGAGAATATTTGGCGAACAAAAATAAGTAAAAATCCAATGAGTGGTATTGGCTTTGGAACAGTTAGTTCATTCGATGATGATGAGTATTGCCTAATGATAACTTACCATCTCGATTCTCCAAATGTCCCTACAGATCCTCCTTGTCCTTTGGATGAACTCTGTTTGGAGACTTTAGATGATCCCGATGATCTTCAAGTTCGGGATGCACCCCCTGAATTTGAAGAGGAAATTAAGTCGACAGTCGATCAGTTAAGAGAAATTAACCTGGGAAACGATGATGACCCCCGCCCGATTTTCATAAGTACTTTGTTAAGCGAGGGTGAAACCCAAGACTTAATCCAGTTGTTATTCGAGTTCAGGGATTGCTTTGCCTGGACATACGATGAAATGCCAGGTTTGCCTGCTGAGGTAGCAGTCCACAAACTTGGGGTTCGGCATGATGCCATTCCTGTTAAACAAGCTCCTCGACGCATGCGCTTAGAGATTGAGCAACAAGTCGTTTCTGAAGTTAAGAAATTGGCAGAAGCCGGATTCATTCGAGAGGAACAATACCCCTCTTGGGTGGCCAGCGTCGTGCCAGTTCGAAAGAAAAATGGTCAGATTCGAATTTGTGTCGACTATAGGGATCTGAATAAGGCATGCCCTAAGGATGAGTTCCCCCTACCAATACCAGAACTCATGGTGGACATTGCCTCCTCACATGCTATTTTCTCATTCATGGATGGCTCGTCGGGTTATAACCAAATCAAGATGGCCCCTGAAGATGAGAGAAATACGGCGTTCAGAACCCCTATTGGAATCTTTTGTTATAAGGTAATGCCATTCGGCCTAAAGAATGCCGGAGCAACCTACCAACGGGCCATGACCCGTATCTTTGACGACTTAATTCATAATCAAGTTGAATGTTATATTGATGATTTAGTTGTCAAGAGCAAGGTTAAAGAGGCTCACCTGTATGACTTAAGAGTTGTTTTCGAACGGTTGCGTCGCTACGATTTGAAAATGAACCCCTTGAAGTGCGCCTTCGGCGTCGCTTCGGGAAAATTCTTAGGATTCGTAGTAAGGCACCGCGGAATTGAGATAGATCCTGCTAAAATTGAAGCCATCTTAGATATGCCATCCCCTAAGAGCCTTACTCAGTTAAGGTCTCTACAAGGTAGATTGGCATATATAAGGAGGTTTATTTCTAATCTTTCCGGGAGATGTCAACCCTTTTCTGTCCTTGCGAAAAAGGATACTAAATTCGTATGGGGCGAGAAGTGTCAAAATGCTTTTGACGATATCAAACAATACCTTTCTAACCCGCCAGTCTTGGCAGCTCCGATTCCGGGAAAGCCATTAATCCTCTACACCGCAGCTCTAGATGAGTCTTTAGGTGCCCTGTTAGCTCAAGTTAACGACGAAGGAAAAGAGAACGCTCTCTACTACCTTAGTCGAAGACTCCTTCCTACTGAAATTCGATACCCGTCAATTGAGAAACATTGTCTTGCTTTAGTTTTCGCAGCTCAGAAACTGAGGCATTACATGCTCTCCCACTCAATTAGTCTGATTTCAAGAGTTAATCCTTTGCAATATCTTATGACCCGACCTACGTTGTCAGGACGTTTAGCCCGTTGGTCTATGATATTGCTGCAATTTGAGATTACTTTCACTCCTTTACGTGCTGTGAAAGGACAGGCTGTTGCCGATTTTCTGGCGGCACACCCGCTGCCAGCAGATTCTCCTCTGAATGATGACTTACCCGACGAACAAATCATGGGTTTGGGGGAATCTAGCGAGGCCATCTGGGAATTATATTTTGATGGGGCAGCATCCTCTTGTAGGATTGCGACCCAACAATCTGTAATTCCTGGAAAGGCTGGAGTCGGTCTAATTTTTATTACACCAGAAAAAGGAATGATGCATTTTTCCTACCACTTATCGGAGCCTTGCACAAACAACGAAGCTGAATACGAAGCTCTGATAACTGGTTTGGAACTTGCAATTCTAATGGAGATTAAAGAGATTAAGATCTTTGGAGATTCCCAACTAGTTATTAACCAAGTCGCCGGAACTTATAAAGTCTTGAATCCGAATCTCCTAAAATATCACCAGTACACGCTTCACTTGTTGGAACAAATCCCTATTGCCACTTTGTATAGGGTTCCCCGTGGAAGCAATTCTGCGGCGGATGCCTTAGCAAAACTTGCAAAAGAATTTGCATGTCCTGAGGAGGATTCCATCCCTATAGAGATACAGGGTCGTAAGACTCTTTCCCCTATAGATTTGGAATACATTAATAAGACTCCCCTTCAGATCCTTTCTGCCTCTTCGACAACTGACGAAGAAGGCGATTGGAGACGACCCTTAGTCGATTACCTTAAAGAAGGGAAGCTTCCCCAGGATAAATCACTCTCCAACCAGATTAGGAAACGTGCCCTATCATATGCACTAGTTAACGATCGGTTGTACCGTCGGTCTTTCGATCACATGTGGCTGCGCTGCCTGAACAAGCGAGAAGCCCAGAAAATTGTTAATGAAGTTCATTCAGGACTGTGCGGTGCTCATCAATCGGGTCCAAAAATGAAATTAAAGATTAAGAGACTTGGATACTACTGGCCTACAATGATTGACGATTGCATGAATACTGCAAAGCACTGTCATCAATGTCAGGTCCATGGTGTGGTTTTACATCAGCCGCCTAATGTGTTACACCCTACGATAGCCTCGTGGCCCTTCGAGAGTTGGGGCACGGATATCATTGGGCCGATTGACCCTCCCTCCGCGAGAGGTCATCGTTTCATATTAGCAGCAACTGATTACTTTTCAAAGTGGGCGGAAGCGATTCCCCTACGAAACGTAACATCACACCATGTCTTAAAATTCTTTCGTGACCATATTGTATATCGATTCGGCGTACCCCGCAGAATCATATCCGATAACGGGTCCGCATTCAAGTCTACAAAAATCAATAGTTTTGTAAGGCGCCATAATATTGATTGGAGATATTCGACGATCTATTACCCTCGGGCGAATGGATTGGCCGAGGCCTTCAACAAAACCTTGGTGCAAATTGTCAAAAAGACCCTTGATGATAACAAACGACAGTGGGATGAGCGGTTGGTGGAAGCTTTGTGGGCTTATCGTACCACTTATAGAACCCCGACCCAATCCACCCCGTTTGCACTAGTGTATGGATCTGAGGCTGTTCTGCCCTTGGAAATACAAATCCCTTCGCTTAGGATTGCAGTTCAGAATCAAATTACCAATGAACAAAATGCAAAACTACGATTGGAAGAACTCGAAGGCCTTGAAGAGCGACGTCTCCAAGCTCAACAAAGTTTAGAGTTGTATAAATCCCGTATGGTTCAAGCTCACGATAAGTTAGTGCGACCTAGGACCTTCCAAGCGGGAGACTTGGTATTGGTCCTTCGGAGGCCTATCTTGGCCCATCGGAAGTTGGGAGGCAAATTTGAACCTACATGGGAAGGACCCTTCGTTATAGAGACTGTCTACGAAGGAGGCTCGTATCAGTTAGTAGATTGTAAAGGGAACCACCCAATGCTACCTGTTAATGGGCGTTTCCTTAAGAAATACTATGCTTGATGTAGCTCATTTTATCAATTAATAAGACTTCCTCTTCTTGATTTACAACTTAATTCTACCTTTTTTTTTAAGTTTTTTTAACGCTCTTCGCCTTTTCCTTAAGGTTAGGTCTTTCCTTCCCTTAGGATTAGATTCGCTAGTGGTGGAGTACGCCCTCTGTGGCACCACCCTGGCATTTCACCCGGGGATTAGTGGTGGAGTACGCCCTTCGTGGCACCATCCTGATTCCCATTCGCTAGTGATGGAGTACGCCCTTTGTGGCACCATCCTAGTTTGCCAGTTGAGGTCCTCTGTGTGGAGCAAGTTTCCTCCCCACATGACCATTCGCTAGTGGTGGAGTACGCCCTTCGTGGCACCACCCTGGTTTGCCAGTTAATTTTGCCTATTAGGAGTAAGTCTTCTATCAGCATCCTATAGGCCTAAGGTTGGGTGATGCCCTTCCTTAGACCCAAGGTTAGGTATTCCCTACCTTGGTTTCCAGTTGATCTGTCTACTAGGAGTAAGTCTTATATCAGCATCCTGTAGACCTAAGGTTGGGTGATGCCCTTCCTTAGACCCAAAGCTAGGTATTCCCTACTTTGGTTTCCAGTTAATTTTGCCTATTAGGAGTAAGTCTTCTATCAGCATCCTATAGGCCTAAGGTTGGGTGATGCCCTTCCTTAGACCCAAGGCTAGGTATTCCCTACCTTGGTTTCCAGTTGATCTGTCTACTAGGAGTAAGTCTTCTATCAGCATCCTGTAGACCTAAGGTTGGGTGATGCCCTTCCTTAGACCCAAAGCTAGGTATTCCCTACTTTGGTTTCCAGTTAATTTTGCCTATTAGGAGTAAGTCTTCTATCAGCATCCTATAGGCCTAAGGTTGGGTGATGCCCTTCCTTAGACCCAAGGCTAGGTATTCCCTACCTTGGTTTCCAGTTGATCTGTCTACTAGGAGTAAGTCTTCTATCAGCATCCTGTAGACCTAAGGTTGGGTGATGCCCTTCCTTAGACCCAAAGCTAGGTATTCCCTACTTTGGTTTCCAGTTAATTTTGCCTATTAGGAGTAAGTCTTCTATCAGCATCCTATAGGCCTAAGGTTGGGTGATGCCCTTCCTTAGACCCAAGGCTAGGTATTCCCTACCTTGGTTTCCAGTTGATCTGTCTACTAGGAGTAAGTCTTCTATCAGCATCCTGTAGACCTAAGGTTGGGTGATGCCCTTCCTTAGACCCAAGGCTAGGTATTCCCTACCTTGGTTTCCAGTTGATCTGTCTACTAGGAGTAAGTCTTCTATCAGCATCCTGTAGACCTAAGGTTGGGTGATGCCCCTTCCTTAGACCCAAAGCTAGGTATTCCCTACTTTGGTTTCCAGATAATCTGCCTATTTGGAGTAAGTCTTCTATCAGCATCCTGTAGGCCTAAGGTTGGGTGATGCCCTTCCTTAGACCCAAGGCTAGGTATTCCCTACCTTGGTTTCTCCAGTTTTCCTGTCTAGTAGGTGTAAGCCTTTTAATAGCATCCTATAGGCCTAAGGTTGGGAGATGCCCTCCCTTACACTCTTAAGATTCCACTTCTATTCGGTCAACGCCAATGTGTGCAGCAGAAGTTCCTTCAACCACACACATTGGGGGTCCATTTGTTGACCTCATTTTTGTATGAGGTCACTAAAACCCTTCCAGAATCCAGATCCAATCCTAGATCCTAGGATTCACTCTAGACTTTAAGATTCTTTCCTAGAGTCAGACCTTAGGATCCACTCTAGACCTTAGGATCCTTCCTAAAGCCAGACCTTAGGGCCTATTCTAGACCTTAGGATCCTTCTAGAGCCAAAACCTTAGGGCCTACTCTAGAGCTTAGGATTCTTCCATATCCAAATCCTAGAACTCCTCTAGATCCTAGGATCACTCCAACTTCAAACCAATCCACATCCTTGATCAACCTTAACCTCAAATCAATTTCTACTTTTGATTGATTCAAATCTCAAACTCCATTCAATTCAAATCCAAATTAATTCAAGCTTCAAACACATCCAAACTTTGGCCCAATCAACTTGACAATTCAAACTTCAACTTTGACTTTGAGCCTACCCTTGATCTAGCTTTGACCCTTTCCATTCATTAACAATCACCACATGATTGTTAATGATTTGGATACTTCAATATTAATCATTCAAACTTAAAATCCATTCCAAATCCAGAAATCCAAACCCAAATCCCAAATCTTAAGGCCCTGTCCTAAAGGCCTTTTTCATTGAATTTTCAAATACTTTGAAACCTAGTCAAATGACCTCTGATTCAAAGTCTACCACTTGCAAAGTGATAAGACATGTCTCTAGAGGTTACCCCTCAAATTTGAGCCCATTCTAAGGTCTCTAGCCCCAGAATCTAAATCAAAATCTATAGGCTGTAAAACCTTCAAATATTTACAGCCTATGCCACTGGACCTTTGGCCTTGAAGATTTTGACCTTAGAGCTTTCACCAAAGCTTCTAATCAATTCCAGACCATTAATCTTGATATGTTGAGCAGTAAACTGAAACTTTCTGGACTCATTTTAGCCCCTAGTGGTCATGAGCCCAAAGTGACCAAAATACCCCTGTGGGGCTCAAACATGCTTTTTAAACCAAATGAACTCCAAATTGAATGCAATCACTTGCAGCAAGTTTCAAATATCATTTTAAACCTGTTGAATCCAATCCCAGCTCCTAGGTCAATCTGGTTGACCAAGTCAACAGGGTTGACCCAAGAAGACCCTTAAGGGTTCAAATAGGGGTTTTGACCCAATTGACCTCTCTAGACTTGGAGACCACCTCCAATGGCTTCCAAACATCATCCTGAATTTATCCAGCCCAAACTCACCCATTGGGTCAACTTGGTTGACCTAGTCAACATGGTTTGACCCAATGAACCCTTAAGAGCTCAAATGAACCATTTTTACTAATTTAACTATATCAACATCTTCAAACCCTTGAAATCATTCCATTCAATACCTTGAATATTCCTAAACCTATTTGGAGTCAAACCACATTGAGTTTGACTTAGTCAACTCAATGAAACCCATTTGGAATGGCTTAAACCCTTAAGCTCCATTCCAAGCCTTAATCCCCCTTTAGCTTAATTGACTAGTGCATGAGGACTACCTAAGTGCCACCTCACTAACCATTGACTGTGTTGACTGGTCAAACCAGTCAACCTAAGGCTTAGAGAACCATGCCTATAGGTCAAACCAACCTATCAAGCCTTACTTAGCTCAAGCCACACCCATCCAGCCACTTAGAAGGACTCCATGACCTGCTTGGATGCCACATCAGCTCCATTGACCAGTTGACTGGTCAATTTAGTCAAACCAAGGGCTTAAACCCTTTTAAAAGGTCTTAATCAACCTTTTAGACCTTTTTCCCTGATTTAACTCCCCAAGGCCGACCCCTTAATGTCCAAAAGCTCACTTGGAGCTCTCCTAACCAGGCTCAGGGTCTGGTTTAGCCTTAAATGGCAATGTCTCCTCCACTCATCCCAAGTCCACCCAATAGGAGCTTGGCTTGTCCAGCCCTTTCCGCAGCCTTCCAGCTTTCCCAGGGACAGGTGGCATCATCTGGAGAGCCCCTGCATCGATCCTAGCCATCCAATCTAGCCCAGCTCGTTTGAATAGGGAGAAAGGCAACTTTTGAGGATGATTGATCAAAGCAGCCTCTCTCACTAACCCTAGCCTCCCAGATCGAACTCTTAGTTCGTTTTGAATCTCCAGGGCCTCCTCTACCTTCCCACTACAAAACCCAGGTGGTTGCACGTCACCGGCGGCGAGTTCTCCGGCGAAACCACCACCTAGACCGTCTCAAGCCCATAGCAGCCGGTCCAGACGCGTTCGAGCTTGGATTTTCGCTGGGAATCTTCACTTGGACAATCTACAAGCTCAACCATCCAGAAATTTTGAAGATCTAACGGTATAACTCCCTAAAACCCTAGATCTAGGTCACATTAGTTAGGTCTAAATAGCTTTACGCTTTTAGGGTTTTAGCTAAAACAAACTATTCCCCATGATTTCTGTTCATGTCCTTAATCTATGTTTAAAATTTTAAGTGAAATGATTGATCCGATCGAGAGAACGAAGCGAAATATGTTTTCTAGGGCGTCACTCACGGTCTCCGGCGAGTGTACGTTTTCTGGACCGTTGATCGTTCGATCAACGGTCCAGATCGAGCCTTTCCGCGGTTTGATCCGACCGCGCATTCGATCTCTCGTTCGATCAGTCGTCCGGCGAGATCAGGGCCGTCCATTCGGAACAGCGGGATCGAATCTCCGCCGTTTGATCCTCTCCTGCTGAGATCAAACCGCGGGATCTGATCTCAGCCGTTGGATCGAACCCGCGGTTAATCCAACGGCTACTACGAGCCGCTGACGTGGTTAAGTGAAAACCGCGTGAAACGGCCAGCGGCCGACGCGTGTCCCCGCCGCCGCGCGGTTTCGATCCCACGAATCCGAGCGTGCCGCGTGTCTGACCGCCGCCATTTGATTAAGGAAAATGAGTTTTAATTAGTTTTAATTACTGAAACTTTAAAAAATCATAGTAAATTAAATACAAAGCCAAAAATTAAGTATAATATATCAAACTTTTCAGAATTTCATCTAGTTTATTTTAAAAATAAAATCAGTTTATTTTGACTATTATTTTACTGGTAATTTAAGAAATACAGAAACATGTATTTCATTTTTAATTAATTATATATAAATTATTTTTATCTGAAATTTGGCATGCATGTTGTTGAATGCATGGCTGGTCTCCAGAAAAATTTTCAGTATTATTTGAATAGGTTTTGAAGGTATTTTGAATTATTGGAGTATTTTCATCCTTCCTTTATATTTAATTAAATATTAAGTATTTAAAAAATACAAGAAATATATTTTATTATTTCCAAACTTCTATGGAGATCAGTGGATCCTTTAACCCATTAACATGTATTTTGATAATATATTTAATCATTTTATAATATATATATTTCTATTTATATATATATAAATTCATTTATATATTTATGTATTTTAATATATATTTTGAAATTTTATATATATACATGTAAACCCTTAAGTGTTTAAGAGTCATTTGAGATCTTAAAGGTTGATTAAGCATGTTTGAATAGAAATGAAGGGGATGATTAGTGAATAATCATTCCTTGATTATTCACTAATTTTGTCTTAATTATGTTAATTAGTTAATTGCATGTTTAAGGTGCACACACCACTTAGTCTAAGGCTCTCCTAGATTTAGGTGTTGAATGTGTTTATGTGATTCATGCATGCCTTATGTATTGAGTATGAGGGTTAGTTCAAACATTGATTCAAGTCCATCAAAACTAGTGACATATTTAAGGACAATAATTAAGGACTCATGTATAGAAGACTTAGAAAAATTTCAATAATTAGGATTCACCTCCTCTTTAGTTGAAGCTTTGAACATTTGAACTTAGTGACATCCTCAGCCCCTAGAGAAATTTTCACTAATTTTTGAGGTCATTAGGTCCCCTAATTAGTTTTCTAAGTCTTAAACCCTTAATTAAGCCTTTAAAACTTCTAAAAAATGTAATAAATCCAATTTAAATCCAAAAATTACATGTAAACCCTCAAACTGACCAGAATTCAGTCCTTAATCTGTGATAATTAAAACCCCTTTAAGTTGACAGCAAGTTAAACCTTAATTGAATTTTGAGTAAAATTGAACATTTAATTAATATAATTAGTTAATTATTATTAAAAATTCCAAAAATTTCCCAAACACTTGGGAGTCTCTCCTTAGGTCATTCTTGACCTTTGGAGAAGATTTCAAGGAGTTGGGATCTCATTTGGAGCAAAATCACAAAAGGGGCCTTTAATTAAGGATTTTCAATAATTCATTAAATAGTCAAAACTTCAAATATTCATAACTAATTCTAGAAAAATCCAAATTACCCAAACTCAATTGCATTCAACTCATATTGATGTCTAGTATTTATTAAAAATGTTAAATTTCAGAAATCTGTGATTTTTTTAAAAAGTCAACAAATCGGTCAACTTTAAGTCAAAACTAGTTCAAAACTTCAAACCTTTGTAATAAAATGCAGAAAAATCCAATTTCAACGTACCTACCTTCTAACTGATCGTAGTAAGGTCTAGTATTTTAATAAAATACAAACATTCCAGAATTTGAACTTAATCAAAAAGTCATTTTCAACCCCTTATTTAAATGATTAAAATATTCAAAAATTCATGAAATTCAAAATTATTCCAAAACTCCAGAAAATGTTAGCTTAATGTTTAAAACACTTAACAAATCCTTTAAAACATAACAACCACCCTAAAGTTGAAGTTTATTGGCTGGACTACTCCGGGCTGCGGGGCTAAGTGTCCTAAGGAGGCTGGTTCCTCGAGCCTGGTGGCACAACGCCACGAATGGATTCTAAAGGGTGTCAAACCTTAAAATGGATTAACTTTTTAATTATTTAACATTTTTAAAAGTCTCTAATTCAATTACATTAATTTGGTTTATCGGCTGGACTACTCCGGGCTGCGGGGCTAAGTGTCCTAAGGAGGCTGGTTCCTCGAGCCTGGTGGCACAACGCCACGAATCAATTAATGGAAAACTTAAATTAATCAACTTTAAAAATCAGTAATTAATTCATTTTAATATCAATCCACTCTTTTTATTCCAACCAATTTAAATAACTTAATCAAACCCGATTGCTACTGGGTAACCCAGGCCTACGAGGCTATTAGCTTAGCCCCAAGGAAGGTGAAATAAACTTCACGGCCTCGGTGTGAAACAAAGGTAGTAATCAATTAACTTTTAAAACATGTTTAATTAAAATTCTTAATTCATTAATACTTAAATTTGAATTCAAATTCCCTTTTAAGCCTTAACAAATCCAGACCTTTAGACAACTTCAATTAAGAACCCACTTTAGGACCTACCCCAGCCACACAACCTTTCTCACACACTTTAGATGATGTGCTAGGACAACCAACTCTAGATCTAGGTTAGGCCGGTGTTTACTTTACTGTTGTGTGCCGGATTTTTCGTAGTTTTCACTGCATGTTGTGGATGAAATTGCTTTGCTGTGTCTGCTTACTTTTTCTGTACTCTGTGGATGGATTGATGTGTTTGGCGACTAGATTACCCTTAGGTTAGGTACGATCTGGATGTTGACACAGTTTTCTGCAGGTGGCCACGCTCATGCAGGGCAATATAAAAAGGGGGCAAATCAAAAAATGCATAAATATTATAAAATCTTTGCACAGGTGCTTCAGCTGCTAAAGCCCCCTAATCATAAAAAGAGCGTGGCCAGTGTGTTTACTTTCTTTTCTGCTCATATACAACTGCTTGGGAATAACTGCTTTATATATATTAATTGCTTAGGATAACCCTGCAGGTGAGTCTAGATCTTTTATTTTGATATCAATGTAATTTGTATAATTGTTAAGTGTTGTGAAAGTTCATTTTGAGTTGGGATACATAGATCCAAAGCTTGGATTCCAAAGAGGAAAGGATACCCCTTTAGGGAACACTCCTTTTTCATTTGGAAATCCAAATTTGGATCATACCTTTTCCTTACCCAAAGAGGAAAGAGTGGCCTTCTCTCTTAAAGGGAAGTGCCCTCTTATCCATTTGGGTAATCTACTACGAAGATTCCAAGAAGCTTGAAGAAAAGGAGTCCAAAGAAGAATGAAACTGAAGATTTGAAGATTTGAAGATTGAGAGTATCCCACTCAAAATAACTTGCGTCATTACTAGGTTTAGAATCCGGGTTGTTGTCAGTGGTGCCCGGCCACTTTACTTTCTGCAATATTCTGGTTTGTAATAAGCAAGGCAACTTTGCCTATGGACATTTATTAATTAATTTATATTTGATGTGATGATTTGATTGCCTCTAGGATTACTTGTTTTTACTAGTTTTTTGGCGATTGCATGCCGCTCTTTGTTTTCGCCTGGAAACGTGAGGCTCGTGAGGGTGTGAAACTTTTCTACTCATAATTTTAAAAGTCTAAAATTTTAGTGAGTCTAAACAACATAGAAAGATAACGAATCTAGGGAATTAGCCGGGGATCGCCCCTGGGGTCGCATGCATATTTTTGCATTCTTCTTTCCTTGTTTTAGACCCTTCCCCGCCTGCGGGTAGAGTCCGGATAGTCTGACCTATGAGGACGAGGTGCCGGACCTGGGGAAGTCCAGTCTTCTAAAAAATTATTTTATAAGCCTGTTTTTAAAATTTTCAAGCATATTTGATTTGAGGTTGTTAACCAGCATGCATTGCATTAGATACAAATTAAAGAGTCAAAATTTTAATTTCATAGTCCTTAGCATTTTAGCACCCAACATAAGTCCAAGGGGCCAATTAGGAAAATCTCTAGATGTCGGCCCCGCCTCTCCAAAACTTTAATTACAACGTCCCTACCATTCTTTTATAAAAAGACCGGATTCATATATTTTAAATTGATTAGGTGGTTAGCTGGCTCCCCAATCCAGGCCGGGGTAAGTCCAGACCTTGCACTGCATTAGTTAGGATCGGACGACTGTGGTCCAGTGTCCAAAATAGATTTAGGATCCGGGGCAGATCTTTGATTATAAGACCCCAAATTTCGGGAATATAGTCCCAAATTTC
Source organism: Dendrobium nobile (assembly GCA_022539455.1). Taxonomy (NCBI): domain Eukaryota; kingdom Viridiplantae; phylum Streptophyta; class Magnoliopsida; order Asparagales; family Orchidaceae; genus Dendrobium; species Dendrobium nobile. Next base: position 54,605,945 of record CM039735.1, on the reverse strand, counting down.
TAATAAAATACTCAACTCTAATTAAAGCTTCATTTCAATCCTAAAACATAAAGCCCAACACTTAGATTAAGTTGGGACACTTCCGGATGGTTCTGGAATCTCAAAGTGTCCCCTACCTCTCATCCTTTAACTCCGTTAATAACTGCTCAATTTTGATCCATTCCCTTTTGATTTTCCAATAATTCTATTCATACTTTGATATCACTCCTAGAAATTCTAACAAAATTTTGCCATTATTTTAATCGAGAGTTTTCGTAGGAGATTTTATCTCCCTACGATGTAATTAACTACGAGGGCTTGCGCTCGTAGGAGATTTGGAACCCCACACACCTGATTTTAAAATTGATTTTAAAACTTCACTAGATTTTCTTTGGGAAAAGTTAATGAATGATCGTCGTCGTTGCATTAGAAGAATTATCGTAGAATGGTGTCATTTCCCTTCGGGGAGATACATCCTTCTTCGATAAGGCTTTGGATGTGAATGCGACGATCACACTTCTTGGATATTGTAATTGGGTATTTAGTTGAACTCTACTTTGTTCCCTCGGGGCCATATGAAGTTCTCTTTAGAACCCGATCATAATATTCAAGATGTGTTCACATAATTCTGAGCCTGAACACCGTTATGAAAGTTTATCTTCGTCCTTCGGGGTGATATATTCCTTCTAACGAGTTGATTTGACCTTAGAATTAGAACTCAACCTTAATCTTAAAATTCCCAAAGAAAACTAATATTTTTCAAAACCTGTTTTTCAAAATTCCACCAACAAACATTTGATATTTTTGCAGGATTGCTCTCACACAAGACCTCGTGGGAGCATATGGTACCTGGATAGCAGATGTTCAAAGCATATGACTGGAGATACTGCACAATTCATATCGCTAGAAGCCAGGAATGGAGGCAAGGTTACACTTGGAGATAATACCACAAAGAAAGTGGTTGGATCTGGTATGATTGGTAATTTCAAAAACTTTTTTATAGACAATGTGTTATTAGTTGAAGGCTTAAAGCATAATTTGTTAAGTATAAGTCAGCTATGTGACAAGGGATATAATGTAAAATTATTACCTACTAGCTGCATATTAAGCCTAAATGGGAAAGAAGTTTTAAATGAAAAAAGGGTAAATAATATTTACATGCTAGATTTGAATTCATTTCATACTCCTATTGCTTTCTGTTTGAAAACTGTTTCTGATGAATCTTGGCTTTGGCATAGGAGACTTTGTCATTCTAGTATGAAAAATCTTAGGAGAATTACCCAAAAGAATTTAGTAAGAGGTATACTAAAACTAGACTTTACTTAGGACCACCTTTGTGATGCATGTCAATTAGGAAAACAAGTGAAGTCCTCATTTAAGTCCAATAATGATCTTAGAACTAGTAAACCATTAGAAATTCTTCACATGGATCTTTTTGGACCAGTAGGAATTGTAAGTCTAGGAGGGAAGATATACGGATTTGTTATTGTGGATGATTTCTCAAGATTCACGTGGGTTAGACTTCTTTTTCATAAAAGTGAATCATTTGAGAAATTCAGAAATTTTTCAACTTGGATACAGAGAAAACTAGGATGTGAAATAATATCTTTACAAAGTGATCATGGAGGAGAATTTGAAAATGAAAGATTTGAAAATTTTTGTAAAGAAAAAGGGATTGATCACAATTTTTCTGCACCTAGAACCCCTCAACAAAATGGGGTAGTTGAAAGGAAAAACAGAACATTAATAGAAGCCGCCTGAGCAATGTTGGCAGAATACTCACTTCCTAGATATTTTTGGGCTTAGGTGACTAGCACTGCATGTTATGTTCTGAATAGGGTGAATGTGAGATTGAATTTAAATAAAACACCCTATGAGTTACTAAAAGGTAGAACACTAAATTTGTCTCATTTGCATGTTTTTTGTTGCAAGGTGTTCATTCATAACATTGGAAAATCTGCCTTAGGAAAATTTGATCCAAAATTAGATGAAGGAATTTTTGTTGGATATTCAAGTGTTGGAAAATCTTATAGGGTATTCAACAAAAGAACTTTAGTCATTGAAGAAATCATACATGTTGTATTTGATAAATCTGGAAATTTAGAAGAGCCAAATATTGTTGAAGAAGAGATTGAGGAAAATTCCCAAAAGATTGATAGATTAAATTTGGAAGAAAATGTGAAAGAAAATTTGGAAAGAGAAAACCCTTTGCCTAGAGATTTAAGATTTTCCAAAAATCACCCAAGGGAATTGATTATAGGTGAACCTAGTGAAGGTGTTAGAACTAGGCGTGGATTAAACAAGGAAGTCAATCATTCAGCCTTATTTCAACAATAGAACCCACTAATATTGATCAAGCACTTTCTGATGAATTCTGGATATTGGCCATGCAAGAAGAGTTAAAATCAATTTGTAAGAAATAAAATTTGGAAATTAACTACAAGGCCAAAAGATCAAAGTGTTGTTGGAACCAAGTGGTTGTTCAAAAATAAAATGAATGACTCAGGATTAGTCATTAGAAATAAGGATAGATTTGTTGCTAAGGGGTATAATCAAATTGAAGGAATTGATTTTGAGGAGACCTTTGCCCTTGTAACAAGACTTGAAGCAATTAGGGTTTTACTTGCCTTTGCGTGTTTTAAAGGTTTTAAATTATTTCAAATGGATGTCAAAAGTGCCTTTTTGAATGGTGTTATTGAAGAAGATGTTTTTGTAGAACAACCTCCAGGATTTGAAAATTCAAAATACCCAAATCATGTTTTTAAGTTAAAGAAGGCATTATATGGATTGAAACATGCACCTAGGGCTTGGTATGAGAGATTGAGCACTTTACTACTTGAAAGATCTTTGGAAAAAGGAAGTGTGGATACAACTCTCTTTTTAAAGAAATTTGAAAAGGAAATACTCATTGTTCAAATTTATGTGGATGATATCATTTTTGGATCTTCAAATAAAAATCTTTGTGATGATTTTTCTAAAATAATGAGTAGTGAATTTGAAATGAGTCTAATGGGAGATTTAAACTACTTTCTAGGCTTTAGCATTAAGCAACTTGAGGAAGGAACATTTCTTAGTCAAACTAAATATATTAAGGACATCCTCAAAAAATATGAAATGGACAATGCTAAACCTGTTAGTACACCAATGAGTTCCTCAGTTTAGTTGGATAAGGACCTTAAGGGAAAATCTGTTGATCAAAAGAAATATAGAGGGATTATTGGATCTTTACTTTACTTGACTGCTAGCCGACCAGCTATTATGTTCAGTGTTTGCTTATGTGCTAGATTTCAATCAGATCCAAAAGAATCACATTTGACAGCAGTTAAAAGGATTTTAAGATATTTACTAGGAACTCAGAACTTAGGAATTTGGTATCCTAAGTTTACCTCTTCATTTAAAATTATTGGTTATTCAGATTCTAATTTTGCAGGATATAGAGTGGATAGGAAAAGCACTTCTGGAACATGTCAATTCATTGGAAATTCATTAGTTTCATGGTCTAGTAGAAAACAAAATTCAGTAGCCCTATCTACTGCAGAAGCAGAATACATTGCATTAGGAAGTTGTGTGGCACAAGTACTTTGGTTAAAACAACAGTTGATTGATTTAGGATTAACTGTAGGCACTATTCCAATTTATTGTGACAATACTAGTGCTATTTGCATTTCAAAAAATCCTATTCAACATTCTAGAACCAAACACATTGATATAAGGCATCATTTCATATGGGATCATGTATCCAAGGGAGAAATTGAACTCACACATGTTTCAACTGAAAATCAACTTGCAAATATTTTTACAAAACCTTTAGCCCTTGATACCTTCAGTACTTTAAGAACAAGGCTTGGTGTTATTGATTTGAATGCCTAAACAAAATGTCTTTGCAACATTGATATTTATGTTTTTTATTTTGTTTTTGATTTTGTGAAATTTTATGTGTTTTGAATGAATTTGTTTTTTTTTTGTCTATGGTTTTGTTTTATGTTTTCTGTGTTTTTGAATGTTTAGTTTGATTTTCTTAAATTAAAAATTTAAAATTCAAAAATTGGAGGAAATCGTCCGGGACGAATTTTGTTTCGTACTGGACGATGTGAGAAAGAACAGTTTGCGTGAATTTTAATCGTTTTGAGAGCAGTTTTTAATTAGATCGTCTGTACGATCTGACGATCGTCCAGGAAGAAATTTTTTTCTCAAACGTCGAGACGATTGAATGCAGCGGTTGAGTGGATAAGACAGTTTTAAATATTAATTTCGTCTGTACGAATTTTTGGTTCGTCCAGACGAACAGATGTCGTTTCATTGTAGGGGACGGTTTTCATCAAACATTAAAACGAATTAACTTTTTGATCGTCTGTACAAAATTTTTTCATCTGTACGATTGGTCAAGTCAAAAGTCTGTACGAAGGGACGCATCGTAAATTGTGTTGATTACGAAAAGCCGTTACATTTTGGACAAATTTGATCATCTGTACGAAATATTTTCGTCCAGACGAACAATGATTTTCGTCCAGGACGAAGTTTTTTTTTTTTTGTTCAGGACGAACGTATCGCTTTCTTTAAATATGAAGGCTTTCTAACTTAACAATTACACTTTCAAACTTCTCTTTCAATCCCTTTCTACTTCAAATTGTCAATGACCTCCTCAAGCAAGAGACAAAAGGTGTTAGTGAAGAAGCCCAATAGGAATGCCTCAGAAAACTTCTTGTCTAAGGTGAATGAGGAATCCTTTCGTCGTTTTGCATCCACCAAAATAACTCCTTCTCGCATTCTGATCCAAAACGAGATAAACTTTAAGGTAATGCACTTCTTTGCTTCTATCCAGTTTGGATTCATTCTTTCTCTCGTCCACCTCTACAACAAACAAACCTTTCTCTATTTCTTAGCCAACATGAGTTTTAATTCGGACCATTCCAGTATAAGTTCCTTCATTTTTAAACAAAAAGTAGAAATCATTAAGCTCGACTTGGGTGCTTTTCTAAATCTTAGAACTGAAGGATTAAGAGCCCATACCCTAATGAATGAAGATACCTTCAAATGGTATGAAGTTAATAATGTGATTAGGGAAAATCTCTTTACTTATCATGTTGCTAGAGTATCAGGAATGACAAAAATTGCTCGAATCATCCAGCACATCCTTCGATCTTCAATCATTCCTAAAGCTGGTGATAGAATAAACATTACCCCACTTCTCTCTGTAGTCATGGGCGGATCCCCATTCACTTGAGGGGGGGCAAATGCCCCCCCTCAAAAATTTTTTTTTTTAATTTTAAAAGGTATAGTTTGGAATATTTTGGATATTTTAGGTATTTTGCCCCCTCTCAAAAAAATTTTTTGCCCTCATTTTATCAATCCTAAGCATTTTTGCCCATCCCCCACCCAAAAATTTTTTTTTGCCCACCCTCAAAAAAGAAGCTGGATCCGCCCCTGTCTGTAGTAACCTTTTTGATAATGACTAGTCAACCTATTGATGAAGCCCAACTTATCTTAGACCATCTTTATGGGCTAACCGAAATATGGAATGTAGAATAGAAAAGAAAAAGGAATATTTCATTAGGGCACTTAGTGACATACATTTTGGAAAAGAAATACAACTTAGTGCATCTAGATGATGAATATGAAGAGCCAGTCTACTACAACGATGCTTCTTTCAGAGCAATTTTTAAAGAGGAGAAAGGAAAAGCACATGAAAGTGCTTCTGACGAAGAAGAAGAAGGAGAGCAAACTACTGCACCTCAATCAGATTATCAAAATTTGATTGAGAGATTTGATAGGCTTGAGATTCATGTTGATCAAAGATTTGATCAAATTGATGCTCAACTTCTGCAGCAATAACTGGACATTAGTAGCATCAGAAATGAAGTACATGAAATCAATACCAATGTAATATTGATGGCCTCCTACTTCAATCTTTTTGGCGGCATTCCTCCTCCTCCTCCTCCAGAACAATAGGGATGAATTTCTATGTGTTTGTTGTACTCATGTTTTATGTTTTGTTGTATCAGTTTTTATGTTAAGTGTTTGTTTTTATGTTTGTTTTTACTTTTAAGTTCAGTGTATTTTCTTATTTGTTTTTAGATATTATGAAATATGTAATTCTTTCATTAATATCAATGCATGTTGTACTTGTTTCAAATCTGATTTGTTTTTGGAATGTGGTTAATTTTTATGAATTTCATTAGTATTATTTAATCTTCATAGTGCTTAAATTAGATTGTAATTTGAGATTATCTACATTAGAAAATCTAGTCTTTCTAAATTTAAAAAGTTGTTTATAACTTGTTGTAATTAGAACTTTTAAATTCATGTCTATTCATTTAGACTACATAAAAGTTAATATTATTATTGCAATTTAGATATTTTCTTATTTTGTATTTCTATGCTCAAGTGATATTTATGCACTTAGAAATATTTGAAATTTTAGATTATTGATTTTGGAAAGAATTGGTCTCGATTACTCTTGAAAATTGTACAAAAAGTACAAAAATCAAAAGGAATGCGCAAAGGTTCGCAAATATGAAAAAGAGGCACAAAATTAGCCCAATATCAAAAGATGCACAAAAATGTGCCCAAAAATTTTGAAAAAGATGCGCAAAGCGCCACATGTGGTAATTCTCTTCTTTCCAAATTCTTTCAATCTCTTAATTCAAATTGATCTTATGTTCATTTATATTCTATTGAACTTTGAAATATAAAATTTTTTTTACATCTCTCTTGTAATGATTTTCTATATTCGAATGTCTAAATTGAATCATGTCTTTGATAAATTCTTTTTACTTATAATGTTATATCACTTCTTAAATTTTAAGAATTTTTATGATTGACCTAATGTTTTTAGTTTAAAATTGCATACCTTGTGTCAATCACCATTTAGATTAAATTTTCAAATGAATTTCATACAATTACTTACATTTTTCATCTATTTCTTCTTCAATTTTTGTAGTTGTCAAAAAGGTGGAGAAATTATTTTGTTTGTATGTTTTTGTTATTATTATTGTGTTTGTATTTTGTATGTTTTTGTTATTAATATTGTGTTTGTATTGTTTGCATTTTGATTTTGTCAAAAAAATTTTTGAAAAATAAAAATATTGTTCTTTGCTTCCAAATGCCTCCTTATTTTCATATATACATCAATTCAGGGGGAGTTTAGGAGAATAGTTTAATTTGAAATCATCAAAAAGGAGGAGATTGTTAAAATAGTTGCTATTTGCATGCTTCACATTTTTGCAACTTATGTAGTTTTGATGATTCCAAACATTATTGTTCAAATGTGTAGTTATCTCCTAACAATTTTAGAAGATTTGTATTTGCTCTTGTATGTACTAACATTTCAGGAAAAATGAACTCCCGACTACAAAGACTTCAAATCAAATTCAGAATGAGATACTTTGTAATTTTTGATGTTTGCATTTCTTTGAAATAAAATTGAAAGGGAGTGATTGTAATTGAGTGAATAAAAACATACACACACATAAGGAGATCATAAAAAATTTTATACTGATCGTACGGGACGATTTTATATCGTACAGGACAATCAGACAGTTACCTCTTATAGAGCATATGGATCGAATAGGAACTGCCTTGAAAAATTTTCTAAGTCCTATTCGTCCAGGACGAAAATAATAATCGTTCAAAACGATCTGTTCTCTGTAAAATTTTCGTCCAGACGAAATTAATTATCGTCACAAAATGATTTGGGCTCTGTAAGATTTTCGTCTAGATGAAAATAATAATCGTCCAGGATGATCTGTTCTCTGTAAAATTTTTGTCCAGACAAAATTAATTATCGTCACAAAACGATTTGGGCTCTATAAGATTTTCGTCCAGACGAAAATAATAATCGTCTAGGACGATCTGTTCTCTGTAAAATTTTCGTCCAGATAAAATTAATTATCGTCAGAAAACGATCTGGGCTCTGTAAAAATTTCGTCCGGACGAACCCATTTTTGTCCAGGACGATCCAACCGCTTTAAGACGATTTTTTCTGCAGTTTCTAGAACCGACCTAAAAATAACCGTTCGTACTGGACGAACCTAGTTCGTACAGGACGATCAGCTTGTACGAAATGATTTCGTACACATATACAAATAGGGTCGTTTCAAAGCATTTAAGTAAAATCGTCCAGGACGATCCATGATCTTACGGGACGATCCACTGCGTACAGAATTGAATACTTGCATTTTTTCGGTGGTTTTTCTTGTCTTTTGAATAAATAGTCCAAATTAGACTGCCACCCAATCTTTTTGTCATTTGATCTTCGTGCCTCTTGAGAGAATAGCCGAGGAGAGAGTGGATGAGAGCATTTAAGGGAGGATTCCTACCACTGGAGCGAGAAGGATTCACTTGGATTTCAAAGGTAAGAGTCTCTACTTGTGAATTGGGATTACTTCACTCTTTTCCTTCTTCCTTCTAGATTCTTGTGAGAAGATCTGTCAAGGAGATCCGGTCCTCTGCCGACACTAGGAGAGTGTGAAAGGACGAAGGGTTCTCTGCCCACACTAGGAGAGTGTGAAAGGACGAAGGGTTCTCTGCCCACACTAGGAGAGTGTGAAAGGACGAAGGGTTCTCTGCCCATACTAGGAGAGTGTGAAATGATGGAGGGTTTTCTGCCCACACTAGGAGAGTGTAAAAGGAAGAAGAGTTCTCTGACAACACTGGGGATTGTGTAAAAGGATGGACGGTTCTCTGCCGCACCGGGTTGTGGTGAAAAGAGGAATTTGTAAAGGCTTCTCCGCCTTGCTGTGGGTGCAAAAGGAGAGTCACTATTGGTATTTGTGCAATACTCAGAGGGTACCTCTGGGGAGTGGATGTAGGTCTTGTTTTAGACCGAACCACTATAAATTTTGTGTCATTTACTTTACTGTTTTTACGTTTCCGCACTTTAAATTTTAGTTTTAAAAACTCTGTGGTTGAAAAATATTTTTCTACAAAATTTAAAAGAAATTTTTATTTCGGTTCAATAATTTTTAAAAGGGGACTTAAATTTTTAAACAACCAATTCACCCCCCCTCTTGGTAGCCTTGGGACATTAACTTAGGTTTAACAACCTATTTACTAGACTCAACAGAAAAATGATGGAACTTTCCTTAGTCAATCAAAACACACTAAAGACATCCTTAAACAGTATGAAATAGATAAAGCCATGCTAGTCAACACTCCCATGAGTTCTAGGGTTCAATTAGGCATGGATTTAAATAGAAAATTTGTTGATCAAAAGAAAGATAGAGGACTAATTGGTTCACTTCTTTACTTGACTGTTAGTATTCCTGATATCATATTGAGTATTTGTCTCTACGATAGATTTCAAGCTGATCCAAAAGAGTCCCACTTAACTGCTATTAAGATAATTCTTTGATATTTCTTAGGGACCCATGATTCACGAATTTTGTATCTTAGGAATAGCACCTCTTCTAAATTTATAGGATATTCTGATTTAGATTTTGTAGGATGTCGAGTTCATAGGAAAAGTATATCTGGGACATGTTAATCCATAAAATAGTCCTTAAGTCTTTTAATCTTGTAGAAAATAGAACTTAGTGCCCTGACCACTATTGAACCTGAGTACAAAGCCTTAGGAAGTTGTGTGGCCCATATTCTTTAGTTAAAGCAATAAATTCTAGGTTTAGGATTACTTGTAGGCAAAATTTCATTCTTATGCGATAATGCTAGTACCATTTGTATTTCAAAGAACCCAAACCAATACTCCATGACCAAACACATTGACATAAGGCAGCACTATATTAGGGACTAGGTTACCAAAGGAGACATAGAGATACACCATGTAGCCACTATAAACCAACTTACTGATAGTTTTACAAAATCACAAACCCTTAAAACTTTCAGCATCTTAAGAAAAACATTAGGTGTAATATATATTAATGCTTAAAACTTTGCTTTCTATTTTATGCTATTTTTGTTTTATTTTATTTGCATGCCATTTTCTATTTATGTATTTCTATTTTATGATTTTCATTATTATGTTATTTTTCATTCAATATTTTTAAAAGAATCAGATCAATATTCACTACTGATATTAATTTTTTAAATGACATTTTTTCCTTGCTTATTCATTTTAAAAATTAGTAAGCAGTGATTGACTTCGTTAAGTCAGTTAAAGGAAGAAACATCAATGATTGTTTCGCTTCCTCTAACTCCTTTAGTGATATAATTTTCTTTTAGAAATAAAATCTATTTCAAATTAAAAGTTGGACTTGGATATTGAGATATATTTTTTCCTTCCAACATTAATCTATCTAATTTGAATAATACTCAAAATCATTTAATCACTTTAAAATTTTCATAATCAGTTTGTTGCATGTATCATATGAATATGATTTTATTTTGAAGTTTACTCTTCCTTGAATTATAGAGTGAGGTATTCTTCTCTTGTATCCTAAAGATATTTATATAAATGAGAATTTTTTAAAGGTTTTGAAAGGAAGCTAGTTTGCAAAAATGGTAAGAGGCAAAAAAAGAGCCCAAAAGAAAGCTGAAAAGTTGCACAATGATCGCCAAATAATTACAAGATACACAAAGTGTATAAAAAATTGAAAGATGTAAAAAGTGTGTTAAATAACTGACAAGAGGCATAAAATGAGCCCACAAAAAATAAGTTTCCTTCTTTTTCAAACCATTAAATATTAGAAGAATTCATGTGCCACTTGATATCCTCAAGCACTTGAATTTTGAAAATCATGATTTTGATTAATTGCTTTGCAATATTAGTTAGCTAGATTTTTTTTTAAAATAAAGTTTGGACAGATCTTTTTTCTTCTCTAATTTCTTTACTAAATTAGATTTGTGCTTAAAAATAATTCAAAACTGTATGGAGTCTGAGCTAAGGTTAAAAAGATCATTTTTTTACACTTTCTAGTTTTCATCACTGTTAATTCATTTGTTACTATTTTTTAATCCACCCCCAAGGGAAATTTATCATTTACTAAGAGTTGATTGATTAAAAAAAATTATTCATTTGGTATTGAGTTTATGATTGGTTTTTATTTAAGTTTTGAGATGGTTTATGATTTTATTTTATTTTATTTTTTCTTAAAGAACACATGATGTAAAGTTTTCTGGTTTTGCTCACATTATCTAGGATGATATATATCATCCTGTACGATATGAACAAAAATACAACTCTTTGATCACAACACATCTAACTGCTGATATACATCAATTTTTGGTGATTATCTCGTATGATTCCTACACATACTGGACAATCCACAAGGAAGAAATGGTTGGACAATTTAAATTTTGTTAGGCCAATTCATTATTATACATCATCCTTGATTATGCACGTGTTCATCCTATATGATCCCTTTATTCAATGGTAGTACATGATGAATCCCCAGGATGATTGTTCTTTGTCTAATCATCCAGTACAATATTTGATCATCAAAGATGATAAGATCAACTTTTTTGACTGATCGTATGGAAGACATTATTGCGCCTGATCATCCTGGATGATCTCATTATTGTCCTTGATGATATTTCTGACCCTATATAAATAACCCAAATTTAAGTTTTTTTTTTTTTAACACCAAGCTTTCAATTCCCTTCTCCCTTATTCATGCTTTCAATTTTTAACTAAGGTTGGTGGTAAATAATCTCATGCCTCCACAGGCAGGTCTTTTAGGACTGCTATCAATCCTCGCTTTTTTCAGGCACTTGACCTATTTGCATGCACCACTCTTGGATTCATTCTTACTCTTGCTTTCCACATTAATTTTGAACTCCTTTTCAAAATTTTTGCCAGTCTTTGTCTAAATGTTTATTTTATAGCAATTCAATCATATGTTAATCGATGCCATATTGAAATAATATATCAAGATTTTTACAAATTTGTCCACCTTTCCACCACTATCGAGGAACTTCATAATTTTACTTCAAATATTGACTTTAACTAGGGCCAAGAAAATACCCTTCTCAAAGAAACCATTGCCCAATTTCATGTCTCTATAACCAATAGTTTAAGAAAAGATGACCGAACCATCCAGTACATTCTTTGCACCTTAATTATTCCTAAAGTTGGAAATCAGATTCATATTACCCACATCCTATCACTCACCACCTGCTACATATTGACTCATCATGATTTTAATGTCACTAATCTTCTAAATTGATAAATTAAATATTTAACCAACATTAGGGATCTCGACTACAAAAGAAAGCCAAATCTTGCCTTAGGATACATCATTGCCTATATCCTTATATCCAAATATAACTTTCATAATATGGCCCCACCTGATCACCCCCCTATTTTCAACTAAAAAGCTCCATCCACATCCCTTACAGTACTCATTGTCACCTTGTGGATGTGGAGACTATGACAATATAGGAAGGACCTATATTTGCACCTGTCCCTATCTTCCAACACTCCTAGATCGAGCACCTGGTTCTGCGGGTTGAGTAGTGGGAAACCAGATTTGAGTCCTATATCATCAATTAGTAGTAATAACGTAATCAGGATGTAGCTTGGTTTGAGGCATACGTGGCCCAGCAACAGCAGCACGACTAGGATTTGGCCTAGTTTAGCGAGCAATTTACTTCTTTTCACCGATACTTTTAGCAGCCACCACCACCACCTCCACATGACTAAGGTTCCTCTTTATACTAGTTCGTTAGTGTTTGTTTCTATATTTGTACTGGTTTTCTTTCTATATTTTGCTTTGTTTAGTGTTTTTCTTATTTCCTTCTTTTTGTGATGTCAAAAGGGGGAGTAGTGAGTTGTTTATTTTTGCGAGTGTGTTATTTGTCTTTGCTTTTAATGGAATTTACTTTGGAATTTATTTATGTCTCTTTTTGATTTTATTTAATTAAAATTAAAAAAAATCTTTCTTACTTGATCTAAAATTTTTATCAACAAGATTTGTAATCATTAAAAAGGAGGAGATTGTTACATATCTAGATCCAATACTTTAATTTTGATGATAACAAGCATTATTATTTTTGTACCACTACTATTACTACATATCTATTGTGTTTTCCTTGCTTAATAACCTTTTAGGTCCATAAAGATCATGTCCAATGAAAATTAGCTAAATATCAAGAAAATTAGGGTTGTGTCTACTTATAAATCCAATTCAATATATTTTTTATCTTTCTTTAGTCAAATCCTGAATATGGTGGATACCAAGCTAAGTAACCTTGCACACACACTCTCAAGGAGAGAAATTTGGTGAGTTACATTATTTTTCTATTTTTAACCTAGTCATACAATATGATCTCAAATCATACTGGATGAGCAGTTAAAAATAAAAACCCATATTAGGGCATCCGTACTAATTATAAGTAATTAAACAAATAATACTGGATGATACCCATTGTCCAGGATGATCATTTTATATGATCACAAACATTTACCAATCACAATTTAGGTAATTTTTTAAATTTCAATTTGTTTTCTAATTATACAAGACAATATACATCATCCTGGATGATTTAAGACAATCATGCCTAAATTGATAGAGTGATTATGAAAGTCATCATGGTTAAATTATTTTATTTAATCATAGAGGATGACAATATGATTAATTATATTTAATAGGATGATCCATTATTGTCCAAGATGAAAATAAAGATTTTCCTCTAATAGTCTAGGAGAATTGTCCTGGACATCCCGAGATATTTGCTGGATGATATAAATATCGCCACCCATCATCCCATGTCATAATGGATGATCAATAAAGTATTTTAAACTAATTATCCTTGATGATCATAGGATCATACTGGATGATATATACAAATACTTGTATTGATTTTATAGAGAAAATGTGATTATCCTAGCTGAAAGAGATATTATTATTGTCTAGGATAATTTTTGATGCTAAGTTAAAATTTAGGGCATTTTTGAGCTATTCTAGTTAAGCTCATGTATTTTTCCTTTTATATAATTTGGTGTATTATGGAGTTGATCTAAGAGGGAGCTTAGATATGGAAGAGGGAGAGCTTGAGAGAGAGAGAGAGGAAGAGAGAGAGAGAGAGAGGGAGAGAGAGAGAGAGAGAGAGAGAGAGAGAGAGAGAGAGAGAGAGAGAGATCCTTATGAGAGGGAGTTGTGAGGGATTCATAAAGATTGCTCTAAGCAAGGTGTTCATCATCTTCTTGAAGTTGTTCTTCTCATTCCTTGGCGGCTCTGAGGGAGATCTTCATTAGCATCAAATCCAAGTTATCTTCCTACTCTAAAAGGGAGTAAAAGGATTTCAAGGTTCTCTGCCTACTCTAGGAGGGAGTAAAAGGATTCTTTTGGTTCTTTGTTTTCACTAGGAGAGTGAAAAAGGATTTTTAGGTTCTTTGCCTACTCTAGGAGGGAGTAAAAATATTCAAGGTCCTCTACATCACTATGTCAATGGCCAAATTTTGTAAGGGCTTCTTTTCCTTACTGTTGGAGAAAAAGGAGAGTAACTTGAGTTTAGTGCAATACTTGGAGAGGGAGTCTCCACGGAGTGGACGTAAGTCAGATTTAACTGAACCACTATAAAAGTTGGCGTGTTCTCTCTTATTACTTTTACCACACATTTATTTTTGCACTTTTTTGTGTTTTGTTCTGTGTTTAAAAAATTTGATTGTATTTTTATCGTGAAAATTATTTTTCTTTCGTATTAATGGTAATTATATTGTTTTGTTTTAAAATATTCAAAAAGGAAAAAAAATTATATTTTACTTTAGGAATTTTAAAACAATTAATTCACCCCCTCTTGGTTAGTCTCGGGAAAGTTCTTTAGGGTTTAAACACCCTCATAAACTTTTAGTCTCAGCTTTGAGCTCTGTAGCATTCATCAAGGGCATCTTCAACTGTGGTTCTATTATGTTGTCACTGTAGCATTGGGAGAAAAATATAGCTATTCAGCACTTAATCTATGGCGTTATGTATTTGCTTCAATTTTGAGAATTTTAATTTATTTCTTGCATAAAATGATAGGATTAATAATAATTTTCATTGTAATAAATGTTGATTGTTATATAGTTTTCTTATCAAATTCTTCCAAACATAAAGTTATTACTTATATTGTACTTAATTCAAAATTTTCTTTTGTGAAATTATAATATTTCAAAATTATAAAATTACAAATCTAAGTACTTAAACAATACATAGTTATAAAATTTTCTAATAAAACAATTTATAATAGCCCATTAATTAACTTTTAATGAATACATTTCTTTTTAAATTAAACTCCCAAGTGTAAGTAAAAATTCTACTAACTCACTTATGGTTAATGATATTTGGATTTAATGGAGTTTACTTATTTAGTTATTTTTTAGTTTAATTTATAAGATTTCTTTAAGTATGATGATTCAAATATTTTCATTTAGAAGGGTATACATGGGTCTAGATATTACCAGTGCCAATTTTTGATAATCCAATGTTTAGTTTTTTTTTTTAACTTGTTATTTATTTTTCTTTTGAATAGGCTAAGTACACTATAACGATTTTAAATACATTTCTATTGCCTCCATGTTTTATTTAGGCTAGCCATCATATTCCATGTACCAATCTTTAATTGTCCAAAAATTAACCTTTTTTTATCATGTTATTTATTTTACTTAACTTTTCCAATTGCTAAATACTTTAAAATTAATCTTAATTGCCTATCTATTGCATCCACTTTTTATTTTATCTAAAACTCATTATTGGTCTTATAATTTTTTAATTACTTATTAAATGATTTAAAATAAATTTAAATAGTTTATTCATATTAATTTTTATACCAATTGAGCCTTATAAGTAGTGAGGTGCTTAAGTGTATTTAGGAATTTAATTTATTATGAAGTACTAATTTTAAATAAATTTAATTATTATTATTGTTAATTATTTTATCAGGTATAGTTTTAAATGTGTGTACGATCAAATACTTAATTATCTTAATTTTTTAAATTTCAAAATCAAGGTAACACAACTATATAACTGTAATAAGTGCAATAAAGACAAGAATTTATACACATGAAATTCAAGGAAAGGAAATATGGTTTCATTTTCATCCATTTTGTCCAAAACTACATTTAATTACAATAAGTAAAAATAAAATAAAGCTATAATAAGATAAAAAAAAACTAAAAAAACTAAAAGAAATTAAAACAACAAGAACGGACTTTCCCTACTTCTCACCCTCATTCTCGTCCTCATCCTCTTCCCCTCTTACTTATTCTACTGTTTGAAAGTTCATTAGGGTTGATAAACCTTAAGGAACTAGCCTAAGGATCACCAGGATGAGGAGTGAATTGGTAATTTTAAGAATTTTCCCTAACATAACAATAACGATGAGAATATTTTTGAAAAGATTTTTAGAAATTCAAAATATCAAATTTTAATTGATTGCGGAAGAAAACGAGTTTATCAAAAATATTAATTTAACTATGATGAAACTTTTATTTATGAAATGAAGAAATAATCACCAATTTTCTCAAGAAGTTGTAATAGAAATAAAATGCAAGAAAAATAAAAGTCTGAAAAGAAAAAAACAAACCCAAAATTATTATAGTGGTTGTCAACCTTGACCTACTTTCACTCCCTAGAGTTCAACTCTTCCGGTATTACACTAACACTAAGTGACTCTTGTTTTGCTCCCACTGCAAGGCAGAGAATCTCTTATAGACTCACTTTTACCAATGATGATACAATGGAGTGTCGGAAGTGATGTCATTCTCTTAATGATGGTAGCATACCTTGACTCATTTTTCTCCCTCCTGAAGAAGGTAGAGAATCTCAACGTCTTTTCCTCCATCTTGAAGAAGCCATTGCACCTCAAGGACTTGATTTAGAAGCCTCTCAACCTCACCATCACCTTTGTCTCAAACCCTAGATCTCTCTGACAAGCTTCACTCTTAGATTATCCCCACCAGTCAAACATTCCTCTCTTCTTTCTTAGAGTTTCTTAAAAATAAATCTTAATAATAGGCTTTGAGAAACCCTAATAATTTAAGTATGCCGTCACTGTTTATACAATATGTTTTTAGTTCATATAGTGTGATAAGTTCATAAACTAAACTCATCTAGTATGATCTTAATAGTCATTCAAAAAAGAGCCATTTAATTTTTTTGAACACATCGTATAGTAGAATCTAAAGATCATCTTATATAATATGTTTGATTTTCTATATTCGTACATGATGAATAGAAATTAACACTATCAATAATTCTGTACTGCTCTCATCGTGCAGTATGATTAGTAGATTTCAAGTCAGTTGTATGTTAAGACATGAATATTATTCTCTATGATTATTAGTTGAAAAATCATGGTTTTATTTGGTACAATCTTTGGGATGAAAAATTTTGATGTCTCTACCAATTGTACGGTATGATCAAGATCATACATTATGATCTTCAATCATTAATTAAACCATGATATAATTGGCTAATTATTGGGGTTAATTTAAGTATGATTTTTAAAATTTTGTATAGTATGAATTTAATCGTACATTACAGTTAGTTCAAGATAAAATTTTTAAAAATCTTACCTAATTTATTTTGGCAGCTAGAGTTTATAGACCATAATAAATCATATAATATGATCTAGATCGTACAATATGATTAGTTCACAAAAACTTGTTTTTAATTAGTTGTTAAGCCCTTATTTCTATCACCACTTATACAGTATAATTTTAGGTCGTACGTTATGATAAGTAAAAACAAATTCATTTTAAAAACTTTTACTTTCCCTGTGTATGTGCACGGTCACCCAATTACATACACTATAATTGACCAGACTCAAGAAATAGAAAAAAATATTTTGACTTTTTTACTTGACATTCCCATTCTAACATTCTTGAGCTTCCAGTAGATTTGAGCAATGCATGTTTTACATATAATGTTATTGCATATAGATAAAAAGATATATAGAATATTCAATGAGAAAAGATAACAATTTAGCCAATACAAAAAGATAACAATTCATTAGGATTTTCATAGCATGCCACTTCCAGTATTAATGCATACTTACTGCAATCTAGTTGAGATGCAAGTATTTCTAATTCCTGAAATGAATTTTCTAGTTTAATATGAGATTTTTTCAAGGAATTATGAGCATTAGATAAGTTAGTACGCTTCTTATTTAATGTATAAAATTCATCTAATAAAGTCATATGATTTATATTTAAAGTAGAGTGCTTGATAGTTAAACTAGCATGCTGCTTTTGTAAATTAAAGAATTTTGTATTGATACTAGCATGTATCTTCTTTAGCATCCTATACGTGTCTTGATTTTTTTTAAAAACTACTAGTAATTTATCATAAGATTGTTGACATACTTCATCTTGGTCTAATTGATCAAGATTATCATTAGCCATTAGGCATAGGTTTGTTACATCCTCTTCTACTTCTGCTTCTGATGATTCAAAAGCATAGTCAGCCCAAAAAGCTTTCACCATCCTTTACTTTCCCCTCTTAAACTTTAGTTTCTCTTCATCCTTCTCTTTGATTGGGTGAGTCTTTAGGTTGGGGTAGCTAGCTCGGAGGTGGCCTGGTTTCCTATACTTGAAGTAAATTATGTCAGAATATTCTTTAATATTTTTGTTACTTTTACCTTTGCTCCCATTGTCTTAATGACATCATTATTTTCATTTCAAAAAACACTTGAACTGTCATGTCATTAAGGCAATGCCATCATTCTCCTTTAGTACAAAATTGTCACTGTCTAAATTATTTCTTTTAATGCTATAGTTCTCTCCTTGTTCTCTCATGCATCACTTTGTCTTTGACTCACTCATTGCTTGCAGGCAATGAGTAACCCAAGAAAAGTTTTAATGGAATAAACCATCAAGTCTTTAGATTCAATAATTGAGTTACATTGGCATCATAAAAACAAGGTTAATAGTATGGAATCTTATTAATTTTTTTTATAATTTGATATTTCTCTACCTAGTGCATGTCAGGATATCACTATCTATGTGAGCCTAGTATACAATTTAGATATAGTCTTGCTAGGTTTCATGTGAAAGAGTTTATAGTTATATAGTAGAATAATTTGCCTAGACTATTTAAATTCACTAGTTCCCTCTTAAGTGATATATAACCTATCCTAAATCTCCTTCCATATAGTGCATTGAGAAACTCGCATATAGACTCCGAATTTTGAAGCACAAAAGAAACAATTCAAATATTTAGCATTTAATTGTGCAGGTTTCCTATCCTCAAAACTCCATTTATTAAAAAGAATACCAATTCTAACACCATTAACTATATGCGATGGAAGTGAATCGGCAATTTGAATAATATGCCAACTTTTATATTTAATGGATTATACAAAAATACACATGCATATTTTATGGAAATCAAAAGAAATATTTTAAAATCACGGTGGATAGGTTATCAAATAACCCTCTGCTATAATGATTACCAAAATGAGCCTTTGATCATTTTTCAAAATTTTGAAAAACAATTTTTTTAAAACCTGTTATGATACCACTTGAAAGTTCATGATGATTATTAAAACATAAGGAACTAGCCTGAGGCTCATTAAAATGAGGGTGAATTGGTAATTTTTAGATTTTATCCTACTTTAAAATAATTATGAAAATATATTGAAAAAGTTTTAAGAATTTGAAAATACCAAATTTTAACTGATTACAGAAGCAAACATGTTTATTAGAAATATTGATTTAACTATAATGATGTTTTGATTTATGAAATGAAGTGATAATCATCGATATTCACAAGCAGTTATAATAGATATAAAATGTAGGAAAAATAAAAGTACAAAAAGGAAAAAAATACACCAGAGATTTTTATAGTGGTTTGATCAACCTTGACCTATATCCACTCTCCTGATCATCCACTCCGTAGAGTCCTCCACTCTAAGTATTGCACTAACACAAAGTGACTCTCCTTTTGCTCTGACAGCAAGGTGGAGAAGCCCTTAAGGACTCATTTTCACCAAACTTGATGCAGTAGAGTGTCAAACATTATGACACCCTCCCGGTGATGCCATCAAACCTTATCTCATTTTTTCTCCATCCTTGAGAAGGTAGAGAACCTGAGCTCTTTTTTCTCCAATACAATGTAAATATCATGCTGTACGATTAGTTTAAAAATCATTAATTTATTTGGAATAATATTTCAGATGACCAAATTTCATCTCTATTAATCGTACGACATGCTTATGATTATACAACATAATCATCTATCATTAATTAAACCATGATTTGATTGACTAATTATGGTAATTAATTTAAGTAAAGTTTCAAAATTTTTTATAGTACGAATAGAATATTAAGATTAGTTAAAAATTAATTTTTCAAAAATATTATTTAATTTATCTATCAGCTAGGGTTTATAGATTATAACAATTATATAATATGATCTAGATCATACAATATAATTAGTTTATTGAAACCAATTTTTAAATTAGTTGTTAAGCCTTCTTTCTATCACTGATCGTATAGTACCATTAGAACAAATAAATTCCACTTATACTTTTTCACTTCCCCTATATGTGTGTGTATAATCACCCAATTACGTGCACTCTTAAGTAGCCATAATCAAGAAATTAAAAAAAAAAGAAAAAATGAAAATACATCCTTTATTTACTTAATATAACTATTCTACCCATTTTTGAGCTTCTAGTAGCTTTGAACACTATATGTTTTACATTTAATGTTAGTGCTCTTAGATAAAAGAAATATCTTGAATATTAAATGATAAAAGATAACAATATAGTCAATACTGCTTCCCCTCATGAAAATCACATACTAGGGATACTAGATTTCAACACTATTGGTGTTATTGATGTTGATAATAATAATTGGAAATACTCAAAGGGATTCCATCTCTAAATTATTTGAGAACTTAATACCACAATATTGCATATATGGTATTGCATCAATATATGAGACAATTTGGTACTATGTTGTTGTTTAGCTTCAGCACTACAATGTGATCAAAACAAACTAATTAATTTTATAATTGTGACAACATTATAGTGCTCTTGTACCAATAGTGTTATACTAGACTAAAATTTCCATTTAAGCTCCAAACACATAAGATAAAAACTAAAACACACACATAAAAGCCCAATAACCTAAAATAATACAAACCAAATTTATTTTAAAGCTCACATATACTCACAATCGCTTAATAACAATACAAGATGATCAATTGGGTTGCTTCCCAAGATGTTCTAAGTTTATAATATTCAACCAAACTATGCCAAATTCCTATCCAAGAAAAGTCAACTCCTTTGAAATCCTATGTGATCTACTTCTTCTCCTATATATGGTTTTAGTCTTTGACCATTAACTTTGAAACTTTGTGTGGTTTTACTATCATTAATATCCACAGCTCCATATAGACTCTCTTTAATAATTATAAATGGTCTTAACTACTTGGATTTTTGCTTCCCTAAAAAATAATGTCAGCTTAAATTATATAATAACACTTCTTATCTTGGTTCAAATTATTTCTTAATGATCTTATAATTAGGCTAATTTTAATTTGCTTGTTATATAATTTATCTTTATCTTATGAATCATTTCTAAATTCTTCCAATTCATTCAACTAGATTAATCTTTTCTCTTTCACAACAATAAGTGTATAATTTGATTCTTTCATTGCCTAGTAAGCATTATACTCTAATTTAAGGTAAGTGGCAAGCTTTTCAAAAAAATTAAATTATAGTGTGACATTTAATTTTGGGTTTTATAAGCAAGCTTGTAAACCCTGAGTGCATCATCTAATCTTATAATACAATCCTTTCTATTTGGACTCACAATTTTCTCTAAATCATCTTTATATTCTTATTCTTGTATAAGTTGGACACTAGTTTGGGGATGATAAGCAGTTGTTGTTGCAAATCTATTTTCATAACTTATGTTTTGATGATAGACAAATACTATTGATTCTCTTGGACTGCTTGTTACTTCTAACTTTTCAGGAATCGAAGATCGGACGAACGAACGAAGCCAGTTCAAGATTGCGTAGGTTTAGGGTTGAGTCAGTCTGTACTTTGTTTTTTTTCACTTCTTGAGTCTATTTGTAATGTTCAAGAGACTGATGCTAAGTAACCCTACACACACACTTGAGAGACTTAGAATTTCTGTTTTTACTCATATCGGCCAGGACGATATTTACATCGTCTTGGACGATCAGGCTTAAAATAGAAAATCTAAACAAGGATTCTTAATTAAGGCAACCGTCATTATCAGATCGTTCTGGATGATACGTGTATCGACCAGGACGATAAGCTCAAAAAAGAAAGAAATTACCGCCATAGATAATTAAGGTATTCTGTATTTTTTAACAATCGACTAGGATGATATTTTATCGGCCTGGACGATCAAGCCAATTTTAAATCTTCCAGCTTGCATTCAGGGCGATGCTCTGGCCGATCTTCTGAGATTTGTACTGATCGTCTAGCAGATCGGCCTGGACGATATTGTCGGCAACTTGCAATTAATGAGCTACTTTGAAGCTCTTCTATTTAAGAGCTCTTGTTTAACGTTTTGAATAATCTTTTGCTACTGCCTTGACCTGAGAAGACCTTGAGGAGAGAAAGAGAGAGAGAGAGAGAGGATCTTGTGAGGGGGAGCTTGTGAGGGGATTCACAAGGGTGCTTCAAGGATCGCTCTGCTTCTTCTTTGTTTAGAGTTTCTTGTTCATGGAAGGGTTGGTAGAGGTAAGGTTTTCAGCAATGGATTGTGGTTCTTTGCCAGCTTCAGAAAGAAGCAAAAGGAGATAGGTTCTCTGCCTTACCTGGGTGGAAAAAAGGACTTCTTTGTGAGGGCTTCTCCGCCTAGCCATGGGGGCTAAAGGAGAGACACGTTTTGTTGTGCAATACTTGGAGGGTGCCTCCAAGGAGTGGACGTAGGTCAAGTTGACCGAACCACTATAAATTTCTGTGTTATTGTTTTCTTGCTTCCACACTTTAATTTCCACATTGTTTTTGTCTTGTGGTGTGATTTGGTTTTGGTTTGTGATATTATTGCTTTTGTTGAAAAGAAATTTTAAAATACCAATTCATCCCCCCTCTTGGTTAGCTTGGGACTAAGTTCGTAGGGCTTAAAGTCCCAAACGAACTTTCAAGTGGTTTTAGAGCGGGATTCATAAAAAATTAGTTTGAAAACTTTTTGAATTTTGATCCATGGCTAATCTTGGAAATAGTAACACTACGGAAGGGTATTCTATTACCCGACCTCCCCTGTTTGATAATGTACCTTTTGATTTCTGGAAAACCCGCATGTCGACATTTTTACAATCTACTGATTATCGCATGTGGATGCTTATTAAAGAAGGTTATTCTCCACCTTCTCTTGAAATTAATGGTGTTAAAACTGAAATTGCTTTTACTGAATGGACCTTTGATGAAAGAGATTTAGCCCAATTAAATGCAAAATATTTGAACTGTTTTTTCTGTGCTTTAAAATCTAAGGATTACATGAGTGTCTCCACTTGTAAAACTAGTAAAGAAATTTGGGATAAATTGTGTATCACC
This sequence comes from Dendrobium nobile, assembly GCA_022539455.1. NCBI lineage: Eukaryota > Viridiplantae > Streptophyta > Magnoliopsida > Asparagales > Orchidaceae > Dendrobium > Dendrobium nobile. The sequence continues at coordinate 54,582,551 of CM039735.1, read as the reverse complement.
TATGAAGGAACTAATGAAGTTAAATAATCTCATTTAAATATTCTCTTGCATGACTACAAACTTTTTCGTATGAAACCCTCTGAATCTATTTCTAACATGTATACAATGTTTACTCAAATTGTTACTTCATTGCATGCCTTAGGAAGAGAACTTTCAAATTTTTAAAAAGTAAATAAAATTTTGAGATGCTTGCCTTCATCTTTTGATGCTAAAATCACTGCAATCACTGAATATAAGGATTTGAACACTTATTCTATTGATAACTTACTTGGCTCACTCATTGCTTACGAGCAAGGGGTGAATCAAAGAAATCTTGATGCAGGTGAGAAGAAGAATGAGAAAACTGTTGCACTGAAGGCGCACAAATTAGATTCTAAAACTTTCAGGTCTGAAGGTGATGAAGTTGCCTTCATCACAAAGTAATTCAAAAGCTTTCTAAGGAAGAAGCAAAAGCATCATTGGAGAAAAGGTAGGGATCATAAACATTCTAAAGGATCTTCTGATGTCGTTCATTATGAATACAGGAAACCAGGACACGTGAGAACTGATTTCCCTACACTTAAAGATCACACAAGCAAAGGAAAGGGTGAGGAGAAACCTAAGCTAAGGAAGGATAAGATGAGAGTACAAAAAGCATTTTGGGCGGATTCGGCATTGGACTCATCAGAGACGGAACAAGAATATGTGACATCAAAATTGTGCTTGTTGGCGGATGCAATCTTGATCAAGAAGAGTTATGTGAACTTTCCTACGATCAACTTCTTGAAGTTTCAGAACAAATCCATGCATCATATAGGAAATTAAAGAAAACACATGCAAGCTTGAAATTAGAATTTTTGAATCTACAAAAAAAGTATGAAATTTTGACTAAAGACCATCAAACGATTGATTCAAATCATATGACTTTACTAGAAGAATTTGATGAGTTAAATAAAAATCATTGTGAATTAGTTGAAAAGCATGATGCATTAAAAATTTCACACACAACACTTGAATCTGGTTTTAAGAAGTCTAAAGAGATGGAGAAAAATTTGAGGATTAAAAATGAGGTCTTAAAGAGCACAAATTTGAAGATTCAAATGAATTAGAAACATGTAAGAAAACTAGGATGACATCTACTTTTGATCATTTGCCAAAACCTAGGAAGAGGCATTATAACTCAAACCACTTAAGAAATCCTTTTCCTGGAGTTAGATGTTTTTCATGTGGCATGCTGGGACACATCTCACACACTTACACAGTCCACCATATTACACATTGGGTGTGGAGACCCAAGGTGCATGATCTACAGCATACCACATGCATTGCATTCTACTCTTCATAAGAAGGAACCCAAACCTTCTTGGGTTCCTAAATCTAAGATTTGGTAATTTTGCAGGAAAGCTCTCACAAAAGGCCTCGTGAGAGTATGTGGTACCTGGACAGTGGATGCTCTCGACATATGACTGGTGATGTTAATCAGTTTGTGGTACTAGAGTCCAGGACTGGTGGCAAGGTTACTCTTGGAGACAACACCACCAAGAAGGTGATAGGCACAGGTATAATTGGTAATTCCAAGAACCTTATGATTGAAAAAGTTTTTCTTGTAGATGGATTGAAGCACAACTTGCTCAGCATCAGTCAACTCTGTGACAAAGGCTTCATCATGCAATTCTTTGCAAATTCATGCATTGTAAGTTTAAGTAACAAAGCTATTTTGCAGGGAAAGAGGATCAACAACGTCTACATGCTTGATTTAAATAACATTGAATGTGCAGCTTTATTTTGCTTAAAAATAGTGATTGATGATTCATGGTTGTGGCACCGGAGGCTTTGTCATGCAAGTATGAAAACCCTTAGGAAAGTGACCCAAAAAGACCTAGTTAGAGGTGTCCCCAAACTCAAGTTCTCAAAAGACCACCTTTGTGATGCCTGTCAACTAAGAAAGCAAGTCCACTCAATCTTTCACCCCATTAAGGATATTAGCACCTCTAGACCTTTAGAAGTCCTTCACATGGATTTGTTTGGACCCATTAGCACTACCAGCCTAGGAGGGAAAGTCTATGGATTTGTGATTGTTGATGAGTACTCGAGGTTCACTTGGACTAGATTTCTTTCACATAAAAATGAGTCTTTTAAAGAGTTTAAAACATTTTCTACTTGGATTCAGAAAAAGCTAGGTTTTGAGATTTTTACCATCCATAGTGATCATGGGGGAGAGTTTGAGAATGAAAGATTTGGAGATTTTTATGAGGACAAGGGGATTAGCCATAATTTTTCAGCTCCTAGGACCCCTCAGTAGAATGGGGTAGCTGAAAGGAAGAATCGGACCTTGGTGGAAGCCACTAGAGCCATGCTTGCTTAGTATTCACTTCCAAAATACTTTTGGGCTGAAGCGGTTAACACAGCTTGTTATGTGTTGAATAGGGTGAATGTTAGAGCCAAATTAGAAAAGACACCCTATGAGATCCTTAAGGGTAGGACACCCAATCTTTCCCACCATCATGTCTTTGGTTGTAAGGTTTTTATTCACAACAATGGGAAGTCTCACTTGAGAAAATTTGATCCTAAATCTGATGAAGGAGTATTCTTGGGATATTCTAGTGTTGGGAAGTCTTTCAGGGTGTTTAACAAGAGAACTTTGATGGTGGAAGAGACAACCCATGTGGTATTTGATGAGTCTGATTCTAAGAAACATGGAGTTGAGGATGATGATGATATTGGAGAGATTACTAGTGGAGTAGAAAATTTGGGGAAGGGGGTAGAATTGAAACTACTAAACGACAAGAGGGGGGGTGAATTGTAAAAGTCTTTTTCTTAATAAAATTAACCCTAAACAAGAGTTCTAATTTTTTTGTTGTTTTTGAAATTTTAGAACAAAGATTTATGCAATTTTACTTTCACAAAATTTCACATGCAATAGATATGACAAATTTAAAATGCAAGCAAAAAGTAAACAACGATAAGGAAAGAACACACCAAGAATTTTATAGTGGTTCGGTCAAAATATGACCTACGTCCACTCCCCGGAGTCCTCCACTCCGGGATTTTCACTATCAAAATAGTTCTCCTTTTGCCCCCCTCGGCAAGGCGGAGAAGCCTGTACAAATCTCCCTTTCACCAACCCGGCATGGCGGAATACCAAACTCTGTTTTCGCCCTCCTGGCGATGGCAGAGAACCTTCTCGTTTTTCTCCCTCCTGGAGAAGGCAGAGAACCTCGAGGTAACGGATGTAGACGAGCCTTTCCCTTGGAGATCCTCCCTCAAATCCTTCTCGGGCCATAGGAGGAGCAAGATGCAGCAAGCTTGGAGCAACCGTGTGATCTCCCTCACACCTCTTCTCCCTCACAACGCTCACCTCCTCCTTCCTCTCTCAACCCTCAAGAATTTCTCTAGAATTTTCTCCCTTGGAATCCCTCTCTAACCACGTTCACCCCCTCTGTAAATCTTACTGAAAAAGAACTTGATTGATATCTAAAAAAGGCTCCAAAAAACCTCTGAATTCAAAAGTAGCCGTTACTGTTCGTACAGTACGATTCCACATTGTACAGTACGATCTTCATAAACAGGCGTCGTCCTGGTACGAAGATGTACGAACAGTTTAAAGACAATTCGTACTGTACGGTATAATATCGTACGGTACGATCTAACAAGATACTATTCGTACAGGACGATGGTCTGGACGATCGGATGTCGTCTCTGTTCGTCGTATGTTACGATTACTATCGTACAGTACGATGTGAAAAAAACCAAGAGATCGTCCAAGACGATATCCGGGACGATCATACTTTGTCTCTGTTCATCGTATGGTACGATCACGTTCGTACAGTACGATGTTCAAATTTTAATTAGGCCTGAATTATATGCACTAATCACGGGTTAATTTAAGTAAGTATTAAAAACGGATCGTACAGTACGAACTTGTTCGTACAGTACGAACGGTGCAAAATCACTTAAATTAAATCACGGCTAGGGTTTTGAATCTGAACATATCGTACAGTACGAAAGACTTTGTATAGTACGATCTATTCACAGAATTGTCCACATAGCTTGGATCATACGGTACGAAATAAAATCATACAGTACGATCTCCAGAGAAGAATTTTAGTTACATTTTGCAGTTAAAAAAAAACTCTCCCCCTGTGTGTGTGCATGGTTGCTCTTACTCTTACGCATTTTGTGGCCAGACTCAATAAAGTAAAAATACAATAAATAAAAAATACAATGTTTGACTCATACTCCTAATCTATCCGATCTTGAGTCTTCCTTTCTTCCTGAGTCACTTGTGATCTTCCTGAAATGTTAGTGCTCAAGGAAAATAGCAAATAAAATAATATTCAAAGAAAAGCTGTTCCAAAAACACTCATTATTTGGCATCATCAAAATCTCAAACTCGAGGTCATGGGTTGCAACAAGAATATCAAAATAATGAAGGAGTAGGAGGAGTCACCCAAGGAGTAGAGAACTTTGATTTGGATTAAAGGGTTGGACCTTCTCACACTTTGCTAGAGATTGGAGATACTCTACAAGTCACCCCAAGGATTTGATCTTAGGAGACCCTTCTAGTGGAGTTAAGACTAGACATGGACTTAGGAAGGAGGTGAACCACTCTGCCTTTATCTCAATGATTGAACCCACCACCATTAACCAAGCCCTTATTGATGAGTTTTGGATTTTAGCAATGCAAGAAGAATTGAATCAATTTATAAGGAATGATGTTTGGGAGCCTGTAGAAAGACCTAAGGGACAAAGTATAGTTGAGACAAAGTGGGTCTTTAAGAACAAAGTGAATGATTCAGGAGTGGTGGTTAGGAATAAAGTGAGATTGGTGGCAAAGGGGTATAACCAAATAGAAGGGATATACTTTGAGGAGACTTTTGCCCCTATAGCTAGATTGGAAGCCATTAGAGTGCTATTAGCCTTTGCCTGTTATAAAGGATTTAAGCTTTTCCAAATGGATGTAAAGAGTGCCTTTTTAAATGGTGAAATAAAAGAAGATGTGTTTGTAGAACAACCCCCATGTTTTGAGAGTTCCCAATTTCCAAATCATGTCTTTAAATTAAAAAGGGCTTTGTGTGGGTTAAAGAAGGCACCAAGAGCTTGGTATGAGAGGCTTATTACATTTTTACTAGAGAGGGAGTTTGTCAAGGGAAGCATAAACACCACCTTTTTTCTTAGGAGAGTTGGAGATGATTTACTCATTGTTCATATTTATGTTGATGATATACTCTTTGGATCTTCTAATAAAAAATTGTGTGATGATTTTTCTATAACAATGAGTAGAGAGTTTGAGATGAGTTTGATGGGAGATTTATCCTACTTTTTAGGGTTTAGCATAAAACAATTGGAGGATGGAACCTTTTTAAATCAAATAAAATACATAAAGGACACTTTGAAGAAATATGAGATGGACAAAGCTAAGCCAATTAACACTCCCATTAATTCTAGTGCTCCATTGGAATCAGACCCAAGTGGTAAGTCTGTTGATTAGAAGAAGAATAGAGGCATGATTGGATCTTTACTTTACTTGACTGTGAGCCGACCTGATATTATGTTTAGTGTTTGCCTTTGTGCTAGATTTCAAGCTGACCCTAAGGAGTCCCACATGACTGCTGTTAAGAGAATTTTTAGATACCTTTTGGGGACACAAGGCTTAGGGATTTGGTACCCTGGACACAACACTTCTTTTGAGATTATTGGTTTTTCTGACTCTGATTTTGCAGGATGCAAGGTGGATAGAAAAAGCACTTTAGGAACTTATCAATTCATTAGACAGTCTTTGGTCTCTTGGTCTAGTAGGAAGCAAAACTCTGTTGCACTTTCCACTGCTGAAGCTGAGTACATCGCTCTTGGAAGTTGTGTGGCCCAAGTCCTTTGGTTGAAACAACAGGTATTGGATTTAGGATTACCTGTAGGCACCATCTCAATCTTTTGTGACAATACTTGTGTCATATGCATCTCTAAGTATCCTATCCAACATTCAAGGACTAAGCACATTGACATTAGACATCACTTCATTAGAGATCATGTGACTAAGGGAGACATTGAGTTACACCATGTGACAACTGGAAATCAATTAGCTGACATCTTTACTAAACCACTGGCCTTCGACACTTTCAGTTCTTTAAGAACCAGATTGGGTGTGATTGACATAAATGCATGAAACTTGATCTTTTAGTTACTTTCTTTTGCTTTTATTTTTTATTTTTAGTTTTTAATGTGTTTTACTTTCTTTTGCCTTTTTTCTCTTTTACTTAGTTTTCAAAATCATCGCTGAAATGATAACATATTCCATGCCCTTATTTTTGAAAATTTGTGGTCAATGTGTTTTTCATCTCTCAATCTCTTAGATGGTAAAAATATTTTGTGATTGTGTCTCTTTCTCTAACCTATTTTAGTGGCATAATTTTCTTTTCTAATTAAAAATCTATTTTCAATTAAAGATTGTGTATGAAATTTAGATCTTTTCTTAAGCTTGCTTAAGCAAATCTATCTTGTATTCATAATGTTTAAAGTCTTTTTATCACATCAAGACCCCTCGTTACTCTTGTCTTTGATTATTGATTCTATTTATGGTAATTCTTCCTTATGTTAGAGAGAGAGCTCCTATTCTGTAATATCTAAGAAGATATACTCATAACTAAGAATTTTTTTTAAGAGGTTATAAAAGAGAATGTAGCTTGCAAAAATAAAAAATTTGGCCAATGATGCCAACAAAAGAAGCGCAATGACGTAAAAATTGAAAATCTATAAAAAGATGCGCAAAGCGCCACTCAATTGACAAGAGACATAAAATGATCCCACTCAAAAGCAATCTATTCTCTCTTTTTAAATCTTTTAGAACTTAGAAGTTTTGATTCTCAAAGGCTTGATTTCGATTGTTTTGCGATCGTGACAGATTTACTTTGGTTCTTTATTTTATAAAGATATTTTTTCTTAAACCAAGTGATGGATGGATTCTTTTTCTCATATTTAATTAATTCTTTGAGTTAGGTCATTGATTTCAAAAGACGATTCTACCCTAAGAAAACGTCTGAGCTAAGGGTAACCATGACCAGATATTCTACCATTCTTTGGATTGTTGAGATTGTTAACTCATTAATCCACAAGTTTTTAAATCAATCACATGGAATACTACATCATTTTCATGCCTTGGTTAAAAAAAAAATTGTTCTTTTGTGTTCCCTCCTTTTTGATATGTCAAAAGGGGGAGAAGTTTATGATATTTTTATACTTGTCAATCCCGAAATTTTACTGCTAATTGTCTTCGTAGTGTTTTTCCATCATCAAAAAGGGGGAGATTGTTGCAAATCTATTTTCATGACTTATGTTTTGATGATTGACAAACACTATTGATTCTCTTGGACTGCTTGTTACTTCTAACTTTTCAGGAATCGAAGATCGGATGAACGAACGAAGCCAGTTCAAGATTGAGTAGGTTTAGGGTTGAGTAAGTCTGTACTTTATTTTTTTTCTCTTCTTGAGCCTATTTATAATGTTCAATAGACTGATGCTAAGTAACCCTACACACACACACTTGAGAGACTTAGAATTTTTGTTTTTACTCATATCGGCCAGGACGATATTTACATCGTCCTGGATGATCGGGCTTAAAATAGAAAATCTAAACAAGGATTCTTAATTATGGCAGCCGTCATTATCAGATCATCCTGGACGATACGTGTATCGTTCAGGACGATAAGCTCAAAACAAAAAGAAATTTCCGCCATAGATAATTAAGGTATTCTGTATTTTTTTAATAATCAGCCAGGACGATATTTTATCGGCCTGGATGATATTCACAAATTATGCCTTAATTGATCAGGAAATCAAGGGAGTAACTAAGGATGATTGATATGATCATATCGTCCTGGACGATCTCAGGATTGGCTAGGATGATCTATTCAAAAACCTTAATTACTTCTGGATGATAAATATCTGCCATCACATATTTAGGGCGATGTGCTAGACGATCGGGATCAGACAGCTCGAATTCAGGGCGATGCTCTAGACGATTTTCCTCTGTTTTGAACTGATCGGCCTGGACGATCGTGAGATCGGCTTGGACGATCAAGCCAATTTTAAATCGTCCAGCTTGCATTCAGAGCGATGCTCTGACCGATCTTCTGAGATTTGTACTGATCGGCCAGGATGATGTACAGATCGTCCTGGACGATATTGTCGGCAACTTGCAATTAAGGAGCTCCTTTGAAGCTCTTCTATTTAAGAGCTCTTGTTCAATATTTTGAATAATCATTTGCTGCTGCCTTTACCTGAGAAGACCTTGAGGAGAGAAAGAGAGAGAAAGAGAGAGAGAGAGAGAGAGAGAGAGAGAGAGGATCTTGTGAGGGGGAGCTTGTGAGGGGATTCACAAGGGTGCTTCAAGGATCGCTCTGCTTCTTCTTCGTCTAGAGTTTCTTGTCCGTGAAAGGGTCGATAGAGGTAAGGTTTTTAGCAATGGATTGTGGTTCTCTGCTAGCTTCAGGAGGAAGCAAAAGGAGATAGGTTCTCTGCCTTGCTGGGCTGGCAAAAAGGACTTCTTTGTGAGGGCTTCTCCGCCTAGCCGTGGAGGCTAAAGGAGAGACACGTTTTGTAGTGCAATACTTGGAGGGTGCCTCCAAGGAGTGGATGTAGGTCAAGTTGACCGAGCCACTATAAATTTCTGTGTTATTGTTTTCTTGCTTCCGCACTTTAATTTCCGCATTGTTTTTGTCTTGTGGTGTGATTTGGTTTTGGTTTGTGATCTTATTGTTTTTGTTGAAAAGAAATTTTAAAATACCAATTCACCCCCCCTCTTGGTTAGCTTGGGACTAAGTTCATAGGGCTTAACATCCCAAATGAACTTTCTGTTGTTTCCCTATGTTTCATTTAATATTTAAAATTAAATTATCTTCTCTCTTATTATTGAAATAACTACCAGCATCACTAATGATGACTCTAGATGCTTTAAATATAGAAAATATATTTTTCTTAAAAGATTTAATTACTACTTGAGCAAAAATTTTAGGTGTTACCATTTTATAAACTTGGAGACAAAGTCAACTACTATAAAAATTTAATGGCATCCATAAGATTGAACAAAAAGACCCATGAAGTCTAGTCCCAAAATATCAAAGTGAGAAAATATATTACCTCTAAATTTGCACTTCAGATTCTTATAATTATATTTGCATAGAAAAGAAGCTATAGTCCTGAAAGAGAGAAATGGGATTTTTCTATTAATTTAAGAATAAAAATATATTATATAATTTTTAAAATCAATCTCAACAAAATATATATCCTAATATCATGAAAGATAAAATGGTATTAAACTATCATTTTGTAAACATAATTAATTAGAATAAAGATTTAGATTTGTCTACACCTTGAGACTTTCCACTACTTCAGAGAAATAAACTAGGATTTATTTTTTTACTTAGGGTTTTAGGTTCCTCATTAAGGAAAGCATTTATAATTAATTACATCTTAGGAGAAGCTCCTAAGAAAACTCTCAATTAAAGTGGTGACTAAATCTTCATTTATATACAAAGATTGCAGGAAAGGTTTTGAATAAGGGATTTTTATCATAGAGAATAGATCAAAGCAAGAGAACTTATTTCTAAATTAACTATAGTAAAGTTAAAGAGTGCTTTCATATTATGGAATACCAAAAATACTCTAACATATACTATAATTTAGCTTTAATGATTTAAAGAAGGAGCATAAGCTGATAATTTATTATATGGATAGATTATACTCCCAAAAGAAAGAGTAGGAATTATAAAAAAATGCAAACAAGATGTAAGTTTTCTTGGAGCGGATAGTTAGCAAACCACCTATGTGCTTTTGAAAAAAAAAATGTGATTTCTATTTTAATAAAAATGAGATAGATAGGCAATTAATTTAATAAAGAATTAATTTAAGTTCAAAATTTTAATTTGGTTTTGAAATATGTTAGAGGTTTAAATAAACCAAGCTAATGTAAATAAAAATATGTTCTACCATAACTCTAATTTTTATAAAGTTTTGGTAGCATAATGGCTCGTTACCAAAAGGAATAGCAAACTCAACTCTTCACATTGATTTTTTTTTGCTTGCCATAAGCTTCTGTGTGTCATTTTTTGAACTTAGTAAAATTAAAAGTAAACATACATGCCATTAATATAAAATGGTAAAGTTGTTGGTTTTTTAAAGTATAAAGAACACAAAGTCCTAGGAACCTAACATGTATGTCCAAGAAAAAATACATGTAATGCTAAGAAGCATAGGAAAGAAGAATGTCATTTCTTCTTTACAAACATATGCAGGCAGGCAATCATTCAGTGTATATAAAGTTGTAAGTAAAGAAAGTGTCCGTGGAAAGTGCCACATAATATAGGAAATAAGGCCTATAATAAATTAAACGTGGCCTAGCTCTTTCAATTATAAGCTTAGATTTCTATACATATAAAATGACGCAGGTCTATACAAGGTAATTTAGCTTTTCCATGCCTTCAAGCTTTATGTATGAATATGACAATAAAGAATTCCAAAAAAAATGATCTTTATAAAAGAAACATTATTTTGGACTTCTTTTATTATATATAAACAACATATTTTAGACTTTCACATCATATTACATTTTATAACTCTATAAAAATTTATATATAGCTTGAATGAAAAAGACTCTACAAGTGCTGGGGTTAGTATACAAATAGTGCATAAAAATCTATGCATCATCATGGACACATCACAAAGTAAGCACTCACATCATCACACATCCAAAATAATAGTATGTAACCATTTTAATGTGCAAAAATGTAAACACAAACACCTCAATGCTATCTAACCTAGATTAGAGTTAGTTATCCTAACAATCAATTCCATTGTGTACTAGGCTGTGTGGCTTTGATACATTCTAAATTTATTAGTGATTGAGTTATCTATAGGTTTAATTAATGTTTTATAGGTCAAAGGGTATAATTTAAAGTTTAAGGTTTTAAAGATTTACATTTTATTTATGATTATTTTGTTTAAATTTAAAATAACCATGTTAATTAATTATCCCAATTGGGATTCTAAAGGAATATATTTGTCACATTGTAAAGAATAAAGCAAACATATAAAGCCTTTATTCTTAAATTAATTTTATTTTAATTACTTTAGGTTTTAAAAAGAGTGTTAATTAACAACTTCAATATACACTGAAGTCATTAATAAATAAGCCCTAGCCTTGAAAATGGATGAATTCACTTCTTTTCAATGAATAAACCAAACGCACAAAACATTTCAATTAATTTAATTGCTTATTTAAAAATAATTTAATTAATTACAAATTTAATTTTTATTTATTTTTTAGTTCATTTGCATTGTTTCTTTTAATTTAACTTAATTGAGTATGATTTATTACTTAGATTTAAATTAATTAAATGATTTAATTCTAATTTAATTTCTTTTATTTTTATTTTATTTATTTATTTTTGAATTTTAGAATTTTATCTAATTATTATGTTATTTCTCTAATATTAATTTATTGAATTTGAATGAATTAATTTTCATTTAAAATTATTTATTTATTTATTTATTTTATTTATTTTTTTATTCATTAAATTTTATTTAATGTTTAATTATTTTTATTATTTATTTGAGTTGATTTTTAAATTTATGTTTATTTATTATCTATTTTATTTATTTATTTATTTCTTATCTATTTATTTATTTTATATTTTAACTTTCAATCTTTTATTATTTTAATTCTAATTATTGTTTATTTAGGAAAATTTATTTATTAATTTAGTTAATGATTTTGCTCAATGATTTATTATTTAAATTTTTTTTATATATATTTTTATTTAATTTTTTTTTTAATTTAATTTTTTATGTATTTCATTTTATAATGAATTATTTATTTTTTTATTTAATAATTTATTTGATTATTTAAATGAATTTTTAAGAGACTTTGATTTTTCATGTTAAGTTGCAATTTAATTAGTTTGAAATTTTTAGTAAATTATATTTTATTTAGAGTTGAATCCAATTGAGTGTGTATTTTTAGGATTTTTTTAGCATTGTAATTTCAATCTTTACTAATTAGTTTATTTACTTAAGGATTTGGTAATTTTGTTTTGTACCAAATCAACTTTAATCATCATGTAATATTCACCATAGGTTAGGAATGAGCTAATGTAAGATCCCTAAAAGTTTGGAGACATTTTAAATTTTAGTTCATTTTTTTTTATTTTTTTTTATTTTTTAAAGAAATGCATCACATAGCATTAAAGAAAGACAACGAAGCTAAGTACAAGTAATGAAGGGATCACATTCCTCCTTGATTAAACCTAATAACAAGGAAGGAATGCAAACAAAAGAAAAGCTATCAAAGAAAAAACTACTCTCCAATGCCATTGTAGCACAGCAATTTGCTACTTTATTACAACTTCTATAAGCATGGAGGATAACAACCTTATTGAAATCGTTTAAAAAACATAAATTTTTGTGTGGCCAGTTATCCACATTCTCCTTATTTTCTTTTAGAAATTTCTGAATGAATTTGATAATATTAATATTATAACTTTCTATGATAAGCCCTTTACATTCCAACATCCAGCTCTTCAAAAAATCCTTAACTGTGAGGACTGCTTGTAGCTCAAGATGACCAATATCCCAACGAATTCCATTCTTTCCAAAGGCACTAATAAACCGCCCTTTGTAATCCCGAAAAATTCCTCCAATGCCAGCCAGATTAGAGCTTGTCAAAGATGCATCTACATTAACCTTTATCCATTCTTTTGGTGGAGGGTACCAAGTTCTTTGAGACTCCCTAAGGAGATTATTACCCCAGCTAGATAGAAATGGACCAGATTTGGAGAATGCAAAAAATATAGCATTAGCAGCAACAATGGAGCATGGCATAGCAGATTTACCATACTTAATATCATTCCGTTTCTTCCAAGAATAGTACACAATAGAGCAATACACCCGAACAATCCCAGAATTTTGGACAGACATCTTCTTTAAATCTTCCAAACAGCAGTCCAATGAATGAAATATAGGGAGAAAAATTCCCCACTCCCACAGCTTCATAATAATCTCAATCAGGTACTTACAATGTACCATAATATTCTCATACGTTCATTAGCTTGGCAACCTCTAGGACAAAGAGCATTATCTGAAATTTTGCGATTCATAAGAAGCATATTAGTTGGAATAGCTGATTTACCTAGTCTCCACCAGAAAATTTCAATTTTCTTGTTCATCTTCAACTTCTTCACCCAGCTGAAATATTCCACATCCTCCAAATTGCATTTATTTAGCCACATTTGTTCGTATACCATGGCAGACACAGTCTTCCCCGAACACTTCATCAACTCCATCTGGTCATCCTCACCAAGCTCAATAGGAACTTGATTGATTAAAGAGATAAGGTATGGATGAAATGCTCTTTGTAACAATTCAGAATTCCACATACCATTAGATAATATCAACTGCTGTACATTCATACCATCCAGAAAGTTGCAATCCGTAAAAGTAGGCCAGCGATTAATACATCTATCCAGAAGCCAAGTGTCATTTAAAATATTGATTTTATCTCCTTTCCCCACATTCCAACAAACCACCATCCTCAAATTATTCCCACCATCCACCAGAATTTTCCAGGCATTAGAACTAATGTTCCTTTGAGCTCCATTCGTTACATTATCACCATACTTCCTTTTCATGACACGGTGAAGCAAAGAGTAAGGCTTCTGAATATAGTTCCATGTCACCTTGGATCTTAAAGACCTGATTCAATGTAAAGGAGAATGTAAGCCCAATCCTCCCAAACTCCTTGGTTTGCAAATATCATTCCAACCAATGTAATGCATCCCCTTAGTACCATCTTTATTATTCCAAATAAAACTTCTACACAACTTTTCCAAATCATGTAGTAGCCTCTTAGGTACCAAAGACTGGGTAATTAAAAAATTTGTCATAGGGAGCAAAGAACTTTCTATGAGAATCAGTTTACCTCCCAAGGATAAAGATTTCCTACTCCATACATTAAGTCTATCCATGGCATTGCTAAGAATCTCTTGATAATAAGCCATCTTGATCTTTGTATAATTATTGAATTTTCATTATGTATTGATAATTTTTATTTTTAGGGATTTTTTGTTGGACTTTTATTTTTTGTTAACTATTATAATAATTTATGATGGTTACACTTTATGTTATATATATTTTTAATTTCTTTAATGATTTATTTCTCTCTCTCTCTCTCTCTCTCTCTCTCTCTCTCTCTCTCTTAAAAACATGCAGAGGGGCCTAAGTGTTAAATAAAGAAAGGCAATTACATGGTCCTTAAGGGGAATCTCAGCTCTCTAATGCTCCAATGAGCCACAAAACAAATGAAAAGAAATCTTACTAGTCGAAGATCTCCATTAAACCAAAATATAGAATGACCTAGTAACATTTTAGGGAGGCCATAGGTTAGCATTCACAAAATAATGATACTGATGAGAACATTGAGCACAGTCTTTCTATAAAAAATATTAACCACAACAAGAAGTAAACTAACTTGAAAAACAAATAGACTACAAGAATAAAAAAACTATTGCATAAAATTTTATAGAAATATAAAGGAGAAGTGTCTAAATTTAATGCAAAATAACAAGAAGAATGATCACCAAAATAGTGTATATGAGCCAAACAACACCTACAATTAAGCAAAAATTGATCCCATACAATACCTATATAGATATTCAGAGCTCTACAATACTTATTGAATTACAGAAGAATCATAAGCAATAAAGATAAGGTGTCGGGAACATAGTGCCTGGAACCTAGACATAACAATGAGAAATGGAGTAATGAAGGACCCATATAACCAAAACAAGAAATGATGAGCAATAACTATCCAAAGATAAGGTGTCAGGAAAATAGTGCCTAGAATCAAGACTCCACAGTAACAACCAAGAAAAAATAACCCAGCTGTCTGGAATAGCCGATAGATAAAAGATCCAACTCATAGTGCATACAAAAAGGAAACTAATAAGAAAAGACCCCAACTCACAATTAACACCTAAATTATAAATACCCCAAAAGTAACGAGCATAAGATAAATAGGTGCAAAGAGAATAAAAAAAATTCCTAAGATCAGATATATCCAGATAGCAAGGCTCCTTCATAACAAAATGAAAAAACCTCTTGTATAAAAGAGGAAGGAAAACAAAAAAAAATGTTGGTAACAAATATATTAGAACTAGTAATCTAGCCCCTCGTGTAGTTAATCGAGTGATCACTATGGGTATTATTCCATTTAATTTGGCTTAGGAATGAAATTGATGGATAATCATTATAATTTATAAACACCTACTGCTCAAATTTGATACATCTCTAGTATAGATAGGATTTGTTAGACAAGGGAACAAAAAATAAGAGAAATACAACCAACCACAAACCTGATAAAAAGGTTCATATCATACCACCAAATAATAAAGAACCTTTAAAAGTAAATTCCTCAAACTGATTAAGGGACCATATTAACAACTTATAAATAACATAGGAATAATCCATCAAAATATAACAACCAAGAAAAACCCAACTTAGATTGACGATAATGAGAAGATAAACTTCCATAACATCCACCTGACCACATAATCTAGTAAGAACTAGAGTTGGATCAGATGAGAAATAAAGGAGCCAATGGTTAATATCCAACCTATCCCTTGTATCCAATAGTTTGTAGTCATTTCTAGACATTGAGTCCCGCCTGGTCAGTAGGGCCATAAACCTAAATCCAATATTAAAAAAGGGTCAGTCATAGAAAGGTTAACATATTAATCAAATAAGAAATCATAAACTAAAATAAATTTTCAAAAGCTAACTAAGCACATAAATAAAGGTACCCATATCAAGACCGTAAATTAGCCAAATAGATAAAGGCAAAGGAAGCAGACCCTATGTAAAATGAATATAGGGTAGACTAGACCGATCGAATCTAACCAGCCCTCTCATCTCTCTAAGAAGAGAGAACTCATTAAATTCAATAAATCCATTTAAGTTACACCCAATATTAGGAAGGGAATCATCAATTGCATCGCCTTCCCTTAAACTATGAGAAATATTAAAGGTTATGCAAGAAAGCCAAAACATAATATCTCTTTGTTACAAACCTTCTTTCAGGGCTTATATTTTAATGATTGGCAAACCCTACTGATTATCTTGGACTACCTATTTTTTATAATATTTCAGGAATCGAAGATTGGACGAACAAACGATGCAAATGAAGAAGTGGGAAGGATAGGGTTGAGTCAGTCTGTAATCTTTTTTTTCTCTCTTCTTGAGTCAGTTTGTAATGTTCAAAAGACTGATACTAAGTAACCCTACACACACACACTTGAGAGATTTAGAATCTCTGTTTTTGCTCACATCGGCCAGGCCGATCCATTGGATCGTCCTGGACGATCGAGTTAAAACCAGAGACACTAATCAGGATTCTTAATTAAGGCAGCCGACATTACATATCGGCCTGGACGATACGTGTATCGGCCAGGACGATAAGCTCAAAATAGAAAGAAGTTGCCGCCATAGACAGATAAGGTATACTGTATTTTTAAATTATCGGCTCGGACGATCCTTGATCGGCCTGGACGATATGCACAATTATGCCTTAAATGAACAGACAAATCAGGGAAGTAATTAAAGATTATTGATACTATCACATCATTTTGGACGATCGCAAGATCGGCCAGGACGATATATTTCATATCCTTGGTCACTCCTGGATGATCAGGATCGGCCAGCATGAAAACAAGGCGATGCTCAGGACGATTTTCTTCTTAATTGAACTAATCGGCCTGGACGATCGTGAGATCGGCCAGGACGATCAAGTCAAATTTCAATCGTCCAGCACCCAAAATAGGGTGATGCCCAGGCTGATCTTCTGAGTTTTGTACTGATCGGCCTGGCCGATGTCCATATCGGCCTGGACGATATTGTCGGCAACTTGCAATTAATGAACTCCTTTGAAGCTCTTCTAATTAAGAACTCTTGTTCAACGTTTTTGAACACCTTTGGCTGCTGCCTTGACCTGAGAAGACCTTGAGGAGAGAAAGAGAGAGAGGGAGAGAGAGAGGATCTTGTGAGGGGGAGCTTGTGAGGGGATTCAAAAGGGTTGCTTCAAGGATCGCTCTGCTTGTCTTTCGTCTGGAGTTTCTCATCCGTGGAAGGGTCGGTAGAGGTAAGGAGTTTTCTTCTGGTTGTGGTTCTCTGCCAGCTTCAGGAGGAAGCAAAAGGAGGTAGGTTCTCTGCCTTGCCGGGGTGGCAAAAAGGAGGTTCTTGTGAGGGCTTCTCCGCCTAGCCGTGGGGGCTAAAGGAGAGTCACGTTTTGTAGTGCAATACTTAGAGGGTGCCTCCAAGGAGTGGACGTAGGTCGAGTCGATCGAACCACTATAAATTTCTGTGTTCTTTTTCTTGCTTCTGCACTTTTAAATTCCGTATTTTATTTTTGTGGTGTGATTTGGTTTATGTAATTTTTTATTCTTTGTGAAAAGAGGTTTTAAAATACCAATTCACCCCCCTCTTGGTTAGCTTGGGACTAAGTTCATAGGGCTTAACATCTCGAACGAACTTTCAAGTGGTATTAGAGCGGGATTCAAAAATTAAGTTTAAAAACTTTTTGAATTAGATTCATGGCTAACTTTGGAAATAGAAACACTTCTGAAGGTTATTCGATTACACGACCTCCACTGTTTGACAACTTGCCGTTTAATTTCTAGAAAACCCGCATGTCAACGTTTTTACAATCTACTGATTATCGCATGTAAATGCTTATTCAAGAAAGTTATTCTCCATCTTCTCGTGAAATTAATGGTGTTAAAACTGAAATTACTTTTACTGAATGGACTTTCGATGAACGTGATTTAGCTCAATTAAATGCAAAATATTTGAATTATTTTTTCTGTGCTTTAAAATCTGAGGATTACATGCGTGTTTCAACTTGCAAAACTGGTAAAGAGATTTTGGATAAATTATGCATCACCTATGAAGGTACTAATGAAGTTAAGCAATCCCGTTTGAACTTTCTCTTGCATGACTACGAACTTTTTCTTATGGAACCTCATGAATCGATTTCTGACATGTATACTAGATTTACACAGATTGTTACTTCACTGCATGCTTTAGGAAAAGAGCTTTCGAACTATGAAAAAGTTAACAAAATTTTGAGATGCTTACCTTCTTCATATGATGCTAAAATCACTGCTATATCTGAATTAAAGGATTTAAACACTTATTCGATTGACAACTTACTTGGCTCACTCATTGCTTACGTGCAAGGGGTAAATCAAAGAAATCTTAATGCAGGTGAGAAGAAGAAAAAAAAGACTATTGCTCTAAAGGCACACAAATCGGATTCAAAATCTTTCGGGTCTGAAAGCGATGAAGTTGCCTTCATCACAAGGCAATTCAAAAACTTTCTAAAGAAGAAGCACAAGCACCATATGAGAAAAGGTAAAGATCATAAACATCCTAAAGTATTTCTTGATGTTGTATGCTATGAATGCATGAAGCCCGGACATGTGAAAATAGATTGCCCTACACTTCAAGATCACTCAAGCAAAGGAAAGGGTGAGGAGAAATCTAACTACAAGAAGGGCATAGGGAGATTACAAAAGGCATTTTGGGCGGACACTACATCTGACTCATCAGAGACAGAACCAGAAAATGAAACATCAAAGCTATGCTTGATGGCATATGATAATACAGATCAAGATGAGGTATGTGAACTTTCTTATGATCAACTTCTTAAAGTTTCAAAAAAAATACATGCATCATATAGGAAATTAAAGAAAACTCATGCTAGCTTGAAATTGGAATTCTTGAACCTATAAAAGGATCATGAAATTTTGACTAAAGACCATCAAATGATTGATTCAAATCATATGACTTTACTTGATGGATTTGATGAGTTAAATAAAAATCATGGTGAACTAACTAAAAAACATGATGCATTAAAAGTTTCACACACATCACTTGAAGCTAATTTTGTGAAATCTAAAGAGATGGAGAAAAGTTTGAGGGTTGATATTGAAGTTTTAAAAAACACTAATTTGAAGATTCAAAATGAATTAGAATCATGCAAGAACACTAGGATGACACCAATATATAATCAAGAGCCAAAACCTAGGAAGAGGCATTATATCTCAAATCATTTAAGAAACCCTTTTCCTGGAGTTAGATGCTTTTCATGTGGCATGCTAGGACACATCTCACACACTTGCACAATTCACCATAATACACATTGGGTGTGGAGACCTAAGGTGCAAGATTCACAGCATACCACTCATGCATTGCACTCTACTCTTTATAAGAAGGGACCCAAACCTGTTTGGGTTCCTATCACTAACAATTGATAATCTTACAGGTGTGCTCTCACAAAAGGCCTCGTGAGAGCATGTGGTACTTGGACAGCGGATGCTCTCGACATATGACTGGTGATGCAAATCAATTTGTTGTTTTGGAGTCCAAGACTGGAGGCAAGGATACTCTTGGAGACAACACCACCAGGAAGGTGGTAGGATCAGGTATAATCAGTAATTCCAAGAACCTTATGATTGAAAATATTTTGCTTGTAGACGGATTGAAGCACAACATGCTTAGCATCAGTCAATTTTGTGACAAAGGCTTCATCGTGCAATTCTTTGCAAACTCATGCATTGTAAGTTTAAGTAACAACACTATTTTGCAGGGAAAGAGGATCAACAACGTCTACAAGCTTGATTTAAATAACATTGAATGTGCTGCTTCGTTTTGCTTAAAAACTGTTATTGATGATTCTTGGTTGTGGCACCGGAGACTTTGTCATGCTAGTATGAAAACCCATAGGAAAGTGACCCAAAAAGACCTAGTTAGAGGTGTCCCCAAACTCAAGTTTTCAAAAGATCACCTTTGTGATGCCTGCCAAATAGGAAAGCAAGTTCACTCCACCTTTCACCCCATTAAGGACATTAGCACCTCTAGACCTTTAGAAGTCCTTCACATGGATTTATTTGGACCCATTAGCACTGCTAGCTTGGGAGGGAAAGTCTATGAATTTGTGATTGTTGATGACTACTTGAGGTTCACTTGGACAAAATTTCTTACACATAAAAATGAGTCTTTTGAGGAGTTCAAAACCTTTTTTACTTGGATCCAGAAAAAGCTAGGTTGTGAAATAGTGACCATCCATAGTGATCATGGGGGAGAGTTTGAGAATGAAAGATTTGGTGATTTTTATGAGGACAAGGGGATTAGCCACAACTTCTCAGCCCCTAGGACCCCTCAACAGAATGGGATAGCTGAAAGGAAGAACCAGACCTTGGTGGAAGCCGCTAGAGCCATGCTTGCCGAGTATTCACTTCCAAAATACTTTTGGGCTGAAGCTGTTAACACAGCTTGTTATGTGTTGAATAGGGTGAATGTTAGAGCCAAACTAGAAAAGACACCCTATGAGATTCTTAAGGGTAGGACACCCAATCTTTCCCACCTTCATGTCTTTGGTTGTAAAGTTTTCATTCATAACAATGGGAAGTCACACTTGGGAAAATTTGATGCAAAATCTGATGAAGGAGTCTTCTTAGGATATTCTAGTGTTGGGAAGTCTTTTAGGGTGTTTAACAAGAGAACTTTGATGATAGAAGAGACTACCCATGTGGTTTTTGATGAGTCTGATCCAAAGAAACCTAGAGTTGAAGATGATGAGGATGTTGGAGAGATTACTAGTGGTGTAGAAAAGCTGGGGAAGGGAGTTGAATAACAAAATGAAGGAATTGGAGAAGTCACCCAAGGAGTAGAAAATTTTGACTTGGATTATAGGGTTGGACCTTCACACACTTTACCTAGGGATTGGAGATACTCTACAAGTCACCCCAATGATTTGATCTTAGGAGACCCTTCTAGTGGAGTCAAGACTAGACATGGACTTAGGAAGGAAGTAAACCACTCAGCTTTTATTTCAATGACTGAACCCACCACCATTTACCAAGCCCTTACTGATGAATTTTGGATTTTAGCAATACAAGAGGAATTGAATCAATTTGTTAGGAATGATGTTTGGGAGCTTGTAGAAAGACCTAAGGAACAAAGTGTAGTTGGAACAAAGTGGGTATTTAAGAACAAGTTGAATGATTCAGGAGTGGTGGTTAGGAATAAGGCAAGATTGGTGGCTAAGGGGTATAACCAAATAGAAGGGATTGACTTTGAGGAGACCTTTTCCCCTGTAGTTAGATTGGAAGCCGTTAGAGTGCTATTAGCCTTTGCCTGCTATAAAGAATTTAAGCTTTTTCAAATGGATGTCAAGAGTGCCTTTTTAAAAGGGGAAATAAAAGAAGATGTGTTCGTAGAACAACCTCAAGGTTTTGAGAGTTCCCAATTTCCAAATCATGTATTTAAATTAAAAAAAGCCTTGTATGGTTTAAAACAGGCACCAAGAGCTTGGTATGAAAGGCTTAGCACATTCATACTAGAGAAGGAGTTTGTTAAGGGGAGTGTAGACACCACCCTTTTTCTTAGAAAAATTGGAGATGATTTACTCATTGTTCAAATTTATGTGGATGACATACTCTTTGGATCTTCTAATAAAAAATTATGTGAGGAGTTTTCTAAAACAATGAGTAGAGAGTTTGAGATGAGTTTGATGGGAGAATTGTCATACTTTTTGGGTTTTAGCATAAAACAATTGGAGGATGGAACCTTTTTGAATCAAACAAAATACATAAGAGATATTTTGAAAAAATATGAGATGGACAAAGCCAAACCAATTAACACTCCCATGACTTCTAGTGCTCCATTGGATAAGGACCCAAGTGGTAAGTCCGTTGATCAAAAGATGTATAGAGGCATGATTGGATCATTACTTTACTTGACTGCAAGCCGACCTGACATTATGTTTAGTGTTTGCCTTTGTGCTAGATTTTAAGCTGACCCTAAGGAGTCCCACCTGACTGCAGTTAAGAGAATTTTTAGATACCTTTTGGGGACACAAGGCTTAGGGATTTGGTACCCTAGACACAACACTTCTTTTGAAATTGTTGGATTTTCTGACTCTGATTTTGCAGGATGCAAGGTGGACAGGAAAAGCACGTCAGGAACTTGTCAATTCATTTGATAGTCTTTGGTCTCATGGTCTAGCATGAGGCAAAATTCAGTTGCACTTTCTACTGCTGAAGCAGAGTACGTTGCTCTTGGAAGTTGTGTGGCCCAAGTACTTTGGTTGAAACAACAGGTATTGGATCTAGGAGTTCCGGTAAGCACTATCTCAATTTTTTGTGACAACACTAGTGCCATATGCATATCTAAGAATCCTATCCAACATTCAAGAACTAAGCACATTGACATTAGACATCACTTCATTAGAGATCATGTGACAAAGGGGGACATTGAGGTAAACCATGTGTCAATTGAAAATCAACTAGCCGATATCTTTACTAAACCACTGGCCTTCGATACTTTCAGTTCATTAAGGACCAGATTGGGTGTGATTGACATAAATGCATGAACTTGATTTCTTTACTTGCTTTTCTTTTTCTTTTTTCCTTTTTCTTTTTCTTCTAGTTTATATGTTCTTTTGCTTTGGTTAATTATTCCTTTTTATGTTGTTTTGTTTGTTTGATTTATTCTTCTTAAAAATAAAAAAAAAATAATAAAAATTTTCAAAATCATCGCTAATATGATATCGTATGCCTTGCATTTGCTTTTGAAAATTTGTAGTCAATGGTTTGCATCTCTTAAATCCAATAGATGATTGAAAAAATTCCGTTGATTGTGTCTCTTTCTTTAGTATAGTTTAGTGGCACAGTTTTCTTCTCTAATCAAAAATCTATCTCAAATTAAACGATTATATTTGAAATTAAGGTCTTTTCTAATCTTGCTAAAGCAAATCTATCTTATATTATAGGGATTAAAGTCTTTTTATCAAATCAAGATTCATAGTTACTCTTGAATTTGGTCCGTGATTCTGTTTTGTGGATTGTTCTTCTCTATGTTAGAGAGAGAGCCCCTATTCTCTAATATCTAGAAGATATACTCACAACTAAGTCCTTTTTAAGAGATGACTAAAAGAGAATCTAGCTTGAAAAATTTTTTTTGGCCAAAGATGCCAACAAAAGAAGTGCAAAGCCGCCAAATTGAATTTATGAAAAAAAGGGATGCGCAAAGCGCGATTCAAATGACAAGAGGCATAAAATGAGCCCATCAAAAGCAAGCTCTTCTCTCTTTTCAAATCTTTTAAAAACTTAGAAGCTTTCATATGCCAAAGACTTGAGTTCGTTTTGCGATTATGATGTATCTACTTTGATCCTTTATTCTATAAGATTTTTTTTTTTGACTCAAGTGATGATTAGATCCTTCATACTAATATATGATTGAAGTTTTGAGTTAGGTCATTGATTTCAAAAGACAACTCTACCCTACAAAGATACTTCAAGCTTAAGGGTAAACATGATCGGATACTTTTCTGATTCTTTGAATTTTTAATGTTGTTCAAACTCATTAACTTACAAACCTTTAAAATCAATCACATGGAATGCTATATCATATTCATGATTTGAATCAAAATTAAAAATTGTAGGTGAGATTCTTTTTCTTTTTCTTTTTTGCATATTTTCTTTTTGATATGTCAAAAGGGGGAGAAATAGGAAAAATAAGAATTGCTTATTTGTTTTGCCAACATCAAAAAGGGGGAGATTGTTGTAAACCTTCTTTCATGGCTTAAGTTTTGATGATTGGAAAACCCTACTGATTATCTTGGACTACCTATTTTTTCTAACATTTCAGGAATTGAAGATTGGACGAACAAACGATGCAAATGACGAAGTGGGAAGGATAGGGTTGAGTCAGTCTGTAATCTTTTTTTTCGCTCTTCTTGAGTCAGTTTGTAATGTTCAAAAGACTGATACTAAGTAACCCTACACACATACACTTGAGAGATTTAGAATCTCTGTTTTTGCTCACATCGGCCAGGCCGATCCATTGGATCATCCTTGATGATCGAGTTAAAACCAGATACACTAATCAGGATTCTTAATTAAGGCAGCCGACATTACATATCGGCCTGGACGATACGTGTTTCGGCCAGGATGATAAGCTCAAAACAGAAAGAAGTTGCCGCCATAGACAGATAAGGTATACAGTATTTTTAAATTATCGGCCCGGACGATATGCACAATTATGCCTTAAATGAATAGATAAATCAGGGAAGTAATTAAGGATGATTGATACGATCACATCGTCTTGGACGATCACAGGATCAACCAGGATGATATATTCCATATCCTTGGTCACTCCCGGACGATCAGGATCGGCCAACATGAAAACAGGGCGATGCTCAGGACGATTTTCTTCTTAATTGAACTAATCGGCCTGGACGATCAAGTCAAATTTTAATCGTCCAGCACCCAAAACAGGGTGATGCCCAGGCCGATCTTCTGAGTTTTATACTGATCGGCCAGGCCGTTGTCCATATCGGCCTGGACGATATTGTCGGCAACTTGTAATTTATGAGCTCCTTTGAAGCTCTTCTATTTAAGAGCTCTTGTTCAACGTTTTTGAACACCTTTGGCTGCTTCCTTGACCTGAGAAGACCTATAGGAGAGAAAGAGAGAGAGGAAGTGAGAGAGGATCTTGTGAGGGGGAGCTTGTGAGGGGATTCACAAGGGTTGCTTCAAGGATCGCTCTGCTTGTCTTTCGTCTGGAGTTTCTCGACCGTGGAAGGGTCGGTAGAGGTAAGGAGTTTGCTTCTGGTTGTGGTTCTCTACCAGCTTTAGGAGGAAGCAAAAGGAGGTAGGTTCTCTGCCTTGCCGGGGTGGCAAAAAGGAGGTTCTTGTGAGGGCTTCTCCGCCTAGCAGTGGGGGCTAAAGGAGAGTCACGTTTTGTAGTGCAATACTTGGAGGGTGCCTCCAAGGAGTGGACGTAGGTCGAGTCGACCGAACCACTATAAATTTCTGTGTTCTTTTTCTTGCTTCCGCACTTTTAAATTCCGCATTTTATTTTTGTGGTGTGATTTGGTTAATGCAATTTTTTATTCTTTGTGAAAAGAGGTTTTAAAATACCAATTCACCCCCCTCTTGGTTAGCTTGGGATTAAGTTCATATGGCTTAACATCCCGAACGAACTTTCACTCTTAACATATAAAAATTTGTAGGATTTGAAAAAGAATCCCCTATAATATAATTAATCAAAAGCAAAGCATCTACATTGATATAGATATTAGTAATAATTAAAGAAATACATAACTGAAGACTAAATAAAAGAGCTTCAATCTCAACTTTAATGGAAGTGTAAGCATTACTAGGATCTACAAAAGTAGCAATAAGATAACCATTAAAATCCTTAGTAGTACAACCATAACCAGCATTTAAATTGTTCATCGATGTTTCAATAAAAAGTTTAAAACAACTAAATGAAGCTTTCTCCAAATAATGACCCTATCTTTGGAGTCAATATAAGAAGATTGGATAGATAAACCCAACTCAGAAGCAACATGCTGAAAGCCTTTAATAGAATTACCATTCAATTGATTAGTTGCAAATAACTATAAAATTTTATCCTTAATTTTTAAAATAATACCAGTAGCACTAATCTAAATTCCCTCATGCTTAGAATCATTCTTGCTTCTCCAAAAAAAAAAAAAAAAATTGGTAAAGTGTTCCTAATATGACCTTTGGTAGTAATGAACCAATCGTTAAGAAGCTTAGAAATAGAATTATAGCAAGGAAAAGAATGAATATTGAACAAATTGTCAATAAATAACAAAACTTTCATAGTAATCAGTCCTTTTATAAAAACATGATTAAAGTTTTCAATATGATAATAACATTGACATTGAGAAATAATATAAATACCTTTCCATAATAAGATATAATCCACTTGAAAAATATTATGTAAAATCATTCATAAAAGAACATAATAGGAGTGAGGAATACTGGCATGCCGAATAGCCGAGCATATCATAAAAATAGTATAATGCCTTGAAAGTCAGCGGTAGAGAGAGAAAGTCTGCGATTTTACAAAAATCTATTTCTCAGTTTTTATTAATGTTAATCGGGAACTGGTGGAGGAATGTCGGTGGAAGGCTGCCGGATTGCCCAAGCCTGTCCGACAAGGTCTTCTTCAGTAATAGGTGGAGGGATGGCGGTTGATGATCGTCAAACCCATACATCGCCGGCAAGGTCTCCATCCTTTGTCGGAAATAAGGCATTCGGTGTGAAGATGTCTGATCGTAAAAATTTGGATGTTAACTAGATAGATTTGGAAATCATGAGAAGGAAATCTCAAGGACCAATGTAGATCAAGGACATTATTGAGGAGGCTCGAAGGAAGGCCATTTATGTGGAAGGGAAAGGTAAATCTATTGTTGGGGAAGAAAATTATTCTAAGACTCCTGAAGCAGGTAAGGTATCTCTTGATATAAACATGGTAGATCCATCTGCATCATCATCGGGTAAAAAAATTTTTGTTAATAGATTTGGGAATTCAAATGCAATCCCTAGACACAATGCGATAAATGCAAATTCTTCGATGTTAGTCAACATAAATTCTCATTTTCGCAGTGATGATTCATCTGCCAAGGTTACAGGTGAAGCGGGCAAGGTTACTGTTGAATTACCTTTGAATTCTGGGAAGGAAGTGAAGGATAACCTGTGGATTAATAAGCCTTACATTAAGATAAACTTTAAATATGAAGACCAAGTCTTAACTGAAGATGAGAAAGCAGTGAAGCTGTGTGAGGAAATGGAAGTGGAAAACTCAAATAAACTCTTAAACTCATTGGTGATTAAAGTGTTTGGTAAGGAAATTCCAGCTCACTTGGTGGCATGGGAAGTAAGGAGACAATGGAACATGTTTGGCAAATATCATTTTACTTCCCTTGGAAATGGATGGTTTTTATGTGCCTTTAGTTCTTCTGATTCAATGGAAGCTGTACTATCTGGAGGACCATGGTTTGTAAATGGTCATATAATTGGCATGGAGAGATGGACGCCAAAATTTTCACCTTTGACGATGAAAGGTTTGACTTCACCTATTTGGGTTAGAATTCCCCATCTACCTCTTCATTGTTAGGATGAGAAGAATATAGCAAGAATTGCTTCTATGATTGGCAAGCCACTATGATGGATGGAATTATGTTTCAATGGGGAAGGAGGGAGTTTTAAAGGGTTTTTGTGAGGATTGAGATTGATCAAAGCCTTCCATTAGGTGTTTAGGTGGAAAGTATCTCAGGAAGGTTTTTTTAAAAGGTTATATATGAAAAAATTTCTTCCTTTTGTTTTCAATGTGGTATAATTGGGCATGTTAAAGGTGAATGCATCAAAAGAAATTCTGTTCAGGAAAATGTGAAGTTGTCTAACAGTAATGATGGTTTGGCTTCTAATGTGGGAAAGATGATTGAAAAAGTTGAGGCAACTGCTTATGGACCTTGGGATCTTATTAATCACAAGAGGAATATAAGGACAGCTCAAAGAAATAATCTTCCAAAGCAAAATGTAAAGTATGTGAAGAAAAATGCTCTAATCCAGAATAACAAGGATGCTGAAAAGTCTACTTCACAGAAGAACTTAAATAATTCAGCTCAAGGAAATGGAAACAAGAATCTTGTGAATGCAGATGAAACTCAACTAGAAGAAGGAGAATTCTTATGGGAGCAGAATCATGAAGATAGTATCCAGCCGGCTATAAATGTGAAGACCAATGAGATGGTTGCTACTGAAGCACTGAAGCCTGAAGTTGTTATGGGTAACAAACTCAACTCTGAATGCTCTATTCTAGTTACAAATGGTAACAAATTTGAAATTCTTTGTATGGAAAATGAAATTATAACGAAAGATGATGTGCAGGAGAGGAACTTGGTGGATAAGAAGAGTTTGTTTATTAACTCTTCGGTTGGTAGTATTATGGATGAAGTTGTGACTGAGAAAGGGGAAATTTTTTGTGACAGAATTGATTCCAAATAGTCTAAAATAAATGTTGTAAATGGTGAATCAACTAATGTTAAGCTTGCCAAAGAACTTAGGTCCTTAGGACCTATCAAAAATATATCTCGTGGAAGAGTGTTGGATGGTGGTGGTGGAAGGAAGGAGGGTGGTCCCTCTCCGAAAATTATTTAAATGAATTCCATAGCTTTTTGGAATTATAGAGGGGTGAAGAAGAGTGAGGCCTCTCTATATCTTAAAGACTTCATTAAAGATTACAAAGTTATATTTGTTAGGTTGGTGGAGACAAAAATCAACGACTTTGACAAAGTCTTATTTGTGAAAATATTATGGGACCCAATTGGGATTTTTTTTCTTCTTCCGTTAGTTTGCTTGTCTAGAGGGATTATGATCCTTTGGAGGACTGATTTGGTTTCATTTTCAATTATTAAAACTTCTGATCAATGTGTTATTGGAGAACTCAATGTTTTCAACAAGGCTATTTGGTTGATCACTACGGTGTATGGAAGCAAAAAGGTGCATAAGTGGAGGATGCTGTGGGATTGTATTAAGGAAGTTGCTCATAGGAAACTTCCATTGGTAGTAGGAGGTGATTTCAACTGCATTTTGTCCCAGGATGAAAAGAGAGGTGGTAGGAAGTTTGTCTTTTCAAAAGGGCAGAAGGAGATGTTAAGCTTCATGAATGAGAATGATTTTCATGATGTAGGCTATGTTGGACCAAGGTTCACTTGGTGTAACAACAAGAATGGTGGAGGAAGAACTTTGGAAAGATTGGATAGGTGCTTGTTGAATACTTTGGCATTGAATTGTTTACAAGTGGCAGTGGTAAGACATTTACCCAGGATTGCTTCTAATCACAGTCCCATTGTGTTAAAAATCTTTGACACTTTTGCAAAGAAGAGGGAAATTCTCAAATTTGAAGATGCTTGGATTTCTTACAAAGCTTCATCTCGTATTATTTCTAAAGTATGGAAGAAGGATTTTATTGGAGATGAAATGCAAATCCTAAACAAAAAGTGCAAGAAATCCTTAAGGGATTTATTCTACTAGAGTAGGACTAAGCTCAAAGAATTTTCCAAAGACAAAGAAAGGCTAAAGGATGAAATTCTCATCCTTCAAGAAAAAGAAGCTAATATTGGGAATTTGAGTGAAGACAAATTATGTGTGCTCAGGTGTAAGGTCAAGGAGCTGAATACAACTCTTGGTCATTTGAATACTTGGTGGAAGCAAAGGGCTAAAGTAAAGTGGATTAAAGAGGGTGATGCTAATACAAAGTTCTTTCATGCATTTGCTATTGCTAGAAAGAATGGTAACTGGATTTCTCAATTAAAAAATAATAATGGTACTCTTACCGAAGTCCCTAAAGAGATTGAAGATCTATTATATAATTATTTTTAGAAGAAATGGGATAACAGAGACAGCATGTTGACTTCTTGGCCACCTCCTTGGAAGGTTTAAAATGATGAAGATAGAACCGGCTTGGATGCTGATTTATTGTATTCAAAAATCTGGGAAGTGGTAAGGAATTTAGGAAACATTAGGGCACCGGGATTTGATGGAATCACTTACTCATTTTTTAAACACTACTGGAGCATCGTAGATATGGATGTTTGTATGGCTATGAGAAGATTTTTCTTAACAGGAAGAATGGATAAAGATTGGAAGAACACTATTGTAGCTCTTATTCCCAAGAGCAACAACCCAATTTTTCCAGCTGGATTTCGGCCTATAAGTCTGTGTAATTCTATTTATAAGATTGTGACAAAAATCTTATTAAATAGATTATTGATAGTAATCCCAACAATCATTTCAGATGAACAAGTGGATTTAATAAAAGGTATATCAATTTCAGATCATTTGCTTTTAGCACATGAGGTCTTCAACAAAATGAGGTTGTCTAAAGATAACAATGGTTTGGTGGCTATCAAGGTAGATATGGATCAAGCATACGATAGTATGTGCTGGACTACTCTCAACAAAATGTTATCTCTTTTGGGTTTTCAAGAGATGTTCATGAAGCTGGTGATGGAATGCATCTTAGAACCAAGCTACTCTATACTCATCAATGGTGAATGCACTAAATGGATAAAGGGAAAGAGTGAATTCTGTCAAAGATGCCCACTCTTACCTTTTCTATTTATAATTTGTTCACAACTACTTTCTAATGTTTTTCTTAGCAGGGGAAAGGATTTGGGCATCAAATTAGCATCCAAAGGACATAGGATATCCAATTTGCTCTATGCGGACGATGTACTTTTATTTTCTGATGCAAAGAGGAAAAGTTTAAAAGACTAAAGGCTATTATTGATGACTACTGTAGTTGGACTGGACAAAGAATCAACTACCATAAATTTGCTATGATTTGTGGTAAAAGACTTTATAGAAGGAAGAAGAAGGTAATTGCAGATTTCATGGGTTTCAAACCGGTTGATGAAATGGAGTACTTGGGAGTTAAAATTGCACTAAGAAGATTGAAAAAGGCTGATTACCAATCTCTCTTGGACAAGTCTTTGAAGAAGTTGAACTCATGGAGTAATAAATTCATCTCTTTGGTAGGAAGGATGGTGTTGGTGAATTCGGTTTATGTTAACTTCCTGTTTTTATTACTTCACACTCTCTCATTCCTTTAGGAGTTTTGAAGGAATTTGAGAGATTATGCAGAAATTACATATGGAATAAGTAGATGGAATTCATGGACTACATTATGTAGCTTGGAATGAACTTTGTAAGCCAAAAGCTTTGGGAGGTTGGGGGATAAAGTCTGCACTTTCTAGCGTGGAATCTTTAAGAGCCAAGTTTGCTTGGAAGTTATTAGAGTTTCCGAATATCTTGTTGAATAAGAATCTATTATGAAAATATGGAGAAGACTGGTGGAATGATGAAAATAAGAAGGGTGGTTCTCCTTCTTGCAAAATAATAAAATCTGGGCGGGATGCTCTTAAAATGGCTGTTAGATGGAGAGTGGTACCGGGAAGCAAAATCAATGTTCTAAAGGATGTTTGGATATTAGATAAGAGCCTGATCAGGTGGCCTACTTTTATTGCCAATTTTGATGATGAAAGCACATATCTAGACTTCCTTCATGATGGAAGTTGGGATCTAGATAGATTGTCATTGTTCTTTGGAAGAGAACTCCTTGCTTTAATCAGCAACATTGAAATTTCTAACAGGCAAGATGGTGATTTATTGGAGCTGAAACGAAGATATTCTGGAAAATCAATTTCTGTGCTGATTAAGGATGATGTGATGTATCAAGAACTTTGTTCTGATTCTATTCCAGTGAATTGGATCCATAAATTACAGTTGAACTCCCATGTTGAATTGTTGTCCTAGAGGTTATGGAGTTGCTGAAGATTTTGATCACATCACCACTTCTTGTCTTAAACTTTTGAGGGTTATTGATGTGTTAAGAAATTGGGGATTTATGATTCCTAAAAATAACTCTTTCCAGGATTGTTGGAGCCAATTAGAAATTCTTGCTGATACAAGTCCGGTGATGGCTAGGATCTACTGCACTCTGTTATGGTTTTCTTGGAACAACAGAAATAAGATCAGGCATGGAAAAATGGAGAATGGTGATACATTGACATCTTCTTCTATTTTGAGTTATGTAAATAGTAAGAAGTTCAATCTTATTTGATCAGACCACTGGGATGTACATAAGTCCTTGGGACTGCTTTCTAATTCTTGGCATCCCCCTCCACCCCGTTGGTATAAGATTAACATTGATGCTGCCCTCAAGGAGAACTATGAAGCAGGAATTGGAGGCATCTTTCGAGACTTCAAAGGAAGATTTATCATGGCTTTTGGTTTCTATGGAGTTCATTGGGATATTGCACAAGTTGAGTTATTGGCTATTAATTCATTAAATAAGGTCCTCAAAGGTAAATTACTTGATGCCATTGGCATTATAATTGAAAGTGATAATTATAATATCACCCATTTTCTTCAATTGTATAACAAAGAGAAGAAATTGGATGATAATTGTGATGATGATGAAGATGATTTCTTTATTGGGAGGGGTTTTAATAATGTCGTCTTTCATCATGTAAGGCGTAATTGTAAAAAGTTAGCTCACTTTTGTGCTAACTTATCCTTTTCTTATGAGTTTTTTTGGGAATACTTTTCTGAGAAGGATCTACCTAATTCGTTCGTTCATATATTGAAGAAAGAATGTGTTAGGGTAGTTTCTCCTCATTAGCTTGTATCTAGGCTTCTTTCTTTTTTCTTTGCTTAAATATATGCTTATTAGCATTCTTCAAAAAAAAAAAGAATAGCAAGCAGATCAAACTTTAGGATAGACTTGCCTAATAGGATTCCAAACTTGGTTAGTAGCAAATTTTTGATCATTAAACAAATTAAACAAAATCATATCCTTAGTTTCCAAATGAATGGAAATTTGTAGATTAATATTGATAATAAAATCCAATACATAATAAGTAAGAAAATCTATATTCCAACTTCCATTAATTATAAAATCCTTAAATTTAGAAGCATAAGTAGAATGAGTTTTTAAAAGGCTATCAATAGAGAAGTTACATAACTATTTATCATGCCAAAAAAAAAAAATTTCCCAGTTTTGAAACCCTACCGGATAAATTCTTTAGCCTCCAATTTAATGCATAATATTTTCTAGTTGAAAGAATCAACTTGTTTGAAGAAGCAAATGCTTCCTAACACAATACTTAGAGACCATAAAATTAGACCACAAACTTTCCTTAGATCTAAAAGCAAACCACAATTTATGGGAAAAAGCTTTGGACATATCCATTAAAGATTTCAAACCTAATCTCCCTTCATCAGCAGCTCCAGCACAATTTTTCCAAGAGCCCCATAGAAAGGTATGTTTACCATCTAACCAAAAAGTGTTAATTAATCAAAATCTCCATTCTTTGACGAACATTAAAATAAGGAAATAAAGTTTGAAGCAAATAGATAGGAATGATGCATAATATGTGTTTTATATGTGTATGTCTGCCACCAAAAGAAAGAAAATTGAACACCCAAGAAGATAATTTCTTATGAATCATAATAAAGATGTCATCAAATAGATTAGAATATTTCATACCCTTATAAAGAAAAGTACCATGGTATTTTATAGGTAATTTCTTTGGGTTAAGCCCAAACTTTATTTTTAATACTAGAAATACTTCTATGATATATAGATTTGGCAGGAATAAAGAAACTGATATAATGGTTGAATGTCAACCAAGTAGAAAGACGAAACTTATTGAGAAATTAAAAAGAATGTAAAGTATTTTAATGGAACCATTAGTAAAGATAGTGAAATCATCAATAAAGCTCAAATAAGAGGCAAAAAATCCACCAGCAATTTTAAAATTAAAATTAGGTTTTATGCTAAAATGATTTTTAAGCCTTCTATATAAGAACACCAGAACAATAATGAAGAGCGTAGAAGATAGAGGATCACCATGCCTAAGCCCATGAGAAGATTTGAAAAAACCATGAGATTCAACATTTATCATAAATGAAAAAAGCACTTCTCATACTATTCTTGATCAAATTGATGAATTGCAAATTGAAACCATGCAACTTTACTATGGTATAAATAAAGTCCCAATTTAAATTGTCATACGATTTGGTAATGTCAACTTTAAAAATAATATTACCTCCGATAACTTTGCAAGGTAAATCATGAACTAATTTTTATGCAAGAAGAACATTATATAAAATGGATCGACCATTAAAAAATCCCATTTGCTTAAGAGAAATAATTTTATTTAAAATAAAAAATAATATACTCACAATGATTATATGAACGAGTTTGTTGAAAAAGGAGCATAAACTTATGGGACGATAATCATTCAAAAAATTAATTGCATTAGATTTAGGAATTAAAGTTATAGTAGTGGAAGTAGAAAATTTATGAAAATGATTTCCCAAGAAAATGTCCACTATAGCTTTAACAAGATCTTCTTTAATAAAAGACTAAGTAGTAAAAAAAACTTGATTAGTAAAATCATCAGTATTAGAGACAAATTAAAAGTTCATATCTTTCATACTCTACGAAATTTTTTTCTCAAAAGGAACTTTGATCAATGATAAATTATCCTCCTCATAAATAAGAGTGGGAATAAAAGAGAAATTAATATTTAAATCCGGGCTGAAATCTCTATTGAATGCATTTTTAAAGTAATCAATACTAGATGAAAAAATCAAATTTGGGCTATAATTGACATTACCATAAGGAGAAGTGACTTTATGAATCTGTCTAGTAACTTTATTGGGATTAGCAATATTACGAAAAAAAGAAGTATTATGATCAGCCTCCATAAGAAATTTGGAAGTAGATTTCTTCCTCCAAAAAACATCTTATTTTTTCCTATAGTTTAAAAAGAGTACTCTTAACTTCATTGAGAATTGACAAGTTTTTAGAAGAAGGATCCTTGATGTACATAATATCATCACTGTCCACATTCTTTTCAGCAAGCATAATATTAGAAAAAATATTCTTAAATATGCATTTGTTGCACAAGGATAATTTTTGTTTGACTCTCTTAAGTTAGAACCACAACTTAATCATACCAAAAATATTACAAAAGGAAAAAGAGGGGAATATCAATTACCTTGATTAACATTAAATAAATTATTATTATGGAGCCACATATTGTGAAATCTAAAAGGTCAAAAAAATTTTATACTATTCATAGAATTACCAAGAATAAGAGGAGAATGATTAGATAAAGTTCTTGTTAGAAGCTCAATATGAATCGATTGATAAGTAGAAAATCAAGTAATTGTTAAAGAGGATGCGATCTAATCTTTGCCACATAATAACCTTATTCCAAGTAAAGGCATTACCAGAAAAACCAATGTAATGGAGATTCCAATTCAAATTCATATCGTTAAAGTCTTACGTCACTTTCAAATTCGGAGGATGACCCCCAATTCTTTAAGAAGCATTAGTAATAGTATTAAAATCCCCCACCCTTACATAGGTACCTTCATAGAAGAAGAAAAATCAATGAGTTATTTCCACAACACCTTCTTATCAAATTTAGAATAAGAAGCATAAACAAAAGATGCATAACAAGTTAATTGATTAAAACTAACATTACTATGAACCATTTAAGGAAAATTTATCATAATGTCTAAAGAAATAAAATGCTTCAAAACATTCAAATTTTATTAGTACAATTACCAAAAGTTAAATGAAACCCAAGTTTTTTATGAATAGAGTCCAACTTGACATGATAAATTAAATGCTCAATTAAAACAAGCAGGTGAATATAAAGAACCCCAATTAAGTTCTTAAATCCATCATTGGATAAAGTGCCACCCATACCTCTAATATTTCATACAAGAGCTTTAACCATTAATAAAAGATGAAGCATTTGAAGCACTAGTGGTTAACGTAAATTTTACTACTCTTATTTTTCTTCTTAGAAATATTCTGAATGCCTTTATTAATGATATCAGTTTTCCCATGAGGAGTGGACATAAAAGTAGTATGGTTGCCTTCAAAATTTTCTTTAGGAGAATCATTATCATGGGTAGCATATTCTTCTTCTTCCACTACATCATCCCTTAGGTCCAAAGGTGAAGAATGATTTGAAGGTATTTGGTCAAAAAAAGAATTAGCATTATCCCCATTCATTTGGTTGAAGGAGCAATTATCTTGATCCAATCCTTCTTCATCAACACCAACCACATCCTTGTCATTATTGTTCAACAATTTATGATTATTTTCCTCATGTATAGTCTCTCCAAAAAGTGGCCTAGCAAAATTAATTTAAGCAAGACTCTCAATATCTCTAATGATATAAAAAGTTTATCAAGTTCATCATTTTCATCAAAATTTATTCTCTAAATCCCTAATAGATTTCTCTAGATGAACATTTTTATTGTAGTCGTCAGAAGCCTTATATTCACCAATATCCATATTTGGGGAATTATCTGAATCTAATTTTGTTTATAATTTTCCATCCCAACATCAATATTCGGTTCATCATTGTGATTAACTAAAATATTTGCACCATTCTTAGTTTTTTTAAACTATGGATGAACCACGAAACATTACATTGATTGAATGATCATGAACCTTAAAATGAGAGAAAAAATTTGGAACATTTTTAAAATCCACTTTTTCCAAGTACCCTTACCTTTCAGAATCAAGCAAAATTTCTTTGGGATGTTTCTTAGTAATATCTAATTCAACCAATATTCATGCCATGGATGGTCACGATCGAGAAGAAGTGTCTTGGTTCGATTGTAAAGGCCTCCCAAAAATGGAACCCAAAGCCTATAGAAATGAGAATTAAAAAAATGCATTCAAAGATTAGGGAAGGAAATCCTAATCAGAACTACTGAGGATTCTTTCTGAATATCAAAATAAGGAGTCCATTTCAGTAAATGCATCCAACAAATGTTTATATAATAAGATCTCATAGCAAACACATGGCTATAATCAAGATCATTTGACAATTGTTTTATGTTCCCAAAGAAAATTCAAATCATGTCAAGATTAGGTCACCGTATGGAAAAATAAAGTAAACTGATATGGAGAAGCTCATTTCATAATATCATTATCAATAAATATAAGAGCTTAAAAACCTTTAATAGAAGCTTTGGTAAAAAAAAAAATGATCTATAGAGGGAGAAGTGCCAAAAACAACATCACAAAAAGATTGTGTTTTAGGTTTATCAACTTTACCATCCTCATCGAAAAAATGAGACTTAGAAGCAAGTGGAGCCGTTGTAGGATTACCGCATAGATTTTGTGGAGAAGATGACAACCCCAATGCCATTTCACAAGAGAAAAAAAAAACCTAAGGTTCGATGTCCTTAATAAATAAAACAAAAACTAGAGACCAACAAATTAAGAAAAATAATTACCCAAATCAAGAGTATCGGGCTTGTGTTGAACAGAGAACTTCGCAATCACTAGAGCACATTTGTAAAAGAGGAGAGAGAATATAGACATTGCGTGGTGAATGAGATTTATTAAATTTTCTTTTTTTAAGGAAATCCCATAAAGGTGCCTATGCATTGAATAAAAAAAAGATTACACAGTCCTTAAAGGGACCTCCAGCTCGTTAATGCTCAAAAGAGCTATAAAATTAAACAAAAAATTTTCTAAGTGATCGAGTTCCTTACTACTCAAAAATACAAGATCACCAAGGTACAATCTTTGGTGCTTAGGAAAAAGCACCCAAAAAGGAAGAGCAAAATAAAAAATAGTAAGAAGCTCCATGTTCCCTTCCCAAGTGCCACCACTTTGAACATCTGCACTAAAAATTCCTACAAAAAAGGTATATAGGAAAAATAGACAGCACAAATTTTAACAAAAAAAAGGTCAGATGATAGTCCAAACACATATCCACACAAGCAATAACATAATTTAAAGGCAAAATAATCAGAGTACAACTAACAACTTGAATACATTTAACAATAACCTCACCAAGAAGTAGAAGATTGAACAATCATCAACTCATAGGAAGGAAAATAGTCACAGCACACCAAGTAACCCAAGCCATAGATGGAAAAGATATAACTCTTTAGAAATAACATATAAGAATACAACCAAGAAAGAACACCCAAGCTCCCAACACAACTTTAAAAGAAACCCCCAGCTAGAAAGCATAAAATCAAAACCAACCAAACCACTCAATTCAAAAAGATAACAGGACAAACCAATTTAAGAAATGATAAATAGAACTACCTAGAAAGCACCAACTCAAATACCACACAAGAGTAATCCCCACCCCCATAATGAAAAAACGCACCATGCCCAGGTAAAGGCAATGCCCTAGCAAAGGCAAAGCCCAACTGGCACAGTTGCAGTACCCCACCCAACTGAGAGTAAAAAAACATAAGCAGAGAGGATCCAAGAAGCAATCTCCATCAAAGGCCCCACAAGGCACATAGGTGGCAAGACCAAGTACTAAAGCTTGCTCCATAGAAGCCACAATTAGACAACCAAACAATGCCACAAGAGAGACATAATGCCCTAAAATATACAGGGAGCAAAGCTACAACAACGAGGAAAGATAAACCACATAAAAATAAACTAAGGGGAAGAATAAAATAAGACCAAAAAAGAAGGTAGAATCATAATCAGAAATAGAGTAGCAGGAAAAAAATAGTATCACATGTAAAACAACCAACACACTAACAGAGAGACATCCCTCAGTACCAATAAAAACTTTACCACAGGCTCCTAAAAACAACAAATATTAATTTTTAATATAGGGCATACCAATTTTATCTAATCTTAAAAGCACTTTATACAGAGTAGGGAGGTTAGTTCCAGCCAAATCAAGAAAATAATCCAAACCACATCCCCAATTGGCAAGCCAAGTAGCACTAGCATTTCCCTCTTTGAGAATATGATAGAAAGAATAGTTTATAAAATCAACAGGTTCTTAATGTCCTTCGCAAGATAAAACATTACAGGATTACACACTATATCAGCAACATAATTTAAAAACTAAAAACTATAATTTGAATCAACTTCAATACCAATGTTAGTTAAGTTAAGAGAAATGCATAATCTTAAGCCGTGGAGAATACCCGAGATAATAACATAGATCACATCACAGTTCTATAATGGACCAGCAAAAGCCATATTTAAACTACCATAACTATCTCTGATAACCCCACCACAGCCCAAAGAGGACCCAATGATAACATCATCCACATTCAGCTTATAAGAGTTCTTAGGGGGTTTGGTCCAATAAATAAACCTAGGTGGAAAGATGACTAACCTCCCACTTAAGTCTAAAATCAGATACAATAGAAGGATAATTTTTAAAATTCTTGACAGAGGGCAACTTAATAGAATAAAGAGCTAAAACCTTGTCTTTCATATTCTAAATAATCCTATGATGGTTCATACCAACTCCATTAAAAAGATAATTATTACTATCCAACCATAAATACCATAAAATAAGATAAGGAATAACATTTTTGATATTTACTTTATTTTTAATAAACTAAAAATTAAGCATAGAATTAATAAGAAATTTAGCAGTAAAATATTTCAATTGAAACATGTCATCAAAATAAGCCCAAGTTTTAACAGCTAAAGGGCCTGAGATAAAAACATGAATCATATTCTCCACATGATAAAAACATTGGCACTAGGAAGACAAAATAAAACCTCCTTTAATTAAGTTATCATCTATAGGAACGAACTTAAGCAAAATTCTCCAGATAAAAATAGCCACAGTGGAAGGAGTACTTTTATGCCAAAGCATAAAGAAAATATTAGTAACCTCCTTCCTAGTTCTAAAGGCATGCCAAGCATCCTTTAATCTGAAACCACCATCTTTGGCATAAGCAAACACTAAACATGATATCGGGTCGGCTAGCAGTCAAGTAAAGTATGTTGCGGATCTATGGTTTATGATTTTGATGATAGCAAACATTCCTTATTTCTCTACGATTGCCTTATGTGCTAACATTTCAGGTCCACACGATCAGACTGCAATCTGGAACCAGCTCAAGATTGGGTAGACTAGGTCTGTGTCAGATTGTAATCTTTTTCCTTTCTTGAGTCTATTGTATTTGGTGTGGCATCTGATGGTTTGTAATTTGAAAAATTTTCTATTGTGCCCTAAAAGATTTCTATTTTTGGTAACATCGTCCGGGATGATATTTATATCGTCCTGGACGATCTGACAAAAGTAAAAACCCTAATTAGGGCATCCTCTTTAAAGCAGCCGTCTTTAAGCAAAACACATCGTCCTGGACGATTTTGTATCGTCCAGGACGATCGGCTCAATTCAGCAAGAATCTGCCGCCATATCTAGTTAGGAAAAACTTTTTTTTGGACATCGTCCTGGTATATCGTCCTGGACTATAAAATATCGTCCTGGACGATCCAGAGCAATTTTTCCAAATTTTCTCAGAGAGTTTTGGAAAGCATTTAATGGGGATTTCGTCCAGGCCGATCGCAAGATCGTCCGGGATGATTAGACATCATCCAGCTTCATTTCAGGGCGATATTCAGGATGATTTTCCTCATATTTGAACTAATCGGCCAGGACAATATGCCTATCGTCCTCGATGATAATGTCGGCAACTTACATTAATGAGCTCGTTTTGAGAGCTTCTATTTAAGCTATGGCAAGGCACTTTGTAAGGGTCTTTGGCAGCCATTGGAGCTTCGTTCTTGTGGGGGAGACTTGAAGAGAGAGCTTGAAAGGGAGAGAGGAAAGGGTGGAGTTTGAGAGGGAGAAGATCCTGTGAGGGGGAGGAACTCAAGGGAGTGTGGTGGGGGATCCACACGGTTGCTCTGGCGAACTCGCACCTTAGTACCATTGGATTCAAGGCTTGTCTCGAGGTAAGTTCACCAAAGAAGAAGATCTCTTTGGTGTCATAGGACCCGGCGACTCCGCCGCACAGGGGAAGGTGGAAGTGATTTTGTAAGGGCTTCTCCGCCTAGCTGTGGGGGCTAAAGGAGAGACACTTGTATTAGTGCAATACTTGGAGGGTGCCTCCAAGGAGTGGACGTAGGTCAAGGTTTGACCGAACCACTATAAATCTGGTGTGTTCTTTTGTTATTATCACTTCCGTATTTATTTTTCTTCCGCACTTTGTTTGTGGTGATTTTGGTTGTAGTTTTATCTTTGGTTTTAAGATTTTCCAATTCACCACTCTTCTTAATTAGCTTTGGGACTAAGTTCATAGGACTTAACATCCCCAACAAACTTTCAAAGTAAAGATCCATTTATCCCTCCAAATTTCTTTTGATCAATAGGTTTTCCCTTAGGGTCCTTATCCAACTGAACTGACGAAACCATTGCTGTACTAATAGGTTTAGCATTGTCTATTTCATACTTTTTGAGGATGTCCTTAATATACTTTGACTGACTAAGAAATGTACCATCCTCAATTTGCTTAATGCTAAATCCTAGAAAGTAACTTAAATCTCTCATTAGGCTCATCTCAAATTCACTACTCATTATTTTAGAAAAATCATCATAAATTTTTTTTTCAAGATCCTAAAATGATATTATCCACATAAATTTGAACAATGAGTATATCCTTTTCACATTTCTTTAAAAAGAGAGTTGTATACACACTTCCTTTTTAAAAAGATCTTTCATCATAAAATTTAAGAAGGTGCTCAACCTCTCATACTAAGCCCTAGGTGCCTGTTTCATTCCATATAATGCCTTTTTCAACTTGAAAATATAATTTGGGTATTTAGAATTTTCAAAACCTGGTGGTTGTTCTACAAAAACATATTCTTGAATTACCCCATTTAAAAAGGTACTTTTCACATCCATTTGATACAATTTGAATCTTCAAAAACAGGCAAAAGCTAGCAAAACCCTAATTGCTTCAAGTCTAGCTACAGAGGAAAAAGTCTCCTCAAAATCAATCCCTTCAATCTGATTATACCCCTTAACGATTAATCTAGCCTTATTTCTAATGACTACTCCTGAGTCATTCATTTTATTTTTGAATAACCACTTAGTTCCAACTACACTTTGATCCTCTGGCCTTATAGTTAATTCCCAAACTTTATTTCTTACAAATTAAATCAACTCTTCTTGCATGGCCAAAATCCAAAGTTCATCCGAAAGTGCTTGATCAATATTTGTGGGTTCTATAGTTGAAATGAAGGCTGAATGATTGACTTCTTAGTTTAATCCACGCCTAGTCCTTACACCCTCACTTGGTTCACCTAAAATCAATTCCCTTGGGTGGTTTTTAGAAAATCTCAAATCTTTAAATAAAGGGTTTTCTATCTCCAAATTTTCTTCCACATTTTCTTCTAAATTTTCTTCCAAATTTATTTTATCAATCTTTTGGGAGTTAATCTCAATCTCATCTTCTACAACATTTAGCTTTTCCATATTTTTAGATTCATCAAATACAACTTGTATGGTCTCCTCAATTACCAAAGTTCTTCTAATGAATACTCTATAAGATTTTCCAACACTTGAGTATCCAACAAAAATTTGTTTATCAGATTTTGGATCAAATTTTCCTAAGGCAGATTTTCCATTATTATGAATGAACACCTTGCAACCAAAAACATACAAATGAGATAAATTTGGTGTTCTCCCTTTTAGGAACTCATAGGATGTTTTATTCAATTTAGATCTTACATTTACCCTATTCAGAACATAACATGCAGTGCTAACCGCCTTAGTTAGAAAGTGAGTATTCTACCAACATTGCTTGGGCAGCTTGTATTAATGTTTTGTTTTTTCCTTTCAACTATCCCATTCTGCTGAGGGGTTTTAGGTGCAGAAAAATTGTGATCAATTCCTTTCTCCTTACAAAATTCTTCAAATTTCTCATTCTCAAATTCTCCTCCATGATCATTTTATATAGAAATAATTTCACACCCTAGTTTTCTTTGAATCCAAGTCAAAAAGTTTCTAAATTCCTCAAATGATTCACTCTTATGAAATAGAAATCTAACCCATGTGAATCTTGACTAATCATCTAAAATCACAAATCTGTATACCTTCCCTCTTAGACTCACAATTCCAGCTGGTCCAAAAAGATCCATATGTAAAATCACGAATGGTTTACTAGTCTAAGATCCTTATTAGATTGAAAAGAGGACTTCACTTGCTTTCCTAATTGACATGCATCACAAAGGTGGTCCTTAGTAAAGTCTAGTTTTGGTATACCTCTCACTAAGTTCTTTTGGGTAATCCTTATAAGATTTTTCATGCTAGAATGACAAAGTCTCCT
Source organism: Dendrobium nobile (assembly GCA_022539455.1). NCBI lineage: Eukaryota > Viridiplantae > Streptophyta > Magnoliopsida > Asparagales > Orchidaceae > Dendrobium > Dendrobium nobile. The sequence goes on along the minus strand of CM039735.1, from coordinate 54,539,985 downwards.
ATGCCAAAGCCATGACTCATCATATATAGTTTTCAAACAAAATCAGTAGGAGATTGAATATAATTTAAGTCTAGCATATAAATATTATTTATCCTTTTACCATTCAAAACATTTTTACCATTTAGGCTTAATATGCAGCTAGTAGGAAAAATTTTCACACAATATCCTTTATCACATAGCTGGCTTATACTTAACCGGTTATGCTTTAAGCCTTCTACTAATAAAAGATTCTCAATGTAAAATTTATTAATATTTCTAATCATACCTAATCCAACCACCTTTCTTGTGGTGTTATCTCCAATTGTAACCTTGCCTCCACTTCTGGCTTCCAACTATATGAATTATATAGTATCTCCAGTCATATGCTTTGAACATCCACTATCCAAGTACCATATGCTCTCATGAGGTCTTGTGTGAGAGAGATCCTACAAAATTATTAAATGTTAGACCTGGGAACCCAAACAAGTTTGGGTTCTTCTTTTGGCAATTTATAATCAGATGCATGTATGATATATCTAGGTTTATGCATCTTAGGTCTCTACAGCAAATAAGTTTTCATCTTCAAAGTACAGGTGTGAGCTATATGTCCAAACAATCCATAATTATTATATTTTACTTTTGGAAATCATTTCCTAAGTATTCTACCATTCATCTATCTATTCAGGGATTGCATAAATTTAAGATACATAATAGGATTAATAAAATCTTCAAGTTTATAGGGTATCCTATTATCCTCGAGAGCTTTTATCATTCATTTGTAAAATGAATTCATATCTTCCAAAATTCAATTTATATAATTTGATCTATAAATCCTGCTCTCAGATTCATCCTCAAACTTTTAAAATCTTTTCAAGTTTAGCATAGGATGATTTTAAATTTTCATATTTTTTAATCAAGTCATAAAACTCATCAAGTAATTTCATGTGGTTGTCATCAATTAAAGCATGATCTTTCCTAAAGATTTCATGTTCCTTTTGTAATTCTTCAAACTCTAAACTTAGACTAGCATGCATTTTCTTTATTTTCTTATATGCATCATGCATGTGTTCAGAAACTTAAAAAAGTTCATCGTAGGTTAAATCACATTCCTCTTATTGATCTGACTGATCAAGACTATCGTCCATTAAGCACAGATTAGTGACTTCTTCTTCCTTCTCAGTCTTTGATGAATCTGAAGCTGAGTTCGCCCAGAAAGCTCTTTGAAACTTCTTCTTGCCCTTCTTTATAATTAGTTTCTCCTCTACCTTCTCTTTTCTAGGAGTAACATTAGTTTTGTGCATTCAGTCTTGATATGATCAGGTTTCCTACACTCATAGCAAATAACATCCTTTAATACCTTCGCATTTCTATTAAATTTATCTCTATTCCAATGCTGGCGTCTCTTCTGCTTCCTCTTTAAATTTTTTTTGAATTATCTAGTCATCAATGCGATGTCGTCTTCATCCTCAGGTTGTGAATGTTCACTCTCAAACTCTTTCACATTTAGTGCTATGTTCTTCTCCCTTCGTGGCTCACCTGCATTAATCTTTCTTTGGCTAACTCCTTGCTCGTAAGCAATTAGCAAACCAAGAAGATTGTCAATTGAGTAAATGTTAAGATCTTTAGACTCTGTAATTGCAGTAATTTTAGCATTATAATTAGTTGACAAATAACGAAGAATCTTATTAACCATTTCAGCATTCGTTAATTCCCTACCCAATGTATGCAAAAAGGTGACTATTTGTGTGAATCTTGTGTATATATCAGAAATGGATTTATTTGGTTTCATACAAAATAATTCATAATCATGCAACAAGATATTAAGTCTAGATTGCTTAACCTCATTAGTCCCCTCATAAGTTATACAAAGTCTATCCCATAAGTCTTTCCCACATTTAGAAGTGGAAAACCGCATGTAGACTTCTGATTTTAAAGCATAAAAGAAACTATTCAAGCATTAGACATTTAGTTATGCTAAGTCACGTTCTTCTACCATCCAGTCTGCAAAAGTTGTTTCAACTCTAACTCCGTCAACTAATCTAGTTGGTTTTGTATACCCTTCCTGAACAAGATCAACATACGATAATCAAGTGACTGTAAAAATATAGACATGCATGTTTTCCAAAAATCAAAAGGTATATTGTCAAACAATGGAGGTCTAGTTATAGAGTAACCCTCGGGTGTATTTCGATTTCCAAATGTAGCCATCTATGCTAATAAAAAAGTAGTCTAAACTTATGATTTTGAAACAAAGCTCTGATACCACTTGTTGAAACTCGATCACTATGAATTAGGTTGTTAAACCTAAGCTTATGTCCCAGCGGCTAACCAAGAGGAGGGGAGTGAATTTGTAATTAAAAATTAATCCCTCTTTTTAATTTTTTTAAATAAAAAAATAAACATTAATGAGTTTTGTAGAAATAGATTTTTCAACCAAAAATTAAAAACAAAAATCAACAAAATAAAAAGCAACAAAAAATAAAAGACTTAAGATTTATAGTGGTTCGATCAAACTTGACCTACATCTACTTCTCGGAGGCCCCCTCCGAGTATTGCATTAATACCACTAGTGACTCTCCTTTAGCACCCACAGCAAGGCAGAGAAGCCTTTACAAAAACTCTTTCCACCACTACCCGGTGCAGTAGAGAACCATCATCCTTTTACATTATACCTAGTGTTGGAAGAGAACCGTCGTCCTTTTACACTATCCCCAGTGTTGGTAGAGAACCGTCATCCTTTTACAATATCCTTAGTGTTGGCAGAGAACCGTCATCCTTTTACACTCTCCCGGTATAGGAAGAGAACCCTTCGGCTATTCACACTCTCCAAGTGTGGGTAGAGAACCCTTCGGCTGTTCACACTCTCCAAGTGTGGGCAGAGAACCCTTCGGCTATTCACACTCTCCAAGTGTCAGCAGAGAATTGGATCTCCTTTATAGATCTTCTCACAAGAAATCTAGAAGGAAGAAAGAAAAGAGTGAAGTAAACACAAATCAAAAGTAAAGATTCTTACCTTTGAACACCAAGTGAAGCCTTCACGCTCCAGTAGTAAGAATCCTCCTTCGAACACTCTTTTACACTCTCTCCTTTCCTCATCTTTTAATAGGCCCGAAGATCAGTGGACAAAAAGATTTGGTGGCAGTCAAAACTGGACTTCATATAGGAGAGACAAGAAAAACCGTCCAAAAATTACAAATTATCAATTAAATACGAATTGGATCATCCCGTACGATCATATATCATCCTGGATGATTTTACTTAATTATGCTGGAAATGAACCTAATATATGGATACGAAATGACTTTGTATACACACATTATCCCATACGAACTGAGTTCATCCGATACGAACAATTATTCCATAGGTCGGTTCCCAAAAACTACAGAACGTCACTAACATTTCAGAGTCAGTTCACTTCGTCCTGGGATGAATATGGGTTCATTCGGACAAAATTTTTCCTGAGAGCAAATCGTCCCGGGATGAATACACTTCATCCTGGACGATTTTACTCCAGAGAGCAACTCGTTCTGGAACGAATACACTTTATTATGAACGAAAATTTTCCAGAGAACATTTCATCCTAAGATGAATACACTTCGTCCAAGATGACCAGGACTTAGAAAAATTTTCTTCAGCTTCTACTTGTTCCATTGCTCTTATGCGGAGATAACTGACCTGATCATCCCGTACGAATTATGTTCGTCCCGTATGATCTATATAAATTTCTCAAGATCTCCTAAAGTGTGTGTGTATTCACTCAATTACAACAACTCCCTCTCAAACTTAATTCAAAGAAAAATACAAGTTTTAAATACACAAAATATCTCATGCTGAATTTTATTTGAAGTCTTTGTAACCTGGAGTTTGATTTTCTTGAAATGTTAGTATACACAAGAATAAAACAACTCTTCCAGAAAGTGTTAGGAGATAACTATACATAAAATAATAATATTTGAAATCATCAAAACTATACAAGTTGTAAGAATTTAAAATATGCAAATAGCAACTCTTTTAATAATAGGTAGGAGAATAACCCCCTATCTATTAAGAAGGATTAGAAATGGTGTTAAAATCACCTCTAACAAGCCAAGGTAAGTTATAAATACTATAAAAGTTGTTGAGTTATTCCCATAATAATTTTCTAGTATACCGAGAAGAAGCAAAATAAAAAAGGAGCACAATAATGTAATTTTAAACTTCTATATTACAATGCAGCACTTGAGTGAAATCTCAAATAATATCAATTCTAATAGGTTCTTTTAGAACACCCAAATCTTATTAGCCACACTCAAAATAGCATACTTAAAACCAAAAATCTACCAGTACCAAGTAATTTAGTAGAGGAAATAAGAGGTTCAAGCAAAATAAGAATATAAACATTTTAAACACGGCATAAGTTCTTAACTCTTAACCTAAAGGAGGGACACCTAATGCCCTTAACATTCCAATTAATTGAATTAAACATAAATATAATATTATTGAGAAGTATGTGAATGGGTGGTTCTAGAAGATTATAAAATGATGTTCTTATTTATCCTACCTCTCGTACTTTAAAACATAATATAAATAGTGTTATTATCATCTTTAGCAATCTCTTTAGCAATAATAATCATGTCCTCCATATCAATAAAATCAACAGTATGATAATGAAAATTTAAGGGAAGCTTACTATCATTGATCATACTTGCCTACCTCACGTCTTGAGGCAATTCACCCACCTAAAAGATGTTGAGTCTAGTAATTAGGTTGTTAAGCCTAAGTGAATGTCCCACGGCTACCAAGAGGGGGGTGAATTGGTAGTTTTAAAAAACAAAGTTAAAATTTAAGACCCCTTTTTAAATATTATTGAACCAAAATAAAATCTCTTTTAAATTTTGTAGAAAAGGTTTTTCAACCACAGAGTTTTTAAAACTGAAATAGAAAGTGCGGAAACGTAAAAACAGTAAAGTAAAAGACACCAGATTTATAGTGGTTCGGTCTATAACCCGACCTACATCCACTCCTCAGAGGCACCCTCTTAGTATTGCACTAATACCAATAGTGACTCTCCTTTTGCACCCACAGCAAGGCAGAGAAGCCTTTACAACACACTCTTTTCACCACTCCCCGGTGCGGCAGAGAACCGTCCGTCCTTTTACACAATACCCAGTGTTGGCAGAGAACCGTCCGTCCTTTCACACTATCCCCAGTGTGGGAAGAGAACCCTTCGTCCTTTCACAATCTCCTAGTGTGGGCAGAGAACCCTTCGTCCTTTCACACTCTCCTAGTGTGGGCAGAGAACCCTTCGTCCTTTCACACTCTCCTAGTGTGGGCAGAGAACCCTTCGGCTGTTCACACTCTCCAAGTGTCGGCAGAGAACCGGATCTCCTTGATAGATCTTCTCACAAGAATCTAGAAGGAAGAAAGAAAAGAGTGAAGTAATCTCAATTCACAAGTAGAGACTCTTAACTTTGAAATCCAAGTGAAGCCTTCTCGCTTCAATGGTAGGAATCCTCCCTTGAATGCTCTCTTCAACTCTCTCCTTGGCTATTCTCTCAATAGGCACGAAGATCAAATGACAAAAAGATTGGGTGGCAGTCTAATTTGAACTATTTATACAAAAGATAAGAAAAACCACCCAAAAACTGCAAGTATTCAATTCTGTACGCAGTGGATCGTCCTGTACGATCGTGGATCGTCCTGGACGATTTTACTTAAACGATCTGAAATGACTCTATTTGAATATGTGTATGAAATGTCTTCGTACAGCTGATCGTCCTGTACGAACTAGGTTCGTCCAGTACGAACGGTTATTACAAGGTCGATTCTAGAAACTGCTAAAAACTGTCCTATGTCGGTTAATCGTTTGGACGAAAATAGATTCGTCTGGACGAAATTTTTATAGAGGACTGATCGTCCTGTACGATAAATTATTTCGTCTGGACAAAAAATTTCCCGAGGGCTGATCGTCCTGTACGATAATTTATTTTCGTCTGGACGAAAATTTTCCCGAGTACTGATCGTCCTGGACGATAATTTATTTCCGTCTGGACAAAAATTTTCCAGAGACCCAATCGTCCTGGACGATAATTAATTTTGTTTGGACAAAAATTTTCCAGAGAGCCAATCGTACGGGACGATAATTTTATTTCGTCCTGGACGAATAGGACTTAGAAAAAATTTCAAGCAAGTTCCTATTCGTTCCAAATGCTCTATAGGAGATAACTGTCTGATCGTCCAGTACGAACTGAAGATCATCCTGTATGATCAGTATAAATTCAACATGATCTCCTTATGTGTGAATGTTTTTATTTTCTCAACATACAATCACTCCCTTTCAATTTGATTTCTAAGAAAAGTGCAAGCTTCAAATTTTACAAAGTATCTCATGCTGAATTTAATTTGAAGTCTTCGTAGTCTGGAGTTCGTTTTTCCTGAAATGTCAGTACACACAAGAGCAAATACAATTCTTCCAAAATTGTTAGGAAATAACTACACAATTGAACAATAATGTTTGAAATCATCAAAACTTTATAAGTTGCAAAAATGAAAAGCATGCAAATAGCAACTATCTTAACAATCTCCCCCTTTTTGATGATGGCAAAACAATTATTGTTTGTATGATTTCAATTTAAACAAATCTTTTTATCTCCTAAACTCCCCTTGAATTGATGAATACATGAAAATAAGGAGGCAATTTGAAGCATAAAAAAATTTTATTTTTCAAAAAAATAAACTAAAAACTCAAACATACAAACAAACAAAACATAAAATATATGAACAAACAAAGCATACAAACACAATGATTTCTCCCCCTTTTTGACAACAACAAAAAGTGAAGAAGAAATAGACAAGAAATGTAAGTAATTGTATGAAATTCATTTGTACATTTAATCTAAATGGTGATTGATACAAGGTATGCAATTTTAAACTAAAAACATTAGGTCAATCATAAAAATTCATGAAATTTAAAAAGTGATATAACATTGTAAGTAAGAAGAATTTAGCAAAGACATGATTCAATTTAGACATTCCAATATAGAAAATCATTACTAGAGAGATGAAGAAAAATTCGATATTTCAAAGTTCAAAAGAATATAAATGAACATAAGATCAATTTGAATTAAGAGATTGAAATAATTTGGAAAGAAGAGAATTACCACAAGTGGCGCTTTGCGCATCTTTTTCATATAGGTGGCACATTTTTGTGCATCTTTCTTTATTGGGCTTATTTTGTGCCTCTTTTTCACATTTGCAACTTTGTTGCGCATTCCTTTTGATTTTGTACATTTGTACAATTTTCAAGAGTAATTGAATTCTTTCCAAAGACAATAATCTAGAATCTCAAATTTTTCTAAGTGCATAAATATTAATTGAGCTAGGAAATACAAAATAAGACAACATCTAAATTGCAATAATAATATTAACTTTTATGTAGTCTAAATGAATAGACATGAATTTAAAAGTTCTAATTACAACAAGTTATAAATAATTTTTAAATTTAGAAAGACTAGATTTTCTAATGTAGATAATCTCAAATTACAATCTAATTTAAGCATTATGAAGATTAAATAATACTAATGAAATTCATAAAAATTAACCACATTTCAATAACAAATCAACATTGAAACAAGTACGAAATGCATTGATATTAATGAAAGGATTACACATTTCACAATATCTAAACACAACTTAAAAGAAAAGACAAACAAACACTTAACATAAACACTAACACAACAAGACATAAAAAAAAACTACAACACGAGTACAACAAAGACACAGAAATTCATCTCTACTGTTCTGGAGGAGGAGGAGGAGGAATGCCACCGAAAAGGTTAAAGTAGGAGGCCATCAACATTACATTGGTATTGATATCATGTACTTCATTTCTAATTATACCAATGTCATGTTGTTGCTGCACAAGTTGAGCATCAAATTGATCAAACCTTTGATCAATATGAGTCTCTAATCTATCAAATCTCTCAATCAGATTCTGATAATCTGACTGAGGTGCAGAGGTTTGCGCTCCTTCTTCTTCTTCTTCTGAAGCACTGGCATGCGCTTTTTCTTTTTCTTTTTCCTCCCTGAAGAGCAATCTGAAGGATGCATCATTATAGTAAACTGGCTCTTCATATTCTTCATCAGGATGCACCAAATTATATTTCTTCTTCAAAATGTTGGTAATTAAATGTCCCAAAGAAATATTCTTTTTCCTCTTCTGTTCAGCATGTCCTATTTCTGAAAGCCTATAGAGAAGATCTATGATAAGTTGGGCTTCGTTGATAGGGCGACGATCCATAATCAAAAGGTTAGAACAGAAAGGAGAGGAGTAATGTTTATCCTATCACCAGCTTTAGGAATGATTGAAGATCTAAGGACTATATCCTTCAGTCCTTAGGTTTAGAAATGCACCAATGTCATGCTTGGTGATTTCTACTTTTTGCTTGAATACAAAGGAACTAATGGAAGAGTGGTCGGAGTTAAAACTCATGTTGGCTAGAAAGTAGAGAAATGTTTGCTTGTTGTAGAAATGGACGAGAGAAAGTATGAAATGGAATTGTGTTGAGGCAAAAAGGTGTATTACCTTAAAATTTATCTCGCTTTGGATTAAGATGCGAGATGGAGTTATTTTTGCGGAAGCAAAACGAGAAAATGATTCCTCATTTGCCTTAGAAAGGAAGTTTTCCGAGGCATTCCTATTCGGCTTCTTCGCTAACACCTTTTGTCTTTTGCTTGAGGAGGCCATTGACAATTTGAAGTAGAAAGGGATTGAAAGAGAAGTTTGAAATTGTGATTGTTGAGTTAGAAAGCCTTCATATTTAAAGAAAACGATACGTTTGTCCTGGACGAAAAAGGTTCGTCCTGGACGAAAATCATCATTCGTCTGGACGAAAATTATTTTGTACAGACGATCAAATTCGTCCAAAATGTAACGGCTTTTCGTAATCAACACAACTTACGATGCGTCCCTTCGTACAGACCTTTGACTTGACCGATCGTACATATGAACAAAAGTTCGTACAGACGATCTAGAAATAACTCGTTTAAATGTCTTTTGAAAATCGTCCCCAACACTGAAACAACATATGTTCGTCTGGATGAACCAAAATTTCGTACAGACGAAATCCATATTAAAAACTGTCTTATCCACTCAACCGCTGCATTCAATCGTCCCGACGTTTGAGAAAAGGAAAAAGTTCGTCCTGGACGATATTCAGATCGTACAGACGATTTAATTAAAAGCTGCTCTCAAAACTGGTAAAATGCACGCAAACCAATTTTTCTCACATCGTCCAGTACGAACCAAAAGTCATCCTGGACGATTTCCTCCAATTTTTGAATTTTTGAATTTTAATTTAAGAAAATCAAACCAAACTTTAAAAAAACACAGAAAACATACAATAAAAAACTTACACTCAAAAACAAATTCATTCAAAACACACAAAAATTCACATAATCAAAAACAAAACAAAAACATAAACATCAATGTTGCAAAGACATTTTGTTTAGGCATTTAAATAATTAACACCTATCCTTGTTCTTAAAGTACTGAAGGTATCAAGGGCTAAAGGTTTTGTAAAAATGTCTGCAAGTTGATTTTCAGTTGAAACATGTGTGAGTTAAATTTCTCCTTTGGATACATGATCCCTTATGAAATGATGTCTTATATCTATGTGTTTGGTTCTAGAATGTTGAATAGGATTTTTGGAAATGCAAATAGCATTAGTATTGTCACAATAAATTGGAATAGTGCCTACAGATAATCCTAAATCAATCAATTGTTGTTTTAACCAAAGTACTTGTGCCACACAACTTCCTAATGCAATGTATTCTGCTTCTGCAGTAGATAGGGCTACTAAATTTTGTTTTCTACTGGACCAAGAAACTAATGAATTTCCAATGAATTCACATGTTTCAGAAGTGCTTTTCCTATCCACTCTACAGCCTGCAAAGTCAGAATCTGAATAACTAATAATTTCAAATGAAGAGCTAAACTTAGGATACCAAATTCCTAAGTTTTGAGTTCCTAGTAAATATCTTAAAATCCTTTTCACTGCTGTCAAATGTGATTCTTTTGGATCTGATTGAAATCTAGCACATAAGCAAACACTGAACATAATATCTGGTCGGCTAGCAGTCAAGTAAAGCAAAGATCCAATGATCCCTCTATATTCTTTTGATCAACAGATTTTCCCTTAAGGTCCTTATCTAACTGAACTGAGGAACTCATTGGTGTACTAACAGGTTTAGCATTGTCCATTTCATATTTCTTGAGGATGTCCTTAATATATTTGGTTTGACTAAGAAATGTCCCTTCCTCAACTTGCTTGATGCTAAAACCTAGAAAGTAATTTAAATCTCCCATTAGACTCATTTCAAATTCACTACTCATTGTATTAGAAAAATCATCACAAAGATTTTTATTTGAAGATCCAAAGATGATATCATCCACATAAATTTGAACAATGAGTATTTCCTTTCCAAATTTCTTTAAGAAGAGAGTTGTATCCACACTTCCTTTTTCAAAAGATCTTTCAAGTAGGAAAGTGCTCAATCTCTCATACCAAGCCCTAGGTGCCTGTTTCAATCCATATAATGTCTTTTTTAACTTAAAAATATGATTTGGGTATTTTGAATTTTCAAATCCTGGAGGTTGTTCTACATAAACATCTTCTTCAATAACACCATTCAAAAAGGCACTTTTGACATCCATTTGAAATAATTTAAAACTTTTAAAACAGGCAAAGGCAAGTAAAACCCTAATTGCTTCAAGTCTTGCTACAGGGGCAAAGGTCTCCTCAAAATCAATTCCTTCAATTTGATTATACCCCTTAGCAACTAATCTAGCCTTATTTCTAATGACTACTCCTGAGTCATTCATTTTATTTTTGAACACCCACTTTGTTCCAACAACACTTTGATCTTTTGGCCTTGTAGTTAATTCCCAAACTTTATTTCTTACAAATTGATTTAACTCTTCTTGCATGGCCAATATCCAAAATTCATCAGAAAGTGCCTGATCAAAATTAGTGGGTTCTATGGTTGAAATAAAGGCTGAATGATTGACTTCCTTATTTAATCCACGCCTAGTTCTAACACCCTCACTAGGTTCTCCTATAATCAATTCTCTTGGGTGGTTTTTAGAAAATCTCAAATCTCTAGGCAAAGGGTTTTCTCTTTCAAAGTTTTCTTCCACATTTTCTTCCAAATTTAATCTATCAATCTTTTGGGAGTTTTCCTCAATTTCTTCTTCAACAATATTTGGCTCTTCTAAATTTCCAGATTCATCAAATACAACATGTGTGGTTTCTTCAATAACTAAAGTTTTTTTGTTGAATACCCTATAAGATTTTCCAACACTTGAATATCCAACAAAAATTCCTTCATCTGATTTTGGATCAAATTTTCCTAAGGCAGATTTTCCATTGTTATGAATGAACACCTTACAACCAAAAACATGCAAATGAGACAAATTTGGTGTTCTACCTTTTAGTAACTCATAGGGTGTTTTATTTAAATTTGATCTCACATTCACCCTATTCAGAACATAACTTGCAGTGCTAACTGCCTCAGCCCAAAAATATTTAAGGAGAGAGTATTCTGCCAACATTGCTCTGGCGGCTTCTATTAATGTTCTGTTTTTCCTTTCAACTACCCCATTTTGTTGAGGGGTTCTAGGAGCAGAAAAGTTGTGATCAATCCCTTTTTCTTTACAAAAATTTTCAAATCTATCATTTTTAAATTCTCCTCCATGATCACTTTGTATAGACATTATTTCACATCCTAATTTTCTCTGAATCCAAGTTGAAAAATTTCTGAATTCCTCAAATGATTCACTTTTATGAAAAAGAAATCTAACCCAAGTGAACCTAGAGAAATCATCCACAATAACAAATCTGTATACTTTCCCTCCTAGACTTATAGTTCCTACTGGTCCAAAAAGATCCATGTGAAGAATTTCCAATGGTTTACTAGTTCTAAGATCATTATTGGATTTAAAAGAGGACTTCACTTGTTTTCCTAATTTACATGCATCACAAAGATGGTCCTTAGTAAAGTCTAGTTTTGGTATACCTCTTACTAAATTCTTTTGGGTAATTCTTCTAAGATTTTTCATACTAGAATGACAAAGTCTCCTATGCCAAAGCCAAGATTCATCAGAAACAGTTTTCAAACAGAAAGCAATAGGAGTATGAAATGAATTCAAATCTAGCATGTAAACATTGTTTACCCTTTTTCCATTTAAAACTTCTTTCCCATTTAGGCTTAATATGCAGCTAGTAGGTAAAAATTTCACATTATAACCCTTGTCACATAGCTGACTTATACTTAACAAATTATGCTTTAAGCATTCAACCAACCAGTAGCACATTGTCTATAAAAAAGTTTTTGAAATTACCAATCATACCTGATCCAACCACTTTATTTGTGGTATTATCTCCAAGTGTAACCTTGCCTCCATTCCTGGCTTCTAGCGATATGAATTGTGTAGTGTCTCCAGTCATATGCTTTGAACATCCGCTATCCAGGTACCATATGCTCCCACGAGGTCTTGTGTGAGAGCAATCCTGCAAAAATATCAAATGTTAGACCTGGGAACCCAAACAAGTTTGGGTTCACCTTTTAGCAATTTATAATCGGATGCATGTATGATATGTCTAGGTTTATGCGTCTTAGGTCTCCACACCAAATTAGATTTCATCATCAAGGTACAGGTGTGAGCTATATGTCCAAAAAATCCACAATTATTACATTTAACATTAGGAAAAATATTCCTAAGTTTTCTTCCATGTGATTGTCTTCTAAGGGATTTCTTGAATTTAGGATAATATTTAGGATTTGTAAAATCTTCAAGTCTAGGGGGTTTCCTATTATCCTCGAGAGCTCTTATTGTTAGTTTGTAAAATGAATTCATATCTTCCAAGATTCGATTGGTATAATTGATTATATATGCTTGGCTCTCAGATTCATCCTTAAAATTTTTAAATTCCTTTTCAAGATCAGTATAGGATGACTTTAGATTTTCAAAATTCTTATTCAAGTCATCATATTCATCAAGTAGTTTCATGTGGTTGTCATCTATTAAAGCATGGTCTTTTCTAAGGATTTCATTTTCCTTCTTGAGCTCTTCAAATTCTAAACTTAAACTAGCATGCATCTTTTTCATTTTCCTATATGCATCATGCATGTGTTCAGAAACTTCAAATAATTCATCATAGGATAAGTCACATACCTCTTCTTGATCTGAGTGATCCACTTTGTCTGCCATCAAGCAAAGATTAGTGACTTCTTCTTCTTTTTCTGTCTCAGATGAGTCTGAAGCTGAGTCCGCCCAGAAAGCTCTTTGAAACTTCTTCTTGCCCTTCTTTACCATTGGTTTCTCCTCCACCTTCTCCTTAGCAGGAGTGGCTTTGAGTTTTGGGCATTCAGTATTGATATGACCTGGTTTCCTGCATTCATAACAAATCACTTCATTAGAAACCTTGCCATTTCTGTTAAACTTACCTCTATTCCATAGCTGGCGTTTCTTTTGCTTCCTCTTTAAAAAGCTTCTGAATTGTTTAGTCATTAGTGCAACATCATTTTCATCCTCAGGTTGTGAGTGTTCACTCTCTGACTCTTCCACTTTTAGTGCTATATTTTTCTCCTTTCGTGGTTCACCTGCATCAATCTTCCTTTGACTTACTCCTTGCTCATAAGCAATGAGTGAACCAAGAAGATTGTCAATAGAATAAATGTTTAAATCTTTAGACTCTATAATTGCAGTAATTTTTGCATCATAAGCAGTAGGTAAACAACGAAGAATCTTATTGACCATTTCAGCATTAGTTAATTCCCTACCAAGTGCATGCAAAGAAGTGACAATTTGTGTAAATCTTGTGTACAAGTCGGAAATAGATTTATTAGGTTTCATGCGAAACAATTCATAGACATGTAACAAGATATTGAGCCTTGATTGTTTAACCTCATTTGTCCCTTCATAAGTTATACAAAGTCTATCCCATATGTCCTTTCCACTTTTGCAAGTGGAAACCCGCATGTAGTCTTTAGATTTTAAAGCACAAAAGAAACTGTTTAAACATTTGGCATTTAATTGTGCTAAGTCACGTTCTTCTACAGTCCAATCAGTAAAAGGTATTTCTATCATTACTCCATCAACTAATCTAGTTGGTTTTGTGTAGCCATCCTGGACTAATATCCACATGCGATAATCAAGTGACTGTAAGAAAGTAGACATGCGTGTTTTCCAAAAATCAAAAGGAATATTGTCAAACAGTGGAGGTTTAGTAATAGAGTAATCCTCAGGTGTGTTCCGGTTTCCGAAAGTAGCCATCTACGTTAATCAAAAAGTAGTTCAAACTTATGATATTGAAACGAAGCTCTGATACCACTTGTTAAGTCTAGTAATTAGGTTGTTAAGCCTAAGTGAATGTCCCACGGCTACCAAGAGGGGGGTGAATTGGTAGTTTTAAAAAACAAAGTTAAAATTTAAGACCCCTTTTTAAATATTATTGAACCAAAATAAAATCTCTTTTAAATTTTGTAGAAAAAGCTTTTTCAACCACAGAGTTTTTAAAACTGAAATAGAAAGTGCGGAAACGTAAAAACAGTAAAGTAAAAGACACCAGATTTATAGTGGTTCGGTCTATAACCATACCTACATCCACTCCCAAGAGGCACCCTCTGAGTATTGCACTAATACCAATAGTGACTCTCCTTTTGCACCCACAGCAAGGCGGAGAAGCCTTTACAACACACTCTTTTCACCACTCCCCAGTGCGGCAGAGAACCGTCCGTCCTTTTACACAATACCCAGTGTTGGCAGAGAACCGTCCGTCCTTTCACACTATCCCCAGTGTGGGTAGAGAACCCTTCATCCTTTCACACTCTCCTAGTGTGGGAAGAGAACCCTTCGTCCTTTCACACTCTCCTAGTGTGGGCAGAGAACCCTTCGGCTGTTCACACTCTCCAAGTGTCGGCAGAGAACCGGATCTCCTTGATAGATCTTCTCACAAGAATCTAGAAGGAAGAAAGAAAAGAGTGAAGTAATCTCAATTCACAAGTAGAGACTCTTACCTTTGAAATCCAAGTGAAGCCTTCTCGCTTCAATGGTAGGAATCCTCCCTTGAATGCTCTCTTCAACTCTCTCCTTGGCTATTCACTCAATAGGCACGAAGATCAAATGACAAAAAGATTGGGTGGCAGTCTAATTTGAACTATTTATACAAAAGACAAGAAAAACCGCCCAAAAACTGCAAGTATTCAATTCTGTACGCAGTGGATCGTCCTGTACGATCGTGGATCGTCCTGGACGATTTTAATTAAACGATCTGAAATGACCCTATTTGAATATGTGTACGAAAAGTCTTCGTACAGCTGATCGTCCTGTACGAACTAGGTTCGTCCAGTACGAACGGTTATTACAAGGTCGATTTTAGAAACTGCTGAAAACTGTCCTAAGTCGGTTAATCGTTTCGACAAAAATAGATTCGTCTGGACAAAATTTTTACAGAGGACTGATCGTCCTGTACGATAAATTATTTCGTCTGGACGAAAAATTTCCCGAGGACTGATCGTCCTGTACGATAATTTTTTTTCTTCTGGACGAAAATTTTCCCGAGGACTGATCGTCCTGGACGATAATTTATTTCCGTCTGGACGAAAATTTTCCAGAGACCCAATCGTCCTGGACGATAATTAATTTCGTCTGGACGAAAATTTTCCATAGAGCCAATCGTACGGGACGATAATTTTATTTCGTCCTGGACGAATAGGACTTAGAAAAAATTTCAAGCAAGTTCCTATTCGTTTCAAATGCTCTATAGGAGATAACTGTCTGATCGTCCAGTACGAACTGAAGATCGTCCTGTACGATCAGTATAAATTCTACATGATCTCCTTATGTGTGAATGTTTTTATTTTCTCAACATACAATCACTCCCTTTCAATTTGATTTCTAAGAAAAGTGCAAGCTTCAAATTTTACAAAGTATCTCATGCTGAATTTAATTTGAAGTCTTCGTAGTCTAGAGTTCGTTTTTCCTGAAATGTCAGTACACACAAGAGCAAATACAATTCTTCCAAAATTGTTAGGAGATAACTACACATTTGAACAATAATGTTTGAAATCATCAAAACTTTATAAGTTGCAAAAATGAAAAGCATGCAAATAGCAACTATCTTAACAAAAGATACCACCATCTTGCACATTAGTTTTATTACTCAAGTCACTACCAACATTGCCTTCCACCATACAGATTTGGCCATCCTCCTGGTCATTAACAATAGATTGAGTAGGCATATTTTTAGAGCAACTTTTATGTAGCATCATAAAGTCAATATCAGACAAGTTTCTATTAAGAGCACAATGACTAATAGTAGAAGATGACACAATATTCTTATTAGTTGTAATTTCTAATATCTGCTCATCTACATTTTGACAATCATGAGCACCATAAGAAGTAGAGTTAACATTTTCTCCTTGATCATGAATTGTAACATCTATATGGGTGGAAAGCGGTTCATTATGAACTATGGCAAGTTGTATTGATTCCTCAAAATTTTCCTTCACTTTAGGAATTATCCTTAACCACCTCAATATTAGGAATCACATTATCATGATTAAACAAAGGGATAGCATTTCCATGCAATTATTTGGAGGATTCCTTGTCCTTTAAGAGATGGGGATGTAACCTGTAATACTTCGTTAACCCATGACCATGCATCTTATATTGAGAGCAAAAAATGGGAAAATTTTCAATGTAAACTTTTTGGTAATAACCATTCAACTCCGAACCAATCTAAATCTCATTAGGATGATTCTTAGAAATAACCAACTCAACTAAAACATGAGCTACATATAGGTAAGAGATTGAGGCCATAACTTGGTCTATCTACAAAGGCCTACCAAAAATAATGCCAATCCAATTAAAATTTGAGAATTAAAAAAAAAAAAGTCTCATATTCAGATAGGAGATCTACGCAAGAGCAATAAGTGATTCCTGACGAACATCAAAATTCAGTGTTCATTTGAGTAATCTCATTTGACAAGCTTGAATGTAGTAGGATCTAGTTAAAAGAATATGACTATAATCCAGATCATTACTAAGTTAAATTGCAATATGTCATAGATCCAATAAACCGATATGAAAAGAGCTAGAAAGCTTCAGATTAATAAAAAAACATTTATATAAGATCCAGATTAGGACAACAAAGAAAAAACTTGCTGCCAAAAGTAAAAGCAAAAGGAACAGCTAGCTATAAAATAATGGAATCATCAAACATCAAAGCCGGACAACCTTTAAAAGAAGTTCACACAAATTGAAGTTTAGTACAAGAAGATGAAGAGCATGCTAAAACCACTTTAACACCTTGAGATTTGCCAACAAAAAATTAGGAAGATGTAGGAATAGATGATGATGGAGTCATCATCTCCAAATGCCAGCTTACCTAAAATAAACCTAAAAACAAATTGCAAGAAAAATGAAGCAAACAACAAGGAAGAAAACATAGAGAAAAAACTAAAAAATCCATGCCATAAGCGAGGAGAAAATAACACTAGAGAGAAAACCTTATATCGCCTCTAACTCGATAGAGAGCACAACTTAACCATCAACTCTTGCCTTATTTCACTACAGGAAAACAGCTCATTTCCGGCTGAATTTCCGGCGGAAATAAATTCGTTACAAATTCAGGCGGAATTTCTGGCGGATTTCCGACAGATTTTTTTTGGCAAATTTCCGGCACATTTTTTGACTGGTTTTCCGACGGATTTTTTTCCGACAACATTTCCGGCGGACTTTCCGACAGATTTCTGACAGAAATTAAAAAATTAAATTATATTTTAATAACTTATTTAATTATAATAAAGATTAACTAACTAATTAAATTAAATAGATTTTGTTAAATTAAATTTACTAAAGTCTAAATTTTAATTAATAAAAAAATACTTTATCAGTTATATGTTAAATAAAATAAAGTCTAAATTTTAACAGGTTTTGTTTTTTGGGATAGATGGCAGATGGCGCGGATGTAAGGCGATGCTAGGCGCGCGAATGGGTCGCGGTTCGAACCTCGCCGAAGTCACTCAACGCAGCGGGCTCAGGCGGGATCTCACGCCGGCGGGCTCACTTAAGCTCCGGCAGGCTCACTGCGAGGATGCTAGGCGGGCGGAATTGGGGTGCAGCGGACAGGGGCTGACTTTGAATATTTTTTTTTTTAAATTTTCTTTACTTTCCGGCGGAAAATAAATCCGCCATCAATATTTTTCCAGCGGAAAATCCGTCGGAAATGTGCCGGAAATGTTTTCGGCGTATTATTTTACGCCGGAAGGCCTTTTACGACGCGCGTCAAACCGGCGCAAATATTTCCGCCGGAAATCCGCCGGAAATGCTAATTTTCGACGAATTTTGGACAATTTTCCGGCGAAAATGTCTGCCGGAAAATGATGTTTTTCCTGTAGTGTTTCTAGATTAATTGGATATAGATTTGAAATCTAAATCCATAGAGAGTTTATTTACCTAATTTTGATTCATATTCATTGATACATTTTATAAAATTTAACCCTTCATTTGGATTTAATTGAGTATTTAGATAGCCGACAGGTTGATTGTGCATGAACTTTAGTAGAGTATGCATTATAATAGTTTATTTAAGTGCATGTGGACCTCCTTCACATAAAATCATCAATTTAAGACATCTTAACAAGGTTGGGATTGTTGGGATCAAATGCCTTGAACCATAAGCTAGGTTGAATGGATATGATCTCACAAAGTTGAGAACATCTTGCAAATTTAAATGGAATGTGTTGTCCAGGTTTTCTCTTTAACCTCCAGCATTAAATGTAGGTCTACTATTAATTTCTATCAATTCACCCAATTCACTTAATAGACTCCTACCAGTTTAATTTAGTGGGGTTCCAAATATAAGAATCCATCAAACTAAAGATTTGAATGTCGTGGGATTTTAAATGCTATAGCGTCTATTCAATCCAAGGAACATTTTCCCTTTGGATAGTAAGGCCAAATGAGGGCTAGAATTAAATATGGAATTTTGTTAGAGAGGAGTCACTATAGCTTGGAGACTACTACATTGTTGGGGAAACTCAAGGGAAGCTTAGGAACTTTTTATGAAGGTTAGGGAATCAAGATCAAGAGCTAGATAATGATAATTGGAGTATTTATAACCATTTAAAAATTGTATGTAGCTAAAAGTATAGACACTTTATGCTATACAAAAATATTGGAGTGGTTTAGGATAGTCTAATACGACTTTAGAAATTGTTCATAGAAGATAAGAGGCATGTGTTTAGCTAAGTGGGAAGTTACAAATGAACCATTACAAATAAGCTTAGTTTCTTGAGGATTCTAACCAGCTTAGGTAGGGTATGGTAAGGGATTGGCAGGGTTTGCTGCTAGGACAAGGGGAAGAGAGGTTTTTCATTAGATCAGCTCAATTAGACTTAGGATGCAATATGGTTTAAGAAGTTAAAATTTTGGAAGCCTTTGTTAGCAAATTTGGCAACCCCAAGCATGCTTTTGGGATGAGCTTGTTGGAGTAGGTGCACGGGAAATATATCTATGCTATGTAGGCATTAGTTTGGGAAAAAGTCACTTAGGGAGAGAAAAGGTTCAAGGAGACCACTTTGGGTTCACTTCAGTTATCTCTATTAGGTAAACTAGGTGGACACAAGGGTTGGGTAGGCTCTTGGTGACTTAATGGACCTATTTCATGATTTGTGGTTTAAGGTTCTATAAAGGTGGGTTAAAATCAAAGGTGGAGACCATATGTGATAATTATTCATTCAATGTTGACTTGGTTAATAATGGTTTACCATACATAATGTACGGGTCTATTAGGTTTAAAATGGTCTATGTTAATAATTTGAAGTTGTTTGAGGGCATGTCAAGATCTACATATAATAAAATGCATGAAATGGTCATTTAATTATAGAGGTTTTTCAACTATGGATCACCATGTGTTCCAACGCACACAAACATGTTTGACTGATAATTTGAAAGGTTTAATGTACATTGGTTGACTTTAAAATAGATTATATACATATATTTAAGTTTTAGATCGAATTGGATCCATTTGGTCAACTTGTCCATTAATGGCCAACCATGGGTCCAATTTTGTTTATAAATCCTAATTGGCAATTGTAGGAACCATAGAGATCAGTATTATGGCTAATATCAATGTTTATAATATGTTTCATATATTAGAGTTCAAGGGTTACGTTGGTCAAAATTGGAGAACCTAGGTTGACCACAAACATTAATGGGTTAAAATCATTGTAATAATGATTATGAACAAGATCAAACCATTTCAAAAGAATTACAAAGATGTTTGAACCAAAATTCCCTGTTGAGGTGCATGGGTTGTAAATATTTGAATGTTTTTGTTTTACTCTTTATGGTTTATGTTCTGGGCTTGGAAGTGCATTGGGTCTTACTAAGAAGATTAGGGAGGTTCTAAGGAGATGACTATTAAATATGTGATTGTTCAAATACAAACCAAATGGCTTCATCTAAGGTTTTAAGCAAGCACAAAAAGGAATTTCAAGTGGCTTCAAAGTTTAGGATTGGAACATAGAAGTGAGTTTAAAACTTGGAATTAATTTATGTTTTTTAACTTGGAATTAACATCATATAAGAGTAAGAACCACAATTATCAAAAATACAAAATATAATGACTTTCATAGAATTGAACAAAAGGACCCATGAAGTTTAATCTCCAAACATCAAAAGTCTCAACTTCTAAAATTTAATTAAAGGGAAAATTATTTATTTTAGTGATATTTTCTATGCTTTGACTTCTATCAAATCTATTAACATAATCATTAACATATTTAAATTGGTTAGGTGAATAAAATCTACATAGAAAGGATCATAGAGGCAGTTCTAAAACCTCTAAAATGCCCTCCATGCTCAAAATCATGTCATTGACTAATAAGGGGCTCAATCTAATTCTCTAGGACACACAACCAAATGATTTGATTTCAGCACTTCCTAAATAAGTAAGGCTAATCCTAAAAATATAATTTTGTAATTTGCATAATTTTGTATCTTTATGTGTAGGACAAAATAAAAGGTTTTACTTTACGAACAACAAGGTTAACAATGTCAGCTTAATAAGACACACATAATGAACACAATGAAAATATATTTTCATTAAGGAATAATTTTGTAAATTCATAATCATTATACTCAGAATCCTCTCTCTCTAACATATATAAATAATTGGCCTCTTGATTTGAATATACTTTCCTATCAATAATTTGTAAATCAAACTCTTGTAGCTATAAGCTCCATCTAATTAGTCTATGCCTAACTTCTTCTTTCAGATGATAGATATTTGATGGTAAATCTATCTATATAATAATCACTTAAGTGTCGATTAAAAAAGATCTAAATTTTTAAAAAGTAAAGACTATTGATAGCAAATATTTTTTTGTTGTTATGTAATTAGTTTATGCATCATTTATTGTTCAACTAGCATAGTAAATGGGATGAAATATTTTCATGTAGTCATTTTCCTAATATTTTTCTATTGACAAAGTCCTTCATATCCACCTCAATTCAAACTTTAGAGACCCTTGAGGTGAAATGAAGATAGGTGTAGTAACAAAGCTCTTGCTAAGTATATTAAATATTATTAAGTAATTAGAATTGAATTCAAATGGTATATTCTTCTTGAGTAAATAGCATAATGATTTAGTAATTTTTGAGACATCTTTAATTAAATGCCTATAAAATACATCATAACCTAGAAAGTTATGGACTTCCTTAAAAGAAGTTAAAGGTGGAAACTTCTTAATCAATATGATTTTCATTATATCGACCTCCATACCCATCTTAGAGATTTTATGTCCGAGGACAATGCCTTCCATTATAGTAAACTAACAATTTTTTCTAATTTAACACAAGGTTTGTTCCTCAAATATTTTTAATACCAAATCTAAGTTATCAAGACTAACATCAAAAGTTATTCCAAAAATTGAAAATCTTCCATCAAAGTTTTAATGCCATGCAATATTGCATCACAAAACATAAACATCATTCATTGCTGAAATGTTATAGGGGCACACAATTAGAATGGCATTCATTTAAATGAAATTTTTTTAAAGGACTTATGATTTTTTTTTATCCTAATCTTTTGGGGTGATTAAAATATGCTGGTATCAAAAATAACAATCCAAGAAATAGTAAAAAGGGTGCCCAACAAATTTTTCTAACATTTGATCAATAAGGGGCAGTAGGAAATGATCTTTCTTAATGGCTTTGATAAGAATACTATTATCAGTATAATTCTTACAACCTATCACAGTCTTAAATTAAATAAGTTTATTCATTTCATTAGTAATGATAATTAACCCTCATTTCTTTCTCACACAGTGAATTGGCATATCCCAATCACTATCAGAAATATTATAAATTTTTTGTGCATTAAACCATTTCCATTTTAGAATTTCTTTCTTCATAATTTCATTCAAAGTTAGATTTTTTTAGTGGAGACCCATAATGGGCCTACATGTTAATATAAATAAAATAGTGTAAGGTCTTTAAAAGGAACCTTGAGTGCACTAATGCTCCCAAGAGCTACAAAAAAAATCAAAATTAAAACCTAAGAGCTCAAGGTCCCTACAAGCACGAGTATAAAATGACCTAGGTACATGTTAGGGTGGAAATCAGCTGACACCCAAAAAAATAAAAAAGATTATTAGAATAGCATTAGTTCCCATCTTTTTATCAAATAGATCATCATTCCAAAAAATAACACTAGCAATCTGCAAACAAAAAAATAGAGAAGAAAAGGAGTAGCATAGCAAATAGAAGGTTCTATCATAACTAATCATATTCCTCATGCCAGAAGTAATATAAAATCTCATCAAAAAATAGATCAAATAATTTTCATACAATAAATTGAAATAAATAGTAGCTAAATTACAAAAATGTGAAGAGAAATGCTGACAATTTACAAAAAAGATAATTAACAAAGTTACTATAATCTTGATCAAATCCATCCATGGCCAGGAGCAGGACCCTAACTAACAGTAAGGAGAAAACCAACCCATCAAGAAGAAGCTATCAGTGAAGATCCAAAATAACTAAATAATAGGATAGCTAGGCTTACCAAAGATAACAGAAAAAATTGTTGTTAACCATAGCATACAAAACCCCACATAAGTTGTTAACATATGTAAAAAACACAACGATATCAGGAAAGTGTTGTAATAACTACAAATTCTAAACCCACCATTATTAATAATCACCCAAACCGTTAAATACCAAAAAAAAAAAAAAAAAGATAGGTATAATCCATAACCAAAAATAAACACAAATGTTGGAGGTAACAAAAGTTGGGTCCAAACAATATCCAAAACTTTAGCAGCCATAAAAATGGAACTGGCACATATAATAATAGACCTGACACCCACCGTCACACCATTATAACTAGGGCCTTAAAGGTTAAATTTAACCTTCTTTGTGTGTTAGCTTTAGGTTTGCAAGCTTCCTCTAAAAGGATCTTATGCATGCATATGGAATAAATATTCCATTAAATATTAGCCATAGACCATCCAAAAACTCTTTTATGTATGCTAAGCACTATAATCAACTTACTTTCTTAATTTTCTTTAGGTTCACCAGATATAATGATTTGTAAAATTGAATCTTCTCCTAAAAAGGCATACTTTAAGTAGACATGTAATGCTTTATTTCTATCTAACTTTCCTCTTATAAAAATAGTTTCAAGGGCATCCCTTGTGATGATATCTTATTAGTGGAAATATTTGTTATAAATTTTACGTATGTTTTCTATAGAAATACTTTTTTTGTTATTATACATGAAAGTTAAGTAAAATGGGTTGAAATATGAAAATCAGGGGAGACCAAAATTTCTAATGCTAAACTTCTGCACCAGAATGCCAATTTTAGTGCACCATGGAACCAATACTCTTAAGAAATTTATAAATAAATTTAGACTACAATGTTGTACATAACATTACTGTAGCCCAGGTTGAAGATCAATTTTCTAAGAAACTAAAAGTAGAGAGAGAAAGTCTAGGATTTCGGTGAGATTTTTCAAAATCTCATCTTCTTCATCGTTTGGCAATTTTTATGGATATGCCGGTGGGCTATTTGGTCACTGTCTCTTGTGACTAGAAAGCATTTGGAATGGAGGACAAGGTGTCTATTAGAAAAAATAGGCATCTTCTAAAGGAGATACAAGGCGATTGTTATCCTTTGGTGATCAGGGAGCTAGCGGATACCCCAGTTAAAGAAAGAGATCATGTCAGTTGAAAAGGCAAGCCGTTGATCAATAATGGTGAAGTTAGAACTCCTAATTCTGTCAAAATTCCAGGAAAGATCGACTGTGAAGCTTCATCATCAATCGGGATGAATCTGTTTGTGAATAAATTTGGCAATATGGTGTAAAAAATAATGGCACCTATGGATGGAGTCCCTTCAATCCAAAAGAGTATGGATGACATAAACACTATTTGTGAAATTGCTGAAAAAGAAGTTTGGCATAAGGCTAATCACGGTATCGCTGAACAACCTAATCCTTGGGTCAGACTATAGCACATTAAAATAAATCTATCTTAGAAAGATTTATTCAAGTCGAAAGATGGAGCAGCAGTGAAACTTCATGAGCCTAATGTTACAGCTAATGCAGAGAAGCTTAAATTTTCATTAGTGGTAAAATTTTTTGGCTGTGAAATCCCAAGTCACCTAATAGGAGCTGAACTGAGATGGAAATGGACTCACATTGGGAAATTTTATATGATGGTGCTGGGACCAGGATGGATCTTGTGTTCTTTCAATTCGTTAAATGCAATGTAGGAGGTTTTAGCAGGAGGACCATTGTTCGTTAATGGTCATGTTGTGGGAATGGATAGATAGTCTACATAATTTTCTCCAACTTTACTTAAGGGCCTTTCTTCTCCAATTTAGATAAGAATGCCTAATCTTCCACTATACTATTGGGATGAGACCAACATTGCAAGGATTGCATCGCTCGTGGGGACGCCGCTTATGTTTGACAGCAACATGTTTCAATGGGGAAGATGTGAATTTGCGAGAATGTGTGTAAGGGTTGAATTCATAAACAATTACCATTGGGAGTCTATGTGGAGGGAAGAGATGGAAGATTCTTTCAAAAGGTAGAGTATGAGAAGATATCATCCTTTTGTTACAAATGCGAAAAGGTTGGTCATTTAAGCGTTAATTGCAAGAACGAGGGAGAAGATATGTTCAATAATCAAAAAAATGTGAAAGAAGCTATAAATTCAGAAGGTGGTAGATAGATTGAAAAAAAAAAAAAGGAGAAGTGGAAAAACAAGATAACTATGGACCATGGATCCATGTTAACCAGAAGAGAATGATGAAGACAAAGATGAATCATAAGTAGCATGTGTATGTTCCAAAATCTTGGATAGCTAATGACAGATCATCAGAAAGAAGTGAGGATGTAAGTAAAAGAGATGTTGAGGAAGATTTGGTGGCACAATTAACTGCTAGTGGAGATAAACTTAAAACATACAAGGTGAAGAACCTAGGTCGTTGTGATCGTGATGAAGGCAAAAACAAAGTTCAAAAAAAGGAAAATGACGGCATATCAGATAGCAAAATATTCAGGTTACTGGATGGTATGGAAGAGGATGAGGTGATTAATAATAATGAAAATAAGAATGTAAGCTCTATTTTGGAAGAAGGAGAATTGGAAACTACAATTTGTATGGAGGATGGCAATAGAGAGGTGGTAATAGAAAAAGGAATTTGTACAGAGAAAGTTACTGGAACTGCAGTAGATAGAGGTGTAGTTTCTCTATCAGGAAATTCAAAAATCAAACTAAGAAAGGAGATCAAATCTTTGGGCCTGATTAGTTCTACCATGAGAAGTAACAGGAATGAAAATAGGAGCGGGAGGAGAATCGGGGGTCCTTCCCCCTCGGTGCTCAAATGAGTTCTATTCTCTTTTGGAATTATAGAGGGGCCAATAAAAGGGAGGCCTCTCTTTATTTGAAAGAGGTTGTAAAGGAATGGGATGTTTTGTTGTTGGCTTATTTGAAACAAAAATTGCTACTTCTGATAAAGAAGAAGTATGTAAAAGTTTGGGGAGCAATTGGGATGTTTTTTCTCTTCTTGTCTGATGGACAACCAGGAGGCATTATGACTATGTGGAGGACAGATTCAGTTATGTTCTCAGTTTTAAAAAGTTTCTCTCAATGTGTAGTGGGGGAACTGATATCTTTGAAGAATAATTAAAAGTGGCTGATTTCTACTATCTATGCAGAATGTGATTTGTATAGTAAGAGAAGCTTATGGGAGTTTTTGGAATCAATTTCTTGCAACAATCTTCCCTCTATTCTAGGGGAAGATTTTAGTTGTATCTTATCTCTAGATGAAAAAAGAGGAGGGAAGAAGTTCAAATTTTCCCTAGGACCTCTAAAAATGAAAATTTTATGAATTTGAATGATTACAATGAAATTGGATTTGTTTGACCAAGGTACACTTGGTGTAACAACAAAAGCAAAAGTGCAAGAATACTTGAGAGGCTAGATACATGCTTGTTAAATACTGGAGTTCTTCAAGTTATCCCCCAAGCTGCTACCATACATTTGAATAGGATTGCATCAGATCATTTCTCGATCAACCTGAAAATCTTCAATTCTTTTGAGAAAAAGGAACATTGTCGGAGGTTTGAAGATGTCTGGGTATCTTACCCGGCATCTGCTGCTATCGTTTAGAAAGTATGGAACAAGGGGTATGAAGGAAATATAATGGAAAGAATGAATTCAAAATTTGATTGAACTCTAAAAGCTTTGTAATTCTGGAGTAGAGAAAAAAATGAAAAGTTTGTCTGAATTAAAAGACAAATTAATGGCTAAGTGATTGATCTTCAATTGGAAGAGTTTAACAATGGACTAACAGATGAAAAGTTAATGTTGCTTCGATCAAAGGTGTATGAGCTAAACGTTACACTTGAAAGGATCAACACTTGGTGGAGACAAAGAGCTAAAGTCAAATGGTCGAGTGAAATGGACAAGAATTCAAAATGCTTTCATACGGTGGCTAATGGCCGGAGAAATTCTAATGCTATTCATCAAATGAAGGATAATCAAGGTAATTTTGTTGATTCTCAAGATGAAATAGAGACTATACTGATGCATTTTTTTAAAAATAAATGCAGGGAAAGGGATTGTAAATTATTTGGTTGGCCTAACTCTCTATACAAACTAAGCTCAAAAGAATCAAATTGTATGGAGTCGGATCTGTCTTTCCAGGAAATGGAGGCTGTTGTAAGAGAACATGGTTCGAACATTGCCCCAGGTATGGATGGGATCTCTTATTATTTTTTTAAGCATTATTGGAAAGTTATTAGTCAGGTTGTTTGGATTTCTATCCAATATTTTTTTCATTCATGGGAAGATGAGTGAAATAAATGGAAGAAGACTATGGTGGTTCTAATTCCCAAAATTAAAAATCCAGTTCTTCCTTCTCACTACTGTCCAATCAGTTTATGTGTGTCTGTTTATAAGAAGATTTCTAAAATCCTTTTAAATAGGCTTATGAAAGTAATTTACAAAATGGTTTCAAAGGAGCAAATGGCTTTCATTAAAGGAAGATCGTTTTCAGACAATATCTTCTTCGTACATGAAGTGTTTAACAATTTTAAATTGTCCAAAGATAAAAATGGATTAATTGCTATTAAAATTGATATGGAACAGACCTATGATAGTATGGTTTGACTGACTATCAAGCAAGTCTTGAATTATTTTGGCTCTCCTAATAGATTTGCTAATCTAATTTTGGAATGCATTATGGATCCAAAATTTACAATTTTGTTGAATGGTACAAAGTTGGATTGGATTGAGGCTAAAAGTGGGCTTCGTTAAGGCTACCCTCTATCTCCATATATTTTCCTTCTTTTGCTCTAAATTATTATCTGAGGAGTTTCATTGCAATGGGAAAGACTTGGGAATTAAAGTGGCTTCAAATGCTCCTAGAATAAGTCACTTGATGTATGCGGATGATATTCTATTATTCTCTAAAGCCAAAATTGATCAGGTGAGGAGAATCAGGATAATTATTTCAAACTATTGTTCATGGAAAGGACAAGCTGTTAATAGAGGCAAATCTCATGTATTGTTCGGGAAAATGGTGGGAAGGAGAAACATAAAGAAAATTCTTAAAATTTTCAAATTTATAGAAGTGAAGGAGATTATCTATCTTGGGATTAAAATGACTTGTAGGAGAATGATGACATTGGATTTCTTAAACATTATTGATAAAATTGCTTGCAAGCTCAATGTTTGGGGCAATAATTTCATATCATTAGTAGGAAGAATTGTTTTGGTAAAATCTATGTTGCAAGGCATTCCAATTTTTTTGTATCTCATTCATTGGTTCCAATGAATATTTTGAGGAAAATTGACAAACTTTGTTGAGACTTTATTTGGAAAAAGACTGGAGGAAATCAAACTATGTATTATTAGTCCTAGGAAGAGCTTTGCAAACCAACTTCAGATGGTGGAAGGGGCCTTAGTTCATCTTCAACAATTTCTGGTTCTTTGAGAGCCAAATTCGCATGGAGATTTTTCAAAAAACCTGATTCTTTACTGAACAAAATATTTAGAGCTAAATATGGGGATTTATGGAATGCTGAAATAAAGAAGAACAGTTCAAAATAATTAGAGCTAAATAGTGGCACGAAAGCTCTTAAATATTTGGTGAGATGGAAGATTGGTTCTAGAGCTTCAATTGATATCATGAAAGACATTTGGATTTTAAACAAATGTCTTCAAAAGTGGCCAACCTTTTTGGCGGTAACTGATGAAGAATTGCCAAACTTATAGGAATTTATTAATGATGGAAGCTGGAATTTCACAATGTTAAGAAGATGGTTTGGATGGGATTTGGTTGAGAATATTTCTCTACTACAAATTCATAAAAACTGTAATGATCAGTTAGAACTCATGTCGAAATTATCTGGGAACACAATCTTTGCAATGTCGACTAAGAATAATAGAATTCATGAAGAGAAGGAATACATCAAATGGTTCAAGAAGTTCAAGCTATCTCCACAGGTTGAATGCTTTTGGTGGTGTTTGCTCAACAATGCATTACCTACTAATGATTTTTTATTTTATAGAAGATTGATAAATAACAAATCTTGTCCTAGGGTTTGTTTGGATATTAAAAATAGCAATCATGTGGTAGGCAATTATTCTGTGATTATTTTGGTTACAGCCAAGCTGAAGGATCGGGGGTTCAAAATTCTAATGGCTAATTCGTTAGTACATTGTTTATTAGAAATGAAAGTTTATTCTGAAAGAAATATATTCGTTGGTAATCTATTTTGTTCTATGGTGTTTGTTACTTGGAAAAGCAGAAATTGGGTCAAGCATGGAGTTGAAGAATACGGCGTGAGTTTCATTGCATCCAATGCTATCAGTATAGCATCCAATGCTTTAAAATGTAATCTAAAATAAGAAATCTGGGGTACTAACCAACTTCGGCTGAATAATTCTTATTGGCAACCTCCTCCTCCCGAATGGATTAAATTTAACTTTGATGCTGCTCTGTTACAGTCTAATAAGGCAGGAATTGGTGGAGTGATTAAATTCAACTTTGATGCTGCTCGGTTACAGTATAATAAGGCAGGAATTGGTGGAGTTTTTAGAGACCATAAAGGGATGTTACTATCAGCATTTGGTGTAAGCTGCAATCATTGGGATATAGGAGCATTGGGGCTGGTGGCTTTTCAACATTTGAAGGTGGCAATCAAGGAATGGATGATGGAAGCGAAAGGAATAATAATAGAGGGAGATAATGCACATATTATCAAGTATCTTCAACATTTGGTGAAAAGGCTGATGGGAGTCATTTTGAGAATGAACTTGAAGATTTATCTTTCCTTAAAGATTTTGGTTCATTCATTTTTAATTTTTTTTATAGAATTGTAATAAGTTAGCACATTATTGTGCCAACTTAGCGTTAGAAGGTGATTCTTTTTGGATCACCTCTTGGGTAATAATGTTCCTCCATGTTTTATGTCTATTTTGAAGGAGGACGGTGATAGATGTGCTATCACCTAGTAGTTTTTATTTAGGCTTGTTAGTTTTCTTTTCTTCTTTTATTTTAATGCATTTGGCATTTCCATAAAAAAAAAAAACATTACTATAGCGCCAACAATGTTCTGGGTGAAGAAAATATCAATGAAATAGATTTATTTTTTGAATAATTAGGATTAACTCCATGCTATCGTGCCACCACCTGAGCGCCCAACACCAATCAGCATCACCAAATGCACAAGTGATTTGATACTATAGTGTGATTTGTGTTTTGTTTGATTTTCTCTAATAAAAATTCAAAAATCCAAAAATGTGGAAATCGTCCGGGACGAAATTTTTTGTACGGGATGATGTGTGTAAAATCCAGTTTGCGTGATTTGAAACGTCTTGAGAGTAGTTTTTAATGTAGTTCGTCTGTACGATCTGAATGATCGTCCAGGATGAAATTTTTTTTTCTCTCAGATGACGGGACGATTGAATGCAGTAGTTGAATGGATAAGGCAGTTTTAATTATGAACTTTGTCCGTATGAACTTTTGGTTCGTCCAAACGAACAGACGTCGATTCATAGCGGGGGACGGTTTTCAACTGACATTAAAACGAATTAACTTTTGATCGTCTGTATGAAATTTTTTTCGTCTGTACGATCGATCAAGTCAAAAAGTCTGTATAAAAGGACGTATCGTAAATTGTGTTGATTACGAAAAGCCGTTACATTTTGGACGAATTTGATCGTCTGTACGAATTTTTTTCGTCCAGACGAACGATAATTTTTGTCCAGAACGAACATTTTTCGTCCAGGACGAACGTATCATTTTCTTTAAATAAGAAGGCTTTCTAACTCAACAATCACATCTCCAAACATCTCTTTCAATCCCTTTCGACTTCCAAATCAATAATGGCCTCCTCTAGCAAGCGACAAAATGTGTTAGCAAAGAAACCTCATAGGAATGCTTCTGAAAACTTTCTCTTAAAAGCAAATGAGGAATCCTTTCCTCGATTTGCTTCTGCAAAAATCACTCCTCGCATTCTGATTCAAAGTGAGATAAACTTCAAAGTAATACACCTCTTTACTTCCACCCAGTTTCAATTTATCTTATCTCTCATCCACCTCTACAACAAAGAAACCTTCCTTTACTTCCTAGCCAATATGAGTTTCAACTCTGATCACTCTTCTGTTAGTTCTTATGTGTTTAAAAAAAAAGTTGAAATCACTAAGCATGACTTAGGTGCTTTTCTTAACTTGAGAACTGAAGGTTCTAGAGCCCACACTCTTATGAACGATAACACCTTCAAGTGGTTTCAAATCAATAGGGTGATTAGAGGAAATAGCCTAGATTATCATATTGCTAGAGTTTCTGGAATGACAAAAAAATGCTCGAATCATCCAGCACATTCTTAGATCTTCTATTATTCCAAAAGCTAATGATAGGATCAACATTACTCCACTCCTTTCTGTTGTGACTTTTTTTATAATGAATAAAAGTCCTATTGATGAAGCCCAACTTATCTTAGAGCATCTTTATGTGCTTTCTAAAATTGGACATGTTGATTAGAAAAGAAAAAGGAATATTTCATTGGGTCACTTGATTACATATATTTTGGAAAAGAAATACAATCTAGTGCATCCTGATGAAGAATATGAGGAGCCGGTCTACTACAATGATGCCTCTTTTAGAGCTATCTTCAAGGAGCAAAAAGAGAAAGCACCTGCCAGTGCTTCTGAAGAAGAAGAACAAGGAGAACAATCATCTGCACCTCAATCAAATTATCAAAATTTGATTGAGAAATTTGATAGACTTGAGACTCATTTTGATCAATGATTTGATCAAATTGATGCTCAACTTCTGCAGCAGCAACAGGACATTGGTAGTATAAGAAATGAAGTTCATAAAATTAATACCAATGTTATGTTGATGACTTCCTACTTCAACTTATTTGGTTGCATTCCTCCTCCCCCTCCAGAAGAATAGAGATTTGGGTGATGAATTTCTAGATGTTTCTTGTATTAGTGTTTGTTTTAGTTGTGTTAAAAGTTCAGTGTCTTTTTTTTTGTATTGATATTATGAAGTGATTTTGTATTCTTTTTCATTAATATCAATATATGTTGTATTTGCTTTAAATTTGGATTGGTGTTGAAATGTGTTTAATCTTTATGAATTTCATTTAGTCTTTTTAATCTTAATTGTGCTTAAATTAGATTATAATTTGAGATTAATGTCATTAGATAATCTAGACTTTCTAAATTTAAAATTTGTTTATAACTTGTTATAATTAGAATTTTTAATTTCATGTCTATTCATTTAGACTACATTAAATTTAATATTTTTATTGTAATTAAGATATTTTCTTATTTTGTATTTCTTTTTCAAGTGATATTTATGCACTTAGAAAAATTTAAAATTTTAGATTATTGATCTTGGAAAGAATTGGTATCAATTACTCTTGAAAATTGTACAAAAAGTACAAAAATCAAAAGGAATGCGCAAAGGTTCGTAAATGTGAAAAAGAGGCACAAAATAAGCCCAATGTAAAAAGATGCACTAAAATGTGCCAAATAATTGAAAAAGATGCGCAAAGCGTCACATGTGGTAATTCTCTTCTTTCCAGATTCTTTCAATCTCTTATTTTAAATTGATCTTATGTTCATTTATATTACTATTAAACTTTGAAATATATAATTTTTATTCATCTCTCTTGTAATGATTTTCTTTATCTCATATGTCTAAATTGAATCATGTCTTTAATAAATTCTTCTTACTTACAATGTTATATCACTTCTTAAATTCTATGAATTTCTATGATTTACCTAATATTATTAGTTTTAGATTGCATACCATATGTCAATCACTCTTTAGATTAAATTTTCAAATATATTTCATATAATTACATACATTTCTTGTCTATTTCTTCTTCACTTTTTGTTGTTGTCAAAAAGGGGGAGAAATTATTGTGTTTGTATGTTTGTATTTTGGTTTTGTATTTTATTTTGGTTTTGTGTCATTTTGCTTTGGTTTTGTTTTTGTGTCATTTGGCTTGTGTTATTAATATTGTCTTGTATTTTTTTTGTTTGTTTTGTTAAAAATTTTGAAAAAACAAAAATTGTGTTCTTTAGTTCAAAATGCCTCCTTATTTTCATGTATTCGTCATCTCAGGGGGAGTTTAGGAGATTTTGTAAATTGAAATCATACAAACAATAATTGTTTTGCCATCATCAAAAAGGGAGAGATTGTTCAGATAGTTGCTATTTGCATGTTTTATATTTTTGCAACTTGTATAGTTTTGATGATTCAAAACATTATTGTTCAAATGTGTAGTTATCTCCTAATAAATTTAGAAAATTTGTATTTGCTCTTATGTGTACTAACATTTAAGGAAAATCGAACTCCAGACTACGAACACTTCAAATCAAATTCAGCATGTAATACTTTGTGAATTTGAAGCTTGTACTTTTCTTTGAAATAAACATTAAAGGGAGTGATTGTAATTGAGTGAATAAAAATATACACACACATATAAAGAGATCATATAAAATTTATACTGATCGTACGGGATGATATCAGTTCGTACGGAACGATCAGACAGTTATCTCTTATTAAGATCACATAGAACGAATAGGAACTGGTCAGAAAAATTTTCTAAGTCCTATTCATCCAGGACGAAATTAAAAATTGTCCGGGATGATTTGCTCTCTATAAGATTTTCATCCAGACGAAATTAAATATCGTACATGACGATCTGCTCTCTATAAGATTTTCGTCCAAACGAAATTAAATATCGTCCAAGACGATCTGGTCTCTGTAAGATTTTCGTCCAGACTAATTTAAATATCGTCTAGACAAAATTAAATATCGTCCAGGATGATCTGATCTCTGTAAGAATTTTGTCCGGACGAACCAATTTTTGTCCAAACGATACAACCGACTTAGGACGATTTTTCTGCAGTTTTTGGAACCGACCTTGTAATAACCGTTAGTACGGGACGAACTTGGTTCGTACGGGACGATCAGCTTATATGAAAACATTTCGTACACATATACAAAGAGGTTCGTTTCAAGGCTTTTAAGTAATATCGTCCACGACGATCCACGATTGTACGGAACGATCCACTGCGTACAGAATTGAAAACTTGCAGTTTTTGGGCGATTTTTCTTATCTTTTGTATAAATAGTCCAAATTAGACTGTCACCCAATCTTTTTGTCATTTGATCTTCGTGCCTATTGAGAGAAAGTCAAGGAGAGAGTGTGAGAGAGCATTCAAAGGAGGATTCCTACCACTGGAGTGTGAAGACTTCACTGGCTGTTTAAAGGTAAGAATCTCTACTTGTGAATTTGGATTACTTCACTCTTTTCTTTCATCCTTCTAGATTTCTTGTGAGAAGATCTTTCAAGGAGATCTGGTTCGCTGCTGACACTTGGAGAGTGTGAACAGTCGAAGAGTTTGCTGCCTACACTTGGAGAGTGTGAACAGTCGAAGGGTTCGCTGCCTACACTTGGAGAGTGTGAACAGCCGAAGTGTTCACTGCCTACACTTACACAGTGTGAACAGCCGAAGGGTTCGCTGCCTACACTTGGAGAGTGTGAACAGACGGAGGGTTCTCTGCCCACACTAGGAGAGTGTGGAAGGACGGAAGGTTCTCTGCCAACACTAGGGATTGTGTAAAAGGACGACGGTTCTCTGCCGCACCGGGTAGTGGTGAAAAGAGTATTTGTAAAGGCTTCTCCGCCTTGCTGTGGGTGCAAAAGGAGAGTCACTAATGGTATTAGTGCAATACTCAGAGGGTGCCTCTAGGGAGTGGATGTAGGTCTGGTTTAGACCGAACCACTATAAATC
Source organism: Dendrobium nobile (assembly GCA_022539455.1). Classification (NCBI taxonomy): domain Eukaryota; kingdom Viridiplantae; phylum Streptophyta; class Magnoliopsida; order Asparagales; family Orchidaceae; genus Dendrobium; species Dendrobium nobile. The sequence goes on along the minus strand of CM039735.1, from coordinate 54,505,113 downwards.
TTGTGTCATTTACTTTACTGCTTTTTATTTTCCGCATTTTTCTTTTGTTTAAAACTCTGTGGTTGAAAAATGTTTTCTATAAAAATTTAAAAAAAAATTTCATTTCGGTTCAACACATTTTCAAAGAGGGTTTAAATTTTTAAACTACCAATTCACCCCCCCTCTTGGTAGCCTTGGGACATTAACTTAGGTCTAACAACCTATTCACTAGACTCAACACAAATTTCCCCCAAGTTTCAATTCTGGTTATCAATCAAATGATTAGATTCCATCTTTGGAGGAATTAATACTATATATGGGGACCCAATTGTAGATCCAAGCTATTTCCGCTCAAAACATAGAACATTATTAGCTAGTTCTACAAATAGCATACTACATGGTACCTTGCTTAGCACAGTTGAAGTAAACCCTATAAATAGAGGTAAGGAGTAGTGTAATGCCATTCAACTAAGGAATGGTAAGGAACTAGGAAAAACTAGTTCAGACAAGGATCAAACCTAAGATGAAATTATAATAGAATAATTTGTAGAGAATAACCAACCTAAGGAATAATTAGAGCTAGTTAAGGAAGTAGAAGAACCTCATTAGGAAAGTTGTAGAGAGGCTACCACTACTTCCCCCCTAAGGTTCATCAAGAAAAAAAATGGATAAGTAATTTTTTAGGTTTAAGAAACTAATTATTTATATAACCTTCCTAGAAGCCTTAGAATAGAGGTCTACCTATCCAAAATTTATAAAGGATATCTTCAATAAGAATAGAAGCTAGGAAAATTTTACATTGTAGCCCTAAATAACAAGTGTAGTGCTATTTTATAGAAGAAAGATACTAAAAAGCTAAAAGATCTTAGTAGCTTTACCTTTCTAATGATTTTAAGGGAAAAATTTTATGTATTAGCATTGTAGGATTTGGGTGTACTATAAATAAAATGGCTTTGTAAATTTTTAAAATATTATATTTAGGAGAGGTCTAGCCCATCATTATTGCACTTCAACATGCTGATAAATCTTTTACCTCTCTCAAGCAGGTAGTATAGTATGTGTTGGTAAGGGTTGATAACTTTATATTCCCTATAGATTTGATTATCTAGTATATGCAGGAGGATAGGGAAATACCCATCATTTTAAGAAGACCTTTTCTATCTACTAGTGTGGCCATAATTGGCATCCAAACGAGAGAGTTTACCATTATATTATAAGATTAGGAGGTGACTATTAATGTGCTTAGGTCCATAAAATTGTCTAATGATAAGATTGAGATTATCTTAAAGTTTATATGCTAGAGGCTTTTGTTGAGGAGTGTGAGAAAGATCTTCTGGTTGATAGTTCTTGGAAGGAAGAGGAGATTTATGATGAGGTTGGAGATTTTTGTTATTTTATTAGAGAGACCCTTAGGTTGTTTAAGGAGAAGTATAAGGTTCTTGATACTTCATCCCTAGGTAGATTACTGATACCATCTATTAAGGGGACACCTAATTTAGTGCTTAAAGCCTTGTCTGATCATTGTAGGAATTTCATTTGAGGAGAGAAATCAACTTTCCCAGTGATTATTTCTATAAATTAGGTGAAGAACATGAAGGATAGGTGGAGGATATGCATCAACTATAGGAAACTAAATAAGACCACTAGGAAAGATTATTTTCACTTTCCATTTATTGATCATATACTAGATATGTTGGCAGGGCATTCTTTTTACTATTTCCATGATGGGTATTTAGGTTATATTCAGATTCTAATAAACTTAAGAACCAAGACAAGACTACCTTCAGTAGTTTCTTTGAGACTTTTGCTGTTAAAAGGTTGTCTTTCAAGCATTGAAACGCCCTATTACTTTTAGCATTGCGTGTTATCTTTTTTTCTTTGATTTTGATAGAGAGAGGAATTAACATGCTTATAGTTCAGTTTTTTGTGTTTGACACCAATATTTATACTTTCTTAGATTACTTGACCAATATATTTAAGAGATATGTATAAATAAATTTGTTGTTGAATTGGAAGTGTCAAATTAGGGTTACTGAAAGGATAATGTTATGACATAAGATATTTGAAGATGGATTTGATGTGGATTAGTCTAATGCTCGTGTTAATAAAAATTTTCCACCACCTAAGTTTGTGAAATGCATTAAGAGTTTTTTTAGGACATGTTAAATTTTGTAGGAGATTATTAGGGATTTTTCAAAAATAACCAAAGGTCTACGTCATTTGATTGAGAAGGATTTCCCATTTGTATTTGATGATGCATGTTATGATGCCTTTAAAATTTAAAAATAATATTTAATCACTGCTCCTACTATAATTTTACCTAATATATTTTTGGATTTTGAGTTAATGTGTGATGCAAGTGATTATACTATTGGAGCTATTTTTGGTGAAATGAAAGATAAGAAGTTGCATGTCATATTTTTTTAAATTTTGGTCAACATAATTTTACAACTACAAAATATTAATTACTTGTAATTTTCTTTACCTTTGATAAATTCAAGCCTTAATTGATTGGTGTAAAAGTTCTACTTTATACAAATTATTATGCTATCAAATCTACTATGATAAAGAATGATGCTAGGCCTAGATTAGCATTGTGAATTCTTTTGTTACAAGAGTTTGATGCAGAAATCTTTATAGTAAGAGTACCAAGAACTAGGTAGTAAATAATCTTTATGAGTTTGAGATCGAAGATTATGCATTTCATAAGATTATGGCATTAAAGAATTCTTCCATGACGAGTATTTTTTGAACTGTAGTCAACTGTTTCACCTAGCACGACGATATGGCTAATTCTGTTGTGAGTGGAGTGTTCCCATATGATTTTTTAGCTAGCCAAACGTGAAAATTTATAGATGATGCCAGATTTTTCTTTTGGCATGATCCATATTTTTTTAAAAGATGTGATGATAAAATCTTTAGGAGATATGCTCTAGAGGAAGAAGTATAAACCATCAATAGGGAATGTCATGATCCTATTAATAGAGGGCATTTTTGAGGATTTAAAGGTTCTTATAAAATCCTTCAATCATGATTTTACTTTCCTATTATGTTTAATGATGTTAATGATTATGTTAAGAATTGTGAAAGGTGTCATTGAGTATGCAATATTACTATGTGAAAAGAAATGCCTTTTATTTATGTATTAGTGGTTAACATTTTTAATGTTTGGTGACCTGATTTCATGGGCTCATTATGAATTATATGGATTATGTCATTAAATGGATTGTGCGACTTTAATCCCCCAAAACTTATGCTTTGGTAGTGCTTGAATTTTTAAAGAATGTTTTTTTCTAGATTTGGAATGCATAGAGTATTGAGTAATTATTATGGAGTCCATTTTATAATTAAAGAGTTGAGGCATTAATTATTAAATTCGACATTTAGATTAGGGTAGCAACATTTTATCACCACCATACTACTGGCCAAGCTTAGATAATTATTATGGAGATAACGAGAATCTTAAAAAAGACACTAAGCTCAAATAAGAAAGATTGGTCATTGAACTTTGATAACGCATTGCGGGCTTATAAGAATGCATTCAAGACACCATTAGATTATCTCTTTATTGATTAGTTTTTTGGAATGCTTGTCAGTAATCTTTGGACTTTTTATATAAGGAAGATGAAGAGAGAAGAGTGATTTATTTTAAGGTATTAAAAGAGTTTAGAAGTGATTATTTTAAATGCTAAGATGTATAATGAGCAAATGAAAAGTTGCAAGATCGTAAGCTTCATATGAAAGATTTTACCCTAGAAAAAAAAGTTCTTTTATTCAATTTTTGACTGAAACAAGGAAAACTTAAGTCCAGGTGGTCAAGACCATTCACTGTATAGTAGACTGAACTCTTAATTATCGAGATATTTTCTAGGTTTGCTTAAGGGCCTCACAATTTTGTCCTATTGGTGTAACGTTCCAGGAGATCATCTAACCCAAGATCTCTTCAAGATGAGCACAGTAAACTATAGAGTTTCTTAATGAATTTTTGACCATTACATAAAATGGTGCCCAGATTTTCAAGAGTTTAGCTTCTTTTACTTAAGAGGTTTGACACACACTGTGGTTAGAGTGCTTCTTTATGAGGTTATAGAGATAGAAAGAGCTCCTAACATTTTAATGCTAATGGCCAAAGATTGAAACCTTATTGAGAGAGTGGCTACTTAGCTTTGTATGCTTCACATTCATGGATTTTTAGTTTGAACTATTCATCCAGACGAATAGTCTCATTCATCCCTAGACGATCTCCTCTGGATTTTTAGTTTATTCTATTCATTTAGACGAATCGACCCATTCATCCCTGGATGATGTTCTCTATTCTTCGAACTTGTGATTCATCTTATTTTTTCATCCCAATGAACCTTTGAAATAATTGTTCGTACCAGACAAACTATGTTCATACAGGACGATGATTGGTTATGAAGGAATTTCGTACCAATGCACATTGAGTTCGTATGCAACAATTTTTACATTGTTCATTGTGAAATTTGATAGTAAGGGATGACCGAGCACGTACTGAATTGAAATTTTGTAGTTTTTGGATGGTTATTCGTGTCTTTCTTATAAAAGGTCCACTTAAAACTCAACCTGTAATCTTTTTGTCTACAGGTCTTGGTGCAAACTGAAGAGAGATTGAAGGAGAGAGTCTGAGAGCGTGTTTGAAGGAGATTTCTTTCTACTGGAACATGAAGAGTTCACTTGGTACTCAAATGTAAGGATCTTCATTTGTGAATTGTGATAACTTCACTTTTTTCTCATGTCCTTCCAGATTTCTTGTGAGAAGATCTTTTCAAGGAGATCTGGTTTTCTGCCGACACTCGAGGAGTGTGAACAGTGGGAGGTTCTCTGCCTACACTTGGAGAAGTGTGAAAGAAAGAAGGGTTCTTTGCCTACACATGGAGAGTGTGAACAGCAGAAAAGTTCTCTGCCTACACTTGGAGAGTGTGAACAGCGGGAGGTACTTTGCCTACACTTGGAAGTTGTAAAAGGATGACGGTTCTCTGCCGCACTAGGTAGTGGTGGAAGAAAGTTTTTGTGAAAGCTTCTCCTCCTTGCTATGGGGGAAAAAGGAGAGACACTAATTGGTACTAGTGCAATACCTGAAGTGGGAGACTTCAGGGAGTGGATGTAAGTCGTGTTTGACCGAACCACTATAAATCTTATGTCTTTTTATTTTCCACTGCTTTTTTAATTTATTTTTTTTATTGATTTGTTGTTGAAAAATCTTTTTTAGAAAATTTCACTACAAGATTTTTTATCCATTTAAAATATAAGAGGAAAAATTTTAAATTACCAATTCACCCCCCCTCTTGGTTAGCCACTGGGAAATAAGCTTAGGTCTAACAACCTAATTCATAATTAACAGATTTAATAAGTGGTATTAGAGCTTAGTTTCAAAATGATAAGTTTAGACTACTTTTTGATTAACGACCATGTTTACATTTGGAAATTGAAACACATAGTCACCTCTTTAAATGCATTGGGTAGGGAACTAAGGAATACTAAAATAATCAATAAGATACTTTGTTGTTTGCCTATTTCTTATGATGTGAAAATAACTGTGATTACAGAGTCTAAAGATTTAAACATTTACTCTATTGACAATCTTTTTAGATCACTAGTTGCTTACGAGCAAAGAGTGAGTCAAAGAAAGGTTGATGTAGGAGAGCCACGAAAAGAGAAGAATATTTCACTAAAGGTGGAGGAGTCAGAGAGTGATCAATCTACACCTAAGGATGAGGATGATATCGCATTAATGACAAGACAGTTCAGAAGCTTTCTAAAGAGGAAGCAAAAGAGACACCAACAATGGAATCAAGGTAAATTTAATAGAAATGTCAATGTTTCAAATGATATTATTTTCTATAAGTGCAAGAAACCTAGACATATTAAGTCACACTGCCCAAAACTCAAATCCACTCCTAATAAGAAGAAGGTAGAGGAGAAACCAATGATGAAGAAGGGCAATAAGAAATTCCAAAAAGTTTTCTGGGCAGACTCAGCTTCAGACCCATCAAAAACTAAAAAGGAAGAAGAAGTCACAAATCTGTTCTTAATGGCTGATAATCTTGATCAGTCAGATCAAGAAGGGGTATATGACTTGACTTATAATGAACTTTTAGAAGTCTCTAAACGCATACATGTTGCATATAGGAAATTAAAGAAATTATATGCTAGTCTGAACTTAGAATTACTAGATCTTCAAAGAGAACATGAAATTCTTAGGAAAGATCATGCTTTAATTGATAACAACTACATGAAATTACTTGATGAGTTTGACGATTTGAATAAGAACCATAAAATATTAAAATCATCCTATGGAGAACTTGAAAAATATTTTAAAAATTTTAAGGATGAATCTGAGAGAAAAAACTATCGGATAAACTATACAAGTTGTATATTAAAAGACATGAATTCATTTTATATACTGAAGATAGAAGCTCTAGAGGATAATAGGATACCCCCAAGACTTGAAGATTTTAGCAATCCTATTTTATATCCTAAATTTATGCAATCCATGAATAGATAGAAAAACTATAGTAGATTGATAAACCCATTTCCTGGAGTCAAATGTCATAATTATGGATTGATTGGACATATAACACACACCTATATATTAAAGAAGAAAACCCATTAGGTGTGGTGACCTAAGATGCATAAATCTAGACATATCATACATGCATATGTTTATAATTTGCAAAAAGGTGAACCCAAACTTGTTTAGGTTCCTAAGTCTAACATTTGATAATTTTGCAGGATCGCTCTCACATAAGACCTCGTAAAAGCATATGGTACTTGGATAGTAGTTGCTCAAAGCATATGACTGGAGATACTGCTCAATTTATATTGCTGGAAGCCAGGAGTGGAGGCAGGGTACACTTAGAGATAACACCTCAAGGAAGGTTGTAGGATCAATATGATTGGAAATCTTAAAAACTTTTTTTTATTAAAAATGTACTACTTGTAGAAGGCTTAAAACATAATTTTTTGGGTATTAGCTAGCTATGTGATAAAGGATACTATGAAAAAATTTTCCCTACTTGCTATATATTAAGCCTAAATGGTAATGCTATTTTGAATGATATAAGGGTAAATAATGTGTATATGCTAGACTTAAATTATATCAAAACTCCTACTGCTTTTCATTTAAAAACTAGTTCTGATGAATTATGGCTTTGACATAAGAGCATTATCACTCTAGCATGAAAAATCTTAGGAGGATTACCCAAAAGAACATAGTGAGAGATATACTAAAACTAGACTTTACTAAGGATCACCTTTGCGATGCATGTCAATTAGGAAAACAGGTGAAGTGCTCTTTTAAGTCTAATAAGGATCTTAAAACTAGTAAACCATTGGAGATATTACATATGAATCTTTTTGGACCAGTTAGAATTATAAGTCTAGGAGGTAAGGTATATAGATTTGTAATTATGTATGATTATTCTAGATTCACATGGGATAGATTTCTATATCATAAGAGTGAATCATTTGAGGAGTTTAGAAATTTTTTGACTTAGATTTAAAGGAAATTAGGATGTGAAATTTTAACAATTTAGAGTGATCATGGAGGAGAATTTGAAAATGAAAAATTTAAAGATTTTTGTAAGGAAAAAGGAATTGATCATAATTTTTCTACACCTAGAACCCTTCAGCAGAATGGGATAGTCGAAAGGAAAAATAGAACATTAATAGAAGCTGCCCAAGCCATGTTGGCAGAATACTCACTTCCTAAATATTTTTGGGCATTGGCGATTAGCACAGCATGTTAAGTTCTTAATAGGGTGAATGTTAGATCGAACTTAAATACAATACCTTATAAGTTACTAAAGAGAAGAACACCTAATTTGTCACATTTGCATTTTTTTGGATGTAAGGTGGTCATACATAAAAATAGAAAATCTGCCTTAGGAAAATTTTATCCAAAATTAGATGAAGGAATTTTTATAGGATATTCAAGTGTTGGAAAATCTTATAGAGTATTCAATAAAAGAACATTAGGAATTGAGGAGACTACACATATTTTATTTGATGAATTTGAAATTTTTGAAGAACTAATTGTTGAAGATGATGAGATAAAGATTAACTCCCAAAAGATTGAGAAAATAAATTTGGAAGAAAATTTGGAGATAAAAAACCAAGTGCCTAGAGATTTGAGATTTTCTAAAACCATCCAAAGGAATTGATTATAGGTGAACCTAGTGAGGGTGTTAGGACTAGGCGTGGACTGAACAAAGAAGTCAATCATTCAATCTTTATTTCAATGATAGAACCCACAAATATTGATCAAGCCCTTTTGGATGAATGTTGGATATTGGCAAGTTCAATCTTTATCCTATGGATTTTCAGTTTGAACTATTCATCCAGACAAATAGTCCCATTCATCCCTGCACGATCTCCTTTAGATTTTTAGTTTATTCCTTCGTCCAGACGAATCAACACCTTCATCCCTAGACGATGTTCTCTATTCTTTGAACTTGTGATTCATCCAATTTTTTTGTCCCAACGAACCTTTGAAATAACTATTTGTACCGGACGAACTATGTTCGTATGGGACGATGATCGGGTATGAAGGAATTTCGTATCAATGCACATTGAGTTTGTATGCAGCAGTTTTTACACTATTCGTACGTACGAAATTCGATCGTACGGGATTATCAAGTACGTACTGAATTGAAATTTTGTAGTTTTTGGACGATTTTTCATGTCTTTCTTATAAAAGGTCCACCTAAAACTGTCTTAAAATCTTTTTGTCTATTGTTCATCATGCAAACTAAAGAGAGAATGAAGGAAAGAGTGTGAGAGAGTGTTTGAAGGAGATTTCTTGCTACTAGAGCGTGAAGAGTTCACTTGGAACTCAAAGGTTAGGATCTTCGTTTGTGAATTGTGATTACTTCACTCTTTTCTCTTGTCCTTCTAGATTTCTTGTGAGAAAATCTTTTCAAGGAGATCCAGTTCACTCCCAACACTCGAGGAGTGGAACAGTGGGAGGTTCTCTGCCTACACTTGGAGAAGTGAGAAAGGATGAAGGATTCTCTACCTACACATGGAGAGTGTGAACATCGGGAAGGTTCTCTACCTACACATGGAGAGTGTGAATAATGGGAGGTACTCTGCCTATACTTGGAAGGTGTAAAAGGATGACGGTTCTCTGCCACATCAGGTTGTGGTGGAAGAGAGTTTTTATGAAGGCTTCTCCGCCTTGCTGTGGGGGCAAAAGGAGAGACACTAAGTGGTAATAGTGCAATATCGAAAGTGGGAGACTTCAGGGAGTGGATGTAGGTCATGTTTGACAGAACCACTATAAATCTTATGACTTTTTATTTTCTGCTGCTTTTTTACTTTATTATTTTCTATTGATCTGTGGTTAAAAAATCTTTTTTCAAAAAATTTCATTATAAGATTTTTTAACGGTTTAAAATATAAGAGGGAAATTTTAAAATTACCAATTCACCCCCCCCCACACCGCCACCCTCTTAGTTAGCCGCTGGGACATAAGCTTAGGTCTAACAACCTAATTCATAATTAATAAGTTTCAACAAACCCTAATTAGGAGGGGAAATAAACTATTTGATGAATATTTTTGACATAGCTCATTCTAATTGAAGAATTTTAGCATAATTTGGTTGAAGACTAAAAATGTAGAACTTTCTTGGAGGCAAGACAATGTAAGTCCAAATAGGTTCTTAGACCTAAAGATATTGTCTCAATGCTAACCAAGAGAAGGGGGGGAATTGGTTATTTAAAATTATCTTGGAAAATTTAGAAAAATCGTGTATACAATTTTATAAGCACAATGAATGTTTATCAAAATAAATTAAAATTGTAGAAAATTAAAAATGCTGTAAAAATAAAAAAAAACATAAAAATTTATAGTTGTTCGGTCCAAGTAGACCTAGATCCACTCCTTGAAGACTCCATCTTCAGGTATTGCACTTTACCAAAGTGTCTCTCTTTTTGCTCCCATAGCAAGATGGAGAAGCCCTTACACTTAACCTCACTTCCACCAACCCCTAATACGTTAGAGTACAATTTTCCTTTCACACCCTTCTAGCGGCGGTAGAGAACTATCATCCTTTCACACCCTCCTAGTGTCAGTAGAGAACTGTCATCCTTTTATAGCCTCCTGGTGTTGGCAGAGAACTATCATTATTTAACCACCTCCTGGTGTTGGCAGCATACCAAATCTTCTAAAAGGTTCTCCTTTCAAGAAATCTTTTACCTCTCTCAAGTAGGTAGTATAGTATGTGTTGGTTAGGGATGATAAGTTTATATTCCCTATAGATTTGATTATCTAGTATGTGGAGGAGGATACGAAAATACCCATCATTTTAAGAAGACCTTTTCTAGCCACTAGTGAGGCAATAATTTACATCCAAACGAGAGAGTTTACCATTAGATTCTAAGCTTAGGAGGTGACTATTAATGTGCTTAGTTCAACAAAATTGTTTAATGATAACATTGAGATTACCTTAAAGTTTATATGGTAGAGGCTTGTGTTGAGGACTGTGAGAAAGATCTTCTGGTAGAATGTTCTTGGAAGGAAGAGGAGATTTATAATGAGATCGGAGATTTTTTTTATTTTATTAGAGAGACCCTTAGGTTGTTTAAGGAGAAGTATGGGGTTCTAGATACTTCATCCCTTGGTAGATTACTGAGAAGTATGAGGTTCTAGATACTTCATCCCTTGGTGGATTACTAAGACCATCTATTATGGGGACACCTATTTTAGTGCTTAAAGCCTTGCCTGATCATTGTAAGAATTTCATTGTAGGAGAGAAATCAACTTTCCCAGTGATTAATTCTATAAATTTGGTGAAGAACATGAACGAAAGGCGGAGGATATGCATCAACTATAGGAAACTAAATATGACCACTAGGAAAGATCATTTTCACTTTCCATTTATTGATCATATACTAGATAAGTTCGCAGGGCATTCTTTTTACTATTTCCTAGATGGATATTTAGGTTATATTCAGATTCTAATAAAACTTAAGAACCAAGACAAGACTACCTTCACTAGTTTCTTCGAGACTTTTGCTGTTAAAAGGATGTCTTTCAAGCATTGAAACATCCTATTACTTTTAGCTTTGCATGTTATCTTTTTTTCTTTGATTTTGATAGAGAGAGGCATTGACCTGTTTATAGTTTAGTATTTTATGTTTGACACCAATATTTATATTTTCTTAGATTACTTGACAAATATATTTAAGAGATATGTATAAATAAATTTGTTGTTGAATTGGAAGTGTCAAATCACGGTTACTGAAGGGATAATGTTATGACATAAGATATTTGAAGATGGATTTGATGTGGATTAGTCTAATGTTCAGGTTAATAAAAATTTTACACCACCTAAGTTTGTGAAATGCATTAGGAGTTTTTTAGGACAGGTAAAATTTTGTTGGAGATTATTAGGGATTTTTCAAAAATAACCAAAGGTCTATGTCATTTTCTTGAGGACTTCCCATTTGTATTTGATAATGCATGTTATAATGCCTTCAAAATTTAAAAATAATATTTAATCATTTCTCCTACTATAATTTTACCTAATATATTTTTGCATTTTGAGTAAATGTGTGATGCAAGTGATTATACTGTTGGAGCTATTTTATGTGAAAAGAAAGATAAGAAGTTGCATTTAGTATTTTTTTAAATGTTGGTCAACATAATTTTACAACTACAACATATTAATTACTTACAATTTTCTTTTCCTTTGATAAATTCAAGACTTATTTGATTAGTATAAAAGTTCTTCTTTATACAAATTATTATGCTATCAAATCTATTATGATAAAGAATGATGCAAGGCCAAGATTGGCATGGTGAATTCTTTTGTTAAAAGAGTTTGATGCAGAAATCTTTATAGTAAGGGTACCAAGAACTAGGTAGTAAATAATCTTTACAGGTTTGAGATAGAAGAATATGCATTTCAAGAATGGAATTAATGAATTCTTCCATGATGTGTATTTTTTGAACTGCATTCGAGTGTTTCACCTTGGCATGCTGATATGGTTAATTATGTTGTAAGTGGAGAGTTCCCATATAATTTTTTAGCTAGACAAAGGTGAAAATTTATAGATGATGCTAGATTTTTCTTTTGGGATGATCCATATTTTTTTAGCAGATGTGATGATAAAATCTCTAGGAGATATGCTCTAGATGAAGAAGTATAAACCATCATTAGGGAATGTCATGATCCTATTAATAGAGGGCATTTTTGAGGATTTAAAAGTACTTATAAAATACTTCAATCTTGACTTTACTTTACTATTATGTGAAATGATGTTAATGATTATGTTAAGATTTGTGAAAGGTGTCAATGAGTATGCAATATTACTACGTGAAATGAAATGCATTTAATTTATGTATTAGTGGTTCACATTTTTAATGTTTGGTGACCTGATTTCATGGGCTCGTTATGATTGATATGGATTATGTCTGTAAATGGATTGAGCGACTTTATACCCCCAAAACTTATGCTTTGTTAGTGCTTGAATTTTTAAAGAATGTTTTTTTCTAGATTTGAAATGCGTAGAGTATTGAGTAATTATTGGGGAGTCAGTTTTATAATTAAAGAGTTGAGGCATTAATCTTTAAATTTGAAATTTAGATTAGGGTAGCAACATTTTATCACCACCATACTAGTGTCCAAGCTCAGATAATTATTATGGAGATAACAAGAATCTTAGAAAAGACACTAAGCTCAAATAAGAAAGATTGGCCATTGAACTTTGATAACGCATTGCAGGATTATAAGAATGTATTCAAGACACCCATTAGATTATCTCTTTATTGATTAGTTTTTTGGAATGCTTGCCAGTAACCTTTGGACTTTTCGTATAGAGAAGATGAAGAGAGAAGAGTGATTTATTTGAAGGTATTAAAAGAGTTTAGAAGTGATTTTCTTAAATGCTAAGATGTATAATGAGCAAATTAAGAAGTTGCATGATTGTAAGCTTCATATGAAAGATTTTACCCTAGGAAAAAAGTTCTTTTATTCAATTTTTGATTGAAACAAGAAAGAAAAACTTAAGTCCAGGTGGTCAAGACCATTAACTGTATAGTAGCCCAAACTCTTAATTATCGTGATATTGTCTAGGTTGGCTTAAGGGCCTCACAATTTTGTTCTATTGGTGTAACTTTCCAGGAGATCATCTAACCAAAGATCTCTTCAAGATGAGCACACTAAACTATAGAGTTTCTTAATGAACATAAAAAGGTGCCTAGATTTTTGAGAGTTTAGCTTCTTTTTCTTAGGAGGTTTGACACACACTGTGGTTAGAGTGCTTCTTATGAGGTTATAGAGATAGAAAGAGCTCCTAACATTTTAATGCTAATGGCCAAAGATTAAAACCCTAATTTGGAGGGGAAATAAACTATTTGAGGAATATTGTTGACAAAGCTCATTCTAATTGAAGAATCTTAGCATACTTTGGTTGAAGACTAAAAATGTAGAACTTTCTTGGAGGCAAGACAATGTAAGTCCGAATAGGTTGTTAGACCTAAAGAAATTTTCCCAATGCTAATCAAGAGAAGGTGTGGGGGGGGGGGGGGGGGGGATTGGTTCTTTAAAATTCTGTTGGAAAATTTAGAAAAACCATTTTTACAATTTTATAAGCACAATGAATGTTTATCAAAATAAAAATTTCAACTAAAAATTAAAATTGTAGAAAATTAAAAATGTAATAAAAATAAAAAGAAGAACACAAAAATTTATAGTAGTTCGGTCCTAGTAGACCTACATCCACTCGTTGAAGACTCCCTCTTCAGGTATTGCACTATACCAAAGTGTCTCTCTTTTTGCTCCCATAGCAAGGAGGAGAAGCCCTTACACTTAACCTCACTTCCACCAACCTCTGATACGATAGAGTACCATTGTCCTTTCACACCCTTCTTGTGTCAGTAGAGAACTATCATCCTTTCACACCATCATAGTGTCACTAGAGAACCATCATCCGTTTAGAGCCTCCTGGTGTTTTTAGAGAACTATCATTGTTTCACCCCCTCCTGGTGTTGGCAGGGTACCAAATCTTCTATAAGGTTCTCCTTTCAAGCATCTTCAAATAAGTAAGTAAGAGATTTGACAAACTTATAAAGAGATCCTCACCTTTGGGAAACCGTGTAAAATATTCATAACTTCCACTTGCAAGATCTCTGTATCCAGACTCTCGAACACTCTCCCAAAGCAATCTCACTCTTACTCTTAAAAGAAAATTTGTAGAAGGATTCAATTCAGTCAGTTTGTTAGGATCTTAAATATGAAAGACATGAACAACTATCTAGAAAACTTAAAATTTCAATTTGTCCATCCCAGATCATACAGTACGATTCAACATTATACATAGGACCAGTTTAGAAATTGCTCAGAAGATCTTGTATGAATCAATTTTGTACTCTTATTGGAATATGTAAAAATTGACATCATACACTACAATCATGTAAAAATTGAATAGATTCATTTGGTATGATTCAATACAAACTGATTTAGAACTCTGCATAACGTACTGTACGAACCCCATATCATACAATACAATATGTTTTATTCAAACCATGCTTCATTTGGTACAAAAATGGACGAGTCCATTTCATACTCTGGATGTCATATGTACAAACCTAAGATCATACATTATAAACAGTTCAAAAAAATTACCTGTTCATATGGACAAAATGATACACACCCATTTTGTACTCTGGATGTCATTTATATGAACCTTTGATCATACAATACGAACAGTTCAAAAAAAAAAAAAATGAATTCATTCAAAACAAACTGGTACGTAGCCATTTCATACTATAGACATCATTTGTACAAATGTAACATCGTACAATATGAATAAGACTTGGAAAATTTCAAAGGCATGATTCGATTAACTCCATTCTGGAGGAATACTAATGACATATTGTCTTGTATAATTTATGATCGTATTGTATGATTAGTTTAAAAAATACAAGTTTTTACACTCCCCTAGTGTGTGTGTGCACGGTTACCCAATTACAATCATACTCTCTCAGACTCAACAAAAATATAAAAAGTATTCACTTAAATAACAATAAACTTTAATCTAACCTGTCTTGAACTCTTCAATAGTCTGGAGCATAATTTCCCTCAAATGTTAGTACACATAAATAATAAAAATAAGTTTTCAAATATATGTTATGAGAAATAATAATGAATGCAATAATATTTTAGAATCCTCAAAAATACACAAGATATAAAAACTTCATTATGAAAACAAAGTTGCAACAATCTCTCCCATTTTAATGATGGAAAAATAATTATTATTTTAGTTAACATTTAAAGTAAATTTTCTCCACAGCTCCCCCTAAATGAATACCAATTTAAAAACAAGGGAATTCCATAAAGAAAAAAACACAATCCTAAAAATTATACAAGAAATAACTACTAAAATAAAAGACAACTAGAGCAAAAAACATGAACATGAATAAAAACATACATTTCATACACAAGATAATACATACATGCACACTCACATAGGTACACACAACATACATACACACATTCAAACAACAATATGACTCCCCCTTTTGACAACAAAAAAAATGGAAGAAAATCTTGAAATTAAATGTTTTTAAGGATAAATCAAATGAGCTGACGAAGAAGAAGGTTTTAAACTAATTGCACATACAACATTAACTTCCTAATATTAAAAAGAAAAATTCAAAGTTTAAATCAAATAACTACTATGATAAGAAAAGTCAACCAGGTTCACTATTTATTCAAGATCAAATAAATAAAAATGTTTATTACAAAAATGACTAAATAAAGATTAAGTAGTTTTTAATTCAATACTGAAGATTATTATCTATTAAATAGATTTGGATTAGAGATATAATGATAACAGAAAAAAATATTACTAATTTTTTCAATTGCTGACATTTCGTATCTTTTCAAATATTAGTGACCCACTTTGTACATGTTTTCTATTTGGGCTAATTTTGTGCATCTTTTCACATTGCGAACTATTGCGCATCTTTTCTATTTTTGCAAGCTCTGTGCATTCAATTATTTATTTACTTATTCAGTTATTTGAACATCAATAACCTTAATTCAAATTCCACTAATAACAAAATAAATACATTGAAAAGAAAATAAAAATTAATAAGACATTTATTTTCACAATAATTATATCAAAATAATATTGTCTATACAAACATGAAATTGATCTCTTTATCTACATCAACTTATAATTTTAATTTAAATTTTAAGAGATTAAATTTTGCATGGAAGTTAATTTATAGAATAAAATAATTAAAAAATTTATCCAAGAGACCTACCATAAATGATTTGTCTAAAGAAAAATTGACATTGCAAGAAATGAAATTCATTGCAAGTGAATAAAATATTCCATCATTTCATTGATTATCCAAGAGCACATTCAAACATATTTCTCAATTCAGATAACATCATCCAACTAACATCATCTTAGAAATAAAAAAAATAACACATGAAATCACTAACACATAAGATCATTACAATCATAGGAATGCATCTCAAGAACAAATACAAATACTCATAAGCAACAACAACACATAAGTACATCTAGTAATCAGAGGGGCCTTGATTTGAAGGAGGTGATTTGAGACATGTTTCCATCTAATAGATAGGGCTTTCTAACTTGAGATGCTATCATGCATATGTTAATCTCATCCCAACATTGTAAAGGAAAGTTTGGCATTCTAATCAAAAAAAGAGCTAAAATTCCACGAAGAGGCGAGGGAGAGAACGAAGGAGACCATTTATCCATCCCCACTATAAGCCCTTTGATATACCACAGTCCTCTTATCAAAATAGAATTCATAACATTTGATTCGTCAAATGAACATAACACCCATCCAAGCCCCAATATGGTTATATGGAATTTCCCAAATCGATTCCATTACCTTCTCAGTTCAAAACAAACTGACTAAATTGGGATGTTGTCTCCAAACACCCTTACAACAAGAGCATTCTCTAACTTCTTTGCATTCTCATATTCATTTTTAGCATGAAGTAGAATAGCTTTTCCATCCTCTGATAAATAAGACTGAGGCTCCAAATTATCAACTCTGATAAATGGCTTTTTAGTTCAAACTGATGGAACTTCCACTCAATCCCCATTAGTCATAGAATGGATGTTACTATGAATACTTGAAGTTTTTTTATCTGGTTCAGCTACAATGCCTTCCCGAACCATCAATTGTGGAAAATCATCATTAACCTTATTCACCTTAAGATTGCTTTCTTCATCCTGTGATGGAACATTACTATCAACCAGAATCGAAGAAGATGGCAGAGAAAAAGAATGGAAGCATTTATTCAAATAAACTTAAAGCCCAGCTGAAGATGAAGCTTCTGAATCCAATTTATCAATTACACTTTTGAATTCAGGATTGATTTTTAAATCCCTCAGGCTTATGAACTTATCTTCCCTGGTAACATCTTTGCCTTTATAGAAGACTTCTGGAGCATTCTTATTATTCAACAGACCACCTTCATTAATCATCAATTGTTTCTCCTTAAAACCTTTGTTCTGACCATTGAGTAGTGACAAAGCTCTTGAACCTCCATTGAAGACTTCAGAGGATGATTGCAAAGGAACATTCAGACCTTTTCAGAAGTTTTCCCAAGCTCCATAAGTTACATAAAATCTTTGAAAAATCATTACAGAAAAGTAAAATTTTTAGATTCAAAGATGTGTGGATTTCTTACCTTGCTTCTATGGTTATTGTATGTAACTCTTGGAATATAGTTACTGAATGTGAACCTATGGAAAATCTGAAAAAGAAATTTTGAAGATCTTTGCGGGCCTTATTTTTTTTAGTAGAGTAAAGCATCTAGACTTATTGGAGTTAAAGGAGAAATTGAAAAATGAAGTTATTAAATTTCAAGTGGAGGAAGTGGATAGGCATTACTTTTCTAATGAAAAACTTCTCCTTCTCGGACTAAAAGTAGGTGAATTGAATTCTACACTAGCTCGATTAAACACTTGGTGGAGGCAAAGAGTGAAAATAAAATGGTTGAAGGAAGGAGATATTAATTCCAACTATTTTCATGCCTTTGCTAAAGGTAGGAGGAATGGAAATTTCATCAAACAAGTGAAGAACTCAGACAGCATCATGTTGGAGGATCAAGAAGGAATTAGATGTTGCTATGTTTTAGTTCTTTTGTAATAAATGGAGAAGTAGAATATGTGATCTTTAAAATTGGCCAAAATCATTGCACACGTTAATTCAAGAAGAATTTAACATCTTAAACATTGATTTTACATTTAAGGAAGTTGAAAATATGATTGAAGGACTTGGGAGGAACATCTCCCCTGGTTTGGATGGAATACCTTATTCCTTTCTCAAAGCTTATTGGAAAATCTTCAGCAAGGACATGTGGTTGGCTATATGTCAATTCTTTTCAATAGGTATAATGTGCTCGAAGTGGAAACAGACGAGCGTAATTCTTATTCCCAAAATTGACAATCCGGTAGATCTTAAAAGTTTGTTAAGGATGTTAATCCCTTATGATCTAGCCCAAAGCTAACCAAGAGGGGGTGAATTGGTTTCTTAAAAATTTCTCAATAAAAAACACAATCTAAAACTAAACCAAAATTTACCATAAGAAAAACTATGTGTGGAAATTAAATGTGGAAAACAGTAAGGAAGAACACACAAAAATTTATAGTGCTTCAGTCAACTTTACCTACGTACACTCCCCGGAGCATCTCCTCCTGGTGTTGCACTAAACTCAGTGACTCTCCTTTTACTCCCACAACAAGGAAGAGAAGCATATATAAAAGGCCTTTCCACCGATATCGGTGAGGCAGAGAACCCAACTCCTTTTGCTTCCTCCAGAAGTAGGAAGAGAACCAGACTCCTTTTGTTTCCTCCTGAAGCAGATAGAGAACCTCGATCAATTGCTGAAGTATACTCATCTAGAACCACCAAGGAAAAAAGGGCGATGGTCGAAGAAGATGACAAAGATCCTTTCTTGGAGCAACCTTTATGAAATCCCTCATAAAACACCCCCTCACAAGATACTCTCTCTCTCTCTCTCTCCCCCCTCACTCTCCCTCTTCTCTTGGCTCTCTCAAGTCAAAATAATAGTAAAAGATATAATCTTAGGTAAATAAGAGGTCTTATATAGAAGAGCTTCAGATTGGCTTTTAATTGAAATAAATCAACATAATCTTCTAGGAAGATATTCATATCATCCTGTATGATTAGTTCAAATCATTGTGAATCATCCAAAACATCGCCCTGAATATATGTCTGGATATTAGAAAAGAAAACTAATCTTTCAGTTTTTATCGAAGATAGAAGCTTGTCTGACCATATTTTACTTATGCAAGAAATTTTAAAAAAATTTAGATTTTCTAAATCTAAAAAGTGATTGGTAGCAATCAAAATTGACATGGAACAATCTTATGATAGTATGGCTTGGTAAACTTTGAAATAAGTATTAAAATATTTTGTTTTTTTGAATAATTTTTCTAATCTACTGTTGGAATGTGTTGTCAATCAAAAATTTTCTATTCTTGTTAATGGAAAAAATTCAAATTGGATTGAAGTCAAAATTGGATTTAGGCAAGGATGTCTGCTGTCCTCGTACTTATTTATCTTGTGTTCTCAGCTCTTGACCAATGGATTTAGTCAATTTG
Source organism: Dendrobium nobile (assembly GCA_022539455.1). NCBI lineage: Eukaryota > Viridiplantae > Streptophyta > Magnoliopsida > Asparagales > Orchidaceae > Dendrobium > Dendrobium nobile. The sequence goes on along the minus strand of CM039735.1, from coordinate 54,485,484 downwards.
AGAATTTGGGCATCAAAATTGCTACGGCATCTCCCAAAGTCTCACATTTACTTTATGTCGATGACATCATTATTTTATCTGAAGCTAAGGCTTGGTGTTTGAAAAAGATTAGAAAGATTATTTCAAAATATTGCAAGTGGACTGGACAAAGTGTTAACTTTCAAAAAAAAATTATTATTTTTGGTAATTCTATTACCCGATAAAAGAAGAAGGATATTTCAAAGTTGTTGAAGTTTAGGGAAGTTAAAGAGCTAAAGTTTTAGGATATTAAAATTGCTATAAGAAGACTTATTTCATCAAATTTTCTTCATATCGAGGAGAAAGATATAGACAAACTAAATGGATGGGGCAACAATTTTTTTTCATTAGCTGGTAAAATGGTATTGATCAAATCTATGATTTTATCAATTCCTATTTTTATGCAACACATTCTTTGGTTCCAATGAGTATCTTGAAGGAGATTGATATGATGTGCTGAGACTTCTTATGGAAAAAATAGGGAGGAAACTATAGTGCTCATTATATGGCATGGAAGAATCTCTATAAAACTTTGGAACAAGGATGAAGAGGTATACATTCTACTGTTACTGTTGTTGGACCTCCAAGAGCTAAATTTGCATGGAAATTTATCAATGGTCCTAATTTGATTCTTATCAAATCATTGAGGACTAAGTATGGTGATGTTATTTGGCATGATAACAATAGAAAAAAGTTTTCAATTACTTGGAAGATTATCATTAAATGTTATAAATCTCTATGGCCATTGCTACAGTGGAGGTTGTCATCTGGCACTTCAGTAAACATTCTCAAAGATTGTGGATATTGGATAGAAGTATTAAAAATGGCCAACATTTGTAGCTGTTAGGGAAGGTGAGTTTCCATCTATTGATAAGTTTATCAATGATGGAACCTGGAATATAAATGAATTGAGCAAGTATTTTGGGAGTTGTTTAGACTATAGCATCTTGCAAATACAAATATACCATGAGACATTGAAGATTGCTTAGAATTCAGTAATAAATTCTCATGTAAATCCATTTCTCGAATGGCAGCTGATGTGAATGTGGAGCTAAATGATCAAACTAATTATTAAAAATGGTTGAAGAAAATAAATCTATCACCTCATGTAGATTGTTTTTGGAGGAGAGTTCTGAATAAAGCATTGACTTCGTTTGAAGTTCTTATGCATAGGAAAATGTTGGAGTGCAGCCTTTGACCGAGAGGATTCATTGCAATATTGGATGAAGAACATATCATGGTAAATTATGAAAAATTAATTCTTGTCATTGAGTTGCTTAACAATTGGGGATTTCTTGTACCAATTTTCTCATCTTTCAAGGAAATTATTTATAATTTGGAGCTTCTTTCATCTACTAATCTATTTATTGCTAATCTCTACTGCTCGGTCGTATTCTTCACATGGAAAAGTAGAGTGTTCAGCATGGATCCACAGAATTTTGATTGGGATATATTGCTTCTAATGCTCTAAGCATTACATTAATTTTAGCTAAATTAAATATCTATTTAGATCACTGGGGTGTTAACTAGTTCTTTCTATTTCAATGTTGGCACCCTCCTCCAAATAGATATATCAAATTTAATTTTGATGCGACATTGTTGAAGTCTAATGAAGCCGGTCTTGGTGGCATTTTCAGGGATTCTAAAGGAAGGTTTCTACTTGCTTATGGTGTTAAATTGTACATTGGGATAGTGGATTGTTAGAACTTCAGTCTTTTAGATCATTGAAGAAGATCCTTCAAGAAGGGAATATAGAAGCTAATGGAAATGTTATTGAAGGTGATAATCACAATGTCATCAAATATCTTCAAAGATTTGTTGATAAAGGAATTTGTTCAAATGACATTAACACGGTGGAAGACTTCTGCTTTTAAAAGGATTTTGGGAATATTTTTTTTCATTTCGCACATAGAAATTGTAATAAGTTGACTAATTTTTTTGCTAACTTGCCTTTACTAAATGATTTTTTTTGGATGATCTTATTGGTAATAACATTCCTCCTTTATGTTTTTCTTTGATAAAGGAGGATTGTGGTAGACTTTCTATCACATAGCAGATTGTAATAGTTTCTTTATTTTTAATGCAATTTGAATTTCTTTCAAAAAAAAAAAAAAGCAATTTGTTGCAGTTCCTTCAAAAAAAAGAGGGTTAAATAATCCTTATTGCCGTAGTTTAACAAATGCGATTTCTATTCATCCTTCATAGCCATTGAAATTAGTAATAAAATATATAGATATGGATGCTTTTATACCATTGTGCTTAAATTCTTTTCAGAAGATAAATGTGTATTGGATTGGAATCTTTATGAATAAAAATACCAAATTAAAATGCAAGAATTCTATGCAACCTATCTACCCCAATTTTGGAGGATTGTTTGCTCTTAAAATTTATTCCAAGGTCTTGCTAATCAATGAATTATGATGCTTAAAACTTATTGAGAACTATGTTATCTAAAATCTAAAGATAAATAATTACAATAATTATTATGCCCTTTAAAAAAATCCAAACTTATAAAACATTAAAACTTTATTTCAAACTATCCTTTATTTACCTTAAATAAGTAAACATAATTCTGGAAAACATTAAACAAATAAAGCTTGGGATTTATCCATTCCATGTGGCCTTATACTCATACTTTAGATGATTTTCTAGGAGAACTAACTCTAGCCTAGGCTAGTCCTTTGGTTTGGTTTGCTTGGACCTTGCCTAGAGGTTAGTCATTTTTGGTGTCTTTACTTTTTATATTCTATATGTCATATTTATATTTTTGTTGGTGCACAGTGTGAGTAGGATTTTAGGCCATTTTCTATTTATTTTTATACACTCACACAACATTCCATATGTCTATTTTCTTATATACTACTCTTTTATATTAGGGTAAAAATAGATTGTATCTTAGAAATGATGAAAATATAAGTGTTTTAGATACTTGTACACCTAGATTGAGTTATATAATATCAAGAGCTGCAAAAGATTTGAAAATGATTTTTTATATATACTTGTAGATTCCAAAAGGAAATTATTATTTTTCTTCCTTTGAAGATCATCATATTTAGGAATACTTTTAAAGATCAAGGAGCATAAAACTTGAAGACCAAACTAAACAATCATATTCAAATCTTCGTTATATAAGAATAAAAATCTAGGCTTACTGTTGGTGGATCCTGGCCACCTATACATTATAATAAACCCTAGATTATACTCTGGAAAATTATTAATGAATAAAAGTTTTTTTTATTCATTATTGTTGATGCATCATTTCATTATGTCTTCATGTACAAGTTGTAAAGTACTAATTAATTTTTTTTTTAATTATAATTCCTTGATTCATAAGGTAGTCCATCTAACCCTATATTTATTTGGTGATTGATAGTGACTAGGATTATTAGTTGGAAGCTTACTATAGGAATGTGTAATCTAGATTGTATATACCCTTAGTCTCTACACACTCTTTCTATTCTCTTTCAAATCCAAAGTTTAAATCTGAATTTGAAATCCAAATTAAAGATATTTAATCTGAAGCATGTATGTTAAAATCTTGATAGCCTAAGCTTTTCTTTAAATCTATATTAATTTTAAAATTGCGACTCTTTTTTTTTTTTTGGAAGAAAAGCTAAATGCTTCATTAAAAACTATAAAAGCATATTACATCCAAAAAGCATATGATTCATCCTTTAACAATTTCATAAAAGGAGTTGGAACCTTATTCATAACTATATCATCCCAAATAAAAGAACTAAAACTTGCATAGTTAGCACCAAGATTTGCTAATTTATTGCTTTCCCTATTAACTCAATTAAAGATAACAAAGTTGAAATCCTTAATAAATGAAAGATCTCCGAACTCACTCCCTCCTTTTGTCACCATTTTTTGAATGAAACTGATGACATTTTTGTTATCCACTTCAATGATTAAGCCTTTGTAGTAAAACATCCAATCTTTCACCACATCTTTGACCGATAGAATCGCTTGAAGCTCCAATGTAGCAATATCCCAATGAACATAAGCATGATCAAATGATCTCCGAACTCACTCCCTCCTTTTGTCACCCCTTATAGTCTCAAAAAACCCCACCAATCCCATCCTTGTAGGAGTTTAATACGGAAGCATCTATATTAACTTTTATCCAATTTGGTGGAGGAGGATGCCAATAATTATCCAACAAACTGAACGGTTGATTACATCCCCGACACCTAAGTTAAAACAATTAAAAGACTTATAAACAACAAAATAACTCATATCATTTATTACAAAAAATATCAGGCTGGTTGCATTTCTGTCATGAACAAACACATTCCTTGCTTTCCATGATAAGCAAATTGTAGTGCAAAAGAGAGTGACCATCCATTGATTTTAGAATATCGAACCATCTACAACATAAATCAAAAGAATTGAAAATAGGAATACCAAAACCCCATTTGTTTAAATACTATATGATGTCTCTTAATTTGCTGCATCCAGTAATAATGTGTTCAATGACTTCAATAGCCACACAACCTCTTTGGCATCCATCATTTCCTTATAATCTTCTATAACAAAAGAATTTATTTGTTGGAATTAGTTTGTTAAGTACCTTCCACCAAAAAGTTTCCACTCTAGGATTGAGGTTTGAATTTTAAAACCAATTCCAAGTAGAATAATCTAAATAGACTACTTCCAATACCTCAGTTGCAGAGCTAAAATAGACTTACCAAAAATCCTATGAATGAAATCCAGTTGATCTTCTAAACTACCAGCCAAAATCTGTGTACTAGTAATCAAGTTCACAAACTCTTCACCAAATAAATTTTCAAGCTTACTTACATCCCAGCATCCGTTGCAAATGAATCTGTCAACCATAAGATTGCTGCCTTCCATTGGATTGACAAAGGTAGGACATTTATAAATGCTTGTCCAATAACCAATTATCTTTGAAGACATTAACAAGTTTACCATTTACAATTCTCCATTTGACTATGGTTTTAAGAAACTCTCCTCCATTGTAGATTAACTTCCAAGCCGCCGAACCTGCTTTGTGAGAGTATCTTCATTGAAGATTGATCCATATTTGGGAAACAGGACTTTATGCATTAAAGAATCACTATCCTGGCTATATCTCTAAGCCAATTTGGCGCTTAATGGACCAGCTTTTTTAGAATTGGAACTAATACCTTGACCACAAAATTTTTTAGCTCTACACATGAAATCCCAACTCACATAATGAATTCCAGCACCTCCATCCATTTTATTCTATATAAAGCTTCTACATAGCTTATCTACTTCATTCAAAATACCCTTTGGAACTAAAGAGAGAGTAGAATGAAAGGGAGGATATGAAAGGAAAACTGATTTTACCAAAGTGATTATACCAGCCAAGGAATGAATTTGCCACCCCACATACTTAACATACTCAAGGCTTTGTCTAAGATGAATTGGAAATCTGCTCTTTCTAATCTCCTTAATGCAACTTTGATAACCAAATATGAAAATTCTTTGCCGTCCCTAAAATCCATAATTCTAACTATAGTTTTTCTCTTCCTTCTCTTCAGAGTTTTCTTAAACATAATTCTTGATTTGGTAATTTTCACTTTTTGTCCTGTCCAAGTACAAAAGTCCATAAGAATGCCTTTAATTTCCTTTATCATTTTAATTCTTCCTTTAGAGAAAATGATTATATCATCGGCATAGAGTAAATGAGAAATCTTAGACCTATTTGGAGAAATTTCAATCCCAATTGAATCACTTTTTTGTAGAAATGCATTTGAAAGTAGTTATGCACACATAATAAACAAGAATGGAGATAAAGGGCAGACTTGTCGAAAGCCGCTCCTGGCTTCAATCTAGTTAGAAAAGTTCCCATTGATTAACAAAGAAAATTTAGGACTATAAACACAATCCAAAATAAGATTATCAAACTTGGTAGGAAACCAAAAATATTCCATTGTATTAACCATTGTTAGCCATCCCATTGAGTCATATGCTTGCTCCATATTTATTTTGAATGAGACTAAACCTTTAGAAAAATTAGAATACCTAAACTTGTGGATGATTTCATGAGCCACTAAGACATGATCCGAAAGTAACCTCCCTTTCAAAAAAACCACTTATTCCTCTGAAATTAACTTAGGAATAACAAGCAACAATCTATTTAAAAGTATCTTTGCCATAATTTTATAAACAGAGTAGCATAGACTTATCGGTCTAAAACATGAAGGAGATAAAGGGTTTTTTACCTTTGGGATCAAAACAATAATAGTATATTTCCATGCTTTACACATCTTCCTGTAGTTGAAAAAGTGACCCATAGCATCCATAAATCATCCTTGATAATTGGCCAATATGATTTGAAAATAGAATATGGCATACCATCATGTCCCAGAGCAATGTTCCCACCAACCTCCTTGATAACCTTCTTAATTTCTTCCAAAGAAAATTCTTTATTCAACAATAGCATATCTTCTTCGTTTAATATCCTCCAATGTTTAGGCCATCCCACCATAGAGCAACTCCTATTTTTCCACTTGTCCTTGAAGTAACAGAATAATACCTCTTCTAGTTGGTGCTAGTCTTCGACAATCAACCCATTTTCATTTTTTATTTTATGGATGGAGTTTGAATTTCTTCTAGCACTAGCAAAAGCTTAAAAAAACCTTGTATTTGTTTCTCCTTCTATGAGCCATTTGACCTTAGCTCACTGCCTCCTCCATGTACTAATCCGTGCCAATGATGAATTTAAATCATCAATTTTTGACTTCAATAGTGTACTTTCTTCCTCTGTGAGATACCCGAGCTCTGCTTCTTTATTTTGCAAATAATTTTTTTTTTCAGCACTTCTTTTTACTGATTTAAGGCTTTAAATTTAGCTTTACTCCAATAATACAATGCTTTCAAAGACCATTTCATTTTCTGATTTAGAATTTGAGAGCATCTCCATGAGCGTTTTTCCTCCATGATTCCCTAACCACTATTGTAGAAGCTTGAATTGAGGTCCATACATCTTCAAATTTGATAATCTTCTTATATAATGAGTTAAATTCCAATAAATTTAATAAAATTTTGCAATGATCCGAAGCAACTCTAGCCAAATGCCTTACCATCAAATGGTGATAAGAGTTCAAAGCTGCTGAATTTAGAAGACATCTGTCTAACTTCTTAAGGTTCCTTTTAGCCCCCTTTTTATTATTGAACCAATTATACAAGGGCCTAACATAGCCAAACCCATGTAAATCATTACATGATAGGAAGGTCTTCATTTCTTTCGATCATAGGGAAAAATAAATCTTTTCTCTCCCTTTTTTTCCTTCTTAGATAACAAGCAATTAAAGTCACCACCCACCACCACAGGTATATGTTTAGACAAATGATATTCCAATCTCTCCCATAGAGACCTCCTCTTATAAACATTCCTGCTCCCATAGGCCGTAGCAATTATCCAGATACCCTTGTAAATAACATTTAACTCCCCTACTACAAATTGGGAAAAAGATTCCAAGATATTGAATGAAGCCATGTTATGTTTCCATAACAACATAATGCCTCCTGATAATCCTCCAGAAGGAAGATGAAAAAAATCCCATTCATCACCTATCAATAAGTTAACATCCTTTTTGTCAACCAAAGACAATTTGGTTTCAACCAACCTAAGAAACAACACCCCATGATCCTATATAAACTCCTTCAAGTATAGAGAAGCTTTACTTTTTCTAGCTCCTCTACAATTCCAAAATCCAATGGAAGACATTATTGAACAAGAGGGGAGGTATTCCCCATCTTATCCATCACTTCTACTTCCAATCTTCACTTCTTGGAACCAATTTGATGGGTCCCAAACCTTTGAGTTGCTTTAAACCTTTTTTCTTCACATTTGAGCCGTCTGCAAAGATGCCTATCTGAACTACATTTAACTCTGTTTCTGTCTCCAATACATTAAATTCACTTGTAGTTTTAGAAATCAAAGCCTTAAGAGACACCAAAACATCGGTATCTAGGCACACAAACTCCCATTCCTCAACCAATTGATTTAAAACATCAAATTTATAGACAATATTAGGAGTACAAGGAGAATTTAAAATAGTCTTCCCTACACTAACGGGGACTTCATTTATCATGAATTCACCATCATTATATAGAGGATCCGAAATTACCTCAGTCTGCAGCTCTTCAACCTAAGAAATAGTTTCAACATTGATATCCTCATTTTGTTTTTTAACAATAATCTTATCATCCTTCATGCATTGATTCTTCACAGCAGCAACATCTTCCTTCACACCCAATGATTTTTTAGCTTCTTTCATTAAGGGTCGAGTCCAAGTATTTTTGAATTTATAATTTTTTAATCTTTTCTTCCCATAGTCCACATGATCCAAGGATAATAGCCTTCCTTGTTAACCTTGCTGACTTCATCCTCCACTAAATCAACATTTATGTTGCGCTTTTTTGAAATAGCCATGTCTTCACTTGAGTTTTTTATTTGTTTAGATTCCAAAATGGTCTCCAAACTCACACAAGTACAACTCTTCTCCAAATGTCCAATCTTGCCACATTTAAAGCAAAAGTTTGGAATTCTTTCATTTTCAATATTTTGATAGAATTTGCCGGAGATACCTTCCACCCAAACTCCCAATGGAAATTTATTTTCAAGCTTGATCCTTACACAGATTCTGTCAAATTCCATCCGTACCCACTAGAACATGTTTTCGTTAATTAAATACGGAGTTTCAACCTTAGAAGTAATTATGCAAACATTAATTTTATCCCAACTCTGTAATGGGAGATTAGGCAACCTAATCCAATCTGGAGCCATAAGTCCTTTTGAAGATGAAGTCTAAAATGAAGGAGTCCATTTATCCAATCCAATGATATGCCCATTCACATACTAAGGACCTCTAGAGAGAACTGATTCCATAGCATTTGAGTCTTCAAAAGTACACAATACCCATACCATTCTAAACAAAGTCATATGGAACCTTCCAAAATGATTCCATTGCCTCCTCAATTCCATACTGATAACATGGTATGGAACATTATCTCCAAAAACCTTTACCACCAAGGATTTGTGCAATTTATTTGTATTTTCCACCTCACTTTGGAGATGAAGCTTCACCAAACCATCTTCAGATAAACACTCACCATAATCGAAATCAATTGGTTTAAAGTTTACTTTCCTGTTCCAAACATTGACAGTCAACTTGCTTGATTGGGGAGGAAGATCAATACTCAAATTCTCAACAGAATTGTAGTTACCCAGATCAGCCAAAATGCAGTCACGATCCTTCTCTAAATCCACACTATCATGCTGTACACCTTCAATAACCAAATTTGTAGAGACCTTATCACTAGCAAATGCCTCCGTACCTTGAATAGAATTTGAAACTCCATCACTAGAATTTTTATTCTCCATTCTACCAGAATCATCAGAAGTGCTTCTATCATTTAAAACCACCTATTTAGTTCTTAATTCAGAATCTGTAGACGCACCATTGGAGGACCTCGAGATCAACTTTTTCTTCTTTTTGAAAGAGGATATATTTTCAAATTTATCCAAAACATCCATCAGAACCTTCTTTCCCTTACCAATGCAATCCAATTATTTTTCAGGAAGAAGTAAACCACCATCATTAATAACCAAGGGTAATCCAGTTTTGAACCTTGACTTAGCCTTATGATCAAACACAAAGTTTGCATCACCGAATGCTGGTGGAGATGAACCTTGATTAGGACGTGATAGAATCCTAACAGTAGTTGATGATGAGTGTCAACCATCTTCGGCGTCGAAGGATGGAGACCCTCCACCATCATCGGAGGAGCATAAATTTTGTGGGAAACTAGAAATTAAAAAGTACAGTTTTTTCTCTCTCTAAAAACTAGGACTATATCTCTCTCAAAGATGTAATTAACCAATGGGCCTTGCCATTATTATTATTTTTTTAAGAGAAACCAACGGCGGAGCCTACGCATTAATTAAAAAATTATTGCATGGTCCTTAAAGAGAACTCAAGCTCGCTGCTGCTCCTAAATGCTACAAAATAAAAAGCCAAAAAACATATAAAATCAAGTTCCCTTCTAAGCAAAAGTAGAAAGAATCCTAGATACATTCAACGGTATACAAGAGAAAGTATCCAAAAAAATAGAGAGATATAAAAAATAGCAGTCAGCTCCATCATCCTCATCCCCAAATCATCACCATGATCATCTGCACTAAGCACATTTTGTAAAAAGAAATAAAAAATAAAAAAAACAAAAAAATAGCAAAAGTAATATAAGAGATTGGGATAGAACCACCAGAAATAATACCAATAACAGCCAACAGATAAGCAACCCAAACCAATTGGGTACCACCTCATGATCCAATGAATTCAATACATGTAATAAGTCATGAGAAATATATCACTAATCCCTTGGATCCCAAAAAACTTGAGAGCACTAATCATCCATCATAGAAGAATATAATAAGACCCAAGGAAAACCTTAAAAATACCAGCCAACCAAACCCAAATGAGCTGAAAGGCCCCAGCAGCAAGCACCTAAAATGAAACAATTATAGCAACAAGCATCAAGGAGATAAATTCCATAATAGAGAAATCAAATAACCAGGAGACTGACAATGAGCAGGCCTAAATGATCCAAAAACACACGTGAAGATCACAACATTGGAAAGAAACAAACCTAGACTCAAAGCATTCGAGATAGGGTGAACCATTCACAAAAAAATACTAGGAAGAAGGTAGAGAACCCAATCACCCGAGAGAGGAAGACCCATGGTCCAGACAACAAAAATAGGAAAGCTGTAAGAAGCACAACTAAGCAACCACCCAAAAACCAACAACCCCTACAATACTAATAAATAACATAAGGTAATCCAATTTTTCCTAGTCTTAAAAGATTTTTCACATGAAGAGGAAAATTAGAAACTAAGAAATCTGCCATAGAATCCAAATCACTGCCCATCTGGTAAGGGAATGAGCACATGCATTATCCTCTACATGAATAACTGAAATAGAATAGTTTAAAAGTCTTAAATTTTCTTAATGTCCCTCATGTAAAACAAAGCAGAGTAACAAATAGTATCATCCCTTATGTTAAATGCCAGATAACATTAAGTAAAACTAACCTCAACCACAACATTAATGTAATCAAGAGAATAACAAAGTCTTAACCATAAAGAATCATATATGTGGTAGCATAATTGACATCACAATTATAAAAAGGAACATCAAAACCCAATATGTAGTTACCAAAAGAGTTTTTGATGACACCACCACAGCCCACAATGTAATTCATGCTAATAGCCTCCATATTTAAATTAATGAAATTTATAGGAGGATTCATCCAACAAATACTCCTTGGTGCTTTATGAACAATATCCACCACCAACTTAATCCCAAGGTGGACTGCATAATAGAAATAGATTTTAAAATTCTTAATAGCTAGTAATTTAGCAGAGTATAGAGCCACAATATTATCTTTAACATTTTGAATAATTCTATGGTGGTTCATAACCACACCATTGAAACATGAATTATTCCTATCCATCCATAAATACCAAAGGATAAGGAAAGGAATAACATTTCTGATATGATCTTTGGAATTAACAAACTAACAATTAAGAAGAGAGTTCATAGAGATAGTAGCATTAAAATATTTTAAATGAAAAATGTAATGAAAATAAGTCTAGGCTTTGACACAGAAGGACCAAAAATAAAAACATGATGCATATTATCTATATGATAACAACATTGGCATTTAGATTGAAGGATAAAACCTCTTTTAATCAAATTATCATCCGTAGGAATAAACTTATGTAAAATTCTCTAGACAAACATAGAAAGCGTAGAAAAAATACTTTTATGTCATATCATAATAAAAATCTTAGAAACTTCTTTCTTCTCTCTAAAGGAATGTCAAGCATCCTTTAATCTAAAGTTATCGTCTTTAGCTAAAGCACATAACTGCACATCCATTGAATTAATGTTCAAAGGGATCTTAAGGATTTGCTGAATAATAAAGTTAGGAAGAGCATCAGAAAGTTTCTCAACTTCCCAACCATTTTTTGAAACGAAATAATTAACCTTCATAGTAGCATTGGAAGAAGAATTAGTAAAAGAGTTAATGGATTGACTCCCCATCCAACGATCCTACCAGAAGAAAGTATTATCTTTACCAAGGCCCCAAAAGATAAATGGCTCAACAACCCATTTAACTTTACACAAACGATGCCAAACTTTAGAGTTACCTTTACTAAAGCTACACATGGTGGGGTGCTTCCACCCACAATATTTGCAACCATAAAATTAGCCTGAATGCTAGAATTAACACAAAAATTATACCATAACTTAAATGAAAATGAATATGCCAAATCATTATAGACTTATAACCTAGAGCACCTACACCCAAAGTACCACAACATTTATTCAATTAAGACCAATGGATTTTGGAGTTCCCACTAGCCCCTTTCTAAAATTTTTTATTTTAAATTCTATCAATCCTTTTACAAATAGCCAGAGAAGGAAGCAAAGTTTGAAAACTTTAAACCGATATTGAACAAAGAACTCTCTTGATAAGAGTTAAACGCCCTCCATAACTTTAAAAATTAGAATATCAAGAAAAAGTCTATTCTGCACAACTATAACTAAATCATCAAAAAGGAAGGATTTCTTTCAACGTTTATAAAGAGCCACACAAGGTATTTTAAGGGCAAAAAACCAGGACTGAAACTAGTAAAATTCTTAATAGCCATAATACGATTAAAAGAAACTTTCTTAGCAGAAATAAAGCAACACTTATGTTTATTAAGAGCCAGCCCACTCACAAATTTAAATTGATCAAAGAACCTCAAATGCCTCTGAATCTTATTCATCAATGCATTCATAAAAATAATAAAATCATTCACAAATTATAAGTGAGATATATTAAAACAACCTAAAAATCTAAAGTAAAGGCTATGATACTTCTAAAAAAGATCAGCAATACCTCTAGAATGATAGCTAGTTGCAATAGTAAAGAGGGCCAAAGAAATAGGATCACCCTATCTCAGCCCATGAGAAGCCTTAAAAAAACCATTGGCCTTACCGTTAAGATAGATAAAAAAAATAGAGGCTTTCAATGCAAACTTAATGAGGTGGATAAAATTAGAGTCAAATCCAAACAACTTCATAATCTCGTAAAGGAAATTATAATAAATATTATTATAAGCTTTAGCAATATCAAGATTCAAAATCATATTTCCACCACTAACCTTAACATCCAAATCTTAACAAAATTCTTGAGCCAAAAGGTTATTATCAGCAATAACACGTCCTTTAACAAAACCTTTTTTGGAAAGGAGCAATAAGTTTAGGCAAAAAAAAAAAAAATGTTAAACAATTCATCAAAGTTTTAGAAAGCAGTTTATAAAAAAGTTATACATACTAATAGGTCTAAAATCATTCCAAGAAGTGATAGAGATATTCTTAGGAATAAGCACAGTAAAAGGTTGTTGTAAAAAACCTTAAGAATAGAGTTACCATTAAAAAAATCAATAACAATAGAGAAAAGATCCTTACCAATAATATGCCAAGTTTTCTAAAAAAACCTTCATCGTGAAGCCATCTGAACCAGCAATAGACTCACAATTCCAAAAATAGTATCCTTCACTTCCTCAACAAAAGGAGGTTTATATAAGAAAACATTATCATTATGAGAAGTGATATTTGGAATGATAGTAGGGTTATCAAAATAGGGGGGGGGGGGGGGGGTAAAAGATTTATTAAAATGATTTTAAAATTGTTGAACAACTAAATTAATAGTTTCCACACCATCCTCAATCACAAATCCATCTACCCTATTAATTTTATGAATATAATTAATAGCAAATTTCCTCTTAACCAAAGCATGAAAATATTTGGTATTATTATCACCCTAAGAGAGATGTTTAATAACCACTTTTTTCTTCCAAAAAAATTCCTCCTAAGCTTGTAATTTATAAAGGCCATCTTTGGCCTCTCTCATCTTAAAAACATTTTGGTTCCACCATCTTAAAACAAGTTTAAGCCTTTTAATCTTAAACCAAAATCTTCTAATGCCAATAATAGACTTATCCAGATATAAAGGAGCATGCCAATTATCTTTAGTGAAATCCATAAAAGAATCTTGAAGTAACCACATGTTTTGAAATCTAAATTGAGAAGAAAAATCTCTCACTCTAGGCTTAATTTTATTAAGGAGAGGGAAATGATCATAGAGGGTCCTATTAAGATGCTCAACATTAGTAGACTCAAATGAATTTAGCCAATAGTCATTAAATAAAACCCGTTCAAGCCTTTGACATAAATTCCCATGATGCAAAGTAAAGTTATCACCATAGAAACTAATATAATTAAGATTACAATTCATAATCATACTATTAAAATCCTCCATAGAATGATAGATTGTGATAGAACCCCCTATACGCTCAGAAGGGTTAGTTATAGTATTAACATCACCTCCATAAGATAGGGAAGGTTACAAATACTATGAAATTGAGTAATTTGAACCTCTAAAAACTTTTTAGAGTAATGAGATGAAGCAACATAAACAAAGGAAGCACAATATTAGAAATTAGAACTTTTAATATTATAATGAGTAACTTGAGTAAAATCACCAATAATGTCAAGACAAATAAAATGATTAAAAAAACCCAAATTTTATTGGCCACATTCGAAATGGCATGCTTAAAACCAAGATATTTAGCATTACTAAGTAACTTATCAGAAGTGATAAGAGGTTTAAACAAGACAAGAATAGAGAAATTATGAATATGGCATAAGTTTTCAACTCTAAACTTAGAAGAAGAGTACCCAATGCCCCTAACATTCCAAATAATAGCAATAAACATAAGAAACAAAATGTTAATAAGAAGTATGCAATTGGGTATTTCTAGGTGATTGAATAAAAAAATTCTTTTGCTACCTACCTCTACTACCATGCCCCTTTGTATAACTAGTATCATTATCATCTATAGCAAAGCATTTAGCCAACCTATCCATTTCCTTAGTGTTAGTAAAAGCATCACTATGTTAATGATCATTCGAAGGAAGAATACTTTCATTAACCATACCTTATTGTCCCTAAGAAAGAGGCAAATCTCCTTCCCTGTAGAAAGCATCTCCTTCCACATAGGTTTCATTGTTGAGTTTGGACAATATCATGATCAATAGCATCATTTTGATCAATTTCCTCACCCATAACATTATTATTAACTAAACTAGTCTCCAGGAAAGGCTTAACAGAAAGGGAAACATTATTTAGATTAGTATCAGTACTTTGGTCATTCACATTATGAGAAACCATAGGTAATGATGAGTTAGAGTTAAGATTAACTTCTTGTTCTTTATCTAACTCATAAAAAATAATAGGATTCGGTCTCACCAGAATAGAATCCAAAATTAAGGATTCATTAATTGGAACTTGAACTTGAGGGGCAGACCCCACAATTTTGTCAGGATAAGGAGTAACAATATCAAATTCAACCGAAGTTAAATTACTATTATGTGCAAGTTTAATACGATCCTTTCCCTTCCAAAGGTGCGGGTGTAACTTATAAGAAGCATTTAAGCCATGCCTGTGCATCTTACATTGATAACATAAAATAGGTAAATTTTTAAATTTGACTTTTTGAAAAAAGCCATTAAGTTTCTAACCAATCCAAACCTCATTGGGTTGCTTCTTTGATATATCCACTTCAACAAGAACACAAGCTATAATTGACCGTGAAATGGATGTTGTAGCTTGATTAGTTTGTAACGGTCCACCGAAGATAGAAGACAAGCCAAATAAGATTTGAGAACTAAAAAAAATGTAAATGAAGATTAGAAAAAGAAATCCATATAGGGGCTATTAGAGATTCTTCATGAACATCAAAATTACGCGGCCATTTAAGCAATCTCTTTTGACAACCCTGAATGTAATAGGACCTTCCTGCAAAAATATGGCTATAATCCAAATCATTGGTCAGTTGAAGTGCAATATGTTTGGAATCTAAAAACCCACTTAAAATGAAACAGATAATTTTAGGTTCAAAAAGAACTTACGAATAACATCCAAATTCGGCAGCTTAAGCTTAAACTTTCCAACAAGTGTATGTGTAAAAGGTGCATCTAGCATAGAAACCATGGAGTCCTCAAGCAACAATGTTATACAACCTTTATAAGAATAATGAACAAAAGGAAGTTTGGTGGAAGAAGAAGATGATCCATCGAAAACATCATTAAATGAGTGGGACTTGCCATTCAGAAATACAGTAGGCAAAGGGATAGATGACGACGATGTCATCATCTCCTAAAAACCTCAAAACCTCAAAACCCTAAGACACACCATGGAAATCAAATGTAACCAAGATGAAAATTAAGCTAGAGAAGCAAAATGAACTTAGAATTAAACCAAAAAAATGCTAGAGAAGAACAAAAAAATGATCAAGAATGAGAACCCTAGAGCACCTCAGAATCACCTCGAAATCACTTCAGAGTAAAGCATTGGGACTTGCCATTATATGAAGTCTACAAATCCATAATGAAATTAAATCTTACCTTACTTACTTTATAAGATATGAGAATAATTTATGGACTCAGAACTAGGTTTAAACATTAGTATAGTTTCATAACCTAAAGATAGGTAAACATTCCTTTTATTCTTAAGGATAATTT
This sequence comes from Dendrobium nobile, assembly GCA_022539455.1. Classification (NCBI taxonomy): domain Eukaryota; kingdom Viridiplantae; phylum Streptophyta; class Magnoliopsida; order Asparagales; family Orchidaceae; genus Dendrobium; species Dendrobium nobile. The sequence goes on along the minus strand of CM039735.1, from coordinate 54,468,829 downwards.
ATATATTTATTATTATGTTTAATTATAAAATAAATTTTGTGCTTTAGCTTCATGATCAAAGTGATAAATGAATGTTCCTTTTACACTTAGGTTGAATTGAATATTCAATATTTTATTTTATCATGGAAACAAATACATTTATTTTATTTCTTAATCAAAATGATAAATGAGTTTCTTTTTAACCTTAAGGATGAATTGAATATTCCTTATGTTATATTTGATTATTAAAATAAATTAAATTTCTTGTTTTAGATCAATAGTGAAACTTTAGTCTATCTCTTTGGATGGTATAATGTAAATCTATGAATATTTGACTAAAGAAACATTTAAAGCAAATTATGTGGAAAATGTACATAAAACTTATCAACAAATATTTTCTAATGACTCCACTCAGGATATACTTCTCTTTTCATATTTATTAAAGACTAAACATTTTAAATACATATAGATTTAATTAAATATTTGGTGTATCATATTTTATGCATGTGCATGTTTATTTAAAATTTAGTCTTGTATATGCATGTTTTTTTAAATTTAATCATGCATTTGCATGTTTATTAAATTTTAATCTTGTATTTCTATGTTTACACACATATATGTGTCCCATGGTTACTTGGTTTAATCCAAAAAATTAACTGGACTATGCAGCAAGAACACTGAATCAATCCTCAACCAGGTAGGGGTTCAGCTCGTGTATAGTTTTGCATTTGCATATTTATTTAAATTCCAATTTTATATATATATATATATATATATATATATATATATATATATATATATATATATATATATATATATATATATACTCATATAAATATTTCCCATTATTACTTAGTTTCATCTTAAAAACTAAACAGACAAGGAAAATTAGGTACTTAATTTATACTAAGTTAAGTAAAGGTTCTACCTGCATATAGTATTGCATTTTCATATTTATTTAAATTTTATTCTCTTATGTCCATGTTTACTCACATAATTATGTCACATGCTTACTTAGTTTTATCTTAAAAACTTAGCGGACTAGGCCAACTAGAATACTAATAAATCCTAAGTTAGGTAAGGTTTTGCTCTTGTATAGTCTTACATTTACATGTTAATTTAAATTGTTTTCATGTATATCCACATTTTCTCACATAAATATGTCCCATGGTTCCTTAGTTTTATCCTAAAAATAAGTGGACATGGCCAATCGAAGACTAAATAAATCCTTAGTTAGAAAGAGGTTATTCCCATGTATAGTTTTGCATTTGTATGTTTATTTGAAGTTCCAGTCTTGTATGTCCATGCTTACTGACATAAACATGTCCCCTAGTTACTTAATCTTATCCTAAAAACTAATAAGACTATTCTAGTAAGAATATTAATTTATCCTTGATTAAGTAGGGGTTCTACACATGTATAGTCTTATATTTTCATATTTATTTAAATTTTAGTCTTTTATATCAATGTTTACTCACATAAACATGTCCCACGATTACTTGGTTTCATCATAAAAACTAAGCAAACTAGGTTAACTAGAATACTGAATTAGAACTAGGTTAGGTATGGGTTTTGCCCATGTATAATCTAGCATTTGCATATTTATTTAAACTTTAGTCATGCATGAAAATTTTTAATAATGTAAATATATCTCATGGTTTCTTAATTTTATCCTGAAAATCAGGTAGACTAGGCCAACCAAAATTCTTAATCGGCCTAAGTAAATGAGGAGTTATTCACATGTATAGTTTTACATTTTCATGTTTATTTAAATTTTAATCTTATAAGTCAATGTTTACTAACATAAATATGTCACAGGGCTATTTGGATGCATCCTAAAATTAAAGCACAACAAACCAACAAAAATATTGATTCATTCTTAGGTTAGATAGGGGTTATGCCCGTGTAGTCTTGCATATGTTTAAAAATTTTAAGCTTTAGATTATAAATTTTAAAGTTGTCTCCCCACTAATATAAAGTCTCTTAACTAAGATCATCATCTAAGTACAAATCTAAATCTTATCAAGCTCTATCTTCTCAATACAAGCTTTTATGCACAAGTCCTAATTAAATAATTATCCAAAAATCCAAACTTAAATCAAACATTAATCAACTCTTCCAATTCATATTCATTTGGATTGGAGCTATTGGGAAATCATTGAAACCAAACACAAATATCCAACATTAAATCTTCCTTACTCCAAAGTTTTTCAAACATATTCCTTGTTTAAATCCTTTAAAAATATAAATTTTGATTTATAACTTACTCTAGTTATAAGTATTTCAGATTGCATGCTAATTTAAATCTTCTGAAAAAATATTTAAGTTTAAATCGAACCCCATGGTATGAAAATATTTTGTTTAGAACCTGGGCTTAGCTATTTGTTAAAAAGTATTTGATTCAATCTTCTGAATAGATGTTAACATCTATCTTAAATTTCAAAAGGAAGCAAGATGTGACTTACAACACTAAATACTTAAACGTAAAAATAAAACTTGTGATTGATCCAAATTACAAACAAAAGTATATGCCCTTCTTCCCACCACTTTAGTGTGGGTAAAACTCTATCTTAAATTTAAATCTATATAAGAAAAATTTGCTTATAAATAAATTTTTTAAAAAATTTCTTGTAATTTTACATCTAATAGACATCATTGCATGCTCATAAATTTATTAGATGATTTTCCTATTCAAGTTGTCATTTTCATCAAAGGATTGGATTTGATTTGTAGATATTTCTTATTTATATAAGAGTGTGAGTTTTGCTCTCTTATATTTAAATGTTAATTTTACAAATGAGAAACATCAATTTTTAAGTTCTAAGAAGTAAATCCTTACGAAAAAATAAAAAGTTACACAAAGTGCATCAAATTAAAAGTTGCACTAGGTGTGCCATATTAAAAGAAGTACAACGCATGAAAAAATTAAAAAGAAGCACAAAGTTTGGCAAAATAAAAGTTGCACAAAGTATGCCAAAATAAAAAAGGCATAAAGTGTGACAAAAATAAATGATATGTATAGTGCACCAAAAATGAAGATGCCAATAGTGTGCCAAAATAAATTATTTTTAAAATGGATTCCTTTGTAAAACCTCAAACATCCAAAAATCTATTTTATTAAGATATTTTTTTTTTTGTTGATTTAATTCAAAATGTTTGATCATAGACTCATCACCATGTATTAATACATTATTATACATAAAAATTTTGGAAGAAAATTGAAAAGATTAAAATTATCTTCCCAATTTATATCTTTTGAAATATATTTCAATTTGAAAAGTTATAAGGCTGGCCACAATTTAGTTTCAAGGGAGCTTGATTCAAGCCAATAAAATCTATTTCCTTAAACATTTTAGATTAGTCAAAATTAATCTCTTTCTTACTTGGCTTTTGAATGTAATATTATTTCTAATTTTGATAGTGTCGAGGTGATTAAGAGGAAAATTTTCTAATCAAAAGAATAAATCATCTACTCACTAAGAGAAAAAAAAAACTCCTATATATATACTTTAGGATTTGTGTAAGTCATTTCAGTTGGGCATCCATTCCTTTTGGATCCACCTTCATAAAAAATAGTCGTCAGGTATAAGTATGGTCCTATGTTAGCCTATTTGATTTGCTACATAAAAATAGCTTAGGTATATGTAAATTTTTATGGAATCCTTTATGCTTCATTATGGTCATCTTCTAGTAATATATCAAGCCCCTCATAGAATAATCCATATTTTTATCTTGATCCTACATGCTTAGTTATGAGTCCCTACACTTAGACTTCCTTTCCATATGATCATATAGTAATAGTGGATGTATCATGCAAATAATTATTTGCCATAAGTAATTATGATCCTATTTAGCTCTGGCATTTGAGGCAATTTTACGGCAATTATAGGTTTCTTCTTCGGGCATTTGGTTGGTGGCTTCCTGCTTGTTTTTTTATGGATTTTTTCTCTCATTTCTTCATGTATTTTGCTCTGGTGTTTTTGTTGCTTGTTTAGCGTAGTGGGTCTCTCTTTGAGCTCTTAATTTTCTATGCTTCTCTATGGATGTTTTGTTTGCCTTAGATCCTTTCTTATGTTTTCTGCATTTCCTTTGTTGTTTTTTATCTTCCAATTTGATTTTCCTTTTGGTCTTCACGATTCTTGGGGATGATGACCCAGTCTTCATCTAACCCTGCATTACTAGCAGTTCCAAATAGCAAATATTGCTCTCTCTCAAGGGTGTGCTTGTTGGTCCCTCTTCTTCTTCCCCTCCCTTTCATTTCATCTTGACATCATTTAAGGGTTGCTCGACATTATTGTTTCATGATGCGGTGGTGTCACAATTAGCTGCCCCCTTTGCACTTACTCTTGTTGGTAAATTTGCTCTAAGCAGCCTAATCTAGATGTTATTCACAAATTTTTCATGAACTTGAAGCTTTCTGGATCTTTTTATAACAGTTTACTTTACCCACATCATGTGGCAATCCAACTGACTAATGACTTGGATTACAGCTGAATTTTTATGAGGAGATCTTATTACATTTAATCTTATAATACGTGACTCCATAAATGGACCCCTAACTTTGATATCTATGAGGAATCTACTATTTCTTCTATTTGAATCTCCTTCCCTAATCATAGACTTCATTTCTTTAATTCGCAAGTCCTCTTTTGGCTTGCCTCCATTTTGGGTCGACCTCTATAAATAGATCAGGCTATGGACTCTATCTCTCGGCCATCTACGGCTCGTGTTTTGGTTGAACTTGATATTTCTAAAAAACAACCTACCGAGATTTAGATAGGTTTTGAATTAAATTGCTATTTTCAAAAGGTCAAATTTGAAAACTACTCCATCTTTTGTTCTCATTGTAGGATGCACAGTCATGGTTTGAGTGATTACTTTAAATTACATACACACCTTAAGAAGAATAAAGAGAATGCCAGACTTTCTAAAGTGCAGGAGGGTACTTTCAATGATTAAGTTAATGTTGTATTGAATAAGACTGTGGTGGATAGTAAAGTTGAAATGTCTCAGGGAATAAAAGTGGTTCTTCCTTTTCCTAGTTCCTCTTAGGCCGATCCTTCCTCTTCTCTTAATGGTGATTTACTTAATTCTCTAACCAAGGAACCTATTATGGATACCATATCTATTATAACTATTGAGGAGAAATACATTTTATGCACCAATCTTGATAACTTACCTGATATGTCTTTTCCTTCTAACTCTCAACATACTCTATCTCAATTACTTGTTTATGATATTTATATTAACTACTCTATTCGTATTAAATATATGATTATAAATGATCAGGTTATTTGATCTAATCCCTGAAAGAGCTATTTCCATTTTGTCGGAGGATGATTTGCCTCATCAAGAGATTGTCTAAACCATGAGTATGAAGGAATTTATTGGAGTTGTGAGGAATGTTTCTACCTTGGAGGATGGTGTGTTCTTTTATGGAAGGTGAGCCTTTAGGTAATATTAATAATAAGTTCATTTTCCTGATCATTACCTTTGTGATGCTTTTACTAATACGGAGGTAGATATTTTGGCTAAATGATATGAAAGAGAAGATCATGATTTAATCTTCTCCATGGGGCATGGTAAAAGATGTAGAAAACTAAAAAATATTGTCTTACGATCTCCTAAAAGCACATGTTTTCATACTCCTCATTAATATTCTTTTTATGTTTAATGTAATTATTTGGAATGTCCAGGGCATTGGTTGCCCTTCTTCTAGGGTTAGAGTAAAAAATTTATGCCGCATTCATAATGTGTCCATTCTTGTCTTGCTTAAGCCTCTTATTTCTGTGGATAAATTACCTGGTACTGCTAAATTTCTAGGTTTTAAAATTGCTAAATCAAATGTTGCTAATAAAATTTGGCTTTTTCGGAAGGATTATATTAGAATTAATATTATTAGGGATTTTACCCAAGTTTTGCATTGTAATATAGAGAATGCTAATTTACAATTTTGTGCTTCTTCTCGTTATACTAGAAGGATTTATGGGATCAAATTTTGCAATTTTGTAGTATTTGCAATCTTCTTTGGCTTGTTGGTGGTGATTTTAACACTTTTTCTAACCCAACTGAGTGTATTTGGGGTTCCCTACCCATATATCAGTCGATGGAGGATTCAATGATATGATTATGGATTGCAACCTTATCGATATTAGTTTTTCTAGCAATAATTTTACTTGGCATCATGGTCATTTGTGGCAAAGGCTTGATAGAGTTTTATTCAGTAATGCTTGGCTTAATTCTTTCGAGTTTACTAAGGTTGATCATCTTAGCCATACCCTCTCTGACCAATCTCCTCTTCTGATTCATATTAACGATAGAGCTAGAAGCTTTCCATCTCAATTTAAATTTCAAAACATGAGGTTGCTTCATATTTTTTTCTTGATGTGGTTGAGATTAATTGGCATGCCCCTCTTTTTTTTTTTGATGATTCTATTATGGGGATGAATAGGCTTTGGCTTAAACTTAAAAGGTTGAAGCAATTTTTGAATTGGTGGAATCTTAATGTTTTTCAAAATATATTTTTTAATATTTTAAATATGGAGGATAGGGTACACTCTTCTAAGGATCTTGTCAGTTGGATCCCTCTAGCCCCAACCTCTACCTTTTGAAAGAGGCTAAAGATGAGCTTTTTAATCTTCAAGCTTAGGAAGAAACTTTTTGGAAATAAAAAGAAGCTGTCAAGCATCTGGCTGAAGGTGATAATAATACCAAATACTTCCATGCTTTGGTTAACAAGAAATAGGCTATTAATTGTATTTATAGGATTTCTCATCAGGATGGTTCTATTTCTAAGGATATTAATGAAATTGCCGACTTGGTTGTTAATCATTTTCAAAACCACCTTAATAAAACCTTTACTCCATCTTTTATCTCCAATCCTTCTATTATTCCTAATGTTGTTTCTTTTAAGGAAAATAGTGGCTTATCTAAATCTCCTTCTCTTGAGGAGGTTAAAGATACTCTTTTTTGTATGAATACAGATTCTGTGGATAGCTCGGATGGTTTTACTTCTAAGTTTTTCTGAAAGCGTGGCCTATTATTTATATAGATATTTTCTCTGTTGTCGTTAATTTTTTAATGGTAATCTTATTCCGAAGTTTTTTTCATCTACTACCATCGTACTTATCACCAAGAACAATATTGTGAATTCCTGGAATGATTTTAGACCTATTTGTTTGTGTACTATTTTTATAATTTGCTTTCTAAAATTTTGATGAATTTCCTAAGCTTCTTTCTCCTTTTCAAATGGGTTTTGTCAAAGGTCGTGTCATTATTGACAATTTTCTTTTAGTGCAAGAATTTTGTCAGGACTTGGATGTCAAGGTTAGAGGGGGTAATATTATCATAAAATTGGATATTACTAAGGCTTATAAAAATATTAATTTGTCTTTTATTTACAACATCATGAGCTTATTTGGGTTTGATTATAATTTTATCTAACTCATTCAGACTTGTATTGAAAGCCCGTTTTATTCCATTATAGTGAATGGCAAGAGCCATGGTTTTTTTTAAGGCTTCTCATGGGCTTAGGCAAGGGGATCCCATTTCCCTTGTGCTTTTTATTATTGCTATTGATTACCTTTATAGGGTCTCGTGGATCTTTTTGATAAATGCCCTAGTCTCTATTTCAGAACTCTTAGTGGTATTAAAATCTCTCATTTAAGTTTTGCTAATGATTTCGTTCTATTTTTTAATGCTTCTATGAATACATTAATAATATTGTGAGTTTCTTTGACCATTTTGAGTCGGTTAGTGGCCTAGCTTTTAATAAGTAGAAGTGTAATTTATCTCGACTAAAAATATTCCTACTGATTGTATTGTGGCTATTAAGAATGTGATTGGCATAAATCAAAATTTTTTTCCTTTAAAATACTTGGATATTCCTATTTATAAGGAGAGAAAGAAGTCTTTTTTCTTTGATGACTTAATTTCTATGATTCAGAACAAATTATTTTCTTAGGATTCTAATTTCCTTAGCTATGGTGGCCGTATCACTCTCACTAAAAGCGTTCTTTGCTCTATTTTGGTTTATATTTTTCAAACTCTCCTCCCTACTAAGAATGTGTGTTATAGAATTCATAGAATTGTTAATAAATTATTGTAGAAAGGTTCTAGGAACAATGCTAAGATTCATTGATCGTCTTGGGGTAAATGTTGTGGTACTTTGCAAGAAGGGGATTTAGGGTGCAAAATTATGTTTGATTTGGTTTTCACTTTTTCTTTCAAGCTTTGGTACAACTTTAGGGCCAATGTGAGTCTTTGGGCTAATTTTATGATGGCTATGTATGGTGGTGGTAAACACCCCACCTTGTGTATTTCTAATATTGGACACTTTAAAGTTTGGCAAAGGCTTTATTCTGTTGAATGGAAGGTTGAGCAGGCTCTTGTGTGGGGCTTGGGTAATGACAATATTTTATTTTGGCAATATCATTTGTTGAATGGCCAGTCGATTGATTCTTTATTGAATTCTTTTTCCATTGATAATGTGAAGGTTAATTATTTCTTATCTAATAATGAGTGAGATCTAAAAAAACTTTCTGCCGTCCTCCCTGACTTTATTATTCAGCTCATTTTAAAGATTCCTCTTAATATTACTTCCAGGGATGTTTTACTCTGTTCTTTCTCTAAAGATGTTTTGCATTCCCTTAAAGAAAAAATGAGTCATCTAAGCTTTTTAAAATGATTTGGCATAAAAGCCTTCCTTCTATGGTTTATGTGTTTATTTGGAGAATTTTACATAAATTTATTCCCATGGCTGTGAACTTGAGGTGTACAGGTTTTCTCTTTCCCTCTAAGTGCTCATGTTGTTACCATGTTGACAATATAAATCATGTCTTCATCTTTGGTCCCATTGTTGTTAAATTTTGGTCTTATTTTGAGGATATCTTTCAATTCATATTCATTTTTGCTAGGATTTCTATTTACAACATGCTTGATTATTGGTTTATCAAGTCTAAAGTCCATGGTAGAAATGTTAGTCCTTCCCTTATCCTTTAGTTCCTTTGGCTGGAGAGAAATGACTCTCATTTTAATGGGGTTAATATGAATTATCAAAGAATTATCCAGAAAGTTAAGGATAAGGTGGTTGTCCTTTTCTCTGCTAACTTACTACCTATTAAGAACTTTAGGAATTTCTTTTTTTACTTTGTCCAATTTTGGAATTAACTTGGAGGTGAATTTTTGTCAAAGGGTTTATAGAAGTAATACTTGGGTTAAGCCTAACACAAGTTCTTTTAAATTAAATGTTGCGGGTGCTGGCTTGGGCAATATTGTTGGTTGTGGTGGTGTCATTCGAGATCATAACGGCATCCACTTGTTGGGTTTTGCTAGGCCGGTTGCTAATGGTAGTGTTAATTATACTATTTCTTATGCTATGCTTCATGGCTTAAACCTCTGTGCTAATCTTCATATCAGTAACGTGGTTTTGGATGTGGGTTCTTACTTTTATTATAATTTTATTTATCATAAGGAAGATAGGATTTTCCCTTCTGCTCTGTTTTACATTCGGAGAAATATTAAGGATATCTTGAATGCCCTTCATTACTCTTTTTCTGTCATCTTGGAGGATGGGAATGTGTGTGCCAAGTCTATTGCCACTTTAGGTTGTGATTTAAATGGTATGACTGAGCTGGCATTTTCTCAGTTGCTTGTTCCAGTTAAAGGCCTCCTTGATATAGACCAAATTGGTTTATCTTATGTTAAGAATTAGCTACAAGCTAGTGGTTCTTTTTGTGCTCCCTTTTCTTTTTCCCTTATTGCTTTTCTTCTTGCTTATTTGTTGAAGTCCTATTCTTTTGCTGCTGTCTGTCCTGATTTTGGGGGGCCTTTTCTTTTCTGCCTTTTGGGTTTTTCCCTGACTGTTTGGTTGGGGTGTTGGTTTCTATGTTCTCTGGCTACTATCGTGGCTGTTGGTTTCTGCATTTTCTTTTATGATTTTGTCTTGGAACACTTTGGAGGGGGGAGTGCCTGTGTTGGGGCTTTGCTGGGTGCACTGGACTGAGCTATGATCATAATTTTATTTTGAAGCTTAACCTTTTTGTTCTTCTCCCTCTTCAGAATAGTATTCTGATGCTTTCAGTTGTTTATGGGGCCTTGCGGTTGTTGATTTTCTGGAGGGGGTTATTGATTATCTTTTTGTTCGTTGGGGTGTTCAGGTCTTCTGGTTATTGGATGGTTAGGTTGGTGGGGATCTGGATGATGTGTTTCTCCTTGTTCGGGCTTATTGCTATCAATTTTGGCTTGTTGTGCTAGATTGTCTCTATTGGTTTTGTTGTTCTCCTGTCCGAGATGGATTTGATGCTGGTTTTTAGGTGTTGTTTCCCTGGCAGCTTTCGGTTTGGTATGGGCTGGAGTTTGGAGGGGAGGTGATGCTGGCTTGGGCTCTTTGGTGGGATAGAGCGGCATAAGGTTTTGCCTTGTGATTTTTGTGATATTCTGTATAACTTGAGCTCTATAAGCCCATCCCCTAATTGCTTAAGCTGCCTATCCTTTAGCTTGTGGTTTGAAGATTAGTCCTCTTCCTTCTTTATTATTAATGTGCTGGGTTCTTGGCTTTGTATTAATGCTATTATTCTACTCGAGAGCTGTTTATTCCCGGATACTATCTATTGGGTTGTTTTTAGATTGTTGGGCTATTCTATTTCCAGTTGTGTTGGTATTATCTGTTTCCTTTTAGTTTTTTGCTCTATGGCTAGTACTTATTGGTGGGCTTTGGTGGTTCCTAATTATTGGCAATTTTTTAGTTGGTATATGATTCACCTTTTGGGCTCTTTATTTTTTTTTGATATATATGGTGCTCTTCTTTCTATTTTGTAGGTTTCTTTTTTAAGCAGGTCTGTGTATTTCTTATTTTTTGGACAGGGAGCTCGTGCTAATCATCATTTCTTTGATGCTCTCCTTTTTTGGGTGCCCTTACTTATGCACCGTAGATTATACTTAGGTTATTTTGTACTCCTGTGTAGTAGGGATCTTGAGCTCATAGGTTTTTTTTTCTTTTTGCCGTGTAGCTCTTGCAAGCAGTAGTAAGCTTGAGGTCCCTTTAAGGACCTTGTAATCGTATTTTTAATCAATGCATAGGCCTCTTTGTGGGTCCCCCCCCCCCCACACCAATATATATATATATATATATATATAGTGGAGCAAGCCCTTCATGGAACCACTGTAATCTAAATTGAAATCTTCTAAGGATTATTGTGAGCCCCTACACTTAGGCTTCCTTTCTTTATGGTCAACTTCTATTCATGGAGCATGCTCCTAGTGGCACCACTTTAGTCTAAGATCTGATCCTCTATGAATTGGTGTAAGTCCTAACACTTAGGATTCCTTTTTTTATGTTCATCTACTAATTGTAGATAAAACCCCTCAAGGTACCATGCTAATTTAAATATGGATCCTTTATGGATAGTTGTGAGTCCCCACACTTAGGGTTCCATTCTTTATGGTCATGCTCTAGTGGTAAAGTGAGCCCCTCATGGAACCATCCTAGTTTAAATCTCAATTCTCGAAGGTTAGGTGTGAGTCTCTACATTTAGGCTTTCTTTCCATATAGAAATTAGCTAATAGTGGAGTAATTTCCTCACAGCACCACACAAGTCTACATTTTGATCCTCTAAGGATAGGTGTAAGTTTACACAATTAGGCTTCCTTCCGATATGGTCAGGTGTTAATGTTGGAGTTTGCCCATTGTGGCACCATTGTAGATTAAATATTGATTATCAATGATTAGGTGTGATGCCCCGCACTTTGTCTTCCTTCCCATATAATCATCTAATAGAAGTGGAGCAAGCCCCTCGTATAACCACTCTATTCTAAATTTTGATAATCTAAGGATAGGTGTGAGTAACCATACTTAGGCTTCCTTACCATATCGTCATCTAATAGTGATGGAGCAAGCCCCTCTCCTAGTTCCAACAAAATCATAAATCCAAACCTTCTATGTTTAGATGTAAATATTTTCATAGATTTTTTTCCCTTTCTCAGAAGAAACATTGTAGTATGTTAAGATTGGTTTGATTCCACTTAAGCTTTCACCCCATCTTTTTGACCAGAAAGGTAACTTTACAATTTTATCAAATAAAAATTTATTAGAGATAGAGCAAGCCCATTCAAGCACCATCCTATTTAAAATCTAAAATTCTCTACTTAGGTTTACTTCCTTTTAGACCCTAATCATTGAAGTCTCTTTAAATTCTTTTGATTTCTCCAGCAAATGCTAACACATGTGATTTAACTTTTACTTCTTCACATATATTACGGTTCTATTTGTTGACCTAATTTTTAGGGATATTAATTCACTAAATTAAAAATCCAACCTCTTCATTCCATTCTCTAAACGTTATTTCCAAACTTCAAATCAAATTCACCACTATCATCTGATCACCTATTCAATCACTAACAATCATTATATATTATCAATGATCTGAACATGTCAAACATAAAAATTCTTCAAATTATTGTATAAATTTTATCAAAATCAAATCCATTGCCAAACATAATGAAAACCTTAAAACACAAAAAATTATAATTCAAAACCAACCCAAAACCCCTTGTTCTTTAATAAATTTTTGGAGAAATTGCAATCACTTCAAAACCAAAATAAATGACCTTGGATTAAGGTTTAGTAACTTTTATATTGATTAGTTAGTTCTTGAGGGTCAACCATGTCAATTTAGGGGTATTCCAAAGTCCCTAACCACTAAAATTCAATGCAACTCCTAAGGCTGCAAATTTTTTAAATATTTACATTTGACGCTGCTAGACATAAGATATGGTGATTTTTTTTCCACAAACATTAAAACCATAAATACTCGTAAAAACATAATTTATATTAAACATCAATATGGTTAAGCTAGAAAAACCCTGAAATCTCTTTCAACACTTTTTAACTGTAACTCGTAGCACATTGAAACCAATCCGAATAGACCAAGTCAACCTAGTGTTGTAGATTTGATTTAAGTACTATGTTTGTATTTTTATGATAATAAATATTATTGTGTTTGATACTACTTTTTACTAGTTTTGTGATACTATGTTTTTATTCTATGTGTACTAACATTTTAGGAATTAAGTCCACCTTCACTTGCAATCCTGATCAGCTCAAGATTGGGTCTGTAATTTTCAATTTATTATATATTTTTTCCTTTCTTGAGTCATATCATGTATTTAGATAGATATCTTTGTTAAGCAACCTTGCACACACACACACAGGGGGAGATAAAAATATTTTTTTTAGAGAGCATATTTTTGTGTAATTTGTACTATATGATTTTTTCTTTGTACTGTGTATCATATTATACACTTTTAATTCATACCGTATGATATGTTAAGGAAGATTTTGATTCTATGTAGATCGTATATTATGACATAAATCATACTGTACACCCTAATTAATATCTTTCTTAATTAATCTTGTGATATCAAACAATCAAATCATGGGCAATTTTTCTATTTAATTGTATTGTATGAACTAATTTATATTGTACAATTACTCATATTTAAAATTGATCATCCCGTTGATGATATCAAATAAAATTCATGAATTTGGTATTGATCAGACCGTACAATCTCCATTGTGCAGGACGATCACCCATGTATGAAGTTGGATATCCCAAGGATCATCCAAAATGAATAGAAGGATTTTCTACATAACATACCGTACGAGTTGTACTCATATTGTATGATGTATTAGTAAAAATTGAACAATTTTTATGATCGATCTGCTGGATGACTCTTAATTGATTTGATCATACCATACAGTATGTATATCGTACTGTAAAAATAGAAGACATATGGCTTGAAATTTAGGATTTTTTTAATCCCTCTATTTAAGGATCTCTAATAATTGTTATATATCTTTTGGCTGCTTAGTTTCTTGAGAAAAGAGAGAGAGATTTTGTGAGGGAGACGTTGTGAGGTCACAAGGTTTCTCCAAGCAAGGATCCTTCCTAATACTTACAAGCATCTAGCTTAAATCTCTGTGGCTTCGAAGAAGAAGTTCTTCAGCAAAGATTATGTTTCTCTGACAATCACCAGGAGGGTAAAAATAGAGTTAAGGTTCTCTGCCTACTTTTGGAGTGAGTAAAAGGATTCTTGGCTTCTCTTCCTTTACCAAGAGGGTGAAAAAGGACTTCTAGGTTTTATACCAACTCAAGGAGGGAGTAAAAGGATAAAAGGTTCTCTACCTCACCATGTCAGTGGAAAGATTTTGTAAGAGCTTCTCCACCTTATTGTGGGATCAAAAAGAGAGCCACTTGGGTTTAATGTAATATTTGGAGAGAGAGACTCCAAGGAGAGGACGTAGATCAAACATGACTGAACCACTATAAAATTAGGTGTGTTCTTTCTTATTACTTTTACCACATATTATTTTTGAAATTTTTTGTGTTTTATACTATGATTGAAAATTTTTATTGTGTTGTTGTCATGAAACTTTTTTTTCTTTCACATCAATAGTTATTGTATTGTTTTGTTTTAAAATATTAAAAAGGATAAAAAGATTTTATTTTCATTTTAGAATTTTTAAAACTGTCAATTCACTCCACTCCCCTCTTAATTAGGCTCGGCGCTAGTTCCTTAGGGTTTAACCATGCTCCCAAACTTTCAAGTCGTATTAGAGCGGGACTAAAAAAATAAAGTTTAAGAAAACTTTGAACTTAGATCTATGGATAATTTTTGTAATCGTAACACAGTGGAATTCTAAGCAATTACTAAACCACCTTTTTTGATAAAATATCTTTTAGTTTTTTGAAAAACTCACATGTCGATCTGTTTACAATCAATTGATTATCTCATGCAAATGCTTGTTAAGGAAGGTTATTTTGCACCTTTTACATTAGTGAACAGCATAAAACTGAAATTCCTTTTGTTGAATGGACTACTGATGATAGAGATATAATACAACAGAATGATAAGTGTTTGAACTTTTTTTTTGTGCCTTAAAATCTGAAGATTATATACATGTTTCCACTTGTTCAACTGAAAAGGAAGTTTGTGACAAACTATGCATACATATGAAAGTATAAACAAAGTTAAACAATCTAGGTTGAGCATCCTTTTGAATGATTATTAACTTATTTGTTTGAAACCTAGCTAATTCGTTTCTGAGATGTATACTTGGTTTACATAATTTTTAACATCCCGGATGCCTTAGGAAGAGAACTCACAAATTATGAAAAGTTAACAAAATTTTGAGAAGTTTACCTTCTTCCTTTGATGCAAAAATTAATGTCATCACTTAATCTAAGGATTTGAATGTCTATTCAATTGATAACTTACTTGGATAACTAATTTCTTATCAGTAAGGAGTAAACCAAAGGTAGCTTAATGTAGGTGAGAGAAAAAGAAGAAAATTGTAGGCTTGCAAGCTAATGATTCTAACACTAACTCTTATGATTCTAAAAATGATGACATTTCTATAATAACTAGGCAATTCAAGAGCTTCTTAAGAAAAAAGCAAAAGCATCATCAGAAATTTAATAAAGGTAAGAATAATAATAATTCTAAAGTTTCCACTAATATTATTTGTTTTAAATGCAAGAAGCTAGGAAATCTGAAGTTTTATTGTCCAACTTTGAAAGATCACCCAAGAAAAGAGAAGGGTATGTAAAAGCCTAGTTCAAGAAGGACAACAAAAGGACCCAAAAAGCTTTTTGGGCAAACTCAGCATCAGAATCCCCCGAAACTGAAGCAGAAGAGGAGGTAACAAACATGTCCTTAATGGCAGATGATCATCTTGATCAATCTCATAAAAAAGAGGATTATGAGCTTAGTTTTGAACAATTACTTGACGTTTTTGAAAAAAATTATTATTTATATAGGATGCACAACAAAGAACATACTAGCCTCAAAATATATTTTCTAAATCTACAGAAAGGGCATGAAATCCTAATAAAAAATAATTCCACTCTAGATAGCAATCATATAGCTCTGTTAGATGAATTTGACTCTTTAAATAAAAAGCATCTTGAATTAATTGAATAACATGATTCTTTAAAATCACCACAGGTTGAATTAGAAAATGCATACAAAATCTTAGGTACTATTGCATCTGACTTAGATAGTAATGTGCATGCATTGAAAATAGAAAATTCAATTCTTGAACAAGCAAATAAGATTTTAGAAGCTAAATTAATTGCTTTTAATGACAATAAAAAACCACTCACATTTAAAGAGTTCCATAAAACATCAACAAATCATGCATTATTTAGACCTTGAAAGAGACATCATTACCCAAATAGATTAGTAAACCCTTTTCCTGATGTTAGATATTTTTTTTATGGCATGCTAGGACATATCTCCCAATCATGCATTGTTCACCATAGTATACATTGGGTGTGGAGATCTAAAATTTGAAAATCACAATATAGTATGCATGCACCTCATCTTTCTTTCTATAAAATGGGGTAGAAACCTTTTTGTATTCCCAAATCTAACATCTAATATTTTTGTAGATGTGCTGTAACAAAAGACCTTGTGAGAGCATGTGTTACGTAGATAGTAGATGTTCAAGACATATGATTGGAGATTCAAATCAAATCTTAATGTTAGAAGCTAGGGCAGGAGGGAAGCTATAATAGGAGATAACACTACCAGGAAAGTGGTGGGGTAAGGTATAATTAGGAACTCTATAAATTTCATCATTGAAAATATTTTATTGGTAGATGGCTTGAAACATAACTTGCTCAGCATCATTCAACTCTTTGATAAAGGCTTCAACAGAAAATTTCTGTCTACTAGCTGCATAATAAGGTTAAATAATAACATTATTTTGCAAGGAAAAAGGACCAACAACGTCTACATGCTTAATTTAAATTTCCTTAATTGTGATACTATTTTTTACTTAAAAATAATTACTGATGAATCTTGGTTGTGGCAATGGAGATTGTGTCATGCAAGCATGAAAAACCTTAGGAAGATCACCCAAAAAGACTTAGTGAGATGAAATCCCAAACTAGAGTTCACTAAGGACCACCCACGTGATGCCTGATAATAAGGGAAATAAGTTAAATCCTCCTTCCACTAAATCAAAGATATTACCGCTAGCAAACCCTTAAAAGTCCTTTATTTTATTCTCTTTGGACATGTCAGAAATACAAGTCTAGGAGGGAAAGGCTTTAGGTATGTGATTGTTGATGATTATTCAAGGTTTCTTGAGTTAGATTTCTTTCTCATAAAAGAGAATCATTCAAGGAATTTAGATCTTTTCCCACTTGGATTTAGAGAAAGCTAGGTTGTGGAATTGTAACCATTCATAGTGACCATGGTGAAGAATTTGAGAATGAGAAATTTGAAACTTTTTGTAAGGAGTAAGGGATAGATCATAACTTTTTAGCTACTAGGACCCCTCAGTAAGACGAGGTAGCTGAAAGAAAGAATAGGACCTTGTAGAAGCTGCTGGAGCCCTATTAGGTGAAGACTCACTTCCAAAATACTTTTAGACAGAAGCGGTTAATATAATTTAATATGTTTTGAATAGGATGAATGTTAGCTCAAAACTGAACAAGACAAACTATGAATCTTGAATGGTAGGACATCCAAACTCTCTCACCTCTATGTCTTTGAATGTAAAATTTCATTATGAATATTTTGAAGTCTCAACTTGGAAAGTGTGACCCAAAATATTATGAAAGAGTGTTCCTAGGTTACTCAAGTATTACGAAATCATATGGATTCTTTATCAAGAGAACACTGATTGTTAAGGAGACCCCTCATGTTAATTTTTATGAATTTAATAATTCTATATGGTATAGGGAAGAAGAAGAATAGGAGGTTTTAGAAGTCACTCAAGGATTAGATTCCATAAATTTGAAGGAAAGGGTAGAACATGAAAATAATTTTCCTAGAGAATGAAGATATTCTTCAAGTCATCCTAAAGAACTGATCTTAGGAGGCCCATTTGAAGGTGTTAAACTAGGCATGGACATATGAAAGAGGTAAACCACTCTACTTTCATTTCAATGTCTGAACCCACCAACCTAAATTAAGCCCTATCTAGTAAATTTTGGATCCTAGCCATGCAACAAGAACTGAATCAATTTATAAGGAATGATATTTAGGAGCTAGTTGAAAGACCTAAGGACCACAATTTAATTGGAACTAAATGGGTGTTTAAAAATAAAATGAAGGATTCTAGAGTCGTGGAAGGCAAGATTGGTGGCTGAGAGGTATAATCAAATTAATGGGATTGATTTTGAGGAAACCTTTGCCCCTATAGCTAGATTAGAATCCATTAGGTTGCTTCTAGCCTTTGCTTATTTTAAGGGATTCAAACTATACCAAAAGAATGTCAAAAAGTGCCTTTTTAAATAGGGTTATAAAAGGGCATGTGTATGTTAAACAACCCCTAGGCTTTGAAACTTCATAAATTCATAATTAGGTGTTTAAATTAAAGATGGCATTGTATGGACTTAAACAAGCACCTAGGGCATGGTATGAAAGGCTAAGTATGTTCCCACTTGAAATGACTTTTGTTAAGGGGAGATTAGACACCATGTTGTTTCTAAAAAAGGTAGGAGATGAATTAATGATTGTTCAAATTTATGTTGTTGATATTCTATTTGGATCTTCTGATAAAAGCCTTTGTTATGAGTTTTCAAAAATAATGAGTAAATAAATTGAGATGAGAACTAGCTTACTTTTTAGGGTTTAGCATAAGGAAAAAGGATGATGGAACTTTCCTTAGTCAATTAAAATACATTAAAGACATCCTTAAGAAATATGAAATAGATAAAGCCATAACTATCAACACTCCCATGAGTTCCAGTGTTCAGTAAGACAAGGATTCAAATGAAAAATCTATTGATCAAAAGAAATACAAAGGAATAATTGGATCACTTCTTTACTTGGCTGCTAACAAACATTATATCATATTTAGTATTTGTCTCTATACTAGATTTCAAGCTAATTAGAAAGAGTCCCACTTGACTTCTGTTAAGAGATTTGTTAGACATCTCTTAGGGACCCAATACTTAAGAATTTGGTATCCTAAGAATAGCACCTCTTTTAAAATCATAATATATTCTAATTCTAATTTTGTAGGATACTTAGTTGATAGGAAAATAAAAATTAGTTTCCCTATCCACTTCTGAAGCTGGGTATATAGCTTTAAGAACTTGAGTGGCTCAGGTACTTTGGTGAAAGCAACAAATTTTTTATTTAGGATTACATGTAGGCACAATTTTAATCTTATGTGAAAACACTAGTGCCATTTGCATTTTAAAAAACCCAATCCAATACTCTAGGGCCTACCATATTGATATAAGGAACAACTTCATTAGGGACTATGTTACTAAAGGAGACATAGAGCTACACCATGTAGCAACTGAATACCTGCGTGTTGAGATTTTTACAAAACCACCGTCTTTTGAAACTTTTAGTAACTTAAGAACCATATTAGGTGTAATAGATATTAACACTTGAAACTACTTCTTTTTATTTTCTAATATTTTTATTTTTGTTTTATTTACATGTTATTTTCTATTTATGCATTTCTTTTTTATGGTTTTCATTATTCTATTTTTTTCATTCATTGTTTTTAAGAGAATCAGATTAATGATCATTACTGACATTTTTATCTTGCTTATTAATTTTAGAAATTTGTATGCAGTGTTTGACTTCCCAAAATCAGTAAAAGAAAGAAACATCGATGATTATTACTCTTGCTCTAACTCCTTTAGTGGTGCATTTTTCTTTTGGAAACAATTTTTTTTTCAAATTAAAAGTTAGACTATAAAATTGAGAAAAAATTTATCATCCAAAAGTAATATATCTAATATGAATAATACTCAAAGTCAATGAATCACTTTTAAATTTTTTTAATCAGGTCATTACATTTATCATTTGGATATAATTCCACTTTATGGTTTACTCTTCCTTGTGTTAGAGAGTGAGGTTTTCTTCTCTGGTACCTGAAAGAAAATCTTATAATAGAGAATTTTTCAAGGTTTTGAAAGGAAGACAGCTTGCAAAAATTATTGACAAGAGGCTCAAAATGAGCACAGGAGAAAACATAAAAGATGTGCAAGGTTCACCAAACAATTGTAAGATACGTAAAGTGTATCAAAAAATCAAATGATGTGTAAAGTATGTCAAATAATTGACAAGACGCATAAAATGAGCCCACAAAGAAGCTTCCTTCTCTTTCAAACCTTTAAATCTTCAGAAGAATTCATGTGCCATTTGATATCTTCAAACACTTGAATTTTGAAAATCATGATTTTGATTAAATGCATTGCAATATTCATCTATTAGATACTTTTTTTGAAACAAAGCTCGAACAAATCTCTTTTCTTATATGATTTTTTCCTAAATAAGATTTGTGTTTAAAAAGAATTTTAACATGTAAGGAGTATGAGCTAGGGTTAGCAAGATCATTTTTCTACCTTTCTTGTTTTATGCATTGTTAAATCATTTCTTACTAGTTTTAATATGTTCGCAAGGAAAATTTATCAAATAAGAAGAGTTGATCGATTAAAAAAAAAGTGTTCTATTTTTTTATTGTTTGATTCTTTTTTGTTTTTGTGTTATTTTAGGATCTTTTGTGTTGTTATTTTTATCTTGAAAATTTGATCATCACTTTCCATGACCATAAAATTTTCTATTTTATTCACATCGTCCAGGTCGATCCACATCATTCTGTATAATTCGAACAAAAATACACCTCTCCAATCAGAATACATCCAACTTCTGGATTGAGTTAAATATTGCTTATAATAATGGATGATCCTCATTATGTCCTAGATGATCCACATGGTTGAAATAGTTGGATGATTTGAATGCTATTAGGGCGATCCTTTATTTCCCATTCTAGTTAGTCTATTTGTGTATGTTTATTTCCTAGTTATATTTCTGTTTCTATTTTTATTTCTGTATTTATTTCTAGTCTCTTTTTTATTCTTGTTGTTTCCCTCTTTTTGTGATGTAAAATGGGGAGTATTTTGTTTTTTATTGTTATTGTTATTTGTTATTATTATTGTTATTTTTTTACACTTTTTATTTACCCTCCTTTTACTTGAAATTAATTTTCATATGAGGAGGAGATTTGTGCTTGTTGATTAGTTCTTTATTTCTTATTGTTTTCTTTTATAAAAGGGAAATTTAAAGAAAACATTCTTCTAAAAATAACCCAGAACAACAATGTTTATTATCATCAAAAAGGGAAAGATTATTACAAATATGATTTAAGGACTATATTTATGTTTTGCTGATAACAAACATTATTGTGTTTGATACTACCCTTTACTGGTTCTATGATACTGTGTTTCTATTATTTGTGTACTAACTTTTTAGGAATTCTGTCCACCATTCACTTGCAATTCTAATCAGCTCTAGATTGGGTCTATTATTATTAATTTATTCTACATTTTTTTTCTTTCTTTAGTCATATCATGTATTTAGGTGGATATCTTTGCTAAGCAACCTTGCTCACACACAGAGGGAGATAGAAATTTTTTAAGAAAGTCTATTTTTGAGTAATTTATACTATATGCTTTTAATTCATATGATACAATCTATTATACTCTACCATACCCTAGCCGCCAAAGTTATGGAAGATTCTAATTCTATATTGATCATACAGTATGATTTAGATTTTACCATATGCCTTAATTAATATATTTCTTAATTAATCTCATGATATAAGACAGTCAAATCATGGACAATTATTGTGATGGATCGTATCATATGAACTAGTTCATATTATATGATTACCCGTGTATAAAACTAATCATCCCATTAATCATACCAAATGAAATTCATGGATTTTGTACTGATCGTATCATGTGATCTCCACCTTGATGGACGATCATCTGTGTATGATGTTGGCCATCCTAAGGATCATCCCAACTGAACAAAGAATTTTCTACATATCATTCCGTACGACTTGTAATCATACAGTAAGATGTATTGGTAAAAATTAAATAGATCATCTAAATGATCTTGCTAGATAACTCTAAATTAAATTGATTGTACCATATGATATGTATGTTATACTATATAAATAGAAGATGGATGGCTTTAATATTAGGGTTTCTGAAGCCCTCTATTTAAGGATCTCTAACACTCTTGTTAGATATCTTACGGCTGCTTAGTCTTCTTGAGAGAGAGCATGAGGGAGAGGAAAAAAAAAGAGCTTGGTGAGAGATAAGAGGGATATATTTTGAGGGGATTCATAAGGTTTCTCCAAGCAAGGATCTTGCCTAGTACCTTCAACTATCTACTTGAAATCTTTGTGGCTCCATAGAAGAAGTTCTTCAACCAAGATTATGGTTCTCTGACCATCACCAAAAGGGTGAAAATAGAGTTAAGGTTCTCTGCTTACTCTAGAAAGGAATAAAAGGATTCCTGGATTCTCTGCCTTCACCACGAGGTTCAAAAAGAATTTCCAGATTCTCTTCCTACTCCATGAGAGAGTAAAAGGATTCAAGGTTTTCTGCCTCATTGTATCGGTGGAAAGATTTTATAAGGGCTTATCTGCCTTACTATGGGAACAAAAGAAGAGTCACTTAAATTTAGTATAATATTTAGAGAGGGAGTCTCTAAGGAGTGGATGTAGGTCAGATTTAATATAACCACTATACAATTTGGTGTGTTCTTTCTTATTACTTTTACCACACTTTTATTTCTTCACTTTTTCCATAATACGTTCTGTGATTAAAAATCTGATTGTGATGTTATCATGAAAATTTTTTTTCTTCTGCATCAAAAGTTATTGTATTATTATTATTTTTTAAATATTAAAAAGTATAAAAGTTTTCATTTTCATTTAAGAATTTTTAAAACTTCCAATTCACCCCACCCCCTCTTGGTTATAACCTCAGGACTAATTCATTAGGGTTTAACCACCATCATAAACCTTCACCTAGGTTGACGTAAAAAACCCTTAAGCCTCTGAAATTTCATTTCATAAATGGAGACCATACAAAACCTTGGGAGAACCTCCAATTAACTAAAACATCATTTGGAATGGGTTGTATCTAATCCCATGGTCAACCTTTGTTGACCATTTAAACGTGGTTACATTTCACACCCAATGACTTCCCCACTGGCCTTTAAACTATTTTTAGAGAAATTGAAATCACTTCAAAACTAAAATAAATTACCTTGGATTAATGTTTAGTCACTTTTAAGTTTATTAGACATGTCCCTAAAACACAAAGCATTTCCCAAGGTAACATAATCTTTAAATATTTATATTTGATGACACTGGATATAACATAAGGTGATTGTTTTCCCCAAATCTTTTAAGCTTAACCATTATCATTGGTATTATATAATGAGTAATTATTGAACCGTTGGTGAACCTTGGTGTACCATGATGCCATTGAAACCTTAAATCATCCTAAAAACTAAATTTCTCTTAAAAACCAACATGTTTCTATTAGAAAAACCGTAAAACCTTTTCAACACATTTTAAATGAAATTTTTTTAGCATTGAAAGCAAACCCAAGCAGCCTAGTCAGCCTAGGTTAACTAAAAAGTCACTTAAGCCTTTAAAATTTCATTTCATACATGAAAACCGCACAAAACCTTCGAGCCACCTCAAATTAACTATAAATATCATTTGGAATGGGTTGTACCCAATCCTAACCCGTGTTTAACCTTAGTTGAGCCAGTAAACTTTATTGCTTTTCACACTCCATTATTGCATGAAACCTATTACTATAAGTACTAATTAATATTTAGAATGAGTTAGACCCCACATTGACCCCTAATCAAACCATGTCAACCAAAAAACACAAACACTTAGAAAATTAAAAACTAATGATTTTGATCAAATAAATGAACGAAACTTCTAGATAGTCCAAGGGATCACCATGAGTCTCCCAAAAAAATTATAGCCCTTGGCCTTACCTTAATTAACCACATTGGTTGAACTAAGAACACCCAAAGGGGTTTTCTTGAGCCAAAACCTAAGACTTATTGAACTAAATTACATAAATTGTTATAATAGGTATCCCTTGACCCCATGAAGATGACCTAATAAGACCACCCCTTAGAGTGATTTGAGTCAGCCAAGTATGCTTATCTAAGCCCTACAAAACTCAAATTCTTTATCCCATTGCCTACCTAGCACAAATTAGACTCAATCAACATTTGAATTGCACTCAAGAATGTTCTTACCACTTGTCATGGTAAGCTCCTGTGATGTGCACTACAGATGTGGTAAGATTCCTCAAAATAAACCCTTTTCAACCATTAGTTCACTCCTAATTATTTACCAACTATCCTAATGAGCACAAAATCATTAGAACCTTCATTTTCTCTGAAGGTCAGACTTTGCTTTGGTGGAAAGATATTGTCCTTTGATTGCAAATTTTCAATTTTATAAATGACCCTAAATTTCTAATTAAAAGGTTGATCAATTGTAATCCCTAGCGTCACTATAACTCCCTCACATCCCTCATACCCTTCCCTAACCTTCTTTAGCTTCAGATTTCTCCAATTGAAGTCCAGGAGAGAGATAGAAAACCTTCTCACTAAAGTAACTCTCCACCTAGTGGATTTTAAGGCTTCAAGGAAGATCTAGAGGACATCAACATGAGTCCATATAGTCCATGATTAAAGGATTTCACCATATGGATTAAGGTATTTTCCCAAAATAATCCAAAAAGTTCTCTCTAAAAGTGCTTTCTAATAGTATTTTTTTATGCAGTCAAACACTTCCCAACTCTTCATCTATGTGTGCCGAACATTTTTTTTAAATTTCATTCAATTTGGATTAGTAGAAAAGAAGTTATGAGCATTTAAAATTTTATTTCATTTTTGAACTATGTATTTGGGGTTGATCTTAGCCATCTAATTACTCGTGTATATAGATTTGACAACCCAAATAAAGTTGTATAATAAGCATTTACCCTATATTCAAATTTACATCCATTGGATTTTGAACCCATGTTTCCCTGTGGACCAAGCATATGATTGAAGCCTTTGATCCAATCTTGATCATATTAGATGGCAATGATTACAAGCCGACATGGTTAAGTGGGTTTTTGAGCATTTAACACATGTATGAAAGCTATCATTTCATCATATGGCTAGGATTACATGCCTCTAATTTCACTCGAATATAATTACTTATAACTAGAATTTATGTAAATGTTCAAACGAGCCTACGTTTCAAATTTTAGAATACTATGAGTTCATTTAGTCAATCAATTACTCAACCAAAATTCAATTAACATAATTGAACTAGAATTTTTATTAATGCATAATAAATCCAAATTTAATCTAAAAAAGTACAACCTAAGTGTCATACTACTAAAAATTAAAAGAATAATTGCGAAAAAAAATTCTATAAAAATTCAATAAAAATAAAAAGTAATTTAAAATAAAGAAAAATTAATTATTAAATAAATTAAAATTATCAAAATTATCAAGAATTCCAAAATAATTTTGAACATTATATTCATCATCTCTAGTAGTCGTTAGTGAGATTTTGGTAACATTTCAAGAAGTTTGGATTTAATTTGATTCAAAAATAAGAAATCCCAATAATTAAATAATTAATTAAAACTTTAACATATGCCAAAGTAAATATGCTAAAGTTAGAAAATTCTTAACTAATTATAAAAAACTCCAAACAACATGATCTTAAGGACATTGAATATAAAATTAAGTTTAGTTTTTATAGAAAAATATAAAAATGTTTAGAATTCATAATAAATTAAAATGTTAGTAATTGGTTAAACTTAATTCTTTAAATAATTTAATAAATCCTTAAAAAAAATTAGGAGAGAGGAAGAGAGAGAAGCTCCACAAATCAAGGAAGGATTTGGGAGAGCAAATTGAAGATTTTGGGAGATCGTTTTGGAGATGGAAGAAGGTGGCCGCTCATCTTCGGATGACCGGAACACCAAATCCTTTTTATCTACCGCGAGTCCGATCATGTTGGATTCAAAAGGTAGATTCTCTTTTAAACGCATCTCACCTCACAATTTTCGTCCTTCACAATCTCCTCTTGTGATCAAGGAGGGTGGATTGTTGGCTAAATCTATGCCTTTGACAGATTTAAACAAAGGAAAAGAGGTAATGTTGGCTTCTAACAAATTACCTAAATCTCATTTTCCGATTTCTTCATATAGAGCTAATGATAAGGAAGCTTCATCTTCAAGGAGTAGCTTTGCTGAAATTTTGAGAAATGATAAGGATTTTGTCAACAATCCTACATTTTCTTCAAAATTGGATAATTCAAATGTGTGGATTCAAAAACCACACATTAAAATTACTTGGAATGAAAATCTAGAGGAGGTGGAAGATCCTAATGTTGTTCATTTGAATATGGAGAATTAAAAAGCTAATATTGAAGTTTTGAAGAAATCTTTGGTGGTTAAAATTCTTGCAAAGAATGTCCCGTTCTCAAAATGTTCTATTGAATTAAGGAAGCAATGGAAGAAATATGGAGATTTCCATTTAACCTTGCTTGGCCTAGATTGGCTTCTTTGTTCCTTTCAGTCGCTTGAAGCCATGGAAGAAGTACTCAATGGAGGACCTTGGTTTGTAGGGGGATTTGTAATTGGTTTAGACATTTGGTCGCCTAACTTCTCTCCTAATTCATTGGATGGAGTTTCTGCTCCAATCTGGGTACGGCTCCCTCACCTACCCCTACACTGTTGGGATGAGTCCAATATTACTAGAATTGTTTCTAGAATTGGGACTCAATTACTATTAGATGGAAATATGTATAGATGGGGAAGAAGAGAATTTGCAAGAGCTTGTATTAGAGTTAAACTGAACTCTAAACTTCCTTCTGGTGTTTGGGTTGAAGGATTACATGGTAGATTTTTTCAAAAACTTGAATTTGAAAATCTATCTTCACTTTGTTTTAAATGTGGGAAAATACGGCATATTGAATCAATTTGTCCTGTTATTGAAGAAATCCCTTCCATCTCAAATCATAACAATATTCCTTATGGACCTTGGATGCAAGTGAAATTTAAAAGCAAGAAGAATTCTATGAGGGATTACTTTAAATCCAAAAGTTCTTCAAATCTGGGTAAATCTATATCTTTTTATAACAAAAAACCAGTTGAAGGTTCTCAATCATTGGTAGATGAAAATGTTCAAAATCAGATGGTACATCGAAGTGAAGTTGCTGGATTCAATTGTCCAAATGAAGAAATGGCTAATCTCAAGGAAGGAGATGAAGTGGAGGTTAATCAGAGTTTGAAAATCAAAACAACTCAGCTTGATTCACGGAATTTTGATTTTGAAAAAAACTCTTTTAATGCTTTAGCTGAAATGGAGAAAACTTGTTTGAAAGAAGATAATTCGGATATTCAAAATTTAGATTTTGAAATCCCTCTTAGCAAGGAGGCGGAAATAGAGGAGCTGCAGCCGGTTCTTCCAAATACAGCTGGAAAAAAGGTTGTTACACAAACAAACTCCCCTAAGATAACTGAGAAAAGGAAGGTCCAGCCGAAATTAATCAATTCGTTTGCTGAAGATTTCAGTTTTCAAAAACCTTCAACTTCGGAGGAAGTTAAGGAGAAGGTTGGAGAGGAGCAAGCTGCAGGTTTGATTCCTGGTTTAATTCATAAATTAAAACCTTCAATTGATTGGGCTGATATAGTGGAAATGGAAGATAATAACCTTACTTATAAATTGGAGGCTGATAGTAAGGAAGTTCAAATTTCAGCTAAAAATACTGAATTTGAACAATTTACATCTTTGGTGGTTAATAATAGTCAAAAGGGTATTCATACTCTTTCGACTAACCATGTTTGCTTATTAAGAGATATCTCTCCTCCTTTGGATATATCTTTAAATTTAAAAAAAAACTACTCTTAAAAAAGATAATAATCTTTTGAAGAAGAGCTTTTCCCCTAGTTCTAATCACTCTTTGTTCAAAGAACTACAAGCATTAGGGCTGATGAAAGATCTTCCTAGAAGAAGGATGGCTGGAATCAAAGTGAAGAGCAACAAGAGAGGTTCTTCTTCTCTTTTATCTCAATAAAATGCAAGATGATATTCCCTTTGACATCAACATAGAGGGAAGATACTTGAAGATGGAGCTACTTTTCGTAAATATGGAATTATTGATATCTTTTTTTGCTGATTTTGGAGATCGGTTAATGCTTATGGAATATCTTTCTATGATATTCTTAAGCAATTTCTGGGATGTTGTGATAAGTTGTAATTTTCCTTTTAGCTTTGTTTTTTATCTTATTTGTTATTTTAAACTTGTTTTAAGTGATCATGAAATCTTTACTAAGTCAAATTCTCTAACTGGATGGGAACTCTGGGATACTAATCAACCTTCGGGTTGTTTAATACTTTCGTATCCCCTGCATCTCAACAGTTTCAAAATATGAAATAGTGGGTCTCATATCATTTATGATAAGTTTAAACTAACAAATTTTATTTCAATAAGGTTCCTTTTTATTGTTAAAAGAGGAATCTTTAGTTTTCTTTTCCTAGTTTGTATTAGGTTGTCTTTTCCTTTTTAATCAATGCATATATGCAATTTCTCAAATAAAAAAAAATCCTTAAAAATTTAGAAAATGTATAACTAAGTTAATTAAATTAGATACACTATACCAATGACATTTTTAGGCTCAAATAATTTGAGATGTAGGGCTACATGTCCTAAAAAGGCTTTGGACTTCATACCATTATTGAAACACTACAAACAAATATGTGGAATATAAATGATAAATTGTAAACTTTATAAATCAATAATAAAAGAATTAAATTAATTAATAATCAACACTCTTTCAATAATGTTATTAAGATGGACAATCTCAAGTAACAGGCTATGTATCCTAAGGAGGCCTTGGTCCTCATACCATAAATGAATTGACAGAATATAAATATTAAATTACAATTTGTATAAATAATTAAACAATGAAGTAAATAATTTAAAATTATTAATAAAATATTTTATTATTGAAGCATTCATACCCTTATTATTATCTCCTTTTAAAAAGACAAATGTGCATTGGATTTAAAAGCATAAGAATTAAAACTCTTAATTAAAATGCAAGAACTTTTTGTAATCAATCTGCTCCATTTTGAAGGATTGGTAGCATTACAAATATGATCCAAGGACTTTCGAATCAATGAATTCATGCACTTATATGTTGAGAACTAAGCTCTTCTTAACTTAAAGTTAAACAACTTCAGTAATTAAAACACCTTTACATATTAGTAAATGTTTTAGGTACATATTCAACTTTTTTTTTCTTTTTTTTTATTTTTTTTATTATTTTTTATATTTTTTTTTTTACATATACAACTAGATTGAGTTGTATAGTGATAAAAGTTATAAAGATTTCAAAATGTTTTTGTATATACATATAGGTTCCAACAAAACTGATTATTGTTTTCTTTAAAGATTGCTATATTTTAGAATTTTATAGAAGATCCAAAGCAAAAGATTCCAGGAAGAAAAACTTAATCATATTCAAATCTATATTTATATAATAATCAAAATTCTTGCTTATTGTTGATGGAGCCTAACCACCTTTTCTTTACAGTAGACCTCAGAATGTAAATCAAGTAATTATCAATGCATCATTTCATTGCACATTCATGCACATATTGTAAAGTCCTTATTATAATTTTCAAAATTATAATTTCTTTATTCCTAGTATATAGTCTATAAAATCCTATATTCATATGATGATTGATTGTGCTTAGGAGTGTTAGCTGACAACTCACTCTAGGTAAGTATAAGTGTAGATGCTATAAACATGCAGTCTTCGCACATCATTCTTTTTTTATATTTCCAAAAATCCAAATCTAAATCAAAATTTATGGATGAATGCCTAAGCTTTAAACATTAGTTAAGTTTCATAATTAAAGAGGTAATTGAATATTACTTTATCCTTAGGGATGAATTGAATATTTCTTATTCTATTTGATCAAGAAAATACTTTCATTATTTAGTTTCATGATTAAAGTAATAAGTGAATATTGCTTTTATTATTAGGGATGAATTGAACATTCCTTATGTTGTATTTGATTATGAAAATAAGTTGAATTTTTAGTCTTTCCCTCGGGATGGTATAAAAATCATTTATACATATTTGACTAAAGAAACTATTATAAATCTAAGATTCCTAGCTTGTTACTTTGATGATGATAAACTTTATTGATTGAATCTTTGTGCATTAATGATTGAAGGTATAATACTCAAGATGACAAAAGACTCAAGATTGGGTAGGTTATGATGTAAAGTCAAAAGAGTCTATATTTTTATTTTCTTTTATCTTTTTTATTTTCTTGAGTGAGGCCACATTAGTGTATGTAATTGGGTGACCATGCACACATGCAGGGGGAGAGAAAAAAAATTTTTAAAATTAAAATTTTCCAAACAAATTATATTATACAATTTAAAATTGTACTGTATGATCAGTTGTTCTAAAGAATGGTTCAACAGCCAATTGAAACCTCATATTCTATAAACTAGTCATATTATATGATCGTGATCATACTATATGATTCATTTCATTATCATAACCTTAGCCGTCAGACTAATTTAAGTAAGATTTTGAAATTGATACTTTGAACTAATCATACTATATGATGCAAATTATATTGTATACAAATTAGAAATCTTACTAAAATTAACCTCCTGGATTAGTCAATCAAATCATGGTTCAATCAATAATAGTCAATTATATTGTATGATGTTGATTATACCAGAAGATTGATAGATACAAAATTTGATCATCTCGGAGATCATTCCAAATAAAACCATGATTTTTAACCTAATTGTATTATACATGGATGATCATACCAAACACTTAGCAGATACAAATTTTTTTCATCCAAAAAAATTAAATGAGATGAAGCTATGATTTTTTGAACTAGTTATACTAGATGATAGATATATAATACTAGATGATTTCCCTAAAAATAACTAACTGTACTGTACGATGAGAATGAGTTACAAAGATGAATTTTTGTCATCCTAAAATTAGTCCGTATGAATAGAGGAAATTAAACAAATCATACTAAATGATTTATTGATCTTTCTGTATGATATATTCAAAAAAATTGACTAATTCATTTGAATAATTGCTAAAATCGTGCTAGACATGACTAGTTTTGAACTGATCATACTTTACAAACAATGATTATTGAACGAATAAAAGATGAACAACTAAAATATTTAGGGTTTATTGAAGTCTATTATAAAATCCACACCATAATCTATTTCAATGATGCTGAGAGTGAAATGTGACTAAAAGAGGAACTCTAAGAGGGAGCCTTTAAAGAAAATTAGGGTTTATGAGGGGAAGGAGAAGGTGATCTTGAGCGTGAGGGTGAAGTAGTTTGAGGGGATCCAATACTTGCTTTGGGCCAACTTCATAGTTGCTCATCCTATGGCTTTCGTGAGTCTTGTAGGGGATCTTTAGGGAGAGAGGCTTCTTAATCTAGTCCTGGATGTTCTTTGCCTTCTCCAAGAGGGAGAAAAAGGAGTCATGATTCTCTGCAATGTTGTGGATCTATGGCTTACATTTTGATGATAGCAAACATTCTTTTTCTCTATGACTACTTTCTTCTAACATTTCAGGTTCACACGATTGGACTGCAATTTGGAATCAGCTCAAGATTGGGTAGACTAGGTCTGAGTCATTTTGTAACATTTTTCCTTTCTTGAGTCTATTGTATTTGGTATGGGTCCTGATACTTTGTATCTTGGAAGAGTTTCTAACGGGACCCTAAAGTTTTCTATTTTTGGTAATATCGTCCCGGACGATATTTATATCGGCTTGGACGATATGTCCAAAAGCCGAAACCCTAATTAGGGCATCCTCATTAAAGCAGCCGTCATTGTGCAAAACACATCGTCTTGGATGATTTTATATCAGCCAGGATGATAGGCTCAATTCAGCAAGAATATACCGCCAAATCTATTTAGAAAGAACCTATTTTTGGACATCATCCAGAGGATCAACCTGGACTATAAAATATCATCCCGGCCGATCTAGGACAAATTTTCCATAATTTCTCTGGAATTTAAGGAAAGCAACTAGTCCTGGATGATCGCAGAATCATCCAGGCCGATGTGCTGGACGATTGACATCATCCAGCTTCATTTCGGGGTGATGTTCAGGATGATTTTCCTGATATTTGAACTAATCGATAAGGACGATATGCCTATCATCCTGGATGATAATGTCGGCAACTTGCATTAATGAGCTCATTTTGAGAGCTTCTATTTAAGCTCTGGCATGGCAACTTTTGTAAGAGTCTTTGGCAGCCATTGGAGCTACGTTCTTGTGGGGGAAACTTGAAGAGAGAGCTTGAAAGGGAGAGAGGAAAGGGTGGAGTTTGGGAGGGAGAAGATCCTGTGAGGGGGGGAACTCAAGGGAGTGTGGAAGGGATTCAACACGGTTGCTCCGGAGAACTCGCACCTTAGTACCATCGGATTTAAGGCTTGTCTCGAGGTAAGTTCACCAAAGAAGATGATCCCTTTGGTGTCAAAGGACCCGGCAACTCCGTCGCACCGGGGAAGGTGGAAGTGATTTTGTAAGGCCTTCTCCGCCTAGCTGTGGGTGCTAAAGGAGAGACACTTATTTTAGTGCAATACTTGGATGGTGCCTTCAAGGAGTGGACGTAGGTCAAGGTTTGACCGAACCACTATAACTCCGATGTGTTCTTTTCTTATTATTGCTTCTGCATTTAATTTCCGCATTGGTTTTTATTTGTGGTGATTTTGATTTGTACTTTGATTAAAGTTTCTTCTTTAACCAATTCACCACTCTTCTTAATTAGCTTTAGGACTAAGTTCATAGGGCTTAACATCCCTAACGAACTTTCAAGTGGTATCAGAGCGGTTTTCATAAAATAAGTTTTTAAAAGCTTTTGAATTTTCGATCCATGGCTAATCGTAATGTTGCGAAAGGTTATTCAATCACCAGACCTCCTTTATTTGAAAATTTGTCATTTGATTTTTGAAAAACTCGCATGTCTATTTTCTTGCATTCGATTGATTTTCGCATGTGGCATATGATTTTAACTGGTTATTCATTACCATCATGAATTGTTAATGGAGTTAAAATTGATATTCCTTTTAGTCAATGGAACAGGAAAGAACAACTCAATGCTCAATTGAATGCGAAGTCTTTAAATTGTTTTTTCTGTGCTTTAAATTCTGATGATTTTATGTTAGTATCCATGTGCACTACCGGTAAGGAAGTTTGGGATAAATTGCACACCATATACAAAGGCACTAGTGAAATCAAGCAATCTAAGTTGAATTTGTTAATGCATGATTTTGAATTATTTTCTCTGAAACCTTATGAAACGATCTTAGACATGTATACCAGATTCATTCACATTATAAACTCATTGCATGCTTTAGGAAAAGAATTTTCAAATTTTGAAAAAGTTAACAAAATTCTTCGTTGTCTACTGGATAAGTTTGATGCTAAAGTAGTTGCTATTTGTGAATCAAAAGATTTGAATGATTATTCTATTGATAATTTGATTTGCTCACTCATTGCCTACGAGCAAGGTTTGGGTCAAAGACTCTTGGATGCAGGTGAAACGATCGTTCTAAAAGCTGAAGATATGGAAAGAGGAAGCTTAGTTGGTAATGATAGCAATGATTTGTCAAGCAAATCACAAAGCTCACCAAAACATAAGCAAAAGTGGAAAAAAGGTAAAAGTGGTAAGGATGTCCATATTTCTTCTGACGATATTTGCTTTCGATGTAAGAAGCCTAGACATATGAAAAATTATTACCCTAATTTAAGAATTCTTCCTATGAAAGAAAAGGGTAAGGCGGAGTAAAATTTAAACTAGGGAAATAATGAAAGGCGAAAAATTCTTATTGGCAGTTCTGGTTTCTGAAGCACCGGACCAGGAGAGAGAAAATGGATAAAAGCCTTTTTGTGTTTTTGTTTTAATATTTTTGCTTTTTGTTTTTCTTTATTTTTTTTTTTTGTTTTTGTTTTTCGTGGATATTTTCTCTAATCAACACACACATTCACTTTTCTAAAAATGAAAAATCTACTTCTTGTTTTTTTTTTGAAATCTTTGGTAAATTTTGTTTGACTTCTCTAAAACAGTCGAAGGAAGGAAACTCATTATGTTTTTTACTCTCAATCTCTATTTTCCAAAAGAGGTTATCCTACTTTTGATTTAAAATCTTTTTCATCTTTTAAATTGGTTTTTGAAACAAAGTTTTTTATCTCCCTACGTTTTATTTATCGCATAGGAATCTTTTGCAAGTTGTTGAATCTAATTCAAAATTTTCTTAATCAAGAAATTCGCTTTATCAATAGTATGGGTTTACTTTTGGTATTTAAGATTTCAAAAAGGTAGCATAGTCAAAAAATTGGCCAATGATGCCAAAAATAAAAGATGTGCAAAGCACCAAATTGAAAAATATAGAATACACAAAGTGTATCAAAAGATGCGCAGTGCGCCAACCAATTGTCAAGAGGCATAAAATGAGCCCACAAAAAGTTAATTCTTACCATTCTTGTACTTCTTAAAAAGCTTAAGAAAACCCTTGATACTTTCAATACTTAACTTTGAAAATCTTGATTCTTGATTCAACAATTCGTGCATTGATCTTCTATTAGATATATTTTATGGAAGGAGTTTTTGAAAAATGATTGTTTCTTTCTCTAATTTATTTTATGATTTAGATATTGAATTAAAAAGTTTTTTAGCCTTTTTAAAGAACTTGAGTTTGGATTATCAAATTATGAATTTTTAACTTTTTTTGGCTGTGTTATCAATCCAATTCTACTAAGTTTTTGATTAAAACGAAGAGGTAACTTTCTCATTTTAAGAATATTTATTTTTCACTAGATCAGGGAATGTTTTTGTCTTTTGGTCTTTTTATGCCTCCTTTCTTTTTGATAATGTCAAAGGGGGAGAACGTATTGTTGAATTTTTGTATCTTGTTTTCAAAAAATTAAAAATAACAAAAATATTTTTACCTCCCCTATTTTTTAAAAGGGTTTATTCTAGTGAGGGGGAGATTAGGAGAAATTATTTTTTTTTTTAAATTCAAAATGAAATGTTTGCCATCATCAAAAAAGGGGAGTTTGTTGTGGATCTATGGCTTATGATTTTGATGATAGCAATTAAAATTATTTTTCTCTATGACTTCTTTCTACTAACATTTCAGGTTTACACGATCGGACTGCAATATGGAATCAGCTCAAGATTGGGTAGACTATGTCTAAGTCATTTTGTAACATTTTTCCTTTCTTGAGTCTATTGTATTTGGTGTCGGTCCTGATACTTTGTATCTTGGAAGAGTTTCTAACGGGACCCTAAAGTTTTCTATTTTTGGTAATATCATCCCGTACGATATTTATATCGGCCTGGACGATCTGTCCAAAAGCAGAAACCCTAATTAGGGCATCCTCATTAAAGCAGCTGTCATTGTGCAAAACACATCATCCTGGATGATTTTATATCGGCAAGGATGATAGGCTCAATTTAGCAAGAATCTGCTGCCAAATCAATTTAAAAAGAACCTATTTTTGGACATCATCCAGAGGATCAGCCTGTGAAAGTTCGTTAGGGATGTTAGGCCTTCTTGAACTTAGTCCCAAGCTAATTAAAAGAGAGGTGAATCGGTACTTTAAAACAAACACAATCCAAAACCAATATTCACCACAACGAAAACCAATGCGGAAGAAAATAATGCGGAAGCAATAAAAAGAAAAAAACACACCGGATTTACAGTGGTTCGGTCAAACCTTGACCTACGTCCACTCCTTGGAGGCACCCTCCAAGTATTGCACTAAACTAGTGTCTCTCCTTTAGCCCCCACGGCTAGGCGGAGAAGCCCTTACAAAATCATTTCCACCTTCCCCGGTGAGGCGGAGTCGCCGGGTCCTTTGACACCAAAGAGATCTTCTTCTTTGGTGAACTTACCTCGAGACAAGCCTTGAATCCGATGGTACTAAGGTCCGAGTTCGCCGGAGCAACCGTGTGGATCCCCCACCACACTCCCTTGAGTTCCTCCCCCTCACAGGATCTTCTCCCTCTCAAACTCCGCCCTTTCCTCTCTCCCTTTCAAGCTCTCTCTTCTAGTTTCCCCCACAAGAACGAAGCTACAATGGCTGCCAAAGACACTTACAAAAGTTGCCATGCCATAGCTTAAATAGAAGCTCTAAAAACGAGCTTATTAATGCAAGTTGCCGACATTATCGTCCAGGCCGATAGGTATATCGTCCTGGCCGATTAGTACAAATTAAGCCCATTAGCCCGGGACGATATGGGACGATCAGAAGAAACTTGGTTACATCGTCCTGGCCGATCGTACGATCGTCCTGGCCGATTAGTTTAAAACTAGTTCAATCATCCTGATCATCGCCCTGAATAGAGTCTGGCCGATGTCAATCGTCCAGGATATCGTCCTGGCCGATCTCACGATCGTCCTGGCCGATCTGATCGTATCAATCAGCAATTAATTCTTTCCAAAGATACCAGATCATTTTAGGCATAAATGAGTTAGATCGTCCTGGACGATGTGTATATCGTCCGGGCCGATTTCCTAAAAGATATAATGCCTTAATTGATCATGGCGGCTGATTCTTTCTTAATTGAACATATCGTCCTGGCCGATAAAAGTATCGTCCAGGCTGATTAGTTGACGGCTGCCTTAATGAGGATGCCCTAATTAGGGTTTCTAGTTTTGGACATATCGTCCAGGCCGATATTAATATCGTCCCGGACGATGTTACCAAAAACAGAAATCATATAGGGAGCAAGTGAATTTCTTCCAAGTTATAGCCATACCAAATACAATAGACTCAAGAAAGGAAAAAGATTACAAACTGACATAGACCTAGTCTACCTAATCTTAAGCTGGTTCCAAATGTAGTCTGATCGTGTGGTCCTGAAACATTAGTATAAAAAGGCAATCGTAAGAAGATAAGGAATGTTTTCTATCATCAAAACCATAAATCATAGATCCGCAACAATCTCCCCCTTTTTGATGATGGCAAACAATTCTCTTTAAATTTTCAAAAAAATGTAAACACACTCTCCTAATCTCCCCCTCACTAGAATAAAACCTTAAAAACTAGGGGAGATGAAAATATTTTTGTTGTTTTTAATTTTTTGAAAACAAGATACAAATTCAACAGTACGTTCTCCCCCCTTGACATTATCAAAAAAAAGAGGAGGAAGAAATAAAAAACAAAATGAACAGGAGAAAACGTTCTCTAATCTAGTGAAAAAAAAAATAAATATTTTTAAAATGAGAAAGTTACCTCCCAGTTTTAATCAAAACTTTTAGTAAAAAAGATTGACAACGCATAGCCTAGAAAAGATTAGAAATTCATAATTTGATAATCCAAACTCAAGTTCTTTAAAAAGGATCAAAAACTTTTTAATTCAATATCTAAATCAAAAAATAAATTTGAGAAAGAAACAAACATTTAAAAAAAAAACTCCTTCCATAAAATATATCTAATAGAAGATCAATGCATGAATTGTTGAATCAAGAATCAAGATTTTCAAAGTCAAGTATCCAAAATATCAAGGGTTTTCTTAAGTTTTTAGTAGTATAAGAAAAAATACGCATATTTTTTTTGTGGGCTCATTTTATGCCCTTTATCACTTGAATGGCTCTTTGAGCATCTTTTGATTTTCAATACACTTTGTGTATTATTTTTTCAATTTGGCGTCATTGCGCATCTTTTGGTTTGGCATCATTGGCCACTTTTTTTTTTAATAATTTTCAAAAAATATGCTTCCTTTCTTATATTTTCAAAACCAAAGTAAACCCAAATTATTGACAACATGAATAACTTGATTAAGAAAATTTCATGGTGGATTCAACAATCTTACAAAAGATTCCTATGCGATAGAAAAAATGTAGGGAGATAAAAAAAATTAGTTTCAAAATCCAATTTAAAATGTGATGAAGATTTTGAATCAAAAGTAAAATAACCTCTTTAAGAAGAGAGAAAGAGAAACAAAATCATGAGTTCCCTTCCTCTTACTGTTTTAGAGAAGTCAAATACAATTTTCCAAATATTTCAAGAAAAATAGGAAGTAGATTTTTCATTTTTAGAAAAGTGAATGTGTGTGTTGATTTTTAAAAAAAAATTCACGAAAACAAAATTTCAAAGAATAAACAAAACTAAAAATACAAAAAAAAAAACACAAAAACACAACACTAAAAACACGAAAGGATCTTAACCATTATCTCTCTCCTGGTCCGATGCTTCAGAGACCAGATCTGCCCATGAGATTTTTTGCCTTTCATTATTTCCCCAGTTCAAAGTTTGTTTCGCCTTGCCCTTTTCTTTCATAGGAAGAATTCTTAAATTAGGGGCACTCATTTTTCATATGTCCAAGTTTCCTACATCGAAAACAAATAATGTCAGAGGAAATATTAACATCCTTGCCATTTTTACCTTTTTTCCACTTTGGCTTATGCTTTGGTGAGCTTTGTGATTTGCTTGACAAGTCATTGCTATCGTCACCAACTAAGCTTCCTCTTTCCGTATCTTCAGCTTTTAGAATGATCGTTTCACCTGCATCCAAAAGTTTTTGACCCAAACCTTGCTCGTAGGCAATGAGTGAGCCAATCAAATTATCAATAGAATATACATTCAAATCTTTAGATTCACAATTAGCAACTACTTTAGCATCAAATTTTTCAAGTAAACAACGAAGAATTTTATTGATTTTTTCAAAATTTGAAAACTCTTTTCCTAAGGCATGCAATGATGTTACAATTTGAATGAACCTAGTGTACATCTCTAAGATCATCTCATAAGGTTTCATGGAAAATAATTCAAAATCATGCATTAACAAATTCAACTTGGATTGCTAGATTTCATTAGAGCCTTCGTATATGATGTGCAATTTATCCCAAACTTCCTTTCCGGTAGTGCACGTGGAAACTAACATAAAATCATCTGAATTTAAAGCACAGAAAAAACAATTTAAAGATTTTGCATTTAATTGAGAATCCATTCGTTCATCCCTATTCCATTGATTAAAAGGAATATCAATTTTAATTCCATTAATAATACGTGACGGTGATGAATAACCAGTTAAAGTCATATGCCACATGCGAAAATCAATCGATTGCAAGAAAATAGACATGCAAGTTTTCCAAAAATCAAATGACATATTTTCAAATAAAGGAGGTCTGGTGATTGAATATCCTTCCGCAAAATTACGATTTGAAAAATTAGCCATAGATCGAAATTCAAAAGCTTTTAAAAACTTATTTTATGAAAACTGCTCTGATACCACTTGAAAGTTCGTTAGGGATGTTAGGCCCTCTTGAACTTAGTCCCAAGCTAATTAAAAGAGAGGTGAATCAGTACTTTAAAACAAACACAATCCAAAATCAATATTCACCACAACGAAAACCATTGCGGAAGAAAATAATGCGGAAGCAATAAAAAGAAAAGAACACACCGAATTTATAGTGGTTCGGTCAAACCTTGACCTACGTCCACTCCTTGGAGGCACCCTCCAAGTATTGCACTAAACTAATGTCTCTCCTTTAGCCCCCACGACTAGGCGGAGAAGCCCTTACAAAATCACTTCCACCTTCCCCGGTGCGGCGGAGTCGCCGGGTCCTTTGACACCAAAGAGATCTTCTTCTTTGGTGAACTTACCTCGAGACAAGCCTTGAATCCGATGGTACTAAGGTGCGAGTTCGCCAGAGCAACCGTGTGGATCCCCCACCACACTCCCTTGAGTTCCTCCCCCTCACAGGATCTTCTCCCTCTCAAACTCCACCTTTTCCTCTCTCTCTTTCAAGCTCTCTCTTCTAGTTTCCCCCACAAGAACGAAGCTACAATGGCTGCCAAAAACACTTACAAAAGTTGCCATGCCATAGATTAAATAGAAGCTCTCAAAACGAGCTCATTAATGCAAGTTGCCGACATTATCGTCCAGGCCGATAGGTATATCATCTTGGCCGATTAGTACAAATTAAGCCCATTAGCCCGGGACGATATGGGACGATCAGAAGAAACTTGGTTACATCGTCCTGGCCGATCGTACGATCGTCCTGGCCGATTAGTTTAAAACTAGTTCAATCATCCTGATCATCACCCTGAATAGAGTCTGGCCGATGTCAATCGTCCAGGATATCGTCCCGGCCGATCTCACGATCGTCCTGGCCGATCTGATCGTATCAATCAGCCATTAATTCTTTCCAAAGATACCAGATCATTTTAGGCATAAATGAGTTAGATCGTCCTGGACGATGTGCATATCGTCCGGGCCGATTTCCTAAAAGATATAATGCCTTAACTGATCATGGCGGCTGATTCTTTCTTAATTGAATATATCGTCCTGGCCGATAAAAGTATCATCCAGGCCGATTAGTTGATGGCTGCCTTAATGAGGATGCCCTAATTAGGGTTTCTGGTTTTGGACATATCATCCAGGCCGATATTAATATCGTCCCGAACGATGTTACCAAAAACAGAAATCATATAGGGAGCAAGAGAATTTCTTCCAAGTTATAGCCATACCAAATACAACAGACTCAAGAAAGGAAAAATATTACAAACTGACATAGACCTAGTCTACCTAATCTTGAGCTGGTTCCAAATGTAGTCTGATCGTGTGGTGTCTACCTAATCTTGAGCTGGTTCCAAATGTAGTCTGATCGTGTGGTCTTGAAACATTAGTATAAAAAGGCAATCGTATGAAGATAAGGAATGTTTGCTATCATCAAAACCATAAATCATAGATCCGCAACAGCCTGGACTATAAAATATCATCCTGGCCGATCCAGGACAAATTTTTCATAATTTCTCTGGAATTTAAGGAAAGCAATTAGTCCTGGACGATCGCAGAATTGTCCAGGCCGACGTGCTGGATGATTGACATCATCCAGCTTCATTTCAGGGCGATGTTCAGAACGATTTTACTCATATTTGAACTAATCGGCCAGGACGATATGCCTATCATCCTGGATGATAATGTCGGCAACTTGCATTAATGAGCTCATTTTGAGAGATTCTATTTAAGCTATGGCATGGCAACTTTTGTAAGAGTCTTTGGCAGCCATTAGAGCTTCATTCTTATGAGCGAAACTTGAAGAGAGAGCTTGAAAGGGAGAGAGGAAAGGGTGGAGTTTGAGAGGGAGAAGATCCTGTGTGGGGGAGAACTCAAGGGAGTGTGGAGGGGATTCCACACGGTTGCTCTAGCAAACTCGCACCTTAGTACCATCAGATTCAAGGCTTGTCTCGAGGTAAGTTCACCAATGAAGAAGATCCCTTTGGTGTCAAAGGACCCGGCGACTCCGTCGCACCGGGGAAGGTGGAAGTGATTTTATAAGGGCTTCTCCACCTAGCTGTGGGGGCTAAAGGAGAGACACTTATTTTAGTGCAATACTTGGAGGGTGCCTCTAAGGACTGGACGTAGGTCAAGGTTTGACCGAACCACATAAAGCCGGTGTGTTCTTTTCTTATTATTGCTTCCACATTTAATTTCCGCATTGGTTTTTATTTGTGGTGATTTTGGTTTGTACTTTGCTTAAAGTTTCTTCTTTAACCAATTCACCACTCTTCTTAATTAGCTTTGGGACTAAGTTCAAAGGGCTTAACATCCCTAACGAACTTTCATGCATGTAAAAGAAGTTTTGGTCCTCTACCACATCGGGTTAGTGGAAGACAGTTTGTAAAGGCTTCTCTGCCTTGTTGAGGGAGCAAAAGGAGAATCACTTAGTGTTAGTGCAATACCTAGAGTGGAGGACTCTAGGGATTGGATGTAGGTAGTGATGCAGAAAATAAGGAGGACTCTAGAGAGTACAATACATAGATAATGACATCATTAAAAGAACTAGGTAGAGAATTATCTAATTCTAAAAATGTCAATAAGGTTTTATGTTGCCTATCTAGTACTTATAAAGCAAAATAACTATAATTATTAAATAAAAAGATTTAAATGTTTACTCAATTAATAATTTTCTTTGATCACTCATTTTCGTACGAGCAAGGAGTGAGTCAAAGGCAAAATGAAGCATGAGAAAAGAAGAAGGAAAGAATTATGGCTCTAAAAATGAATAATTTGGATAGTGACAGTTCTATAGTGGAGAATTAGGATGACATCTCCTTGATGACCCATCATTTTAAGAATTTTCTAAAGAGGAAATAATGGCATCATCAAAGCAACTAGAATAAAGGTAAAAGCAGTAAAAATATTAATGTTTCATCTAACACAAATTTCTTTGAGTTCTGGAAACCAGGTTACCTCCAAAAAGATTTCTCAAATTAAAAGACTCACCCAATCAAGGAGAAGGTTGAAGAGAAACCAAAGTCTAAGAGGGATAAGCAAAAAACATAAAAAGCCTTTTAGGCAAACTTTGATTTAGAATTATTACAAGTAGCAGAGGTTGAGGAAGCAAATATGTGCCTTATGGATAATAATAATATTGATCAATCTAATTAAGATGAGGTGTGCTCTCACAAAAGACCTGGTGAGAGCATATGATACTTAAACAATGGCTCGTTGAGGTATGTGATTAGTGATATGAAGCAGTTCATCACACTAGAGGCCATGTTAGGAGGCAAACCGATATTAGGAGGGAACACCTCTAGAAAAGTAGTGGGCTCAAGTATAAATAGAAACTCTAAATACCTTATGAATGAAATTATTTTGTTAGTTGATGGTTTAAAGTATAATTTGTTAAGTATTAGTTAATTATGTAACAAAGGATTTGATGTAAAATTTATTTCTAATAAATATATGATTAGCTTGAATGAAAAACTTGTCTTAGAGGAAAATGGATGAATAGTATTTACACGTTGGACTTGAATTATATTGAATATTAAGATTCCTTGTGTTTAAAAATAATAATTAATAAATCTTGGCTATTTCATAGAAGACTATGTCATACTAGCATGAAAATACTTAGGAACATCACTTAGAAAAACATAGTTAGAGGCATACCAAATTTATACTTCACTAAAGACCACCTATGAGATGCATGCTAACTAGGAAAATAAATAAGATCTTCATTCCATTCAATTAAGAATATCAACACCTCTAGGCTACTAGAAATCCTTCATAAGGACCTATTTTGACCAGTTAGTACAGCCAGCTTAGGAGGAAAGACTTGTGGATTTTTTATAGTAGATGAGCACTATAGATTTACTTGAGTTAGATTCTTATCACATAAGAGTATGTCATTTGAGGAATTTAAAACCATCTCCACTTGGATTCAAAGGAAATTAGGATTTGAAATTTTAATAATTTATAGTGATCATGATAGAGAGTATGAAAATTATAGGTTTAAATCTTTAAGTTAAGAGATAATAATTGAACATAACTTCTCTACCCCTAGAACCCCTCAATAGAATGGAATAGCTGAAAGAAAGATTAGAAACCTAGTTGAACCCGCAAGGGTAATGTTAGGTGAATACACTCTCCCATATAATTTTTGGCAAAAGTAATTAACACTATTTGTTATATTTTAAATAGGGTGAATATTTGATCAAAACTTTATAGGACACCCTATGAACCACTTAAGGTAGGAATCCTAACCTATCTCACCTACATGATTTTGGATTTAAAATTTTTATCATAATTAATGGAAAATCACCCTTCGGAAATTTTGATCCTAAATATTATGGAGTATTCTTAGGTTATTCATCTATCAATAAAGCCTGTAAAATCTTTAGTAAGAGGACCCTAATCATAAAAGAGTCAACCCATGTGATATTTGATGAATAAGATAAGACATCTAAACCTAAACTTGAAGAAGAAGAAGAAATAGTGGAGGACCTTCAGGGGGTAGAAATCATTGTCATAAGAGATAGAGTAGAACCTCATGAGCAATTGCCTAGAGAAAAGAGATATTCCTTTAGTCATCCTAATGAACTGATCTTAGGAGACCCATTTAAAGGTGTAAGAACTAGGCATGGAATTAGGAAGGATGTTAGGCATTCTGAAATTATCTCTATGATAAAACTTACCAATATAGATCAAGTCTTATGAGATGAATTTTCGATCCTAGCAATGTAAGAAGAGCTGAACTAATTTGTTAGGTATGATGTGTGGGATTTAGTCAAGAGACCTAAGGAGAAAACTTTGGAACAAAGTGGGTCTTAAAAAATAAGATGAATGTCTCTAGAATAGTAGTGAGAAATAAGAAAATAATAGTAGCTAAAGGGTATAACCAAATTTAGGTAATAGACTTATGAGAAAACCTTTGCCGCAGAAGCTAGACTAAAAGTCATTAGAGTGCTTTTAGCCTTTTCTTTCATCAAGGGCTTTAAATTGTATCAAATGGATACTAAGAGTGCCTTCGTAAATAGTATAATCAAAGAGGTTGTTTATGTTGAACAACCCCCAAAATTTGAGAATTCATAATTTCTAAACCATGTATTTAAATTGAAAAAGGCATTATATGGGTTAAAGTGCACCTATAGCATGGTATGAAAGGTAGAGTTCATTCCTTCTATATAAAGGCTTTATTAAGGGTAGTGTAGATTAGTACTAGCCTCTTCCTAAAGAAAGTGAAAGTTCATTAAAATTGTTAAGTCCTCATAAACTAGCCCGAGGCTAACCAAGAGGGGGGGGGGGGGGGGGGGGGTGAATTGCTAGTTTTAAAAATTCTTAAACAAAAAGCACGATCTTTTTGAAATATTTTAAAACATCATACCATATAATCATCCACATGAAAATAAAGAGCAAAAAATAAAATGCGAAAATGTAATAAGAAAAAGAGCACCAAATTTTACAATGGTTCGGTCAACTTGACCTACATCCACTACCCAGAGCCTCTCCTCTGGGTATTGCACTGAAACTTATTGAATCTCTTTTTGCTCCCACAGTAAGGTAGAGAAGCCTTTACAAAC
Organism: Dendrobium nobile; assembly: GCA_022539455.1. NCBI lineage: Eukaryota > Viridiplantae > Streptophyta > Magnoliopsida > Asparagales > Orchidaceae > Dendrobium > Dendrobium nobile. Next base: position 54,424,079 of record CM039735.1, on the reverse strand, counting down.
TCCATTTCACCAACTCCGGTGAGGCAGAAAACCAAACTCCTTTTGCTTTCTTCTGAAGTAGGCAAAGAACCAAAATTAATTTTGCTTAAAGTAGGAAGGGAACCTTGATTGATTGCTAAAGAAGATCTCCCTACATCCATTAAGGAATTTGGGATGACAACTAGAAAGACAACTTGGATCCTTGCATGGAGAAACCTTTGTGAACCCCTCACAAACTCCCCCTCACATAATCCTTTCTCTCTCTCCCAAGCTCCCCCTCTCCTTCTCTTGGTTCTCTTAGATTAGGATAAGAGATCTTATAAAGAAGGCCTTAAAATTTTCCCTAATTTGTAACATGTCGTCAAAGATTGTCTAGGATGCTCGACATATGTAACTGCTGGTAGATTCAAATAAGTGCAAAAACAACTTCCTCTTCAGCTCCCTCAGCCTCCTCATCCCTTGGATGGAGATGAGTGTTTTGAAGAACATGAAAGGAGCTATTGGTGTAGTAGGCAGATTAATAATTTGATGGGACAGGAAATTAAATATTGTATTTGGTTTCCAGGACAAAATCTATGATGTGTCCTAAGAAAAGGTTGGGTTTTCTTTTTTGTTCTGGATCCCTAATACTAGTCAGGTGCTTAATGTATTAAAAGAGAAGATCGGTGGCATTGAACTCCCTATGGGCCATTATATAAAATGTGGTGATTGAGAGTAAGAGAATGATGTAGATACGATCACTAGCCTTTGGGATTACTGAGGTTTTAAGATTATGTTGGATTGTCCTAGCATCTTTGACTAAGGTGCTTGATGCCCTATAATTATAGGAGACATTTGTCTTCCTCAAATATTGGTTGGCAAGACCCTAGTCATTAACAGGATCTGAAGATAATATGTGAATCTTGTCTCTAGTAGTAGAAAGTTTGTGGATTTTATGGCAATCCTAATTGGTGATCTCTACTAGGAGTCTATCCACATAGGACTATAGTGCGATATAGGTGGAGTTGATCCTAAGACTAATGAATAACTCATAGAGGAGTTCAAAGTTGAATGGGAAAGCTAGTGTCAGAATGAAAGTGAGGGAGGTGTGAGTGAACAGATTCAGTATTGAGTAAGTGTTCAAGGATTGATGATCCTCAAAGGTATAATCTTAGTGGTTTTATAACAAAAATAGGTGGCATGGTCAGCCTCCTCAGTGAATCGAGTATCAACAATTACCCTCGAGGAACTTTTAGTCACCATCAGGACCTTTTCCCACTTTCCATAAACAAGGATTGAGAGTATGAGGGAGAAGGAAAGAAAAATTGGAAGATTTGAGGGTGAGAAAAACATTTGAAATTTGTTATTTATAAAGAATCAGGAACATCAACCAAGATAATCATAGGATCATCCAAGAAAATTTGGAGAATTTACGACATCCGGGATGATTGGTCATAAAGGTGATCCTATCATTTAGGATGATCAAACATCATCTGGCATGATTAGACTCACGCGATCATCCCGATGAGTCAGGCTGGATGACCATTGACAAAAAGTACCATCCAGGATGATTAGGGTGATCGTCTAGGAAGATTAGCAATAATGAATCATATAGGCTGAATTTTAAATGTGCAATCATTTTTGCCATATGGATCCTCTAGGATGAATAGGTGTATCATCTAGGATGATCATAAATAATTGAGTAGGATTCAATCAGATCATGCAGGACGATGTGGATTATTCAGGATGAAGTGGATCATCCAGGATGATCTCAAATAATTCAGTCATATTAGCAATTAGATTGATGATGAAGGGTGATTTTATGCTACTATCTAGGATGAAATGAATATAGTCCAAGCCGATGTGATCAACAAAATTAAAGATTTTGTTAGTGGAAGGAGGCTATCAGAAGAGGCCCCAAAACATTAAAAAAACTAGGAAAAATCAAATATAAAATAATTAAAAAAACGATAAAAAAGATATAAAATGAATGAAAAACTAAGATTTTTTTTGTTCAAAGCAAGAATATGATAAATTTTCCAAGTTATTTAATTAAAATTTTGGAAGAAATGAGTTAACATCACATAAATATGAAAAATGGTATAAAAATTTATCATGTTATCCTCAGCATGGATTTCCCACAGGATAAAAATCTTTTGAAAACAAAAATCTTACTAAAAAACAAAAATTAGCTAAGAAAAGTGATCTATTCAACACTTCATTCCAGAAAAACATATCTGATAGAGTAAAGTACCAAAGTAATTAGTCAAAATCAAGGGTTTCAGAAATCAAATGATTGAAGATATCAAGTGACAAATGGATTTTTTTAAGAATTTTAGGTTTGAAAGAGAAGGAAGCTTGATTTTTGTGCCTCTTATCAATTATTTGGCACACTTTACACTTCTTTTGATTTTTGATACATTTTGTGTATCTTTCAATTTTTCGACGATCATTGCGCATCTTTTCACATTTTTATTTTGGGCTCATTTAATGCCTCTTATCATTTTGTGAGCTAGCTCCCTTTCGAAATCTTTCAAGACTCTTATTTGTGAGAATATCTTTCATATAATAAAGAAGAAAACCTCACTCTCAAATATAAGGAAGAATAAACTACAAATCAGAATCATATTCATAAAATAAAAATAATAACTTGATGAAGAAAATTTTAAATGTGATTTAAGGACTTTGAACATTATTCATTTGAGATAGATTATTTAAGAAGAGATAAAAGATCTCAATTTCAAAGTATTGGTTATAATTTGAAAAAGATTTTTGCTTTGAAAAGAAACTTACAACTCTAAAGGCGTTAGAGGAAGGGAAACAATCAATATTATTTCTGCCTTTAACTGATTTTGGGATGTCAACCATTGATTACAAATTTTTAAAAATAAAAATAAGGCATAAAATATCAGTTTAGTAATGACTAAAATAAAATTTAAAGGAGCAAAGAAAATATAAAATTGAAAACATGAGAAACACCAACAAATAAATATGACAAATAATCAAAATAATAAAAAAAGATAGGAAAAAAAAAGAAAAATTAGAAAACAAAAATAAGAAAAAGATCAAAAAACACCAAGTTCAAAGTTTAAAAATCATCAAGTTCATGCATTTATGTTAATCACTCCTAACTGTTCCTTGAGATATTAAATGTGTCAACGGCTAGTGGTCTAGTAAAGATGTCAGCCAGTTGGTTTTGAGGGGATATATGGTGTAACTCAATATCTCCTTTGGTAACATGGTCCTTAATAAAGTGATGCCTTATATCAATGTGTTTGATTCTTGAAATTTGGATTGGATTTTTAGAGATGCAGATGGCACTAGTGTTATCACATAAAATTAAAATTATGCTAATAGGTAATGCTAAATCTTGAATTTGTTGCTTCAACCAAAGGACATGGGCCACATAGCTTCCTAATGTAATGTACTTAGCTTCGGCAATGGAAAGTGTAATAGTGCTTTATTTTATACTAGACCAGGCGATAAAGGATTATCCTATATATTGGCAAGTTCCATAAGTGCTCTTTCTATCCACCCTACACCCTACAAAATCAAAATCAAAATATATAATAATTTTAAAAGAAGTGTTGTTCCTAGGATACCATATTCCTAAGTTTTTGGTACTTAAGAGATATCTAAGGATTCTCTTAAATGCAGTCAAGTGGGATTCTTTATGATCAACTTGAAATCTAGCATATAGAAAAACACTAAACATTATATCAGGTTGGATAGCAGTCACTTAAGGAAGTGATCCAATAATTCATCTGTACTTCTTTTGATCTATAGATTTTTCAGTTGAATCCATATCTAACTTAGCATTCAAGCTCATGGGAGTGTTTATTGGATTAGCTTTATCCATTTCATATTTCTTCAAGATGTCCTTAATATACTTTGATTGATGAAGAAAGGTTCCATCATCCAATTTTCTTATGCTAAATCCTAAAAAAAAAATGACAATTCTCCCATCATAGTCATCTCAAATTATGTACACATTATTTTGAAAAAAATCACCACATAACATTTTATCAAAAGATCCAAAAAGTATATCATCAACATAGATCTGGAATGAGTAACTCATCTCCTACTTTCCTTAGAAAAAGGGCGGTGTCTATGTTCCCCTTAACAAACTCTCTCTAGTAGGAATATGATAAGCCTCCAAACTAAGCTCTAGGTGCCTATTTTAATCCATATAAGGCCTTTTTTAATTTATAAACATGATTTAGAAATTGAGAACTCTCAAAACTTGGAGGTTGTTCCACAAACACATTCTCTTTTATTACCCCATTCAAAAAGGCACTCCTGATATCCATTTGAAAAAGCTAAAATCCCTTATAACAGACAAAGTCTAGGAGCACTTTAATGGCTTCCAATCTAGCTATAAGGGCATAGATCTCCTCAAAATCAATCCCTTATATTTTGTTGTACCACTTAGCCACCAATATTACCTAATTCCTAACCACCACACCAGAATCATTCATTTTATTGTTAAATACCAATCTGGATCCTACTACACTATGATTCTTAGGTTACTAACTCACAGACATCTTTCCTCATTAATTGATTATATTCTTCTTACATATCTAATATCCAGAATTCATTAAAATTGACTTGATTGATATTGGGTGGTTCAGTCATTTCGATAAAGGCAGAGTGGTATACTTCCTTCCTAAGTCCACACCTAGTTCTAACACATTTAGAAGGGTTTCTTAAGATCAGTTCTTTAGGATGACTCTCTTAAGATCAGTTCTTTAGGATGACTCGAAGAATATCTCCAATCTCTTAGCATAGTGTTTTGAGGTTCTATCCATTTCTCCAAATTTGTAGTTTCTACTTCTTGGGTAATCTCATCTACTCCATTAGTGTTTTGAGGCTATACCCTTTTCTCCAAATTTGAAGTTTCTACTCCTTTAGTATTCTCTCCAACTTCATCTTCTTTCTTAACTCTAGACTTCCTTGGATCATATTCATCAAATAGTACTTGAGTAGTCTCCTCTACCACCAATGTACTTTTATTAAGCACTCTAAAGGATTTCCCCACACTTGAATATCCTAAGAACACTCATTCATCAGATTTTGGGTCAAATTTTCCTTAGAGATATTTCCCATTGTTAAGAACAAAAACCTCATAGCCAAAGATATAGAGGTAATACAGATTAGGTGTCCTACCCTTAATGATCTCATAGGGTGTCTTATTCAGTTTGGATTTCACATTTACCCTATTCAACACATAACAAGCTTTGTTTATCTCTTCAGCCCAAAAGTATTTTGAAAGTGAATACTCAACAAGTATTTCTTTATTGGCTTCTACTGATGTCCTATTTTTCCATTCAGCTACCCCATTCTACTAAGGGATCCTAGAAGCTGAGATGTTATGACTAATCCCTTGATCCACTTAGAAAGATTCAAATTTCACATTTTTCCACTCTCCACAATTATCATTATGGATGGTCAGGATGTCATAATAAAGCTTTTTCTGAATCCAAGTTGAAAAGGATTTAAATTCATCAAAAGATACACTTTTATGTGATAGAAATCTAATTCAAGTGAATCTCGAGAAGACATCGATAATTATAAATCTATAGACTTTTTTTTCCTAAGCTGGTTGTGCTAATGGGTCCAAATAAATATATGTGAAGGACTTATAAAGGTCTAAAGGTGCTAATGTCCTTAATGAAATGGAAAGAGAATTGGACTTGTTTCCCTAGTTGACAAGCATCACACAGGTGGTCCTTGCTAAACTTAAGCTTGGGTACACCTCTAACTAAGTCCTTTTGGGTTACTTTCCATGGGTTTTTATGCTAGCATGGAATAACTTCCTAAGTCACAGCCAAGACTCATTAGCAGTAATTTTAAAGAAAAATAAAGAAACACATTTAATGTCATTTAAATGAATCAGATAAATATTAATAATCCTTTTTTTTCCTGTAAAATAATGATGTTATTCAAGTTAATGATGCATGTGTTTGACAAAAAGTTTATAATAAAGCCATTATCATAAAGCTGGCTGATGTTGAGCAAGTTATGTTTCAATCCATTAACAATTAAAACATTTTCAATAAAAAGGTTCTTGGAGTTTACGATTATACTTGTGCCCACTACTTTTCTGGTGGCGTTGTCTCCAAGAGTGACCTTGCCTCCAACCCTGGCTTCCAGTGAGATTAATTGATTGGTGTCTCCAGTCATGTGGCATGAGAATCGTCTATCAAGGTACCACATGCTCTCATAAGGTCTTTGGAGAGAGTACCCTTACAAAATCATCAAATGTTATATTTAAGAACCCAAACTTGTATGTTTCCCTTCTTATGGAAAGAAAAATGCAATGCATGAGTGTTACGCTATGAATCATTTAATTTGGGTCTCCATACCCAATATGTACTACGGTGAATATTGCAAGTGTGGAAGATGTGTCCTAGCATGCTACATGAAAAACCTTTAACACCAGAAAAAGGGTTTACTAATCAACTCAGGTTATAGTTCCTCTTCTTAAGTTTCAAAACTTTTGGCTTTGGATCTGGATTAAAAATTATTCATGTGAGGGTGGAATCCTATTTTCCTCAAGTGCTTTTAATTCAACTTCAAAAAATAATTTAGCACTTTCTAAACTAGCATTATCAACTTTCAAATAGTGCTCCTTACTCACAAATTCATACATAAATGTTTTAAAATCATTTTCAAGTTTAGTGTGGGATTCTTTCAATGAATCATGCTTGATGATTAAATCAAAATGCTTTTTTTTAACTCATCAAATTTATTAAGTAATAACATGTGATTGCTATCAAGTGTAGAATGATCTTTAAGTAAAACTTCATTCTATTTTTGCAAGTTTAAAAATTCCAATTTCAGTCTAGCATGTAATTTTCTAAGCTTCTTATATGTTGAATGAATTCTTTTAGAAACTTCAAGCAATTGATCATATGATAGTTTCCATACCTCTTCTTATTTAGACTGACCAAGATAATCGTTCGCCATCAAACACATGTTTGTTGTCTCCTCCTTAGCTTCAGTCTCGGAGGTGTCAGATGTAGAATCCACCTAGAAAGCCTTTTAAATCCACTTCTTGTCCTTCCTAAACTTGGGTTTCTTCTCACCCTTCTCCTTATTTCGGTGAGCCTTAAGAGTAGGACAATCAGCTTTTATATATCCTAGCTTTCTTCATTTAAAGCAAACCATATCAGAAGATCCTTTAAAATTTTTACCTCTCTTACCTTTATTCCATTTCTGATGGTGCTTTTGTTTCATCCTTAGAAAGCTTTTGAATTACCTAGTGACTATAGCAACATCATCACTTTCAGACCCAGAAGAATTAATATACATATCATTAGCCTTCAGGGCTACAATTTTCTCTTTTTTTTCTCACCTGCAATAATTTATATTTTGTTCACTCCTTGCCCATAAGCAATGAGTGGTCCTAGCAAGTTATTAATAGAATAAGTATTTAAATTCCTAGATTTAGTGATATCACTTATCTAGTATCATAGGAAGAGGGTAAACATCTCAAGATTTTGTTAAATTACTTTTAGTTAGTGAGTTATCTTCCTAAGGCATGTAGGGAGGTGACAATTTATGTAAACTTAGTATACATTTCAGATATTGACTCACTAGGTTTCATGCAAAAAAGTTCCTAGTTGTGAAGCAAGATATTCAATCTAGATTGCTAAACCTAAGTTCTGCCTTCATAAGTGATACATAATTTATCACATATTTCTTTACCAGTTGTACAAGTTGAAACATACATGTAATCTTCAAATTTTAGTTTATAGAAAAAAATAGATTAAACATTTTGCATTAAGTTGTCCTAGATACCTATCATCAAGAGTTCATTCAGCAAATAAAAGTTTAATATTGATGTCATTAACTTCACGTGATGGTGCGGAATAACCTTCTTTAACAAGCATCCATATGCGATAATCTCTATATTGTAAGAAAGTGGACATGCAAGTTTTCTAGAAATCAAAAGGTATATTATCAAAAAGAGGTGGCCTAGTTTTTAAATAACCTTCCGCGGTGTTTCTATTACCAATGTTAGCCATGGATTGAAATTCAAATGTTTTCAAAAACTAGATTTTATGAATCCCGCTCTGATACCACTTGAAAGTTTATTAAGGTTGTTAAGCCCTTATGAACTAGCTTGAGGATAATGAAGAGGGGGGTGAATTGGTATTTTAAAAATTCTTGAAGAAAAAGCCTGATCTTTTTAAAATATTTTAAAAAATCCAACCATATGATCATCCACATGAAAATAAAGTGCAAAAATTAAAATACAGAAATTTAATAAGAAAGAGCACACTAGATTTTATAGTGGTTCAATCAACTTGACCTACATCCACACCTTGGAGCCACTTTTTTGGGTATTGCACTAAAACCCAATAACTATCCTTTTACTCGAACAGAAAGGGGAAAAAACCTTTACAAACTCTTTCTATCGACCCTAGTGAGGCAGAAAACCCATACTCCTTCTGCTTCCTCCTAAATTGGAAGAGAACCAAGAATCCTTTTGCCTCCTCCTGAAGCAGGCAAAGAACCTTGATTGATTGCTAAAGAAGATCTCCCTAGATCCACCAAGGAACTAGGGATGAAAACTGCAGAAGACAACATGAATCTTTGCTTATAGCAACCTTTGTGAACCCCTCATAAACTCCCCCTCACAAGATCCTCTCTCTCTCTCTCTCCCAAGCTCTCTCTTCTTCTCTTGGTTCTCTTAGATCAGGATAGTAGCAAAAGATCTCCTCTTGAATAAATAAGAGATCTTATAAAGAAGGGCTTAAAATTTTCCCTAATTTATAACATGCCGTGAAAGATCATCCAGATCATCCTGTATGATCAATGTATTTTAGCCCTTTCAGTCAGGAAGATCTGGGAGGGATGGATGATCAGTAACCTTATTTGTTGTGATCATCTAGGATAATGTAGAGATCGTCCCATAAGATTAGTTCAAAAATAAAAATTATCGTCCAATACATCATTGTAGTCATCTAGGTGATACAACTAAACGATTGATAATTTCAACTGATTATCCAACATATCATTCTGGTCATTAAGGAGATTCAAGATAAGATTATGATTTTTTTAATTGATCATCTAGGATGATCCTATGATCATCTAGGAGGATATGATCAATCAATCAAACTTTAATTGCTTTCCTTAATCACCTACCTAATTTATGCATGATTGTAATGAATCATCCATGATAATATGGGATCGTCCAATATAATTTCTAAAAATAATATCATACCTAAAAGAGTTTAGTGGTTGATTCTTTTTTATTTGAGCCTATCATCTAGGACGATGTAAATATCGTCAAGAAGGGTTTGCTTAATTCTGTTGTCTTAACACAGGAGCCCTAATTAGGGTTTCTATTTTTAACTAATCATCTAGGATGATTTGGGATCATCCCATATGATGAGATCAAAACCATAAAACCCTTAAACTTATAGAATTTATCCCCCTCATTGTGTGTGTGCAAGGTTACTTAGCTTCAGGATCCACCTTATTACATTTGACTCAAGAAAAGATAAAAATACTATAATTACACATACACTCTAACTCAGTCCTAATCTACCCAATTTTAAGCTAGCTTGAATTGCAATTGACCTTGTGGACCTGAAATGTTAGTAGGCAGGGCAACCAAAATATATGTGTGGTTGTAATAGTAATAAGAAAATAGGAATATCATAAATGTTTGCTATCATCAAAATTATAATTCTTGAATCTAGGTTTGCAACAGAAAAAAGGAGAAGAGTTGCTCATTTATCAAATTTATTTTGATAACATTTTGTTTTCATCATCAAATAAAAACCTTTGTGATGAATTTTTAAAAATCATGAGCAAAGAGCTTGAAACGAGCAAGATGGGAGAACTTAAATATTTCCTTCAATTTTGTGCAAAATAGTTGGATGATGGAACCTTCTTTGGCCAAAATAAATACATTAAGAAAATTCTTTTAAAAAATATGAATTGGACAATGCTAATGCCATGATCACTTCCATGAGCTCCACTATTCAATTAGATAAAGACCCAAATAGAAAATTATTGGATAAAAAAAGAGGAAATTATTGGATCACTTATGTAGTTAACTACTAGCATGCCAGATATAATGTTTAGTGTTTGCCTTTATGCAAGATTTTAAGTAGATCTAGAAGAATCACACCTGATTGTGTTAAAAGAATCCTTAGATATTATTTAGGCACTCCAAACCTAGGAATCTGGTATCATAGACACAGCACCTCTCTTAAAATTATAGGATATTCATATTCTAATTTTGTAGGATGTCAAGTAAATAGAGAAAGCACTTTTAGAATTTTTTAATTCATAGGACAATCCTTAGTTTCCTAATCTAATAGAAAATAATATTTAGTAGCCCTCAGCATAAATGAGGCTGAATATATAGTAATAAGGAGTTATATTGCTCAAGTCCTTTAGCTAAAGTAATAACTTTTTTAACTTGGACTACCTGTATGAACCATTCCAATTACGTGTGAAAGTAGTAGTGCAATTTTCATATCCAAAAATCCAATTGAACACTCTTGCACAGAATATATAGATATTAGACATCACTTCATAAGAGATAATGTAGCCAAGGGAGATATGGAGTTGCACCATATAGCTAAAGGACATTAATTAGCAAACATATTCACAAAACCTCTAGCCTATGAAAAATTTAGAACCTTGAAGACCAAAATAGATTTTATAGACATTCATGCTTAATCTAAGAGAAATTAAGAAAAATTTATTTGAAAGCATTCCTTCATATGTGTTTAACATAGCATGTGTTTGTCTATGTACTCTTTTTGTTTTAATTATTGTTGTTTCAAAAAAAAAAAAGTTTAAGATGTTTCCTGATCATCACACATGCACCTCACTGAATCACATAAATCCTTAAAATTCTTTTCTTGATCGTACTCTATGATTCAAGCTCGTACTGTATGATATGTACATATGCACAAATCACAACCCTTTGTTGCATCGACGATCTGGTTTAGGTTACAAATACTCACATCATACTGTATGAACCTCTCTTCATATTGCATGATCCATGTGTTACTAACTGTTAAGGAATTTAATCCGTTTGGTATGAAATTATTGCCATTTACAATATATAATGCCTCCCTTCGTATTGTATGATATACATGCTAAACTAGATTAAGATGAATACAATTTGGCTGGTATGATAATAATTACACTTCATACTATACAAACACCTATTCGTACTATACGATACTTTTTTTCAAACACTACACAATTGACCTCTCAAGATAAATATAATTTCTTAAGATTGTCTAGTACGATATTGATTGTACTATGATTTGACTGCTTTTTTTGATTGGTCATCCAGATGAATTATTTCACCTAATCATACTATATGATTCTCAATCATACTATTCAAATGGCCAAAATTCTATAAATTGAAAGGGATAGCTAGTTCAAAACACTCAACCTCCTTCACCCTCCAATTTTCTAAACCATTCCTGATCCAATGACTAGTGGAAGCAAACATTGATGAATAACTCCGGCGAGCTCCTTCTCCTCTTTTTCATTGTTATAATCGCTTCCTCTCTATTGCATATTAAGATGCATATTATAAATATAAAAATTCCAAAATCACACCCTCTTGAATGCTAAACTAGCCTGCACTTAACTTCAATGTGATGAACCTCTTAATTGCCACCATTCTTCAATATCTACTTACCGTGGCATTTCATTACAACCATTAACTTATATACAAATTCCAATAAAATCTTAGAATGAATATAGAATTCTCCACTATGAGATCATTTGTCAGCCTCCAAAATGTAGTATTACTTAAAACTGATTTAGAATAACACATAGGTCTTTGTAATAAAGGACCTTATCCTCAAGCCATAATTTCCCATGATTTTAACTAGACTACTTTTAACTTACTCATTCAAAAAGTGTCTTCAAATTAGCACCAACCCTTAGTTAAAACAACAAAATGAAAATGCTCATATAATATAGCATGTACTTGACATCTCTATTATACCCAAATTCGGAGATTGAGTCAACATAACTACACTCCTTTTTGTTGTCACTTCCCTTATAATATCAAATACTAAATTCGATGAAGATCAAATGATTCTTGATTTCTTTCACAATATGACTCATATTCTACATTCAAACACTCATAAAAAAGAAAATGTAGCCTTAAAACACATTATAGGCTATATTCTTTTCCATAAATACAAACTGACCTTTCTTGATGAACTCAATAACATCATAATTTTCTATACAGATGTCTCTTTTTGTATCCTATTTCACCGAGGGTGAGAGCATGCTGGGTCCAATTTTGATGAAGAATGGGAAGCTACACTTATAAGAGGACCTCCACTGCCACCAATACCACCACCTGCACCTGCCTACCCTACCTACCCTTAAGATGATATTATTTGGCTAGAGCAACTAAAATCTCGGCTAGAGCAACTAAAATCTCTCTTGGAATATCAAATCCAACAATAACACTAGCAGTACGAGGATGACATGTAATGGTTTGGAGAAAGATTTTCCTCTATAGAAAATCAATTTGCCTCTATCCATTAGTTCTTTCAGCCACCACTACCACCAACTGATCAGGATCCACCTTTCTAGTAGTCTGTGTCTGTTGTGTCTTTTTTTGTACTACTTTTCCTTGTTTTTCTGTACCTCCTCTTTTTGGTGATGTCGAAAGGGGAAGAAAATGTTTGGTTTTTTACCTTTTATTATATGTTTGTTTTATTTAACTTTGTTGGATATTTATTCTGTTATATGTGTGCTTGTTTTTAATTAAAATAATTTCTTGTCATTTTTATTTAATACATATTTTATTTTTTTTTAAATAAAAATTAAAAAAGAGGCAGACATCCCTTATTTTTCTAATATCATTTACCTAGTAAGGGGGATGAAAAATCTTTCATGCTAAACTTCAACAAAATTTTTTTAACTTCATCAAAAATGTGAGATTGTTGTAAATCTAGGATCCCTAACTTGTGATTTTGATTATGATATGCTTATTGATTGAGTTTTACAGTCTCAAAAAATATGTAGGATATTGTTTGTGTTTTGTGCACTAACAATTTTAGGTACAATACTTAGTAAGACAAAAGACTCAAGATTGGGTAGGTTAGGATGTCAAGTCAAAAAAGTCTATATGTTTATTTCCTTTAATTTTTATTATTTTTTTGACTCAGGGCACATTAGAGTGTATGCAATTTGGTTACAATACACACAGACACAAGGGGAGAGAAAATAGTTCTAAAATTAAAATTTTCTAAACTAATCGTACTATATAATTTTAAATCTCACTATATGATCATTTATTTTAAAGAATGGTTCAATGACTAATTGGAACCTCATATTCTATAAATTAATTATAATGTATGATTGTGATTTTACTGTATAACTTATTTTGTCATAAGAACCCTACCTGTAAGATTAATTTAGGTAATATTACAAAATTGATACTTTGAACTAATCGTAATGTATGATGGAAATCATACTATACAAAAAATTGAAATCTTGCTAAAATTAACCCCAGGCAATAGTCAATCAAATCATGGTTGAATAAAAGAAAGTTGAAATACTTTATAATATTGATCATACCAAACAACTGATAGAGATGAATTCTTGTTAACCTAGAAATCGTACCGAATGAAACAATAATTTTCTACTTAATCGTATTATATTTTGATGATCAAACCAAATAAATGGCAGAGATAAATTTTCTCATTCAGAAAATTATTCCAGATGAAGGTGCACTTTTTTGAACTAATCATAATGGATGATAGACAATTTACCTAAAAATAACTAATTCTATTGCAAGTGATAGAGATGAATTTTTTTCATCCTAAGAAACATCTCATACTAATAAAAGAAATTAAATAGATCATACTGGAATATCTAATCTTTTTATATGATGTGTTCATAAAATTTAGATAGTTCATTTAAATGACTGCTTACATTTTACTGGATGAGACTATTTTGAACTGATCATATTGTATAAACTTGGATCAAATTGTACCAACAAAAGATGGAAAACTTGAATTTTTAGGGTTGCATGAAGCCTATTATAAAAGTCACGCCTTAATCTTTTTCCAAGGATGACGAGAGAGGAACTTGACTGAAGAAGGAACTCTAAAAGGGAGATTTTGAAGAAAATTAGGGTTTGTGAGAGGAGGGAGAAGGTGAGCTTGAGCATGAGGGAGAAGTAATATGAGGGAATCACATGGTTACTCTGGGTTAGCTACACGATGGCTCCACTTGTGGCCATGGTGAGTCTTGTAGGAGCTCTATAGGGAGAGAGGCTTATTAGTCTAGTCCTAAAGGTTCTCTACTATCTCCATGAGGGATAAAAAGGAGTTAAGGTTCTCTGCTTTCTAAAGGAGTTTAGATCCTCTACCACACCTGGTTGGTGGAAGATAGTTTGTAAATGCTTCTCTGCCTGACTGATGGAGAAAGCAAAGAATCATTTTGTGTTAGTGCAATACCTTGAGTGGAGGACTCCAGGGAGTGGACATAGGTCATTGTTTTAAAGAACCACTATGAAATATGCTGTATTCTTTCTAATTTTACTTTTTCGAACTTCATTTTTGTTATAATTACTTGGTGAATTTCTAAGAACAATGTTTTGTTGTGTGATTTAGAATTTAATAATCATCATTTAAATTATTGGCATAAGTGTTAGCTTCTGCTTTATGAAATTACATTGTTTATTTCAAAAGTTTGAAAAGTCTACAAAAAAATAGTACTCTTATTTAGGATTATTTTTAAAACACCAATTCACCCCCCCCCCCCCCTGGTGCATCTCGATCTTTCAAAAACTTTTAAAATAAAATATGTGTCAAATAAAGATAAATTTTACCCACATGGGTTTATTGATCCACTTCTTAGAAAGTTATTGTAAGGATACATTCAACTCAAAAAGATTGGAGTTTGGGAGTTAGGTTCTATTTGTGTTGCTTATTTTTCTATAATGGCAAGTGTGAAGGCATATAACCTATTTTTCACTTATGCTACTTTGACGGGAGAGGTGATTCGCACGAAAACTTTGATCTCAACGGATTTAAGTGATCTAAAAATTCCTAAGCTTGGTGATCCTAGCCAATATCTTATAAGTATCTCATCACTCTTTTGTATTCACCATTAATCTTATTCACCATGACCTAGGATTTTGAGTATGTTGTAAGGAAAGTAATGTCTCTTTTAGAGGTGAATGTATGAAAGGCTTTATATTCAGCTTAATTATGGGTGATTAGAAATTAAAACTTCATGGCTTATGTGATGGCTACTCTAGAGGGACTCTTATGGATGATGCCTACACAAATTTTATGTTTCCCTAATGTATTGTCCATGCTCAATGTCCAATAAGATAATGCAATTGCAAGATTTATGCTTTGAGGGGAATCACTAAGAAAATTTGGGAGTGCTTGCATTTTTTGTAGTTATCGTCATCATATACGATATAGCAAATTTGCTATGTTTGACTGAGCATTTAGTAGTCTTAGTTGGGATGGTTATTCTTAGTTGGGATGGATTTGAGTAGGTGGTCTATAACTACTTAGATGGAATGAGCTTGGTTGTAAGGTCTTAGCTTTTTAGGTATGATGACTTATGACTGATGGGGTTTGTGGAGTAATCTAGAAAATTATAAAAATAATTTCGAATTCTATCAAACCCTAAATAATGCTTATATTTTCTTTGATATAAAAAATATAAAAACCAAACTTAATATACACAAGTATACATGTCGAATCAAGTAAAATAGTGATAGAGTTGAGTATCAATCCCATGTGGAAGAATATATACTTGCAAGTACTAGTACTAAATACTTCAGCTACAATAATTATCCTACTCAATTAAAACAGTTTTTGGTGGAGATTTAATCACTTAATTTTAAATAAAAATTACAAAATTAAACTTTATATAGATAAACTATTTTGGATTGATGGAATATAAATATAGTATGTTTCCTAATTATTCTCTTTCATATCGATGCTATTCATAGCATATCAATCACTGACTGATCAGTTAAGTGTGAAGAGATAAAAAATTAAATAAACTCTTCTAGCTCATTACAACTCTAAAATCTAATAGTCTTCCACCTTATAAAAATCTTATAAAAATAAGTGAAGCATGTACTGTTAAAACACCCTCATGATAATTCATCTATATAAATTTGATAATGACAAGGACTATGCTAATGCTTGCATCATACTAATTCATCATATCAAGTTGTGCCTACTTTTCAATTCCTATGATCCACATTAAACCAAATATTAATGATACATATGTCCACTATGTGCATAAAATGAAGACCTTGTATATTGAAAACATCATGAAATTATTGATGAAGAGAATTCATTTGTACTCCATATTTTATTTAGACCATAAATCCAAAACTAACAAATTTAGCTAGACATGAAGAAAAGTGAAGCATATTAACTTTCATTAATTACATAAATGAAAGAAGTACATAAGAAAAGATATCACCAGATGGTTTAATGATCTCATCTATACTCTTCCATAAGCTTACAAAATTGCCTTCACAAGCATAAGCAAAAAAATTCAAAAGGAATATATCTAGTACTTCTCTAAATTCACTTAGTTGTCAGAAAAAATTAAAGAAGCACTATAAAGATGAAATAAAATTGGTGACAAAATACTTATACTAACATTACAAATGGTCTATTTATAAAAAACAAAAAAAATGATTATGGCTTCTCGACATTCAAGACACTTGCACTGCAACACCCATAAAATGAATTAAAGCTACCATGTAGAAGTGTTTCCTCTATTGTAGCCATTGCTTGAATGGACCCACAATTTGATGAATCAACATGTCACTTTACTGGAAGATCTTAGCTTGAATAATTACAAATATAACTCAACTAATGGTTGAGTACAGCAACCTCCATATTGTACAAAGATAGATCGAGTTGAAATTTGGTACCGCGGTACTGTACAAAGATAGACCGAGCTTTGTATTATTGAATCCTTCGACACTACAACATTGGGATAGTTGGCTGGCCTTTGCAGCACTAACTCCTCTTAGATTGTGGCACTGTTAAATAAAGACTCGGCACTACCATATCCATATTTAGATACTTCAGTAGTTTCATTGATGGTGCCATGATGGTATTGTGTTTGATGCTATGATATTGTACCATACTGGAGAGTTATTCCTATTTCCCATTTTTTCCAGCACAAACACAACTAACAATATATTTTTACTAACAAATTGATACATAAAATATAACAATATTTACACTAATCAAATCCTCTCCAACTTAAACTCTTGCTTGTCCTGAAGAAAATAAAAGTTTGTAATACTAATTACATGATTAACTGAAATAAAAAGTGACAATCTAATATTACAAAAATAAAGGATAATACATCACTATCTTAATATGGTAAATATGAATCAAAACTATACTTCTAGTTTGGAAAAGTGCCAATAGTTAAAAAGAGTCAATCATTTTTGTTTTCACCTAATTTAAAATTATAGGTTATAGATTTAATCTTTAACTTTTGATTGTTGAAGTCAATAATGTAGTTTTAATAATTAAATATGGATGTAGTTAAAATTGCACTTTAATTATTTTATCATCCCTTGCATTAACACTTTCTCATCTTACCCCTTATAATTTTTGTATAAGAATGCATTTCAAATCTTAAGCTTCCATTAACATCAATATTTTAATGCACTAATCTTTTCTTTAGATATTTATCATTTCTTTTACTTTTTAAAAACTACTTGTAGTTTTTTTTTTTTTTTTTTGTGGAGTACATAATTAGTAATTTTAATTTGAGCCTCTACTTTAAGATTCTCATAAAGGTTTAACAATTATAATATTTGGACTTGCTGCAAGTTAGCTATGATTTAAAATTTTAATCTATTCATGTTTAATTTTTAAGACTAATTATTCATCTTATAAAATTTTAAAAGTTAAATTCATACAGGTATTGTCTATAAATTTAAATTAGTATAATAGGTCGAATGGTTGAATAAGTTAGGTATTAGTATTTCTAACCTAAAAAGTATAAACATAGTTCATTGAAAGTTGCATCTAGGGATTTATTATTATTTAATATGTAAGTAAACACATAAATAAACATTAGAAAGACATGATTTTTTTTTTTGAAAATAATGCAAGTAAATGCATTAAAACGAAATAAAAACCGCATACAAACTACTCAAGACATACCTAAAGCAAAACATTCCTCCTTCAAGCAATACAAGAAAGGAGGAATCAAATCACAATGAAGATCTTCCCACAAAATAGATCTCTCTAAAGACAAACTAGCACAAATATCCGCTTATTTGTTACCATATCTACTAGAACCAGAAAAAACAATCTGTTTAAAATCAAGTAAGAAGGCCAAACTCTCTTCAATTATTCTACTAACCTTCCATCTCTTGACCGAATTTTGAAGCATTTTAATGATATTAAAGTTATCCCCTTCGATGATAACACCTTGCGCTTCAAACATCCAATCCTGCACCACATTCTTCATATACAAAACAGCAAGTAACTCCGTTTGAGCCACATCCCAGTGCAGTAACTGATTTTCAAAAGCCAGCAGAAAGCTTCCTTTATCGTCTCTAGCAACACCACCAATTCCAGCTACATTATTTTTCATAAGAGCAGCATCTACATTTATTTTAATCCACCCGGGAGGAGGGGGATGCCAATGATAAAACAGCAAATGCTGGTTAGCATCCCAGTATTCCGGTAGGAAATTTAAAAAATTACTTCTAACAGCATAAGAGATAGCATTAGCCACAATAGAATTATCGGTTTCCTCCTTGTCACCATGAACCTATCTGCACCTGCTTTTCCAAACCATCCAAATAGCTGTACAAAAAATGTTTGCAATGAGAGCTTTACTCCCTACAAACCTCTGAAGTCTTTCCAAACAATCAACAAAGCTGTCAAAAATCGGAACCTGAAAACCCCAGTTATTTAGTAACGAACCCACATTTTGAAATTTAGAACATTTCCCAATAATATGGTCGTTATCCTCTACAACTTCACAACCCCTTAGGCATCCAGGAAAAGAGCTAAGCCTTCTTCTCACGAGAAAGGAATTAGAAGGAATGGCATTATTATAAAGTCTCCACCAAAAAAGTTCAATTTTTGGATTTAACTTAAATTTCTTCATCCAATTCCAATGAGCCATCTTATCCTCATGATCCAGATCATCTTAAGAAGTCAGCACAGTAATGGATTTTCCATAAAACTTACTAATAAACTCCAATTGATCATAAGATATGCAGTCTACAATCAGAATTTTTAAAATGAGTTCTATAAGCTGCTCTCAAAACACCTCTCTCTATTTATCCAACTTCCATTGGCCATTAATAATAATAGAGCTAAGATTGAAATCAGAATCATCCTGAATATTAACATATGTAAGCCATTTAGCAATGCATTTGTCCAAGATCCAAGAATCATACATCCAGTTGATTGATTCGCCAGTTGAAACACTCCATCTCACAACATTTCTAAGATATTTAACTCCCATAGAAATAATTTTCCAAGTACGGGAGCACCCAGTTTTCACCGAGGAAGACCACACATCAACTCCATATTTAGCTCTCAGAATTTGATTCAACAATGAATTTGTTCTTATTCAAAAATTCCAAGCAAACTTTGCCCGGAGGGGACCAATCTTAGCTACTACAGAAAACAAACCCCTTCCACCTTCACTTTTCGGCTTACACAGTAATTCCCAGGATGCATAAGGAATACCAGTATTACCATTGTTCTTACTCCATAAGAACTCCCTACACATCTTATCAAATTCCTTTAAAATTCTCAAAGGAACTAGAGAAAGAGAAGATAAAAACAACGGTAATGATAAGAAAGCAGATTTAACTAGGACCAATCTACCATCCAGCGAAATGCACCTCTTTCCCCAAGTATTTAATTTACTAGCAGCCGACTCCAGTAAACTCTGGAAATTCGATGTTCCCAACCTTCTCAAAGCCATTTTCACACCAAGGTAACTGATCTCTTTAACCTGCTTGAAATTAAGAAGTTTTACAACTTTCTTCTTACTTCTTTTCCTGGTATGTTTACCAAAAATTAATGGACTTTGAATCATTCACTCTCTGCCCCGTCCAATCACAATAATTGGAGATAATCCCCTTCAATTCCTTCACTTCCTTGATCTTGGCCTCCGAGAACAATAAGACATCATCCGCATATAGTAGGTGAGAAACCTTTGGAGCTAACCGAGAAATAGAAATACCCTTATCACTCCTTACACTTAAGGCATCATATAAAATTTGAGAGCATAAAATGAATAAAAATGGGGATAAAGGAAATCTTTGCCTAAATCCACATTTTCCTTCAATCCAATAAGTTTTGCTCCCATTAATCATAATGTAGTACTTAGGATTAAGAACACACTGTAATAAAAGCTCCATAAATTTGACAGGAAATTTAAAATGATATAGAACTTGCCTTAAAGTTTGCCATCCCATGCTATCATAAGCCTGTTCCATGTCTAGTTTAATAGCAAGCAACCCATTTCTAGATTTGGACCATCTGAACTTCTTAAAATTCTCTTGAGCCAAAAGTACATGATCAGACAAAGAATGGCCTCTAACAAAAGCCACTTGATCCACAGAAACGATCTTATGAATAACCTTTTCCAATCTATTTAAAAAGCATTTTATCAATGATTTTACATATAGTCATACATAGACTAATAGGCCAGAAATTAGCAGGCTCTTGGGGACACTTGATTTTTGGAATTAAGACAATCAAAGTCTCTTTCCAGGATCTATCCATCACACCAGAAGTCAAGAATTATTTAACCATATTCCACACATCATCTTTAATCACATTCCAAAAATCTTTGATGAAAGAGTAAGTAACCCCATCTAAGCCCGGCAATATATTCCTCTCAGACTTCTCCACAACTACCTGTAATTCTTCCATGGTAAACTCAGCTTCAAGCATAATTTGGTCAACATTACTAATGATAGCAGACGGATTCGTCCATCCATCCAATGAGCATTTTCTGTGTTTCCATTTCAACTTGAAAAAATCTGAGAAAGTTCTCTGTATCACCGCCTCCTCTTCTGATACCACACCTTCCACTATTTTGATATGATGAATCCAGTTATTACTTCTCCTTGCATTTTTAAAAGCATGAAAAAAAGATGAATTACAGTCACCTTCCTCCATCCACCTTGTTTTAGCTCTCTATTTCCACCAAGTGTTGAGTCGAGCTAGAGTAATGTTGAGCTCATTGATTTTAAATCTTAG
This sequence comes from Dendrobium nobile, assembly GCA_022539455.1. NCBI lineage: Eukaryota > Viridiplantae > Streptophyta > Magnoliopsida > Asparagales > Orchidaceae > Dendrobium > Dendrobium nobile. The sequence goes on along the minus strand of CM039735.1, from coordinate 54,402,855 downwards.
CAGTTGCAATCTGTCAAAAGAAATCCCACCTTCCACCTCTTCTAATTGAATATCCAGAATATCAGCCTTCAATTTGTCTCTTAACAGAGTCAGATTCCTGTGTTTCTCTTTACTCCAAAAAAGAGAGCCTTTAAAGCTTTTTTAAACTTTAAATTGAGAACAGATGCCGGGTCACCTTTGCAATTCTTAACCCAAATCTTCCTTACTAATGCTGCTGCACCATGATAAGAAGCCCATACTTCTTCATATCTGATATCCTTTTTAACAAACTCCACCGGTTTGAAAATATCCAATAAAATCGGACAGTGGTCCGAAGCAATGCGAGGCAAGTGCTTAACAAGAGCTATATGAATATTGTTTAAAGTAGAGGAGTTAATAAGACATCTGTCTAACTTCTCCAAGATTTGAGCACTACCTGATTTATTATTACACCAAGTGAACCTTGGTCCCATAGATCTAACCTCGTGAAGATCGTTGTTAATCATGAAACTATGAAAATCCTTGGAACCCTGAGTCAAGCTGAATTTCTTCCCTCCTCTTTTCTCCTCCTGTGAAAGTACATAGTTGAAATCACCTCCAATCACCAAAAGGAGGTTATTCGAACAAAGCCTTTCAAGACTGTCCCAAAGCAACTTCCTTTCATGAGCATCAGTACTGCCATACACCGAAGCCACAACCCAGCTATCTTTACCAATGACCTTCAAATTACCCACTACCATTTGGGAAGAAGTCTTAATAACTGAAAAATCAGCTAAATCATTCCTCCATAACACCATTAAACCTCCCGAAAGGTCAACCACAGGAACCCTAAAAAAACTCCAATTACTGCCCAAAAGCTTCAGAATATGATTACTGTCCAAGGAATTAATCTTCATCTCCAACAAACCCACAAAGAAAACCCTATGATCCTTAATCACCTCCTTCAGATATAGAGCAACCTCAACTTTCTTGGCTCCTCTACAATTCCAAAAAAGTAAATAAGTCATTATTTAAAGATGGGGGAAGGACCCCCAACCTTTTTAACTTTTCCACTCTCCCCTTTCCTATTACGAGGAATGATATTACCAGAACCAAGGGATTTAAGCTCTTTAACAAGTTTACCAACAATGGTCGAATTTAACAAAGACTGACCATTATCTGTCTTCAGTAAGACCCCAGGTTGCAGCTCATCACATCTGTCCTTGATACATAAGTTTCCTCCTACAGGCAAACCAAGGATTTCTCCCTCCTCAACACCTCCCCTTAATTCATCATCTAAAGTCTTCATAATTCCCTCCTCCTCCAAATTAGATAAAGCACCAAATTTGTTCTGAACTTCAACCTCAGAAGCAACCTCAGTTACAACACCTTGTTTGACTTCTAGAATGACTACCAAAGCTATATTTTCATTCCCCACCTCTTCATTAACCACATCTACAGGCACCTGATTGTATTCAATAACGTCATCTGGCTTATTATCCAAATTAATAACATCAAAAGTATTCAATTTTTTCTGATTAGAAAAGTCAATTTTAGGAACAAACATCTTCATTTGGACCAAAAATCTTTTAGTAAAAAATTTCATGTTATCAATGGCTTTATTCACTCTCTTCTTCCCCTGCTTAACAATTGTCCAGGAATCATTATCCACTTTACCTCCCACAAAAAGAGAAGTAGCACCAGCTATAGGAGGATCCCGACCACCGTTCAACAAAGCAGTTTGAATATTGTTAGAACCAGACTCCACCTTTTTCTTCAAATCCACACAAGCATTTACATCGTTCCCAACCTTTCCACATTCAGCACAGATTTTAGAAATCCATTCATATTCTACCTTATGAAAAAATTTTCCTGCCAAACCTTCCACCCACACACCCTGAGGCAATTTCAGATCCAGAGGAATGCGCACACAAACCCGAGCATACTCCCTCCTGCTCCATTGAAATAAGTTCCCATCCAGCTCCATTGAAATAAGTTCCCATCCAGAAGATATGGCTTGCCCACCGGAGAAGCAATTCTGCAAATGTTAACCTCATCCCAGCATTGCAGAGGAAGGTTAGGCAACCTAATCCACACCGGTGAAGAAATATCTTTAAGAGAAGTAAGATTAAAATTGACTGACCACTTGTCCAGTCCGACCACTTGGCCTGTAACCCCCCAAGGGCCACCTGAAAGTACATTCTCAACAACTGTAGAATCTTCAAAAGAACACAGAATCCATCTGAGACCCAATCCTGTTATGTGGAATTTCCCAAACTTCTCCCACTATCTTCTTAGATCTGTACTTACCACATGGAAGGGAATATTATCACCAAAAGTCTTAACAACTATAGCCTTTTCTAGCCTTCTAGCATTTTCCTCAACTTTCCCTGCTTGGAGAATCACCACCTTCCCATCTTTAGATAAAAAAGAACCCAGCTCCAGATTCTCCACCTTCACATACGAATTTTTAATCCATGCCGATTGAACCTGCACCTTGTTCTCCTTACATCCTTCTGAAGCAGTATCTGTAAGAATAGGTTTATGACCATTTTCAGGAACAACTTCATTCTTTTTAAGAGACAAAACCTCACTCACATTGCTTGCACCCCGTGAAATGTGATCCTCTGGATCCTTACTAAAAAAAGCTCTTTTAACCGGTGACGAAGGCAATGATTTCATATTAAAATTGAAGTTAGAAGAAATTTTCAATTCAACAGAAGATGAGGCTTCAAAATTCAGTCCTCCAACAGCCTTTTCCTTACCTACCGGAATTGGTGAAACCTCCAAGAAATTAAGACAGTCTTCCTTTACAACATCCTTTCCTTTGCCATGAACCAGAGTGGGTTGCTCCTTTCTACCCAATAACCCACCCTTGTTGATGATTAATGGTTTTTCTTTAAAACTTTTCAAATTCTGATTGAACCCATCCAAGACTTTTTATCCCCCATTAAAAACTTCTGAAGAATCAAGAACCCGGAATACAAAACCTTTTTTGTAATTCTTCCAAGCTTCCATAGGGAGGAGACGTTGTTGCTCCATCAATGTCCCGCCAGCCCGCCGGAGTGCCGGCAATTCGCCGGGCAAACCAGACGCAAAACGCAAGAACCGCCCAAATAGAAATTTGAAATCCTAGACTTTCTCTCACTAGCTTTCTCTCACTAGCTTGATTCTTTCAAAGTCTAAATCCAGATAGACATGATTTAATATGAGTGATAAAGAGTGCATAAAACATGTGTTGAAAACAAAACATGACATAACATTCATTACCTAATTGATACTAAATTACAAATTAATTAATTTTTTAATTTATTTAAATAAAATTTTGAATTAATTTTTTAATGATTTATTACATTCTCTCTCTCTCTCTCTCTCTCTCTCTCTCTCTCTCTCTCTCTCTCTCTCTCTCTCTCTCTCCTTCTTAAAAACTTGTAGAGGGGCCTAAGTGTTAAATAAAGAAAGGTTCCTCTTCGTGAAATGCTCCTTACGTCTCTCTGCTCTACTCTGAGGCAATTCCTAGGCAATTTTAGGGCTCCTTTTCATGCACTGGTTTCTTGCTCTCCTTGCTTGGATTTTTCTATTGTTCCAATTATTTTATGCTACTTTTCTCTATTTCTCTTTCTCGAGCATTAATTTTGTTTTTCTTTTTGCTTTTTCGAGCAGGATGATGACGTCCTTGTCATCATCAAACCCTGTTTCTTCCTCTAATTTTGAGGGGAAAAATTGATCTTTCAAAGAGGCTCTCGCTGGGACTTCCTCATTGTCTCTGAAATTTAAGTTTGTTTATTCTTCTTTTAAGTGTGTTCTGGCTCTTCTTTTTGAGGATTCTATTATGGAACAACACGCTGCTCCTTATGCCTTAACTTTGGTTGGTAAATTTATTTTGAGAAGGCCTAATCTTGATGTCATTCGTAAGTTCTTCATTATTCTAAACCTCTATGGATTGTTTCATGTGGGTTTCAATAGATCAAAGGCATGTGCCATTCAACTGGCCAATGATATTGACTATAGTCGGATTTTTGCTAGAAGGTTGTATTATATTCAAGTGTGTCAAATGCGTTTACTGAAATGGACTCCGAATTTTAACGTTTGTGAGAAATCTCCTATTGCTTCAGTTTGGATATCATTTCCTAATTTGAGATTATATTTTTTCAACCATCAAATTCTATTTCTATGGCTTCTATCTTTGGACATCCATTACAAACATACCAAGCTATGACTTTGGTTTTAAGGCCGTCAGTTGCTAGGGTGTTGTTTGAATTGGATGTTTCTAAGAAACATCTAAATGAAATATGGATTGGGTTCAAAATCAAGGGTTATTTCCAAAAAAATTGAGTTTGAGAATTTACCTATATTATGTTCTTTCTGTAAAATGCATGGGCATGCTTTGAATGAATGTTTTTGAAAATACCCTCACCTGCATTCTGATAAGAACTCTTTAAAACAATTTAATGGGGTTGTAGGTACTGAGATGGATCCTACTGAACCTACGGAAGCTCCTCAACGTATTCCGGTACCTTTGGTGGATATTACCTCTTGCCACTCTCTTCTGAGTGAGGAACCGTTGGTGGGAACTAAGAAAGATTTTCTTCCAGTTGGTTTAAATGAATTTTTCTAAAAATGTCAATGTGCCTCATGACTCGGGAGTCGTTCTTTTAAATATTTCTTCTACTGATCGTGAGAAGATTGTGGACCATGCTTTGCCTAATGTTGAAACATCTCTTTCTTGCATTACTATTCATAATATGTCTGACTCTATTGATATTATGATTTCTAATCCTTTAAATGTTCAGGAATATGTGAAGGAAACTAATGTTGATGATTAATTGGTTGTTATTAAAGGTGACAAGAATGACATGGCTTTAGAGGATGGAGAATTTGTGGCTATGGATCAATGTCATTTGCCTTCTAACTATTTTAAGGAACCTGTTATGAAGGCTACTGATAATTTTGAGGATGATGGTATGTTTATGGAGGATGAATGTCCTAATATCCATAGGTTAATTATAATGATAGTACGACTCCTTCAACTTCTAATTATAATGGCGATGTTCTTACTGATACTGAGGAGATGCATATTGCTGCTAAGTGTTTTTGTAAGGATGATAATGACACTAGTTTTATTAAATTTCATAGTAAAAGAGGGAGGAAGCCTAAGCATATCTCTTTGCAACCTCCAAGAAAGGCTACTAGAAACACTTGCTCGAATACTTCTTATTAATCATTCTTTATGTTTAACACCATTATTTGGAATGTGAGGGGCATTGGTTGTACGTCTTCTCGGATTCATGTTAAAAATTTATGTCGTGTGCACAATATTTCTATTCTTGTCTTACTTGAACCTCTTATCCCTGCTTCTACGTTGTGAAGTACCTAATTGTTTTTGGGTTTTAACTATGTGATTTCGAATGTGGCTTATAAAATTTGAGTTTTTTGGAAATATCCAATTAAAATTGATGTTATTAGAGATTTTAATCAAGTGATGCATTATAAAATTGAGGATTTTAATTTTCATTGCTATGCTTCTTTTATGTATGCTGCCTCTCCCTTTACATTAGAAAGATGTTATGGGATCAGCTTATGAATTTTCATTGTATATGTAATTTGCCTTGGTTGGTTGGTGGAGACTTTAATGCTATCACTTCCCCTTTTGAAAGGATTGGTGGTTCTTCCCCTTCTTATCATTCTATGACTAATTTTAATAATATAATTTTGACTTGCAATTTCATTGATATTGGGTTTGTTGGTAATAACTTCATCTGGAATAGGGGTCATTTTTGGCAAAGGCTTGACCGTGTGCTCTTTAATGATTCTTGGATTAATTCTATTAATTTCACTAATGTGCAACATCTTAGTAGAACTATGTCTGACCATTCTCCTCTGCTTATGACCATTAAGAATAGACATTTTAATGCCTCCTCTCATTTCAGATTTAAAAATATGTGGTTACCTAATGATTCCTTTTTGGATATTATCATTATAACTAGCAAGCTCCTTTACACTCGAATAACTCTATTTTTGGTATGAATAGACTTTGGTTCAAGCTTAAGATGTTAAAGCAAGTTCTAAATTGGTGGAATCACCATGTTTTTAGAAATATCTTTTTAAATATTTTGTAATTTGAACAATGTGTGAATTCTAATGAGAATTTATCTCAAAACGACTCTACTGATGCTAATTTTTCTTTGTTAAAGTAGTCTAAACTAGATCTTTTTAATTTTCAAGCTCAAGAAGAGGTCTTTTGGAAGTAAAAAGCTGCTGCTAAGCACTTAGTTTAGGGTGATAATAATACTAAGTATTTCCATGACTTAACTAAGAGAAAAAGGATTAAGAATAGTATCAACAACATCCACAGGGAGGATGGTTCCTATTCTAACAACCTTGCTGAAATTGCTAATTTAGTTGTGCTTCATTTTTAAACCCATTTTAATAAAGCTTTCAATCCTATTTAGGTTATGGATCACTCTTTTATTCCCAACCTTCTATCCTTTGAGGATAATGCTTCTCTTTCTAGGCCTCCTTCTCTTGAGGAGGTTAAAGAAACTTTGTTGGGAATGAATAGTGATTATGTGGAGGGTCCTGATGGTTTCACGACTCTTTTCTTTCAAAAATGTTGGCATATTATTCATAATGACATTTTTTTTTTCTATTTTGGATTTTTTTTGCTGGTAATCCTATCCTTAAATTTTTTACTTCTACCTCTTTAGTGCTTATTCCAAAAAAATTATGTTCAATCTTGAAATGATTTTTGTCCTAATAACCTTTGTACCTTTTTCAACAAATTGGTTCCTAAAATTAGTACGAATCTTCATTATTCTATTTTACCTAAAGTTATTTCTCCTTATTAGATGGGTTTTGTGAAAGGTAGGGCTATCGCAAAGAATATTCTTTTGGCTCTATGTTATGATTTGAATGTCCACGTTAGAGGGGGAAATGCAATTTTGAAACTTGATATTGCTAAGGCTTATGATGATATTGATTGGAATTTCATTTACTTTGTCCTTGAGCTTTTTTGTTTTAACTCTGTGTTTATTAATCTTTTTTAGAATTGTATTGTAAATGTCTTTTTTTCCATCATTGTTAATGGTTCTAATCATTGTTTTTTCAAGTCTTCTCATGGCTTAAGGCAGGGTGATCCTATCTCCCTTGCTCTTTTTATTATTATGGCTATGTTTATGTCTAGGGGTCTCTCTAATTTATTTGAGAATAATCCTAGTCTCTACTTTAGAACTTTGGGAGGTTTTCATAGATCCCATTTATGCTTTGCTGATGACTTTATTGTTTTTACTAATGCTACTATTAATAGAATTAATAAAATTATGGAGTTTTTCAATCTTTTTGAAATGGTTAGTGGCCTTTCTTTTAGCAAAAATAAGTGTTGCTTTATTTCTTCTAAGAAGATCTCCAATGATCATATTTTAGCTATTAAAGAAGCTACTGGTTTTACTCATTCTAAATTGCCCATTAAGTATCTTGGTGTTCATCTATTTAAAGGTAGATGGTAGACTTTTTTGTTAGACGATCGTATTGCATCTATTCAAAATAAGATCTTATCTTGGGACTCTAATTCTCTTAGTTTTGATGATAAAGTGACTCTGATCAAAAGTGTTCTTCATGCTTTATCGATTTATATGTTTCAAACTATTTTTCCTACTCATGTTGTTTGCAGTAGGATCCACAAGCTTATTAACAAGTTCTTTTAGAAAGGTACTTCCTCTTCTTCTAAAATTACTTGGGCTGCTTGGGAGAAGTGTCGTGGTTTTCTGGCTGAAGGTGGCCTTGTTTGCAAGAATTTATATGACCTTGCTAAGGCATTTTCCTTTAAACTTTATTATAATTTATGCACTAAAGAGAATATGTGGGCCAATTTTTTGATTTCTAAATATTGTGTGGGTAATCATCCGACTAATATATCTCCTAAACCTAGGGGCTCTAAAGTTTGGAAAAGGCTTTGCAAGGTCAAATGGGAGGTGGAGCCCTTTATTTCTTTAGGGTTTGGTGAAGGTATTTTTTTTTTTTGGTAAGATAGATGATTAGGTAAAGATTTTATTGACTCTATCCTAAATTCTACTTGTGCTGCATCAATTAAAGTTAAATATTTCTTTAATGAGAATTGTCGGTACTATGATAAACTTTCTAGTATGATTCCTGACTGCATTATTCACCATATTTTTAATCTGCCTATTAACACTACTTCAAAAGATATTATTTTACGTGATTTATCCAAAGATGGTGGTTTTCACTTAAAGAATGCTTGGCATTCCTTTAGAGATAAAGGCACTATTGATAATTTTTTTTTAGTATTTGGCATAAAAGCATTCCTTCTATGGTTTCTATTTTTGTGTGGAAAGTTTTACATAGATTTATTCCTACAGAGGATAATCTCTTTAAAAAAGGTTTCAGTTTGGCTTCCAAGTGTCAATGATGTTTTCACATGGAGAATATGCAACATGTTTTTGTTGCCGGCCTTGTTGCTGTTAGAATTTGGGTTTATTTTTATGATATGTTTCAATTAAACTGGTTTAGTCCTCACCTTTCCCTTTATTCTTTACTTAAGTCTTGGTTTATTAATACTAAAGGTCACATTCACAATGTTATTCCTTCCCTCGTTCTTTGGTTTCTTTAGTTGGAGAGAAATAGCTCCATTTTCAATGGTGTGAGAATGAATCATCATAATGTTATACAAAGGGTGAAGGATAAGATACTAGCTCTTGTGGCTATTATCTTGCTTACTGTTAAGAGTTTTAAAAACTATTATGGTGTTGGTACTACTTTAGGGGTTAATTGGGAGGGAGTTTCTACTTCTTTTAATGTTATTTATTGGAATAAGCCCCCTCCTAATTTCTTGAAATTGAATGTTGATGGTGTTATCTTTGATTCAATGGTTGGCTGTGGTGGTATTTTTAGGGATAGTAGTGGCCATCTTATTGTTGCTTTTGTGAGCCCGATTCATAATGGTAATACTTTTACTGCTCTTATTACGGCCATTCTTCATGGTATTCAATTGTGCATCCCCCTTAACTTAACTAATTTATATATTGAAGTTAATTCTTGTATTAACCTTCTCTCTTTTCATGAGGTGGAGGATGTGTGTTGCAACCCGAATATCTTCTATCATGTTAGGGAAATTAAAAAACTATTTTTGTTTTTGAACTCTTCATTTTACCATGTTAATAAGGATGGTAATTTTTGTGCCTCTTAGCTCGCTAAATGGGATTGTAGTCTTGGTTGCTTTACTGATGTTATTCTGTCTACTATTCCGGGCCCTCTTTATTGTTTGCTGAACCTAGAAGCATGTGGGATTACTTATGTTAATTGTTAACTGCCTTTTTTATTTATTACTCTTCTGGTTGGTTTTTTCCCTGGATCTCTATGTTAGCATGGCTTTTTTGTTTTTCTGGCACTCATGGTCTCCCTAGATGGTCTTCTGGAGTATTTTATTTTTACCTAGTTCTCCTTGGTGCTTTTGTTATGTTGGCTGGAATTTTTCTGGCCATTTTATCCTTTGTGGTTATTGCTGGATGTTTTGTCTGCTCAATGTTGTTGGGGTGATCTATTAGACTGGTCTTTATTCTCTGATGGATTTACCTCTTTCTGGTCTTTGGGGTATTATGTGATACTACTTTTGCACCTGGTACTCTCAAATTTGGCTTATTGCTGGCTCGTATTATGATGTGCATCCTTTTTTAGCTGATGTCTTTTTGGATTTTGACTTGAGCAATGATTTTTCTTATTTTATCGCTGAAGGACTATCCCATTATTGCTCTCCTACCTTTTGGGTTACTGGGTGTAATGGTGGGGCTATGGATGGGTTGTTTTCGTTGGTTGGGAATACTTTTGGTTGGATTGTTAAGTGCAGATGTTGGTTGTTTTATGGTGCTGTTATGTATTCTAGCATCCTGGTTAACTCGAGTTTTTTTCTGCCCCTGTGTCTTTGCTGGGTTATTGGGGGAAACCATGCTTTATAGGCTTATATTCATGATTATATTGGTTTTTGGGTCACTTCTTTTAGCTGGGTGTAGTGGTTTGCTTTGGTTATTCCTTTTTGGTTACTAGATAAACCATGCTATGCTATCAAGGTTCTTAGGATGTACTGGTGGGGCTTATCTGTGGTGGTTTTGGATGGCTCTCCTGGTAGGATTGGTGGCTTGTGAATTTTCATAATGAGGCTAGTAATATTGAGTGTATTCTAAGCTCTTTTAGTCTTAATTCTAAGACTGGCTTTACTTGGAACAGTTTTGTTTTTGGTTTCTTTTCAACTAGCACCTATTCCCTTTTTTGCCTTTATTTAATTAATAATTTGTTTTGGTGTAGCTCTTTCTTTTTCATCTTCTCTTCTTTGCAGGTGGAGCTGCTTAGGGCTGTCTTTAAGATATTTGGCAGAAAGATTAGGTCCTACTGTAATCATACTATCTTTCTTTTTGGATTCTTGTCTATAGCAGCATTAACATGTTACTAGGGTTCCTTATATTTTTTAGTAGTGGAGACAATTTACTCGTAGGTTTTTTTTACTTTGTTTCATAGCTCGTAAAAATATTAGTGAGCCGAGAGTCTCCTATAAGGACTCTGTAACCTTTTATTTTATATTAACGCGTAGGCCCCTCTAAGGGTTTTTAAAATATATATATATTGGTTACCTCCAAGAAGTGCTATGTTTTAAGTCTTCAAAAAAATTATAAATAAAAATGAAATGTAATATGAAATGAAAATGCAATAAAATAAACTATAAACATCAATCTCTCTCTCTCACTCTCTCTCTCTCCCCCTCTCTCTCACGCCTACCCCTCAAAATCAGGGTCTTCCTCATCTTCTTCCTCCACTTCATCTCTCTCTCTTGAGGCTACTGCACAAAGGGTCAATACTCAAGTGTAGAAGGGAACTTATATTACTCAATCAGTTTAATAAATGGACTGTTTCTAAACATTCGAATAAAAGCGTCATTAAAATCAAATGTGTTATGGTAGAATTTCTCTTATTGGTCCATTGTATGTGCCATCCATATTTTTATCTCAAATTTTAAGTTATGTCACTCTTCAGAAAATTGAGTCACCTTCACCATTTCCCACTCAAGTCTGCCACCTGATCACTTAATAATTTAGGAGTACCGGCACTCTTCATATCGGTACTACTCCTTGCCACTCTAAAATCCCTGGGCTCATTAGGACAATCTCTTCTCTATTAGATTTCTTAATGAACAAAATTTTACCCTTAGTAAGAGCAATTATGGGGATTAACTATTATTGATTTTGATAACCCCTCACTCCTATTACTACACAAAGAGCATATACTAAAGAATGGTGTCCTAAAACCACTAATATTGATCTCCTCATAATGGACGTAAGGGAACACAAGTTGAACTTTCAAATTTTAAAAGTGTATCCCTTTTTAATTATAAAATTTAAGAGGGTTGCATCCTTGGTTACTTCACTAATATTCCTGTTAGGAAGAATGCGGTCAAATATGAAATAGTGCTAGCTTTGGAGGTTTGTGTCATATAGGAGGCAAGGAAATTAATGATTCTCTCTTCTCTAGTCTTCCACATAGATCCACTATTCGGTCCATAAAGTAAGTTTTGAATTTCTATGTAAACTAAAGGTGCATGGAGAAAAGAAAAATATTCATTAAATTCCATATCTTATACTTCAAGGAACTTTTTAATTGTCGATGAGTAAAAAGGTACCCATCATCCTCTCACATAACATTTGAAATCAAAAGCTTCCTTTCCATTTGCAAAACATATACATATGACATTGAAAAAAGCCACAAATAGTTCCTCATAGAAATGAGCCCAACCTCTAGTACAAATGGTTTGAAGGATTAGTTAGGTTGGTTAAGAAAACCACGCTCTTGGACTAATGGTTTAGTGATTACCCAATTTGTATACTATCCTTAGATTTCTTAGAAATAAATTTAAGTCTATCATTAGTGGAAACTCTCTTCTTCCATGATCTAGATGTTTTGGGTACCATTTCTATAAAGAGAAGCTTAAGACTAGAGTGGATTAATGGATGGAATACAAGGAGAAATGAAATGAAAATGACATGTTAATTTATAAACATCGAAGCATTGTGGAACTTAATGTATGCACTAAATGTCAAAATGGTTAAATTCAAATGTTGTAGTAGTTTAGGTCACATGGCACAGCGACACTAGTTCTGGGAAATTGAAATAACCTTTCAAAAATGGGCCTTCGCTATGCTTTTTTATGTGTTAGCATAGCAGCGATCGTGTCACGTGATCGCTATGGCGCTATCAAAACTGCAATAATGAAAATGATATGGCACCATGGTGTTAATTCTTTCACTATGGTGCTTATCCAAAACCAACAATGCGACTTTCAGTTCTTACAATTCATTTTAGTAATGACTTAATATTACAATGATGGATTTTGACTAGTGTTGCAGTGCTATCTTATATAATTATTAAAGCTGTTAATTATCAATTTATGGAACCATACTAAAATCAAGGAAAGCGGTGTGGTGCTATGATATCGGGCAAAGTTTCTCTGAAATGACATAATGCAAACATGACTAATGACTTAATCATTAATGTAAAATGCAATATAATGTAAATAACAACAACACTAAATGCAATATTGTTATATTATTAAAATGTATGAGTAGGCATACATCTATAATTAATTAAATAATATTCTTAATTTTTTAGTAAAATATATTCTTCCTTGGCAATGTTGCCAAAAACATCATGAGGACGACGTAGTAACCTAAAGAATTCAAAAAATGATTTATGGCTCTATCAATCCATAAATAATGCTTAGGTTTTATTTGATATACAAATTATAAAAACTTTACTTAATATACTCAAGTATACATGCCAAATCGAATAAAATAATGATAGGATAGAGTATTGATCCCACTGGGAAGAATTTTTACTTGTAAATAGAAGTACTCTCTACTTCAACTACAATAATTATCATACTCAAATAAAATATGATTTGGTGGAGATTCATTCACTTAATTTAAAATAAAAAATAATTAAATGGAATACTATTTGGATAAATTATTTTTTATTAATGGAATATAAATACAATATGTTTCTTAATGATTCTCTTTTATATTGATGCTATTTTGAGAATTTGTATCATCAACCGATAAGTTTAGTGTGAAGAGATAAAAGAGAAATTAAACTCTTCCAGCCTCCATACCACTCTAACCACCCAATTGGCTTTCACCCTATGAAAATCTTAGAAGTGTAAGTAAAGAATGTACTTTTAAAATCAACTCATGACAATTCATCTGTAAAAATTTGTTACAAGACAAGCAATATGCTTATGCCTAAATCAAACCAATTCAACATAACTATTTGTGCCTGCTTTCCTATTCTTAGGCCCCACATTACACCTAATATTAACTAAACACATGGTAGTTTTATCAATAAAATTAGGATATGGTATATTAAAAATATCATGTAATTATTGATGAGGTGAATTCATTAGTACTCTATATTTCATTTACACCATCAATCCAAATCTTGATAGTTTAGCCAGATATAAGGAACAAGTGAAGCATATTCTCTTTTTTTTTTTAATTATAAAAAAGAAAGAAAGTACAAAAGAAAAGATATCACTAGATGTTTTATTGAACTCCTCTATAGTCCTCCTTGAACTTATATAATTGCTTCTACAAACATAGGATAAACACTTTAGTGGAATGTACTTAGTGCTTTTTTGAGTTCCATTTATTGTCACTCCTAAGGAAAAACTATAGATGCTCTATATGGACAAAATTAAATAAGAGACTGAACTCTTTTACTAAAACAAAAATGGACTATTTATAGAAAAAAAATAGATTTTCGCATCACGATGCTCGAGACACTTACACTGCGACACCTATAAAATGAACTAACAACATATGGTTGAAGGGTTTTCTCTATTATGATGCTTACAGAAATTAACCTAATGTTTGATGAATCAATGTGTCACTTCACTACAAGTTCGTAGCCTAAACAGTTACAAGTGTACTGTCGTGGTGCAGCTAACTGTTGAGTGCTGCAACATTTATATAACACTCCCTTGACTTAGCGAAGCTGGAATTTGGTGCCATGGCACTGTACAAATAAAGACTTGTATTTGTAGTGCTGACTCCTTCAACATTAGTGCGTTAGGATAGTTGGCATGGCTTTGCATCGCTGATTCCTCCGACATTGTGGCGTTGTTAAATAGAGGTTGGGCACCTCCATGTCGATTACTGGGCACTTTTGTGGTTTCAATGATGGTGCCACAAATACACTTGGTGTAAATCCGTTATTAATTGATGGGAATATGTTCCAATGGGGGTGAAGAGAATTTGCTCATGTTTTTATTCGTATGGAGTTGGACAGGCAGTTTCTATTGGGCAAATGGGTGGAAGGTATGGGAGGCTGGTTTTTTCAAAAGCTTGAATATGAAAATATCTCAACATTATGTTATAGTTATGGAACAATTGGACATCAGATAAATGAATGTGAGTTGAAAGTGGTTTCAAAGTCAAATTGTGCAGCTAAGAAAGATAAGGAGAAGAGTAGAACGGAGGTCAAAGTTATAAGTAAGGTTTCTGAAGTTAATACTTCTTATGGGGCATGGATTCATGTGAATCACAGTAGGTAAAAGTTAGGTAATGTTAACATGAGAAAATTTTAGAAGAAAGTTATTCCCAAATTGATAGGTCCTATTTTTGTTGAGAAAGATCTGATTCAGGTAAGTAGGATGGATGTTCATAAGGAGGTAGAATGCAGAGATCTACAAATAGATGGAATGTCATAGGATGTAATTAGCTTTCAAAAAATTCTGGATTGCAAAGAGCTGGAAATTGGTAGGGTGGATGATAATAAGGTTTGTTCTGATGAACAAGTCATTCAGGATAATAGTGAAAATTTCTTTCTTAACGTCAATAAGTTTCAATTGTTAGACAAGGTAGAGGTGAATGAGGATGTGAATCAGATGGTGGACCCGATTAATGCCCTGGAGAATGATCATGAGGAGGGGGAAATATGTGATAAAGAGGGAGTTAAGTTCAAATCCCCTGAGAAGGAGGTGGAGAATGTATCGGTTTTTACAAAATTTAAGCTTCATAAAAAATTAAAATCATTGGGCAATAGCAATGTGATGTTACAGAGCAAGAAAGATAAAATGTTAAAGAAGAAAAGTGGTGGGACCTTTCCCACTCTTACTTCTAAATGACTTCTATTATCTTTTGGAATTGTCAAGTGGCTAGAAAGAAAGAGGCCTCTCTATATTTAAAAGAGATTGTGAATGAGTTTGACTTTTTTTTCGTTGGTTTACTAGAGACCAAGATTTCTTCTATGGATGCTAATGAATTCAAAAAGTTTATTGGGAACAAGTGGGATTTCTTTCTACTCCCGTTAGATGGTCTCTCTAGTGGTTTTATGGTATGTTGAAGAGCTGATGTTGCCTCTTTTTCTGTTTTTTTTTCATCTTCGCAGGTGGTGGTTGGAGAGTTAAGTATTAATAATAAAGGAACTTGGTTGGTGTCCACAGTTTATGGAAGCTGTGATGTTTATAATAGAGAACAGCTATGGAGTTGTTTGGAGAAATTGACAGAGAAACCTTTCCCTTCCATTATGGTAGGGAACTTCAAATGTGTTCTTTCTCAAGAAGATAAGAGGGATGGTAAAAAATTTGTCTTCTCTCAAGGTGCTCAAGATATGCATGATTTTATGAGAAATTGTGATTTACATTAAGTTGATATTGTTGGGCCTAGATACACTTGGTGTAATAATAAGACTGGTTCAACTAGAATTTTAGAGAGGCTGGATCGTTGTCTTATTAATTCTATTGCTTTAAAAAGATTGAATTTACATGTGGTAAGGCATTTTGCGAGAGTGGCTTCGGATCACTATTCAATCATAATGAAGATTTCTTCTGTTGAGTTTTGAAAAACTAGGAAGTTGAGGTATGAAGATGTATGGTCTTCTTACCTTGCTTACATTGCGATTGTTGCTCACTCTTGGAGGAAGTCTGTTCTTGGAGAGGAGGTGGAAGTTTTGAACAAAAAATTTTCTAGAACCTTGAAAATGTTCTTTTTTTGGAGCAAAGCTAAACACTATAGTTTGTTTGATTTGAAAATAAACTTGAATTGGAAATTCTTAAGCTGCAGGAGGAGGAAGCTTCTGATAATGGCTTTTCATATTCTAACCTACTTTTGCTGAAGTCTAAGGTTGGAGTACTAAATTCGATGCTGGTCACTTATGTACGTGGATGAATCTGAGATCGAAGTTGGCTTGGATGGAATTAAGGGATACTAATTCTAAATTTGTTCACTCCTATACATCGGCTAGGAGATGTAGTAACTTGATAAAGCAAGTAAAACATTGCAATGGTCTGCTGGTTGAGGATAAACAATGGGTGGAACATATTTTCCTTCAATTTTCCCATGATAAGTGGGAAAAAATGCCATTGTTGTTTAGCATCCTAGCATGCTGTGTCTTCATGACTTTCTGTTTCAGACAGGGTGTTGTTCAGTAGGGAATTCTCTAAGGAGGAGCTGAAGTAGGTGGTTAAGCATTTGAAGTGTAATATATCACCAAGAATGGACGGTATTACTTATTCTTTCATCAAAAATTACTGGTCGATTATTAGTGTCAATGTTTGGAATGCTATCAAGTCTTTTTTAACTCTTGGGAAGATGTGTCTTGCTTGGAGAGAAACAAATGTAGTCTTGATTCCTAAGACTAGTAATCCCTGCTTACCTTCTAATTACAGTCCAATCAGCCTTTGTAATTCAATTTATAAAATTATGGCTAGTATTCTATTGAATAGGTTTAGTGGTCTACTTCCTAAGATTATTTCTTAAATTCAATATGAATTTATTAAAGGAAGATCTATGTCTGATCAGATTTTACTTACCCAAGAGATTTTCCATAAGATGAGGATCTCTAGCGCTAAGACGGGGTTTTTGGCTTTGAAGATAGATATGGAACAATCCTATGATAATATGAGTTGGGATACTTTATATTAAGTGCTTGAGAGGCATGGTTTTCCTGAGAAATTATCTAGCCTCATTATGGAGTGTGTAAAGAATCCAAAATTCCCAATTATGGTTAATGGAGTTAATTTTGGTTGTATTGAAGGTTGGAATGGATTTAGGCAAGGTTGTCCACTCTCTCCATGTCTTTTTATTTTGTGCGCTCATCTTTTGTCTGATGCCTTTGATCAGATAGGTATGGGTGTGGGTATTAAAGTGGCTTCGTCGGCTCCTTTGGTCTCTCATTTGATGTATGCAGATGATGTGGTGGTTTTTTTTTATGCTAGTTGGCAAAGCTTGAAGATTGTTAAGAGGATTCTTAATGACTATTGCAAGTGGACGGGATAGAAGATCAACTTGTTTAAGTCTTAGATATTGTTTGGTAATTCTATGAAGAGGAGATGATGTTGTAAATTGGCAAAGAAAATGGGCTTTAGGAAGGTAAATGAGATGGAATATCTTGGGGTGAAAATGGTGTTGAGGAGAAAAGACTTTTCAAATTTCCAAAACCTATTGGCAAGAGCGGTCAGTAAGTTGAATATGTGGGGTAATAAATTTATATCTCAAGATGGAAAGCTTACTTTGCACAAGTCTTCATTTCTTACTTTACCTTTTTTTTATCAGCCCATTCTTTAATTCCTATGGGGATTTTGAATGACTTTGATAGGATGTGCAGAAATTACTTATGGCATAGTAATAATGGTCATCTTGGTTTACATTATGTTGCTTGGAATGTTATGTATATGCCTAAGTCGAAGGGTGGCTGGGGTTTGCAGTCAGCTGTTGATAAGATTGGGCCTTTGAGAGCAAAGTTTGCTTGGAACTTCATTTCCAAACCAAATTCTCTTCTTAACAGGTCTTTCATTGCAAAATATGGGAAGGATCCTTGGAGTGCGGATAGGACGAAATGTCTATCATGTAATTGGAAAATCATTTTACAAGGTGATGAGGTTTTATATCCTTTGATTATATGGAAATGTTGATCTGAATTGAAGAACAGAACGTTGAAGGACAAATGGATTTTGGATAGGAGGATTGATAGAAGGCCGATCTTTGTGGATAGTTCTATATTGGAGGAAGATTGTATTTCTGCTTTTATTATGTGAGGAGTATGGGATGTGGAAAAACTGAAGAACAATTTTGGTGTTCAGTTGGTGGAGCTCATACTTGAGATTCTTGTTAATGCTAATCTACGGGATGACCAAGTGGAGTTGTTGTATCGGTGTTCGGGTAAAATAGTCACTGCACTTGCTATAGAGAAATTGTTCGACAAAGTTGAAGATGATGATTACTTGATCTGGTTGAAGAAGGTAAAGCTTAGACCCCATGTTGAATTTTTTTGGTGGAGGTTAAAGAAAGGAGCTATTCCATCCAAGACTTTTCTTTGCTACAGAAGATTGGCGAATACTGAGGGTTGTTTAAGAGGTTGTCCATTTATAGAAGATGTACATCATGCGGCTATTCAATGTGGGAAACTAGCTCAATTTCTTATTATCCCTGTTAAGTGGGGTTTTCGTTTTCCTGGGCTTGATTTTTTTTAGAATTGTTTAATGTTTCTTTAGCAATGTTCTTTGCATCATCATTTCTTTGGAAATCTGTATTGTTCGGCAGTTTTTCTATGTTGGGAGAGTAGGAACAAGTTTGTTCACAATGGCTTGGAGGATTGTGTCTCTCAATTGGCTGCTAATGCTGTGAGCTTTGCATCTGCATCTTTTAATTTTGATCATATTGGAGAGTTGGGATACTAATCAGCATGTGAGCTGTCTCATAATTCTAGGTATCCCCCTCCTCCTGGATGGATCAAAGTTAACTTGGATGCCTCATTATCAACTTCCAACATGGCAGACTTTGGAGGTGTGTTTCGAGACAACAAAGGAAGGTTCCTAAGTGCTTTTGGGGTAAGCTTGGTGCATTGGGACTGCTCTCAAGTTGATATTCTTTCTGTTTCTTCCCTGGGAAAATTTCGTCAAGATTAGATGTATGATTGTATTGGCATTATCATTGAGGGTGATTACTTGAATGTTATCAAATTATTTCAGAATTCAATGAAAAAGGTGGAATTTCAGGTGGACGACTTGGATCCGAAGGATTTCCTCTTCCTTAGAGACTTCAACCAAGTTATTTTTCAGCATGTGAGAAGAGATTGTAATAAGGTTTCCGATATGTGTGCTAAGTTGGCTCTTTCTTGTATTTTTTTTGGGTGACTCTCAATTGTAATAAAATTCCTCCTTTTTTAGCTTTGTTAAAGGAAGCATTTAGTTGTTTGTAGTTTGTTTCTAATAAAATGCTTTGGCAATTTCTTCAAAAAAAAAAAAAAAAAAAAGATGGCGCCACAACGCTATACCATACTTAAAAGTTTTTCCCATTTGTAGTATTATCCTCCATAAACACAACTAAAATAATGTATTTTCACTAACAAATTAACACATAAAATATAACATTCTTTAAACTTATCAGTGACTGTATAAGGGTTTATGTAATTTTTTACTTTTATTTTGTGCCTAAGAGTGCGCAATTGAGTAAAAAACTGGCGATTATTATATTCCTTTTTCTTGGATGAGCACGGATCAATAGTGTCTTCATCGACTCTTAGGTATAATAATAGTTTCTTATCCAATCGAGGGATTTAGAGGATAGGTGGCGGGGCTAAGAGACTTTTGAGCTATTGGAAGGTAGCTTCATACTTATCTCCCTAAAGGAATTTCTTGGCGAACTTAAGAGTTTTGAAAAGGGGGAAAAACTATCTCCAAGTTGAGAGAAGAATCTCTTGAGCCTTGCGATCTAGCCAGTAAGCCATTAAACTTCTTGGGTGGCTATCGGTGCCTTTATGTCAAGTATGGCTTGTATTTATTCAAAATTAAACTTAATTCTCTTAAGTTTAAGAAGAAATATATGGAATTTTCGTGCACCTAACCCAAAGGTGATTGTGGGTGCTAGGGCAGTTGATGGTGAATAGAATAATAAGATGTGCAAAAAATATGATATAAATCCCCTAAAAATAATGAAATTGCACATGTTGATCAAATGCTTATCCCATGAGGAATTGTTCTGGTACAATCCAAATTTGCTCGTACTTTCTATTTGAGCTACAATATTTATCCTACAAAATAAAAGATTGGTTTGGATTTTATTCTAACTAGCAATTGTAGAGGAAAGAAAAAATGCCAATAGGTAAATTATTTTAACCTAATCATATTGAATTTCCAAAGCTATCCTAAATAGACTCTCATACGCTAGGCATGAATCAAAGCATATGCATTGTTAGATCTCCATCAAGCTTATAAGTCAGTGAAGGAAAATTTATTACCCTCCTATAGTTTTTAATTTTACAAGGAATCTAGAACACTAAACATCCTATATTTAGGTATGAAAGAATTTCATTTTAAAACTACTAATTATTCCAATATTCGTCCCACGAGATAATATATTACACTTTATTTTAGCTTAACACATGTCCATTGTATAGATTAAATTAAGAATGAGAGATATTGAAAATAAAATGTTGATTCATTAAATCACAAGTGTCTATATAATTAATCATTAAGTCATAACATTATTAGCCCAAAACATCAAGTTTTGCTAGCCATGGAAATAAAATAAAATAAAATATATTTCATTAAATGTGCCTGAAAGAAAGTATAATGAAGAAACAATAAATGAATATCCCACCAATAGTAAAACTTTACTCAGCACATTCCTTTCTTCTTTAACTTCTTGCTTTCTCACAACAAGGTTGGCCAACCATTCTAATTGCTATATCTTTCTCTCCTCTAGTCTCACTTAGATTTTACTCAAAGACAGCACTATCATTAAGCACTCAGGACTCACTCGCGTGATCGAACTCACTAAAAATGATAGAAATCTAAATAAAATTATAGAGTTACCCTATAACTAGATTGAAAAACATTTTATATTAAGTACATAAATGTACTCGGGCATTACGATGCTCGACATGGTGATGCTATAGTGTAAGAATATCAACTAGCCTCTCGTTGCTGGATTGATTCAGAATGGATATTAGCTAAACTAATGCATTATTTAGTTGATTTGATGCTTCTCTATACTTTATCAATAAATCTACCATGACTCTACAAAAGTTGAGTGCTTTGGCATATCAATGTGTAATCTGAAGCTATGGTGTTGCCAAATTTTGTGATCCGATGCTAAAATTCCTAAGATTCTGGTGCTAAATTGTTGATTTTATTTTATTTTTACTTTTCTCTCTAGTTGAAAGTCTATAAAAAATGAGGGTTAACCCTAAAAAAAAAAGGTGGTGTCAAGAAGGTTCCGTACAACTTATTATCTGTATCGTTAAAATCTCATGGTGTTGGCTGACCTCTCCATCGTTCCTGCTCCATTTAACCTCCCTTCCATTACGTGGTATCTTGTTTCCAGCCTTTGGCTGCCCTTCTATCCCATGGAAATCCAATATCACCTTCTTCCAGCTGGCTTACTTCTCCAATAATTCCTTCTCCTCTTGCTGACAACCACTCCCTTCAACCTAGTCAAATTCTAATCCAATTGACTAGAACGAGTAGAACTCCTTCTAAGAAGACCAAATCATTGTTGTTCTCCTCCCCTTCCAACAATCATGTTGTTGTCACTTAGTACAACCACCAAAAATAGCCCATTTTTTGTTCTTGGCCCCAAAACCAGTAGAGAGACACCTTTCTATATCATCTACAACATCAAGAAGATTTATTATT
The DNA here is from genome assembly GCA_022539455.1 of Dendrobium nobile. Taxonomy (NCBI): domain Eukaryota; kingdom Viridiplantae; phylum Streptophyta; class Magnoliopsida; order Asparagales; family Orchidaceae; genus Dendrobium; species Dendrobium nobile. The sequence continues at coordinate 54,381,209 of CM039735.1, read as the reverse complement.
TGATCAGTATGAACCAAAAGTATCGAATCAATGACCCTTTCTACATTGCATGCCCAAGGATCATACACAACCTCCTCCCTTTGCCCATCGTGCAGCCCTCGACTCCTTTCTCTCATTTGAATGAACCAGACACACATACCCCCATTTGATCCATTCCATCCATTATGTTTCTATGCTTCCATTTGGACAAGACTGAGATAGGGATAGACAGGCAGAGCTACATGTGTGCAATTTCATTTCTTCTTTTTTTTTTCTTGACCTGGGCTTGCATTTTATTTGAGTGGGATTCATTTGGTCGACATGGTGATTGAGAGAGCAGTGAATGGGTTACTTGAATATAGGGGAGATGGAAATCCATATAGAGAGAAAGATAGAGGGTTGCAGATTGGTTCAAGTAGACTGAAAGGAGATACCAGTGTGTAAACTCCATTGAGTAGATAAACAGCTACATATTCGAACGGATCTTCCACTCTTACATGCACTCAACCAACTAGCCAATCTCATACATTCTATAGTGGGAAACCACCATCTTCCAACCATCTGAACAAGGTGCATGAAGAAACCAAGTAAGGCCATACGAATCACCTTCATTCCAATCGCAATTTTCCTCCTGCCATAAGAAATTCCCACTACCATAAGCAATAGCCAATCATTATAGTCCAATCAGCAATCCTAAACTTCTCAATATTCAGCCCACGCTCAATAGCTATGTTTTACCTTTTGGCTCAACGGACCGGCCAAACCCCATCTACAAAAATTGAATCAATAAGAATTTTTGTTCACAACATCAATAACAGCCTCCTTCCACTTTATTTCAAGCATTTTATACATCATACCAGAAATTCTCAATTCATAAATCATTTCAACCAAGACTTACAACCATAATTCTTCTCCTGCTACATTGAAGCAGCCACCTAGGATACTAACACTCTTTAAATATTGAAGTTCTTTTCTTAGTCCCCTGCTGCTTGCAATGAATTCGAGAGAAGAAATAGACAAATTCAAACTCCATTCCTTCAAGAAAAATTTGAGGTAAAGAAATAATGGTTGTCTATTTACTTCTTTACGAATTAATAACAAGTAATAATATTTGTAGGCTTTGAGTATACCTATTCTTTCTCACCTATTTCTTTCATGAGGGAGTGCAAATCTATCTCCCTTGAGGATTCTTAATCAAAATAACACAGAAAATTATCCTCTCTTATATATACAACAAAATCAATCTACAATTTACTAAAGTAGTGAGAGTGTTATTCTCCTCATTCTCCTCTCCATGAACCCACTTTAAAAAAGAACAAATAAGAAACCCATAAGAATTTTTTTTAAGGTCTAGATAGTTTCGTACTTAAACTATTTGGAGAAGGATTATGAGCTGATTCGGTGACCTGAATGCCCATCTTTAGGTAACAAAAAAGTTTACTTCTACAATCACATTTCTCCTTTACATATGTAATCTTTTGTTAGTTTATTATTTAATCTTTATTGGAATGATGGGGTGCTAATTTGGCTAAATACATTAGGTCATTCACTCTTATTTAAGTTATTTTTTCTTATACGTTTTTTGAGAAATGTTAGAGGGAAAATTAAATATAGCTTTACGGGATCATTTTCATCATTACATGCTTAACAATAAATGGTAAAATTTTAGTTGGTGGTTCTCATTAACTTGAGAAAACGTATATGCTAAAATTTTTTATAGTTATTTTCAAGAGATTGAGGGAAGAAAGGTGCTAAAATTTGTTGGTTTCTTTCAGGAGATTGAGAAAATGTGAACGATAATTTTTTTACTGGTTTCTCTTACAATACAAAATATAGAAATGCTAAAAATAACTTTATTTAGTTCCTCCATTATTTGGAAATAGCATTTCCATAATTTCTCATTTAGTTTCACTTTTAAAGGAATACAGTGCTGAAATCCTTATTGGATTTTATATTTTAAATGAAGAGAATTTAAATAGTTTTATTTCTTGTATGGAAGATTCATCCATAAATGGATAAATGACTTATTGATAATTTAAAATTTTTGAATCATAAATCATACAAGCAATCTTTTTAGGTTTCATTAGTTATATAAAATTGCTGGAAAGCTCATTAGTTTCTATCTATAATATCTGCTTGAATGGGGATATTATAACTAGAATTGAAGTTGGATGGTTGAAGTTGAGGAATGCATTTGGTTGGTTGTGAAAAAGAAAAGTCCATCTCAAATTTAAGAGAAAATTCTATAAGATGATAATGAGACCTGCTATGCTCTATGTGCAAAGTATTAGCCATTAAAAGAGAAGCATAATATTAAGTTAAGTGTTCCAGAGATTAGGATGCTCAATTGGATGAGAAGTTTTAATCTTAGCTATAGGATATGAAATGAGCAAATACATGAACATGTTGGAGCAGCGCCAGTGGAGGATAACATCAGAGATAGTCACCTTAGATGGTTTGGCCACATAAAATGATGACCTTTTGATGACCCAATTAGGAAAGTAGATGTATTAGATTTGACTTATGTGAATAAAGGTATAGGTAGACCTAAAAGACAAGGTTAGAAAATATTAGAAATTACATTTCTTTATTAGATTTAAATGAGAATTTGACTTTTAATAGGACATAATGGAGAATAAGGACTGATGTAGCTAACCCAACAAAGTTGGATAAAGGATTGTTGTTGTTGTTATAGTTGTTGTTGTTGTTGTTATTGTTGTGGTTGTTGTTGTTGTAAGTTCTTGAAGGTCGAATTTCTTCTTTCTAATATTAGGTATGATAAGTTATAGGTTTTTTACTGTGTTTAGATCACTTTTATCCCTAAAATGAATCACAAAGGGTATGCTTGCTCTTTAGTTTTGCCAATATGACTATGTTGTTCCACTATTCAATATCAAATGGCTATGTATCTATCTTTTAAGAGTGGAGATAGCATAAGTTTATACTCGTATTATTAATTCGAATGAAACTCTTGTTATGCAATCTCATATATATCTGATCTCATACACAAACATAAATGCTAAAGGAAAGACCTTTTTATTTATTTTCTTCATGCTTATTGTAATCCAAATTTAAAACTTAAAGTTTGAAATGGTGATTCATGTTGATCTAAATAAAATTCATTATTTATTGCATATTTCTTCCAAAAAAAGGGAAATAATGACATGTATATCCAGTAGAAATGTAGTATGGATTTGTTGGAAAGAATGCATATATGTTTGAATTGTGATTGTATGTATACAACATAAATCCTTTTGTTACTTTAAACTCATGTTTTTAGTTTGAATCACCTTTCATGAATCTAATGCAAAGACTATAGTTATGTTGGACACATGAATTCTCCATGTTGCAAAAATGACATGTAAATATTTAATGCAAAAGGTGAATGTCTATGATGAGGAGCTTTCTATGAATCTATTTTTTGCATTTTATATATGTACTTCATGTCAAAAAACCAATAGAATTGTTAGAAAGGTCTATATACAGATTTAAACTACAATACTAATTCATTTAACAAAATTTTATATTTATGTTAAATATATCCTATGTACCAAATGATCTTCAAGGGCTATATTGCCTTGGAAACATGCTTAAATCTTTAAATAAATAATACTAATAATCAAATGAGGAACTTTGTAACTATTCTTTGAATGCGAATGATATCAATAAAAATTTCAGAAGCCTTCAAAAGTATGCATGTACTAATTCATTTCTTCTCTTATATAATTAAATTAAATTTAAATGTGAATGGATAAGCTAGAATAATTTGATGTGAATTTGTAGAGACTAAATCTGAACATAGAAAAAGACTTTTACCTGTGACACCACTATAACATAGTTATTGTTATAACATCTCAAAACACTAGAGTCAACAGTTGTAAGAACAATTATTAATTCATCTATAAACTAAGGTTGCTTAGAATAAAACCCAGTTCACTTAAATTTTAGTAGGGAAGGTTGAGTATAGGTAGAGGGACCTAGGTTTTAAGTCTCCACTAGCCTGCACATTTTTTGGACACACCGTTTAAAGGTTTTAAAACTCAGTAAGGAAGGTTAAGTATAGGTAGAGGCTCACTTTGCATAAGCTTAAGAACTTTACATTTCTCAGCCTAGGATTAGGTCCCCGAACCCCTTAGTCTACGTGGTCCCATTGGATGATGTAAACCATGGTGGCTAATAATGATCCTTTAGTCAACACTCAACTATGTAGGTTAAGGTCAACGATTAGACAAGAATGATGGAACCAATGCATCTTGATCGGGATCACCATACCCACTTGGTATGTTATTTTCCACCCTATCATTGCATATCTATTTGGATACTTAGCCAGTTTATCCCTCATAAATCATTTCTAAGAGTTAAACTTATCCTCTTTGAAAACACCAAAATCATAAAATTGATTTGAACTATTAAATCAACAAAAAATTTCAACTACTTTTATTGAAACTGTTTTCGAGAGATTCATAACTAGGCATGTCATTATCAGGAACATGTAACTTCAGACTAAAATAAACCCCATCTTATCCCATAAAGGTAGGGGAAAAATCTTTTGGAATGTAGAAACATTTTTAAAGCAAATTTTTGCATTCAAATACCTTTCTAGAATATCATGATCTTTTAGGGCACTATGGTATTCTCTTTTTATATTTTATTTTAAAAATGCCAATTTTTCAATACTCCAATTTTTATCTTCAAATACTTTTCCTGAATGAACTATTTTCCTAAGAAGATAGTAATTTATTCTTTTTGTTGTATTTGACTACAAAAAATGTAAGTTTTTTTAAATCTTATTTAGATATTTGAATCCAGTAAAGAATATTTTATCTATCTCTGTATATTGTTCATTAATCTCAATACTGTATTTAATCAAAAAAATTCCAGCACCGTAAATCTTTTATGGCAATAATTTTATTTTCCCACAAATTTTTTTGCAAATCCACTATGGAGGGTTCGTCACACTATCTTTAGAGGAGGCTTATATTTTACATCGTTAGTATACATACGCTTGTCCTTAGTTGAGATTACCTTTCTTCGATTGATTGCCTTTCTCATTTCACTCTTAGGTAAGTGTGATCAATATTTAAAAATTTTTAAGAGAGTTTTCTAATAAGAATTAGGGTTAAAAAGTATCCCTTGCCATGTTATTTGTATGAGAGAAAACAAAATAAAGCCAATTCTTTGAAATATTTACTAAAATTTATAGATTTCAAGAAACTTATAGAGGATGAAAATCTAATATATCAGATTATGAAATTTAGAGCATCTCAAAAATAAATTCTAAAATTTAATCAAAATCTATACTCCCTAATTTAAAAGAATAATTCAATAGTCTTCAAAATCAATTCTCTCATACAAAATTCTTAATTTTCTCCCAAGTCATAAGTTACATGTCATATCTATATTTTATGTTAGCTTGATGTGTTATTGGGACTGGGTCCAAAACAAATCATCATCAAATCCTTTCTTTCTACCTTAACAACACATTGTAGTTACATTCATTTATAACTCGATGTGACTTGTTAGATAGAGCCAAAAATTGATATCTTCCAATCAATGTCAAATTTCTAGCATAACTCTTGGACAAAAAACCCAAAACTATGATTCCTAGCTTTGCAAATTCAAAATTTTGAACTTTAAATTAAAATTTGATAAACAAATTACATTATTTTAACAAGTATGGGGTAGTTAGAAGTTTATGTAGCTTAATGTACTTGTTAAGGTAAAATCATTCAAATTCATAATCAAATTTTAAAATTAGATTTCAAATTCCTATTATAAATTTACTTCTTCAAAACTTCTAAAAATAAAAAAGTAGCAAAGATAAAATCTAGGTGATCTATATCTCATAAAAAAGATAACATTTATATTGCAAAGTCAGCTAAATAATAAAAGATCATATCCAAGACCACTCTCCACAAGTAGTATATTGGCCCCAAATTAAAGGATGTGATCAATCCACTTTATAGGATGATTTTAGATGATGCTCATTTTTTATGTTTCACTACATCATCCATAAAGGAGGGGAAGCAATAACTAGTGGAGCCACTCTCATAATTACTAAGTCATTGGTACATAGGGAGGGAAAATAAGGAAAATAAATAGGAGAAGAAAATAAAAAAAATGATCAAAATTAGAATAATAATCTTAATTTTAACATGATCAATCAAAATTTTATAATAAAAAAGCTGATTCTCAAAATTATGACATATATTAAGGATGATGAATATAGAAGCTTTCAGATAGGGATACCATCGAATTTAACTTGTGGTGAACATGTTGTGATAGTTTTTTTTAGAATCAAATGCCTTATTATAAAATAATCTTATTACACCTAGGATAGTGCAGATCCCATGTCATTCTCTACCACCGAATAGAACATTAAAATGTTATTTCAATAGGGTATCATCTTATAAACTTACCTTGTAATTCATAATAAAGGCAAATCAAATGATTGAACTCACTCTTTAAATCAAAAATCAATTTCTTCCTCAGATACACTGGGTCTCAAATCTAATGTTCAAAAGGTTGATGATATGATAACTAATCATCATAAAACTAATAAGATCTTTTAAGAAACCATTAGCTATTTCATTAATTTTTTTAAAAAACTTCAAATGATATGATGAACTTAAAGTTAGGAATACACTCGCTGAGTTTGAAGAAATTAGATGTATAATTCTTATTCTACTTCCATTAGCTCTTTATTGAGCGAGGATACTATAATAACTTCATTAAATTTCCTTTCAATATTAAAAAGTATTTCAACATTAAAGAATCATCTTTAAATGGTTGAATCATTATGATCTTAAAATTAAATTCTAAAGTGTGCATCTGAAATTACTTAAAAAATTTTGGGCATCACAATGAGGCATTATAGAATTTAAATTGATCATTTTAAGATAAAATTTTTCATACTCTACAATATCATATTTTATAATAGGTTGGATGTTGTTCTCCCTTTGGAGATATAATTTCCATCACTGAGGATTTTCCTTCAAAATAAAATCAATATTTAGCATAATCCTTACTCTGACTAGATAAATTTGAATGTCTTGAAGATTGCATATTGTAAATAAAAAAGTTCAAATATATTCAAATTCAAATCTTCAAGTATAAATCTCTTCAAATGAAATTCTCCAAACTAAAATCTCCAAATTCAGAGTCCTTTATATACAAATTTCTATCAAAATTCAAAACTTCTCAATCAAATCTATTTTTTCATGACTTATGTTTTGATGATTGACAAACACTATGTCTCTTGGACTACTTGTTGCTTCTAACTTTTCTGGAATCAAAGATCGGACGATCAAGAAGGAGCCAAGTTCAGGATTGCGTAGGTTTAGGGTTGAGTCAGTCTGTAATTTTATTTTTCACCTTTTGAGTCTACTTGTAATGGTCAAAGAGACTGATGCTAAGTAACCCTTCACACACACATTTGAGAGGCTTAGAATTTCTATTTTTCCCCACATCGGCCCGGCCGATATTTATATCGTCCTGGACGATCAGCTTAAAACAGAAAGTCTAAATATGGATTCTTAATTAAGGCAGCCGTCATTAACATATCGGCCTGGATAATACATGTATCGGCCAGGACGATAAGCTCAAATTAGAAAGAAGTTGCCGCCTTAGACAGTTAAGGCATATTGTATTTTTAAATTATCGGCCAGGACGATCCACGTATTGGCCTGGACGAAATTACCAAATTATGCCTTAATTGATCAGGAAATCAAGGGAGTAATTAAGGGTGATTGATACGATCATATCATCCTGGACGATCGCAGGATCGGCCAGGACGATCTATTCAAAATCCTTAAGTTACTTCAGGACGATCAATATCGGCCAGCTCAAAAACAGGGCGATGCTCAGGACGATTTTCCTCTGATTTGAACTGATCGGCCAGGACGATCGTGAGATCGGCCGGGACGATCAAGCCAAAATTCAATCATCCAGGACTGTTCCCAGGGCGATGCCCAGGCCGATCTTCTGTGATTTGTACTGATCGGCCAGGCCGATGTCCACATCGGCCTGGATGATATTGTCGGCAACTTGCAATTAATGAGCTCCTTTGAAGCTCTTCTATTTAAAGAGCTCTTGTTCAACGTTTTTAAGAGACCTTTAGCTGCTGCCTTGACCTGAGAAGACCTTGAGGAGAGAAAGAGAGAGAGGAGAGAGAGAGGATCTTGTGAGGGGGAGCTTGTGAGGGGATTCACAAGGGTTGCTTCAAGGATCGCTCTGCTTTGTCTTCGTCTAGAGTTTCTCGTCCGTGGAAGGGTCGGTAGAGGTAAGGATTTTTCTTTTGGTTTTGGTTCTCTGCCAGCTTCAGGAGGAAGCAAAAGGAGGTAGGTTCTCTGCCTTACCGGGGTGGCAAAAAGGAGGTTCTTGTAAGGGCTTCTCCGCCTAGCCGTGGGGGCTAAAGGAGAGTCACGTTTTGGTAGTGCAATACTTGGAGGGTGCCTCCAAGGAGTGGACATAGGTCGAGTCGACCGAACCACTATAAATCTTGTGTTCTTATTTTTGCTTCCGCACTTTTTAATTCCACATTAATTCCTTGTGGTGTGATTTGGTTTGTGATTTTATTTCTTTGTGATAAGAAGTTTTTTTTTAAATACCAATTCACCCCCCCTCTTGGTTAGCTTGGGACAAAGTTCATTGGGCTTAACATCCCGAACGAACTTTCAATGAACACTTTTGATTTAAATAGCGATAGAAATTTTATTTAGAATTCCAAGTTTGATATCAAAAGAGGCGAGGACTAGAATTTTCAAGTGGGATTATATCTAATTTGAAAACTTATTTCTAGAGGTCAAAGAAGGAATGGTAGGAGGTATTTTGAGATTCTGAATTACTTCAGAAACATGCTAGCCTATCCTAAGTGTTGGGCTTAAATTTTAATTGAAAGATATTTAAGTTTGAATTTTCAATTTTATTTGGAGGTTGGGATTAGATTCCCAAATGGTTGAGGTCTTATAATCTGAGCCTGCCTTAGAAACTAAATTTAAATTAGGCATTAAAATTTAGTAACATGATCCTAGCTAATGCAATATAAGATTTGAACTTACACTGTCCTAAATTAGGGAGCCAACTAATCACCTAATGCTTCAAAACCATGAATTTGATATTTTCTATGAGAGTGGTAGGGATGTTACTTAACATAACTTTTTGAGAATTTAGAGCCGACATCAAGAGAAGTCCTTAATTGGCCCTTTCAGTTATGTTGGGTATTTAATGCCGAAGTAAATGCAATTAAAGTATTAAACACTTCCTTAATTTATTACTAATAGAATGCATGTAAATTGACTCAATTAAATTTATCAAATTTGAAAGAAGTAGTTTTAAAAAGCCTTAAAAATAGATTTTATCCTAAAACTTGCATAGATTTCCCTTAATAGATCTGCACCCTTATAGGCCAGGTGGTCTGCCAAAACCTGCAGGTAGGGAGGTGTCTAACAAAGGAAAGAAGATGCAATAATTATACTTATGAGAACTCCTGGTGATCTCGGACTTACTTCTTAAAACATTAGAGTTCCTAAATTAACTTAAATTTTTTAATTTTAATTAGAGTAGAATAAGTTTTAATGATCCCTCCAGAGCCTCTGATAAGGTTTTTAGCTAAATCAAAGATCGACATGCAAAAGCGCTAAAAAACTACTAAAAATATACAATCCTATATCACAATAAACATCAATAATTAATTAAATTAATTAAATTATAATTCAAATTGAAATTTAGGTGGCAAGTGCCACTTAATATTACAACCCAACATAATAAAAAAGTAAAGTTGCTGGATTCCATTGGCAATAACCCAAATTCTATTCCTAAGGCTCAAGCGAATTTGAGAATAAGATTCTTTCCAATCTTCATTTCTTCATCCTTCTACGGGCTTCTTGGATCCATCTGGTCTAGATATCCAAATGAAAAGAAACCCCCCCTTGAAAGGGTAATTTTCTTTTCCCTTTGGATATTTGAAAGTTATCAAGATTTGGATCTCTAAATGGATAAGAACTCTCCCCTGAAGGATATTTTTTCCTCTTTAGATTCCAAATTTGATTTCTATCCCATATCAAACCACTTTAAAATTATAACTCAATTGAAATTAAATATCATTTGAAAATAAAAAATTCTAAACTCAGACATTCTACATGGTTATCCTAATTAGTTATAATTGAATCATCCAAAGTAGTAACGCATTAAAATTGAAATGCTCAAACAAGACATAATTGTCCATCCTCTTTTAATTTTTAAAGGGGGACTTAACATTCTAAAGCACCTCTAGAAATTTGATTAATTTAAATTAAACTTTTTCCCCTTTAATTTCATTGTCTTGTATAAGCATAGCCACATACATAAGACTATGTCACCATTTAAATCGCCCCTAAACTAAGGGTAAATCTAACACATAATTAATCTATCATAGAGTTCAGATATTTAATAAATAATCAAAATAATTATTTAATTCTAATAACTAGTATGTAGTGACAGATCAAAAAACACAGCACATAGTAGAAAAGTAAACACCAATCTAGCCTAGATCTAGAAATGGTGCCCTAACAAATCATCTAAAATGTGTCTATGTGGCCTGGACATGTCCTATATCAAGTGATTTGTTCATGTTGTCTATTGTTTAGATTTGTTGAAGGCTGAAGGATAAATTTAGTTTGAGTTCAAATATTTATGTTTTAATATTTATTTTAAAAGACATTTTTAAGGTTTTGTTGATTAAATGAATTTAAGTAGTTAGAAATTAAATGAATAATAAAATTTAATTAATTATATTAGTTATGACTTTTAAGGATTAGATTAATTTAAAATTTCTATCAATCGGTTAGTAGCATTAAGCCACCAGGCTCGAGGAATCAGGCCTCCTTAAAACAATTAGCTCCGCAGCCTAGAGTAGTATATCCTAAACACCTGATTAATAAAATTAAATTAGGATTTTTAAATTGGTAAAATTATTAATAATCAATTGATTTTAAGTTTTTACATTCAATTGAATCCGTTCATGGAGTTGTGCCACAAGATTCGAGGAACTAGGTCTCCTTAATATACTTAGCACCGTAGCCCAGAGTAGTCCATCCTAAAAACTTCATTTTTGTAGTGGCTATTTTGTATTAAAGGGTTAGTTAATTGAATTTTAAAATTAACTTTATAATTTTTAGAATTTTTTGTAGATTAGTAAATTTTCTGGAGTTATTTAATTATTCAAATATATTAATTAAATGGGTCAAAAATTGACTTTTTTTATTAAAATAATTTCTAAAAGTTCATATTTTTTCTAAATAGTAAACCTTAAGATGATTAATTAGACTAAATGTTTGCTTGAATTGGATTTTTGTGCAATTAGTTATGGCTTTTTTGAAGTTTTGTGTTAAATTTTAGCTTAAATTTGAATGATTTTTGAAAGTTTGATACTTTTTGTAAAATACTTAATTTTTAATTCAGTAGAATTCCTTTTAGTTTGTGTAATTTAGATTTCCTAGAATTAGTTATGATTTTTGTAATTTAGTGTATTTATTTGAATTATTTAATTAATTTAATTAAGGGCATTTTAAAGATTTTGCTCCAAATAAACTCCCGACTCTTTGAAATCAACTCTAAAGGTCAATAATGACCTAAGGAGAGAATGCCAAGTGTTGTGAATTTTATGGAAACTTTAGATATTTTTAATTAATTATATTATTTAAATATTATTATTTTACTTAAAATAAAAGTACTCTCAAAATTGAAGTCAAATCAATGTAATTTTAATTTTATTTGATTAAGGATTGAATTTTAGTTAATTTGATATATTATTTGAAATTTTTAGATTTAATTTGTATTTATTATGATTTTTCAAAGTTTTGGTTAATTAAAGGATTTTTTAAATTATTTAATTAAGATAGATTTCATTGTTTGTATCCAAACTCATTCCAAATTGCATGAAATCACTCCCAAAGGTCAGGGATGATCCATAGGAGTGTTTTATGAAGTTTAAACTTTATTTGGAATTTTTAATAATTTTTTAATTATTTTATTTAAATAATAGTCAATATTCATTAAAACTTAAATTAAAGTTAAATTAAAAATTTAGTGATGGGTATTTTATTTTTTTTAGATAGCGGATCAAATTATGGTCAGTTTGAGATAATATTTATAATTTTTAGATTTTATTTGGATTTATTAAAATTTTTAAAAAATTTCTAGGTCTTGAGAAGGCTAAAGTTTAACTTGCTTAATTTAATGACTTAATGACCTACACATCTAGTGAAATTTGGAACTAAGGTGTACAATGTCACTATGTTTAATGTTTTTAAGTTTCACTCATATTGGGTGTGTATAAAATATCCTAGAATTTTTCTAAGTTAACAGACCTTTCCTTAAATTATTTTTCCTATGTGCCTCCAGTATTCAAATGGGTCTGAAATTTTTGTCATCTAACCCTGGGACATATTCAAGCACACCAAATTAATTATCGAACCTAATTCTAAGAATTGGAAGAGTTATGAATTTCAAAGTATTGGGTCCAAAATGGACCCATTACTTTTTAAATTCATCCCGTAGTCATCCACTGACCATTTTGACCTAAGAAAAATACAGAGAATGCCTAAAATGCAAAAAAAATATTTCACCAAAAGTTGCATCCAATTTGACCCCTGAATTGCAAGAAAAATGATAAAATAGGATTTTTAGCAAGCCCAAATATCTTATAATTCAGTGATAAAAAAACTTTAATTTTAATTTTAATAAATAGAAGGGATCCAGACTTTTACAACAAACCCATGAACACTCAATGTTGTGAAACATTGGATGATTTATGAATTCTTAAAGTTCTAGTCATTAAATTGAAATTTTTGTTCAATTTAAATGAATAAACATCAGTGCCACCATTTTTAGTGTCGAGATGTGTCATGAAACGTGGTGGGCACATGGCACATAATGGTTCACCGCTTACCACGTCGGACGGCCATAGCAGTTGTCTGATTTACCTCGATTAGAATAGATGCACAAGATTGTGCCATGTTGCCCAGTGCATTTCTGAATGGGCCGAGTTCGAATCCCACCAAAGGAATGCCATTTTGGATAGGGTGATGTGGAACTCTCTAGGCTATCTGATTATGCATAAAGTATGATTGGATGCTCTGATTGATCCAAAGCTAATCTAGTTCAAAATGAACTAGAAATTTCAATTGGCCATAACTTTCAATCCAACAAATGGATTTTCATGAAAACTGAAACAAAAGCTCTTGATATCCTAATCTTCAAATACCAGGAGTATTGTGGCACCATGTATTACATACAGAGAGAAATTTCAAATCTAATTTCTAACAAATAATTGAAATTACTTATAATTCATCTGTTAAATTTTTGATTTCTTAGGCTTGTTTGAAAGCTAGATATGTCCTCTTCAACTTCCTAGAAGACACCAAAAGGTTTTAGATGGACGGATTGAAAGCTGGTATAATAAATCCTAATTCTCTCTCTTTCTCTCTTCTCAAATTTGGTTCTCAAGTTCTTCAACAACCATTCTAAAAGATGAAGGGGCCATATTTATAGATGTAGAAGATGAGGGATGGCTGAGAAATGATAGATGTTGCTAGAATTGATCTTTTTGGATGGTTGAAGAAGATTCTAAGGACTTGTGTTAAGTAAAGCTTTGGCTAGCCTATCCTATGATTGCTAGGTTTGATTAATGCATTATATGATCTCTTGGGCGCTTCAAAGTAGTCCCTCAAGCCATAAAAATGCATGGATAGGTTTGGATTTGAGGGGATTAAACTTAAGATGGGTTTTGACAAAGTTTGACCATTATAATCCCTTTGTTTGACAATTTGACTAGTCAAACTAGTCAATGGGATGATGTGGCATGGGAGAGTAAGCTTTGAACTAATTTGGAAGGAGTGAGGACTAATAAGTTGAAACTTATTTGGAATTATGAGAGTTTAAGTAAGTTTGACGAAATCTAATTGAGTTGACTTGGTGACATAGTTGAGCTAGCTAGAGTTGAATCCAAAATAAAATTTAGAAATGTTTGAATAATTATTGGGATATCCTTTGATTTATATTTGAGAATTTGAATGATTTGATTTGGTCGTATGGGTTGATTTAACCCATTTAACCCTTATAGGATCATTTTGTCAAACTATATTGACCTGGTCAACAAGGTTTACTTAGAGCCTGGGTTTGAACTCAATAGGTTTTGTCTGATATTTTTAATATGTTATACGTGATCCTAAGTTTTGGGAAGGTCATTTGTGTCAAAATGACCTATTTGACCCTAAGGCCTCAGCCACCTACCACCCCGAATAAATAAACTCAAGGTTGTACTAGAAAAAACAAGCAAAAGGAGCAACCACCCATTCCCAATAATAAGCCAGACATAACAATCCAAGGAATTCCTATCCGGGCTACAGAAAAATAACGATAGCCCAACAGAAAAACCCCAATAATCACGGCAAGGCAGGGCAACCCAGCACAACACACCCAGGTGCCCAATTGAAATCCCAGTGATCACCTAAAAAACTCCATATAAAAGGAAAAAATAAGCAAAGAGAGCCCTGCTAGCCACCAGAAAAGAAATAGCTGCCTAATAAAATAAGCCCAGCAGCCTCGACAAAATTAGACCTTCCAACATCCCAGCCAACAACCACATCTAGATATCCATAAACCCAAAAGACCCACAACTAGAAGAATTCGTCAAAGCCAAAGCCTAAGAAAGGAGAGCAATAAATAGGATACCTATTAAGAAAAGCTTGCAATCATCGCTCAGCCCCAAGAACTCAAAATAATACCAGATAAAAAAATACCATAACAGAGTAATAAGAAGCAAGGTACCCCTCAAGAAAAATAACAATAACAATCCCAAACCTGGGATAAAACCCCGCAAACTAAAAAATGCCAACAGGAAAAGGCATCACACACAAAACAGATAAACAAGCACGGACCAAGTTAACTCATAATATAAGGTAAGCAAATTTTATCCAATCTTAAGAAGCCTTCTAAAGGAGTAGGGAAATTGGATTCCAAGAAGTCAATGAAGCAATAAATCCCAGGACCAAAATATGCCAACCAATTGGCACAAGCAAATTTTTCACAAGCATTACTTTCCTTAAGCATTTGAGAAACAAAAATAGTGATAAAAACCATCAAGTGTTTAATGTCCCTAATAATATAAAAACCTCTGAATTACAAATTGGGTCCACATCATAAAAAATGCATTGAATATTATGAGAGGACTCAACCTCACTACCAATATTAGCAATTTCAAGGGACATAGAAATTCTCAACCCATAAAGAATCGCAGAAAGAGGAGCCATATGAAGATTACCATTAAGAAAAGGGCCCACAAACACAAGAATAATATTACCATGGAAATCTCTTATGAGACCACCACATCCCATATTATTAATCTCATTAGTAATACCAACATTCAAGTTGAAACAACCCAAAGCAGGTTTAACCCAAGAAACAAACCGAGGATGAGAGGGAAGCAAAGGGGCCGCCAACTTAAAACTTAAATAAGGAGCCACATCATAAAAATTGTTGAAACTTTTAATAGAAAATAAGTTAGCAAAAAACAAATTCAGCAATTTATCTTTCACATTCTTAATAACCCTCTAAGAGTCCATTCTAATGCCACTAAAAAGGATAATTATTCCTTTCCATCCAAAGAAACCACAAAAATGTGGAAGGGATAACATTTCTAATATGGACTTTAGAATTAACAAACCAAGCATTAGGAAGAGCATGAATAGACAAATTCACATTAAAATAATTTAATTTCCAGCTATCATCAAAATAATACCAAATTTTAATAGCTAGTGTACCTGAAAGAAAAACATGTTGCATACTCTCCACATGATAATAACATTGACACTTGGATAGAATAACAAAACCACTTTTGATCAAATTGTCATACGTAAGAGTGAATCTAAGTAAAATTCTCTAAATAAAAGTAGCAACAGTAGAAGGGATACTTCTATGCAAAATCATAAAAAAAATGGTAATGACAGAATTCATAGGTCTAAACACATGCCAAGCATCTTTTATTCTAAAAATCCCATCATTATCCAACTTATATAATAACACATCCTTTGACTCCAAGTTCAGAGGGAGATTGAGAAATTTTTTAATAATAAAGTCCGAAATCACATTAACAAGCTTATCATAATTCCAACAATTATTATTAATGAACTAATTAACCTTAATTATAGTAGTAGAAGTTGAATTAATGAGGGAAACCATAGAGTGATTACTTAACCATTGATCCTGCTAGGAAAAAATTTTGCCGCAACCAAGACCCGAATAAAGATGAAGCTCCACATCCCACTTAACCTTGCACAACCCTGCCAAACTTTAGAATCACCAATATTAAAAGAACAAGTAGTAAGATGCTTCCCCACATAATATTCGGAAAACTTAAATTTAGCCCACAAAGACAACTTGGCATGAAAAGTAAACCATAATTTGAAGGAAAAAGCATGGGCTAAGTCAAACATGCTTTTACAACCTAGGCCACTCTCTTTTAAAACCCCACAACACTTATCCTAAGAAGCCCGAGAAATTTTAGTGTTACTACTAGTGCCTTTCCAAAAAAACTTGTTAAGGATTATATTAATTCTATTACACATCATTTTAGTGGGGAGTAAAGTTTGGAAAGAATAGATTAGGAGAGAATAAAGGACACCTCTAAAGAGAGTAAGACATGAAAGTTTATTAGGAATGTTAAGCCCTTATAAACAAGCCTGAGATTAACCAAGAGAGGGGGGGGGGGGGGGGTGAATTGATGTTTTAAAAATGTTTTCAAACAAAAACTCAAAACTGAAACAAAAATTCACCACAACGATAATCAACATGCAGAAAAAATAAATGCAGAAGAAAATAAAGAACACAAAGATTTATACTGGTTCGATCAATACAACCTATGTCCACTCCCCAGAGGTGCTCTCTGAGTATTGACTAAACTCATTGACTCTTCTTTTGCTCCCACAGCAAGGCGGAGAAGCCCTTACAAAACCTCCTTTCCACCGACCCTAGTGCGACAGAGAACTAAATCCTTTTGCTTCGTCTTGAAGTAGGTAGAGAACCTCGATTAATTGCTAAAGAATACCTTGCTTGAGCCTCCAAGAATGAGGAATGGTGATTGGAGAAGACACCTTGGACCCTTTCTTGGAGCAACCCTTGTGAAACCCATCATAAGCTCCCCCTCATAAGTTCTTCCCTCTCTTTCCCTCTCTCTCCCTCTCCTCTAGGCTCTCTCAGGTCAAGACAACAGCAAAAGATGCTTGTGCTTGAGAAAACACGAGTTCTTTAAATAAATTTTCAAGAACCAACTTTATCGTCCAAGATAATATTGCTATCATCCTGTACGATTAGTACAAATTAAGCTCAATCAGCCCAGACAACTCGGGGCAATTAAAAGATTTTTTATTCCTATCATCCAGGATGATAATATATCATCCTGTACGATTAGTACTAATCAGGGAATATAGTTCAGAACATCGCCCTAGATGGGAGTTTGGACAAAAATAAAATGACTTGATCGTCCAGACCGATCTCATGATCATCCTGGCCGATTAGTTTAAATTTGCAAAAAATCATCCAGAACATCGCTCTAAACAGATGATGTATGATTTTTTGTCATTCAGGAGTAATAAGGGTTTTTGAACTGATCATCCTGGCCGATCTTGCAATTATCTAGGACGATATGATCAAATCAATCGACCTTAATTATTTTTCTTAATCACCAGATCAATTTAGGCATAATCGAACCCCATCATCTAGGCTGATGTTATTGATGATGATTAAAAAATAAAACCTCCTAAATAGATTTGGCGACTGATTCTTTCTGATTTGAGCATATTGTCCTGGCTGATACAAATATCATCCAGGACGATATGCTTAATGATGACTACCTTAACCAAGATGCCCTAATTAGGGTTTTTATTTTTGACAGATCATCCAGGACAATTTTAGGTTTGTCTTGGATGATGATAGCGAAATCTGAAAACTCTAAGTTAGATAGAAAAAATTGACCCAAGTGTGTGTGTATAGGGTTAGTTAGCATCAGGCACTACAAAGATTATAATTGACTCAAGAAAGGAAAACAATATATTACAAACAGACTCAAACCTAATCTACCCAATCTTGAGTTGGCTTGAGTTGCACTTGATCTTTTTGACTTGAAATGTTAGTGGGCAAGACAGTCGTAGAAAAAAATAGGAATATTTGCTATCATCAAAATTCTAATTCATAAAACTAGATTTGCAACAATCTTCCCCTTTTTGATGATGGCAAACTAAAATTAATCTAATCAATTTAAGATAGTGAACTGGAAGCAGTGCAATCATAGAAAACATAATATATTCAAGTTTCAGGACAGAATAGTTCAAGTATAACACACTATTCCCCCTTTTGAGATCTCAAAAAGGAGGAGGAAAATAGAACATAAACAAAGAAGAAACTAAAAAAAAAGAACCATACTACAATGAAAGAATAGCATAAAAAGAAAACTAGTAAAATGACAGCCCCTGATCATCTTAAGGAGGAGGTGTTGGTGGTGGCTACTAAAAGTAACTAGACAATGAGGCAAATTGTGCTCTAAACTAGGCCATATCCTTGTCGAGCTGTTGCTGCTGTTGTGCAACGTAGGTGTCAAAGCGAGCTAAGTCCTCAGCACGTCACTGCTCGAAATGGTCTAAGTCCTCATCTTGTCGGTGCTCCTGTGCAACAACGCAAGTCTCAAAGTGTTCCTCCCACTGATCGAACTGCTCGACTTGCTCATCTAGCCGAGAGTACTGGCGAAGCGGTGCAGGTGCAGGAATAGGTGGGGGAGCCTCCTCCTCTTCTACCACCTGAGCCTCCCCATCCCCCGGGTGAAGATAGGTACTATGAAGGACATTGAAGGAATTGTTGGAGTATAAGGTAGTATTGACATTTGGAGGAGCAGGATATTGAAGGTTATATTTGGATTTTAAGACATAAGCAATGATATGTCCTAGGGCTAGGTTTGGCTTCCTCCTATGTCCTGGGTCATATATAGTGGTCAGATGTTCAATATAACTGAAAATCTAATCAATAGCGTTGAATTCGTGATGGGCTAAAATATAAAAGGTGGTGATCGAAAGAAGAGGAGTAATGTGGATGTGATCACCAACATTGGGAATAACAGAGGTGTGAAGGATGTGCTGGATTATCTTAGAATCTTTAAGTAAAGAGCTAGTCTCTCCAACATGAAAGTGAGCATTGGTGTTGTGAAGAAAGTGGTTGGTTGGAGCCCAGTCATAATCAGGGTCGGAATAAAGGGTGCGTAGCTTACCCCCTGTGGTGGAGAGTTGTAAGAATTCTGTATGTGATCTCGACGGGGAGTCAATTTACATACGATCCAAGAGAAGTAAAGGCAAAATTTATTCTAAGGCTTTCGAATATTTCAAACAGAAGCTCAAAATTGAAGGGGATTGTGATATTGAGAATAAAACACAAAGTGGTGTGAGTGAATAAGTTAAGTACCATATAGGAATGGTGGTGTGGGTTGATCGATCGAGAAACAGTAATGCCGGCCATTTTGTATCGTAAGTAGGCGGCTTGATCATCTGCCTTTATGAAGCGAGGGTCCAAAATGGCCCTCGAGGAATTGTCCGACACCTAGCAAGATCACTTGCCTCCTTTCATGATCACAAATAGCAAGAAAAGAGTAAGTAGAAAGCTAGTAGAAAGAGATGGTGTAAGAAAAATGGCTAGAGGAGCTCTGAATTTAAAGAATCGGCCTGATCATTCAGGGTAATCGCAGAATCATCCAAGATGATCTGGTGCAATAATTGTAGCTGGACGATTGGTCAAAAAGGTGATCATATCCTCCAGGATGATCAGATATCATCTGGGACAATTAGACAGACACGATTATCCCGACGCGACAATTCGGATGACTGTTGAAAAAGCAAATCGTCCAGGACGATGAGGTGGATCATCTAAGATGATGATTAATAATGGATCGTACGGGCCAAATTTAAAATGTTTAAACGCACTGCCACGTGTATCATCTAGGATAAACAGGTGGATCGTATGGGACGATTACCAGAAATTGAGTAAGGAGTAAAGGCATTATCCAGGACGAAAGAGGATCACCCAGGATGATCAAGGATGATTGAAGTATAGGTAGATCAGATCATCCAGGATGATAATATATCATCCAAGACAATAAAGAGATGAAAGGTCTAAACAGCCAGCAGATGAATTTTAGAAGTGAATTGAACCGGTCATCCAAAATGATAGGAATATCATCCAGGATGATGTAAGAAAAAGTTTAAAGCAAAGAATGAATGGAGATGATTTGATAAGGCCTAAAAACATTAAAATCAAGTGAAAACAATAAAAATAAGACATGAAAAACTCATAAAAATGAACAAAATTAAAGGATTTTTTTTTGGACCAAGGCATGAAATATGACATAGTTTCGATGTGATTGATTTTAAAGATTTATAAGTCAATGAATTAACATCGTCGGAATCCAAAAAATTGGTAACACATTCGATCATAGTATCCCTAACTCAAACTCCTCCCAGGGCAAAACCTCTTTTGAAAATAAAGATCTAAATTAGAAAAATCAATTGGATAAATAAAACAAATCCATTCAAAACTTGGTTTCAGAAGAATATTTTATAACATAATATATCAAAGTAATTAGTTACGATCAAAAATCCCGAAATCAAGCCTTTGAAAAATTATCAAGTGACACATGAATTCTTCTAAGATTTAAAAATTTTGAAAGGGAAGGAGCTTGTTTTTTTATGGGCTCATTTTATGCATCTTGTCAATTTAATTGGTGCTCTTTGCATATCTTTTGATTTTGGCATCATTGGCCACCTTTTTTTATTTAATTTTGCAAGCTAGGTCCCTTTTTAAAAATTCTTAAAAACTCTTAGT
This sequence comes from Dendrobium nobile, assembly GCA_022539455.1. Taxonomy (NCBI): domain Eukaryota; kingdom Viridiplantae; phylum Streptophyta; class Magnoliopsida; order Asparagales; family Orchidaceae; genus Dendrobium; species Dendrobium nobile. The sequence continues at coordinate 54,360,335 of CM039735.1, read as the reverse complement.
TGTGATTATATCTTCTAGATATTAGAGAAGGAGAACTCACTCTCTAATATTAGGAAGAATGAATCATAAAATAGAATAAAAAATCATATAACAAATGCAACGACAAGATTTTGAAAAATTTGAAAGTAAAATAAAGACTTTGAATATTATATATATAAGATAGATTACTATAGCAAGATTAAAAAAAATATTCAATTGTATTGTTTAGTTATTGATTTGAGATAGAGTTTTGTTTGGAAAAGAAAATTACACTACTAAAGGAAGTTAGAGAAAATGAAACAATCAATGGTGTTTCCCTTTTTAACTGATTAAGAGATATAAAATATTGACTACAAATTTTTAAAAAATAAAAACAAGGCATAAAAAATCAATTTTAGCAAAGATTATAAGAAAAATTTAAAGCATATGAAAATTAAAGCAACAAAAACAAAAATAAAAATAAATAGAAGTAAAAAATAAATAATAGATAACAAATCAAAATTTAGTGGAATCAAGTTTATGCATTTATGTAAATCAAACCCAATCTAGTCCTTAAAGTGCTCAAAGTGTCGAAGGCAAATGGTTTAGTAAAGATGTCGGTGTTGGTGGAATTTTGAAAACATGTTTCGAAAAGATTAGTTTTCTTTGGGAGCTTTAAAATTGAGATTTAATTCTAATTCTAAAATCGAATCATCCCGTTAGAAAAATTATATCACCCCGAAGGACGAACATAAAATTTCATAACGGCGTTCAGATTTAGAATTATGAAATTCATCATGAATATTATGACCGGATGCTAAAGAGAACTTCTTATGGCCACGAAGGGTCAAAATGAGGTTCAACTGAATATCCAGCTACAATATTCAAGAAGTGTGATCGTTAGGTTCACATCCAAAGCCTTATCAAAGAAAGATGTATCTCCCCGAAAGGAGAAAATATCATTCGATGATAATTCTTTGAATATGATAATAATGATCACTAATATTTTAAATTTTCCCAAAGAAATCCAATTGAGTTTTGAAAAATCAATTTTTAAAATCAGGTGCGTGTGTGGTTCTAAATCTCCTACGAGCGCAAGCCCTCGTAGTTAATTACATCGTAAGAAAACGAGGTCTCCTACGAAAACTCTCGATTAAAATAATGGCAAAATTTTGTTAGAATTTCTAGGAGTGATATCAAAGTATGAATAGAATTATTGGAAAATCAAAAGGGAATGGATCAAAATTGAACAGTTATTAACGGAGTCAAAGGATGAGAGGTAGGGGACACTTTGAGATTCCAGAACCATCCGGAAGTGTCCCAACTTAATCTAGGTGTTAGGCTTTATGTTTTAGGATTGAAATGAAGCTTTAATTAGAGTTAAGTATTTTATTAGAAATTTGGGACTATATTCCCAAAATTTGGGGTCTTATAATCAAAGATCTGCCCCGGATCCTAAATCTATTTTGGACACTGGACCACAGTCGTCCGATCCTAACTAATGCAGTGCAAGGTCTGGACTTACCCCGGCCTGGATTGGGGAGCCAGCTAACCACCTAATCGATTTAAAATACATGAATCCGGTCTTTTTATGAAAGAATGGTAGGGACGTTGTAATTAAAGTTTTTGAAGAGTTGGGGCCGACATCTAGAGATTCTCCTATTTGGCCCCTTTAACTTATGTCGGGTGATAAAATGCTAAGGACTATGAATTTAAAATTTAGACTCTTTAATTTGTATCTAATGCAATGCATGCTGGTTAACAACCTCAAATCAAATATGCTTGAAGATTTTAAAAACAGGCTTATAAAATAATTTTTTAGAAGACTGGACTTCCCCAGGTCCGGCACCTCGTCCTCATAGGTCAGACTATCCGGACTCTACCCGCAGGCGGGGAAGGGTCTAAAGCAAGGAAAGAGTAATGCAGAAATATGCATGCGACCCCGGGGTCGATCCCCGGCTAATTCCCTAGATTCGTTATCTTTCTATGTTGTTTAGACTCACTAAAATTTTAGACTTTTAAAATTATGAGTAGAAAAGTTTCACACCCTCACGAGCCTCACGTATCCAGGCGAAAACAAAGAGCGGCATGCAATCGCCAAAAAACTAGTAAAAACAAGTAATCCTAGAGGCAATCAAATCATCACATCAAATATAAATTAATTAATAAATGTCCATAGGCAGAATTGCCTTGCTTATTACAAACCAGAATATTGCAGAAAGTAAAGTGGCCGGGCACCACTGACAACAACCCGGATTCTAAACCTAGTAACGACGCAAGTTATTTTGAGTGGGATACTCTCAATCTTCAAATCTTCAAATCTTCAATTTCATTCTTCTTTGGACTCCTTTTCTTCAATCTTCTTGAAATCTTCGTAGTGGATTACCCAAATGGACAAGAGGGCACTTCCCTCTAAGGGGGAAGGCCACTCTTTCCTCTTTGGGTAAGGAAGAGGTATGATCCAAATTTGGATTTCCAAATGGAAAAGGAGTGTTCCCTAAAGGGGTATCCTTTCCTCTTTGGAATCCAAGCTTTGGATCTATGTATCCCAATTCAAAATAAACTTTCACAACACTTGACACTTACATAAATTACATTTATATCAAAATAAAAGATCTAGACTCACCTGCAGGGTTATCCTAAGCAATTAATATATATAAAGCAGTTATTCCCAAGCAGTTATGTATGAGCAAAAAAAGTAAACACACTGGCCACGCTCTTTTTATGATTTGGGGGCTTTAGCAGCTGAAGCACCTGTGCAAAGAGTTTATAATATTTATGCATTTTTTGATTTGCCCCCTTTTTTTATTGCCCTGCATGAGCGTGGCCACCTGCAGAAAACTGTGTCAACATCCAGATCGTACCTAACCTAAGGGTAATCTAGTCGCCAAACACATCAATCCATCCACAGAGTGCAGAAAAAGTAAGCAGACACAACAAAGTAATTTCATCCACAACATGCAGTGAAAAACTACGAAAAGTCCGGCACACAGCAGTAAAGTAAACACCGGCCTAACCTAGATCTAGAGTTGGTTGTCCTAGCACATCATCTAAAGTGTGTGAGAAAGGTCGTGTGGCAGGGGTATATCCTAAGTTGGGTGATTAATTAAAGTTATCTAAAAGTTTGAGTTTGTTAAGGCTTAATAGGGGGATTTAGATTAAAATTTAAGTATTAATGAATTAAGAATTTTAATTGGACATATTTTAAAAGTTAATTGATTACTACCTTTGTTTCACACCGAGGCCGTGAAGTTTATTTCACCTTCCTTGGGGCTAAGCTAATAGCCTCGTAGGCCTGGATTACCCAGTAGCAATCGGGTTTGATTAAATTATTTAAATTGGTTGGAATTAAAAGAGTGGATTAATATTAAAATGAGTGAGTTACTGATTTTAAAAGCTTGATTAATTTAAGTTTGTCATTAATTGATTCGTGGCGTTGTGCCACCAGGCTCGAGGAACCAGCCTCCTTAGGACACTTAGCCCCGCAGCCCGGAGTAGTCCAGCCGATAAACCAAATTAATGTAATTAAATTAGAGATTTTTAAAATGTTAAATAATTAAAAATTAATCCATTTTAAGGTTTGACACCCTTTAGAATTCATTCGTGGCGTTGTGCCACCAGGCTCGAGGAACCAGCCTCCTTAGGACACTTAGCCCCGCAGCCCGGAGTAGTCCAGCCAATAAACTTCAACTTTAGGGTGGTTGTTGTGTTTTAAAGGATTTGTTAAATGTTTTAAGCATTAAACCAATATTTTCTGAGTTTTAGAATGATTTGAGCTTTATGAATTTTTAGAATATTTTAATAATTTAATTAAAGGGTCAAAAGTTGAATATTTTTATTAAGCTCAAATTCTAGAATGTTTGTATTTTATCAAAATATTAGGCCTAATTATGAGTTGTTAGACATGTGGCACATTCAATTTGGAGTTTTCTATCAAAAGTTATGATTTTTAGAAGTTTTGACCCGGTTTTGACCTAGAGTTGACCAAAATGTTGACTTTTGACTTTGACCAGATTTTGGGGGTTTGAAATTTTGGAAAATACTAGGTTTTAATTAGAGTCATTATCCACTGAGTTTGATTGATTTGTAATTTTCTATAATTAATGGTGAATTTTAGAAGTTTGGATATTTATGATAATTTTCAATTATTTCAATTAAAGACTATTCTAGTAATTTGGGCCTAAATGGATCTCAAACTCCTTGAAATCTCTCCCAAAGATCAGAGGTGATCTAAGGGGAGATTATCAAGCATTAAATTAATTCTTGGGATTTTTAATGATTATTAATTAATTAATATTAATTAAACATTGAATTTTACTTAAAATTAAATTAAGGCTTAATCTGATGTCCAATCAAGGGGCTTTTAATTCTCATGGGTTAAGGATCCAACACTGATTAATTGGAAGTATTAAACTTAAATTTTGGATTTAAAAGGGATTTATTAGGATTTAGTTAAGGCTAAGAGGCAATTCTAGCAAGGGCAAGCTATGGCTCCTAATTGGTGAACCAAATGAACTCCAAATCTGATGAAATTTGGACCATGGGGTCACCTGATCCCAAGGCCTAAACACACCAAATTTGGGCTCAATTGGAATACTCTAAGGTGGCTAACTAAGCCACCTAAGGTGAGCTCTAAGTCACCTTCAAAAAATCCTAGGGAGCTATCCTAAGGTTGGATTGGGGCAAAGTCAGTGGCCCTAAACTCCGTATCCTAAGCATAATCAACACACAAAAAAAAAAAAAACAGATCCTAATTCTCATTGGATAGGCTTAAATCCCATTTTGAATTTAAGGGTCAACCCATGACCCTTAAACTCAAAATTTGGGGAAAGTGCCCTTAGACCTTTAAAACAGGGGAGACAAAATTTGGACATGTCAAAGACATGCCCAAATTCAATCTTCCAAAGTTCCATGCCCCGGAGACTTAACTACAAACAGTAATTGCATAAATTGAAATAAACCATTAATGAAATTAAGCTTAACACGCATGCAATTAGGGCCTGGAACCATAGGGCTTTTGAAGGTCTCCCTGAGACCTTTCCAATGAGCCTAAGAACACCTAATTTGGTCAAGTGTGCAGGGAGATACGGATTTTTGAAGTTCCCTTGATTTTCTGGAATCATTAATCCAGCCATTACACAGTCAGCCGCGCTTTACACGCGGTGCGTCCCGATTGGCTGGGCAATTATTGGCGCTGACTGGGTAACGGTCGGATTAATCGTAGCCGTCGGATGCGGGATCGGACGGCTAGGATTCAGGGCGCTCCGGAACCACGGGATTTAATCCGAGCCGTTGATCGGAATCAACGGCTGAGATTTCGTCTTCAACCTCCGCTCTTATCCGAGGCCGTGAACCTTCTCCGGCGTGATCCGATTGATCCCGCCTGCGAACTTCGACAAAATTTCACAGGGAGGATCAGGGGGGTGGAAACCTTCAATCCAACGGTGGAAATCCGTTGGGGTGAAGGTTTCCTTCACACTTGACCGGACTACCTAGCTAGGGAGCTCGGGATGAAGGAATTACCGCAGAGAAAGTCTCAACGAATGAGCTTCTCTATCTGGAAGCTTCAGGAGACGAAGGCGAGCAGGTTTCCTTCAGGGACCGCGACTGGAGGACGGCCGGAGATAGGACTTTGAGCGGGACGTCGAAGCCTTTCACCGGAGTTCGCTCGAAGTAATGAAAGGAGAGGTCTGGGAGCTCTAGGGGAGACACTGGGAGGTTGAGGGAACTCTGGGGAATTGTTTCGAAGTGCTGGGATAGATCCTTGAGCTCTAGGGAGCACCAGCCTATTCAGCCTCCTCCCGCGAGCTCGGACGGCCAGGATTGAATCGGAGGAGCTCTCGGATTGATGCCAAGTGGAAAGGGGCACCGTTCCAGAGAGCTCGTGAGCCTCAAGCCGGCGAACCACAGCCTTTGGAAGGCTTTCGGTCAGGATCGGCCTGGGGGGACCACCGGAACTTGCTCTCCATTGGTTCCGACCGCCGCCGGCCACGGTCTGGGTCGGGTTGACCAGGGAAGGCCGATGGGGACACACTGGAGCTGGGAGTGGAGTCAAATTGGTCTGGGGAAGCCGGGATCGATCCGGTGGCTCGGTTTGGCTCAAACCTGCTTGGTTTGAATCGAATTGAGCTCGATCCAGGTCAAGCCAGACCCGGGACTAGATATGGGAGGTAGGTCTGGGTCTGGTGCACCCAATGCAAGTGGCAATTGGGTCCAATTTGATCTGTGTCAAAGGTTGGCTCGGGTTGATCCAAATCTGCTCGGTTCGGGTCGAGTTGGGCTCAACCCAGGTCAGGCCAGACCCTGGGCTTGAAGTGGGAAGTGGGTCTGGGTCTGGTGCACCCAATGCAAGTGGCAATTGGGTCCAATTTGATCTGTGTCAAAGGTTGGCTCGGGTCCAAGTGTTTTTTGGCTAATTTGGGTTAGCCTAACTATTGACCCAAGCTAGCCCAAGGCATGGGCTGGCTGGAGGAGGTGTATTGGACCTAGGGCCACCTATGGGAGGTGTTGGCCAGGTTCAATTGGATTTAGGTTGAGAGTTGGCCCAATCCCAAGAGCTATTAGGCACTTTGGGCTAGCCTAACTCTTGACCTAAATGAGCCCAAGGATTGGGCTGGTCAAGGAAGGTGTATTGGGTCAATGGGAACCCAATGGCACCTTGATTTGGATTCAATTTGATTAAGATCAAAAGATGGCTCAAGGGAGGTCTCTCTTGGGTCACTTGGGTCAAGCCATAAGGCTAACCCAAGTAAGCCCAAGGCTTGGGTGACCAAGAGGGGTCTCTTGGGTACCCAAGGGTTCATCCCATACATTCAAAGGACTTGGAATGGAGTAGATTCAAAATTTTGAAAGGGGAGGGGTGTATGGGTCCATGGGTCAAACTTGGTTGACTTGGTCAACCAGGTTGACCCAAGGTCTGGGTTTGAGTTCAACAAGTTGAGTTTGATATTTGAAATTCATTGGAAATGGTTTCAAAGAGTTTGGAATTGATTTGAATTGAAATAGCCATTTGAAATCTCATAAGGGTATTTTAGTCAATTTTGGCCCATTGGTCAACTAGAGTCAAAAATGATTCTGAAAAATGCAGTTTACTGTTCAATGGGTTAAAATCAAGAGTCTGGAAGTGATTGGAAGCTTGGATAAGGGTTCCAAAGTCAAGATCTCAAAGGGGTTAGGTTCAATGGCATAGACTGTAAATATTTGAAAGTTTTACAGCCTTTGGATTTTAATTCAGATTCTGGGGTTAGAGACCTCAAAATGAGCTAAAAGTTGGAGAGTAACCTCTAGAGACATGTCTTATCACTTTACAAGTGATAAACCTTGAATCAGAGACCATTTGAGTGGGTTTTGAAATGTTTGAAAAATCTCTAAAAAGGGTTTTTAGGACAAGGCCTTGAGACTTAGGATTTGAGTCTGGATTTCTGGATTTGGAATAGATTTTAAGTTGGAATGATTAGTATTGAAGTATCCAAATCATTTACAATCATGTGGTGATTGTTAATGAATGGATGAGGCCAAAGCTAGATTGAAGCTTGGATCAAAGCCTAGGTTAAAATTTGGATTCTCAAGTGAATTGAGTCAAAGTTTGAATATGTTTGAAATTTGAATTAATTTGAATTTGAATTGGATGGAGTTTGAGATTTAAATTGATCACAGGTAGGGATCAAATTAAAATTGGAGTGGATTAAATACAGGAATTGATTTAAAATTGAGGTTGATCAAGGGTGGAGATTGATTTGAAGTTGGAGTGATCCTAAGGTATAGAAGAATTCTAAGATTCAGGATTTAAGGGAATCCTAGGCTCTAGAATAGGCTCTAAGGTCTTGGATCTAGAAGGATCCTAAGGTCTAGAGTGGATCCTAGGGTCTAGGATTAAATCTTGGTTCTGGATGGGTCTTAGTGACCTCATACAAAAATGAGGTCAACAAATGGACCCCCAATGTGTGTAGTAGAAGGAACTTCTGCTGCACACATTGGCGTTGACCAAATGGAAGTAGAATCCTGAGAGTGAAGGGGAGATCATCTCCCAACCTCAAGCCTATAGGATGCTAATGAAAGGCTTGTACCTATTGGATAAGGAAAACTGGTAAAACCAAGGTAGGGAATACCTAACCTTGGGTCTAAGGAAGGGCATCACCCAGCCTTAGGTCTACAGGATGCTGATAGAAGACTTACTCCTAGTAGACAAGGAAACTGGAGAAACCAAGGTAGGGAATACCTAGCCTTGGGTCTAAGGAAGGGCATCACCCAACCTTAGCCCTATAGGATGCTGATAGAAGACTTACTCCAAATAGGCAGATTAACTGGAAACCAAAGTAGGGAGTACCTGACTTTGGGTCTAAGGAAGGGCATCACCCAACCTTAGGTCTACAGGATGCTGATAGAAGACTTACTCCTAGTAGACGGATCAACTGGAAACCAAGGTAGGGAATACCTAGCCTTGGGTCTAAGGAAGGGCATCACCCAACCTTAGGCCTATAGGATGCTGATAGAAGACTTACTCCTAATAGGCAAAATTAACTGGAAACCAAAGTAGGGAATACCTAGCTTTGGGTCTAAGGAAGGGCATCACCCAACCTTAGGTCTACAGGATGCTGATAGAAGACTTACTCCTAGTAGACAGATCAACTGGAAACCAAGGTAGGGAATACCTAGCCTTGGGTCTAAGGAAGGGCATCACCCAACCTTAGGCCTATAGGATGCTGATAGAAGACTTACTCCTAATAGGCAGATTAACTGGCAAACTAGGGTGGTGCCACGAAGGGCGTACTCCACCACTAGCGAATGGTCATGTGGGGAGGAAACTTGCTCCACACAGAGGACCTCAACTGGCAAACTAGGATGGTGCCACGAAGGGCGTACTCCATCACTAGCGAATGGGAATCAGGATGGTGCCACGAAGGGCGTACTCCACCACTAATCCCCGGGTCAAATGCTAGGGTAGTGCCACGGAGGGCGTTCTCCACCACTAGCGGGTCTAAATCTAAGGGAAGGAAGGACCTAACCTTAAGGAGAAGGCGAAGAGCGCTAAAATAATAAATAAACTTAAAAAAAGGTAGAATCAAGTTGTAAATCAAGAAGAGGAAGTTTTATTAATTGATAAAATGAGCTACATCAAGCATAGTATTTCTTAAGGAAACGCCCATTAACAGGTAGCATTGGGTGGTTCCCTTTACAATCTACTAACTGATACGAGCCTCCTTCGTAGACAGTCTCTATAACGAAGGGTCCTTCCCACGTAGGTTCAAATTTGCCTCCCAGCTTCCGATGGGCCAAGATAGGCCTCCGAAGGACCAATACCAAGTCCCCCGCTTGGAAGGTCCTAGGTCGCACTAACTTGTCATGGGCTTGAACCATACGGGATTTATACAACTCTAAACTTTGTTGAGCTTGGAGACGTCGCTCTTCGAGGCCTTCGAGTTCTTCCAATCGTAGTTTTGCATTTTGTTCATTGGTAATTTGATTCTGAACTGCAATTCTAAGCGAAGGGATTTGTATTTCCAAGGGCAGAACAGCCTCAGATACATACACTAGTGCAAACGGGGTGGATTGGGTCGGGGTTCTATAAGTGGTACGATAAGCCCACAAAGCTTCCACCAACCGCTCATCCCACTGCCGTTTGTTATCATCAAGGGTCTTTTTGACAATTTGCACCAAGGTTTTGTTGAAGGCCTCGGCCAATCCATTCGCCCGAGGGTAATAGATCGTCGAATATCTCCAATCAATATTATGGCGCCTTACAAAACTATTGATTTTTGTAGACTTGAATGCGGACCCATTATCGGATATGATTCTGCGAGGTACGCCGAATCGATATACAATATGGTCACGAAAGAATTTTAAGACATGGTGTGATGTTACGTTTCATAGGGGAATTGCTTCCGCCCATTTTGAAAAGTAATCAGTTGCTGCTAATATGAAACGATGACCTCTCGCGGAGGGAGGGTCAATCGGCCCAATGATATCCGTGCCCCAACTCTCGAAGGGCCACGAGGCTATCGTAGGGTGTAACACATTAGGCGGCTGATGTAAAACCACACCATGGACCTGACATTGATGACAGTGCTTTGCAGTATTCATGCAATCGTCAATCATTGTAGGCCAATAGTATCCAAGTCTTTTAATCTTTAATTTCATTTTTGGACCCGATTAATGAGCACCGCACAGTCCTGAATGAACTTCATTAACAATCTTCTGGGCTTCTCGCTTGTTCAAACAGCGCAGCCACATGTGATCAAAGGACCGACGGTATAACAGATCATCAACTAGTGCATATGATAGGGCACGTTTCTTAATCTGGTTGGAGAGTGATTTATCCTGGGGAAGCTTCCCTTCTTTATGGTAATCGACTAAGGGTCGTCTCCAATCGCCTTCTTCGTCAATCGTCGAAGAGGCAGAAAGGATCTGAAGGGGAGTCTTACTAACGTGTTCCAAATCTATAAGGGAGAGGGTCTTACGACCCTGTATCTCTATAGGGATGGAATCCTCCTCAGGACATGCAAATTCCTTTGCAAGTTTTGCTAAGGCATCCGCCGCAGAATTGCTTCCACGGGGAACCCTATACAACGTAGCAATGGGGATTTGTTCCAACAAGTGAAGTGTGTACTGGTGATATTTTAGGAGATTCGGATTCAAGACTTTATAAGTTCCGGCGACTTGGTTAATAACTAGTTGGGAATCTCCAAAGATCTTAATCTCTTTAATCTCCATTAGAATTGCAAGTTCCAAACCAGTTATCAGAGCTTCGTATTCAGCTTCGTTGTTTGTGCAAGGCTCCGACAAGTGGTAGGAAAAATGCATCATTCCTTTTTCTGGTGTAATAAAAATTAGACCGACTCCAGCCTTTCCAGGAATTACAGATTGTTGGGTCGCAATCCTACGAGAGGATGCTGCCCCATCAAAATATAATTCCCAGATGGCCTCTCCAGATTCCCCCAAACTCATGATTTGTTCGTCGGGTAAATCATCGTTCAGAGGAGAATCTGCCGGCAGCGGGTGTGCTGCCAGAAAGTCGGCAACAGCCTGTCCTTTTACAGCACGAAGAGGAGTGAAAGTAATCTCAAATTGCAACAATATCATAGACCAACGAACTAAACGTCCTGACAACATAGGTCGGGTCATAAGATATTGCAAAGGATTAACTCTTGAAATCAAACTGATTGAGTGGGAGAGCATGTAATGCCTCAGTTTCTGAGATGCAAAAACTAAAGCAAGACAATGCTTCTCTATTGACGGGTATCGAATTTCAGTAGGAAGGAGTCTTCGACTAAGGTAGTAGAGAGCATTCTCTTTTCTTTCGTCGTTAACTTGAGCTAACAGGGCACCTAAAGACTCATCTAGAGCTGCGGTGTAGAGGATTAATGGCTTTCCCGGAATCGGAGCTGCCAAGACTGGCGGGTTAGAAAGGTATTGTTTGATATCGTCAAAAGCATTCTGACACTTCTCGCCCCATACAAATTTAGTATCCTTTTTCGCAAGGACAGAGAAGGGTTGACATCTCCCGGAAAGATTAGAAATAAACCTCCTTATATATGCCAATCTACCTTGTAGAGACCTTAACTGAGTAAGACTCTTAGGGGATGGCATATTTAAGATGGCTTCAATTTTAGCAGGATCTATCTCGATTCCGCGGTGCCTCACTACGAATCCTAAGAATTTTCCCGAAGCGACGCCGAAGGCGCACTTCAAGGGGTTCATTTTCAAATCGTAGCGGCGCAACCGTTCGAAAACAACTCTTAAGTCATACAAGTGAGCCTCTTTAACCTTGCTCTTGACAACTAAATCATCAATATAACATTCAACTTGATTATGAATTAAGTCGTCAAAGATACGGGTCATGGCCCGTTGGTAGGTTGCTCCGGCATTCTTTAAGCCGAATGGCATTACCTTATAACAAAAGATTCCAATAGGGGTTCTGAACGCCGTATTTCTCTCATCTTCAGGGGCCATCTTGATTTGGTTATAACCCGACGAGCCATCCATGAATGAGAAAATAGCATGTGAGGAGGCAATGTCCACCATGAGTTCTGGTATTGGTAGAGGGAACTCATCTTTAGGGCATGCCTTATTCAGATCCCTATAGTCGACACAAATCCGAATCTGACCATTTTTCTTTCGAACTGGCACGACGCTGGCCACCCAAGAGGGGTATTGTTCCTCTCGAATGAATCCGGCTTCTGCCAATTTCTTAACTTCAGAAACGACTTGTTGCTCAATCTCTAAGCGCATGCGTCGAGGAGCTTGTTTAACAGGAATGGCATCATGCCGAACCCCAAGTTTGTGAACTGCTACCTTAGCAGGCAAACCTGGCATTTCATCATATGTCCAGGCAAAGCAATCCCTGAACTCGAATAACAACTGGATTAAGTCTTGGGTTTCACCCTCGCTTAACAAAGTACTTATGAAAATCGGACGGGGGTCATCATCGTTTCCCAGGTTAATTTCTCTCAACTCATCGACTGTCGACTTAATTTCCTCTTCAAATTCAGGGGGTGCATCCCGAACTTGAAGATCATCGGGATCGTCTAAAGTCTCCAAACAGAGTCCATCTAGAGGACAAGGAGGATCTGTAGGGACATTTGGAGAATCGAGGTGGTAAGTTATCATTAGGCAATACTCATCATCATCGAATGAACTAACTGTTCCAAAAGCCAATACCACTTGTTGGATTTTTATTTATTTTTGTTCGCCAAATATTCTCGTGGTATCTAGCTTGACCCTTAGTCCATCGGTATGGTATAGAACCTTTAGAAAAAGTATTTTTTACACAAACAGGGAAGTAGCCGAAAGGTAATTCCATTAATTCATTAAAATCTGCCTCCTCAAGGGTTACATCACCTTCGTCCCTTGCGGAGGAGGAACCAGGAAAGAATTTCTGGACTTTCTTAACTTCACCATCCAAGTTGGGGGCCACTTTGACTTCCAACCCTACAACCCTGCCCGCCGACAGTGGGGTCAGAGAAAGGGCCTCAATCCTTCTAGTGAGCTTTTCATACATTGTTAATTCGGGCTCGTCACTTTTAACTTTTGAAATATCTACCTCAGGGTCACTGTCCTGGTCTAAGGTGAGATCAAATTTTGGAGGAGTATTTATATTTTGATAATCGAGGGAGAGGGCAGCACCTTGACTTTCTAGTTCACCATCGGAATCTGATTCCAAATCAATATACACAGGTGCTGTTCTTCTGTCTAATGAAGCACGGCCTCGACCTCGTGCCCTTAAAGCCATCCTCCCACCTCTTTGAGGTAATGTGCTTGGAGGTCTAAGGACAACGATATCAGAGTCGTCTTCACTACTCGATTGAATCATTTCTTGATTGATATCCTTATCTTTTTCTTTCTTTTGGTTGAATTTTTGTCCAACCATTTTCTCCTCAAATTTGATCTCTAATTTAGAACGGGACGAGGACCCTTTTGGTACGAAATATGCAGCATCTTCATAGATCCCAATTTCTTGAATCGAGAATGGTTGCAAATCACCCTTAATCACATGTTCAATGCCGTCTCGTTGATACTTAATGCATTGGTGCAGGGTAGATGGAACCATTCTATATTCGTGAATCCAAGGTCTACCTAGAAGTGCGTTAAAGGACGTAGTCGAATCAATTATATGAAATTTAGCTTCAGTTTTTAAACCTCCTATTTCCAGGAGTAGAGTGATCGAACCTAAAGCTCTCTCGCCCTTCTCGTTGAACCCACGAAGCACCAACCTGTCGGTTGAAAGCTTGCTAGTATCAACTCTGAGATAAGCAAGGGTCTTTATGTTCATCACGTTGACCGATGCACCCGGATCAACAAGGACTCTTGATAACTTGAAATTTCCCACATCTACAGTAATGTAGAGGGGACGATTGTGGTCAGCAGTTCCCAAGAGTAAATCTTCGTCTGAAAAGGTAACCCCAGGGACCTCTTTGAAGTAGAGAGCCTCACCTTCTGAAGTTGCAGCCAACTGTGTTAAGCAAATCTCGGGATCGAGAAGTGCTTTAATTAGAGACTCCCTCATTTCTTTGGAAAGAAGGAGGGCGTCATAGATACTTAATTTTGCTGGCAACTTCCTAAGGTGGGCTAGAACATTGTAATCAACCTCCGGAACGACAGACTCGAAACCCGGAGGAATTAGAGGGAATTCTGGTTGTTGAGGGGAATCCGAACTTAGATTTTCGAATGAGGATTGCTTGCCTTTGTCCTGAGGGGGCAACCTAGGGGGTAAGACTTTACCGCCACGGAGTTGCACCTGCATGACGTCTTCGGGCGGGCAAACTAGGGCAGTGTCTACACACACCATAGGTGTTGGATCATCATTTCCTGAAAGCGAGTCAGAATCTGAAAGTTCTATCAAGATAGGATTTCCTTGGAAATTGATCTGAGGGAAATCACTTTCTGATAAAGCTTCACATTCGACCACTTCTTGAATAGTCGAATCAGTGAGGTTGGTTTGATTAACCTCAATATTTATTTCATTAGGAGTTTGATTCAAAACAGGAGAGTCATCAATTTGCATTTGAGATTCATGGTTAATCATCAAGACAGAAGTAGAAGGATGTTTTTTATTCATCTTTTGACCCTTCGCCTTTGATGGGGCAAAGTAAAAGTCAGATAACAAAAGAGGGGAAAGAGTTTTAACACCACCATCCGCCATTCTAATACATCTCTCATCTACACACTTCCTCTCTACAAAATCAAGTTTTTCTTCTTTTACATTTTTCTCAGTAGTTCCTAAGACTACTGGAGAGGAAAGTGGCTCAACATCCTTCTGCGAAGCATCCAGGTCAACCTTCCACACCGGGGCCTGGGCTATCGTAGTCAGCTGTTGAGAAAGACGAAAAGACTTGTTAATCGACTTTTTAAGTGCCCGGGACAAAGCAATGTCCCAACCATCTTCAACAAAACAAGAAGAGTTAAGAGGATTACCTGAAATGGTTTTAATTGAAGCCTTTTCTGGATCAACCAAGTATTCTTTAGGTATTATAATGTTACCTTGGGTGTAGTTCCTCTCAAGCCAGTCTTTAAACACAACGCAGTCCTCAAGAGGGTGACTAAGCATCCTGTGGTACGGGCAATACTTGGGATCATCTTTCTTGCTCTCATCCTCAGGCCTCCTAGCCTCTGGCAACTGAAAATCTGGTTTCTTTAACAGACTTCTGAAGATCTTCTTAACTGACTCCCTTTTAAATGGATAAGGCTTTGCCAATCTCTCTCTAAAAGGGATGAAGGAGGGATCTCTAGTATGTTGAGGAACTATCTGAAAGGGCTGCTTCTGAGGCGGCTGTGGTGGAAGTGGAGTGCTAGGCTGACTAATCACTGGCCTCTTTCCTTTATCTACTGCTGAGACCACAGCTTTCTTTTCAAATGTTTTCACCAATTTTGGACCCTTCCTTTCTTCAGACTGTTCTCGTAAGAATGGCATCCTAGGAGCCTCTTCCTGCAAATTGCTAGCCTTATTAAGAAGTTTCTCAAAAGTTTTAATAGTGAAACCCTTCAGGAGAAAAGCAACAGGACCGTGGATATTCTTCAAAAGGATCTCCACAGCATGTTGTTCTTGCAACTGGGGTTCACACTTCATCGAGAGGTTTCGCCACCTCAAGATGTACTCAACTAGAGACTCTCCCGGCTTTTGCTTTTCAACCACGAGATCGCCCACGGTGGTGCGTTGTTGCGCTCCAGAAAATCTCTTAAGAAAGAGGTTTTCTAGGTCGCTAAAGGTTCTTACTGAACCGTTGGGCAGATCGGCGTACCATTCAAAAGCAATGCCGGATAGACTACTTACAAATTGGCGAAATAGTAGAGCATCCGACCCTCCTGCATTGCAACAGCTTGCTCGGAAGTGGGCCAGATGCTATCTCGGATTTTCGATTCCAGTGAAAACTTTAAAAGTTGGTGGCACAAAGCCCTTTGGGTAAGGAACTAAGTCATATTCCTCGGGGTAGGGTCTACCCTTTGAAATAGACACAGTTCCTTGAGCATGGGCTAAGGCCTCCCTTACCTGGTCCTCAATTAACTGCTTGATATCCTTCTGAGGTGGGATTGAAGGAATGGAGGAGACTGCAGGGTGAACTGGAGGTGTCTCTACTGGACAAGGGAGAGTCACAGGTGGTGACTCGAGAGGTCTGGAATTGAATTCTGCCCTTTTGGCCTTTTCTGTGAGCTCTCGAGCTGACTGGTGGATCATAAAAGACTCTTGCTGTGATTTGTCTAACTTCTCTTGCATTTCTCTAACTTGTGACATCATGCTAGCAAGCTGAGTCTCCAAGTTTTTTATGTGTTCTTCATCTCTATCTTTCACAGACTCATCTGACTCTGACTCAACAGCATGCGAATCATCATCCTTAACAAATCGGCGCTTGCTGGGCTCAGCTTCTTTATTAGATCCTCTAGTTTCGACCACATGAATGCCCCCAACATAATCATCTTCATCTCCGAGGAGATCATCTGTATCAGGGTCAAAAGAAGCCATTCCTTCTTTGTTCAACAAAATGTTTCTTATTTCCTGAACTACCTCCTCGACCGGTCTATTCCCAATTGACTTAGGGTCAAGGGGTAAGTATCCTTTATACTCAGCCATATCAAACAACTCTTCAGAATCCATAAGGGCGATGATTTCTGTAAGTTTTGGATTAGGATCTGGTTGAGACTTTGTATCCGGTTCATCTTCCATTTCTAAATCCTGGTCAATTCTCTCCTCTTCGACTATCCCAGAGCTGGTAGTCAGAAGAGTGGCATCCTCTACAGGGAGAGGGACATATTCCTCAGGAGAAGTAGGAGCTTGTAAGGTGATAGTTCCCACATCTGGTAAGGTAAGGTCCTCAGACACCTGACTAAGGGGCCTAGGAATGACACTCGGACTTTGGGGATCATCAACTGGGGTAACAGGAATGGTAACTATTGGATCCGGGGTCAGACTGGCTGTGGTAGGGCTGTCAACTGTAACAACTGGAGTACTAGCCTGAACATCCATCAATTCAACTGCACTCGGAGTAGGGTCGACTGAAACTCGTTGGAGCTGCAGAATGAACTTAGAAGTTCTAGGAGGTGGTGGTAGATTCTCCAATTTAGTTCTTTTTGGCACATATCTCCTTTCAGGAGATTTAGGTCTTTTTCCTTTAAGGTCCACAGACTTTTGAACTTCAACCCCCTTTGGTTTAACAATCACAGAGGCCAATCTTACAGGTTTATGTGGGGGTACCGGGGGTCTACCAGTAGAGTGGCGGCCTCTCTCGGACCCAGTCAACACAATACCCTCTGTTTGAGAGGACGGAGGGCGTGGCACCCAGTGATATCCATCAACCAGTACTGAAGTAGCAGGCTGTCTAACATACTTCTTATTCTTTCTAACGAATTGTGGGGTTAAATTCTTTGCTTCAGATACTTCTTCCTTCAACACTTCTTTTTGGAAGCGATGTGAGATCACTCCCTTCAATTGTTTCACATATTCCTCTTTAGTCTGCCCGGTCTGTGCGGCGCAGGTATGAATTATATTTCTCAAAGTCCTTGTCTTTTGGAGATGTCTTTCTTTCTGAGTTTTCTTAGTCGAGTAGTCGACCGGGCATGGTGGAGAACGAGCTATCCTAGCTATCCCCTCCTCCCTTGAGCTGAAGCCAGGGGGTAAAAGCGACTCCCCTTTAGGAGGGGAGAGGAAGCAGGAATAGGTAGCTCTTCAACAGCCTCAGGTTCTACTTGAGCTAAGGTCTTAAAAGGTAGAACTCTCTTAGCCTTAGAGATTTTCTTTCTAAGTCTCCTCAGATAATTCTTCTTCTGATTCTTAGTGGTGAATTTAAGTCCAGAACTAGACCCTTTTTCAAAAACAGACTTAATTTCAGTGGGAGGCTCAACAACTGGTTCAGATTGTTTCTGATCATCACTGACTACTGGCAAGGTGGGTGCAGATCCCACAATTAACTCAACTACTGGGGAGTTTCCTTACTGGCATCTAGGCTCACAATCTGGTGTCCATCCATAGAGAGCTCAAGAGTACTAAATCCCATTCCAAAAATAACAGTGCTCCCTTGGTCATTAACAGTCGAATACAACTCTCGGTCAAAGGAGAAAATCAGTTGGCCAGCCATTTGAAATTTTCTGAAAGTTAAAGAAGATGATTGAAATTAGATCTTTTTGAAAAGAGTGGTAAAAAGTATTTTATTATTATTATTTTTGAAAGTATGACATATGTTGGCCCACGAGGAAATCGTATGGGGTAACACATGACAACTTGGAGGGAAAAAAAATTTTTTTTTTTGAGGAAATTTTGAGAATTTGAAAAGGGGTTTTCTTACAGGTTCCAAAACACAACGGACAGAGTTTCCCCTTGCCCGAAGGCTTATGGAATTGTAAGAAAGCCCAAGTAAAAAGGAATAGTTTAACCCTCCCCACCCTTAGAAGTCAAAGGGGAAATGAGGGGGTTAAAACTAAAAAGTTTGGCATGAAATCAAAAATTTTGAATTCTTTTCAATTTTAAAGATTTATATGTTGAACGAAAAATTTTCGACCATAAATCCATAAAATTAAATAGGATATCCAGAGATCTGATTTGACACTGTCGCCTCACAGGCTATGCTGGGGCAGAAGGTCAAAATCAGAACAAAAAATCTAAATAAAACCAAATTTGGAGGTGGAACCTCTCTTTTAAATTTTGTTACTACTTTAGATGTTGGCCACACTCACCCAAGGAAGAAATGAGCAGAGGGACCAACGGAAGAAATGATAGTTAGAACTATCGATGAAACAAATTTTGCCATTATTAAAGATGGAGAGAGAGATTCGTCCCACCGGGCGTGCCATTTTTTGTTGGTGGAATTTTGAAAACATGTTTTCGAAAAGATTAGTTTTCTTTGGGAGCTTTAAAATTGAGATTTAATTCTAATTCTAAAATCGAATCATCCCGTTAGAAAAATTATATCACCCGAAAGGACGAACATAAAATTTCATAACGGCGTTCAGATTTAGAATTATGAAATTCATCTTGAATATTATGACCGGATGCTAAAGAGAACTTCTTATGGCCACGAAGGGTCAAAATGAGGTTCAACTGAATATCCAGCTACAATATTCAAGAAGTGTGATCGTTAGGTTCACATCCAAAGCCTTATCAAAGAAAGATGTATCTCCCCGAAGGGAGAAAAATATCATTCGATGATAATTCTTTGAATATGATAATAATGATCACTAATATTTTAAATTTTCCCAAAGAAATCCAATTGAGTTTTGAAAAATCAATTTTTAAAATCAGGTGCGTGTGTGGTTCTAAATCTCCTACGAGCGCAAGCCCTCGTAGTTAATTACATCGTAAGAAAACGAGGGTCTCCTACGAAAACTCTCGATTAAAATAATGGCAAAATTTTGTTAGAATTTCTAGGAGTGATATCAAAGTATGAATAGAATTATTGGAAAATCAAAAGGGAATGGATCAAAATTGAGCAGTTATTAACGGAGTCAAAGGATGAGAGGTAGGGGACACTTTGAGATTCCAGAACCATCCGGAAGTGTCCCAACTTAATCTAGGTGTTAGGCTTTATGTTTTAGGATTGAAATGAAGCTATAATTAGAGTTAAGTATTTTATTAGAAATTGGGACTATATTCCCGAAATTTGGGGTCTTATAATCAAAGATCTGCCCCGGATCCTAAATCTATTTTGGACACTGGACCACAGTCGTCCGATCCTAACTAATGCAGTGCAAGGTCTGGACTTACCCCGGCCTGGATTGGGGAGCCAGCTAACCACCTAATCGATTTAAAATACATGAATCCGGTCTTTTTATGAAAGAATGGTAGGGACGTTGTAATTAAAGTTTTGGAGAGTTGGGGCCGACATCTAGAGATTCTCCTATTTGGCCCCTTTAACTTATGTCGGGTGATAAAATGCTAAGGACTATGAATTTAAAATTTAGACTCTTTAATTTGTATCTAATGCAATGCATGCTGGTTAACAACCTCAAATCAAATATGCTTGAAGATTTTAAAAACAGGCTTATAAAATAATTTTTTAGAAGACTGGACTTCCCAGGTCCGGCACCTCGTCCTCATAGGTCAGACTATTCGGACTCTACCCGCAGGCGGGGAAGGGTCTAAAGCAAGGAAAGAGTAATGCAGAAATATGCATGCGACCCGGGGTCGATCCCCGGCTAATTCCCTAGATTCGTTATCTTTCTATGTTGTTTAGACTCACTAAAATTTTAGACTTTTAAAATTATGAGTAGAAAAGTTTCACACCCTCACGAGCCTCACGTATCCAGGCGAAAACAAAGAGCGGCATGCAATCGCCAAAAAACTAGTAAAAACAAGTAATCCTAGAGGCAATCAAATCATCACATCAAAATAAATTAATTAATAAATGTCCATAGGCAGAATTGCCTTGCTTATTACAAACCAGAATATTGCAGAAAGTAAAGTGGCCGGGCACCACTGACAACAAACCGGATTCTAAACCTAGTAACGACGCAAGTTATTTTGAGTGGGATACTCTCAATCTTCAAATCTTCAAATCTTCAATTTCATTCTTCTTTGGACTCCTTTTCTTCAATCTTCTTGGAATCTTCGTAGTGGATTACCCAAATGGACAAGAGGGCACTTCCCTCTAAGGGGGAAGGCCACTCTTTCCTCTTTGGGTAAGGAAGAGGTATGATCCAAATTTGGATTTCCAAATGGAAAAGGAGTGTTCCCTAAAGGGGTATCCTTTCCTCTTTGGAATCCAAGCTTTGGATCTATGTATCCCAATTA
Organism: Dendrobium nobile; assembly: GCA_022539455.1. Classification (NCBI taxonomy): domain Eukaryota; kingdom Viridiplantae; phylum Streptophyta; class Magnoliopsida; order Asparagales; family Orchidaceae; genus Dendrobium; species Dendrobium nobile. The sequence continues at coordinate 54,339,667 of CM039735.1, read as the reverse complement.
AATAAACTTTCACAACACTTGACACTTACACAAATTACATTTATATCAAAATAAAAGATCTAGACTCACCTGCAGGGTTATCCTAAGCAATTAATATATATAAAGCAGTTATTCCCAAGCAGTTGTATATGAGCAAAAAAAGTAAACACACTGGCCACGCTCTTTTTATGATTTGGGGGCTTTAGCAGCTGAAGCACCTGTGCAAAGAGTTTATAATATTTATGCATTTTTTGATTTGCCCCCTTTTTTTATTGCCCTGCATGAGCGTGGCCACCTGCAGAAAACTGTGTCAACATCCAGATCGTACCTAACCTAAGGGTAATCTAGTCGCCAAACACATCAATCCATCCACAGAGTGCAGAAAAAGTAAGCAGACACAACAAAGCAATTTCATCCACAACATGCAGTGAAAACTACGAAAAAGTCCGGCACACAGCAGTAAAGTAAACACCGGCCTAACCTAGATCTAGAGTTGGTTGTCCTAGCACATCATCTATAGTGTGTGAGAAAGGTCGTGTGGCAGGGTATATCCTAAGTTGGGTGATTAATTAAAGTTATCTAAAAGTTTGAGTTTGTTAAGGCTTAATAGGGGGATTTAGATTAAAATTTAAGTATTAATGAATTAAGAATTTTAATTGGACATATTTTAAAAGTTAATTGATTACTACCTTTGTTTCACACCGAGGCCGTGAAGTTTATTTCACCTTCCTTGGGGCTAAGCTAATAGCCTCGTAGGCCTGGGTTACCCAGTAGCAATCGGGTTTGATTAAGTTATTTAAATTGGTTGGAATTAAAAGAGTGGATTAATATTAAAATGAGTGAGTTACTGATTTTAAAAGCTTGATTAATTTAAGTTTGTCATTAATTGATTCGTGGCGTGTGCCACCAGGCTCGAGGAACCAGCCTCCTTAGGACACTTAGCCCCGCAGCCCGGAGTAGTCCAGCCGATAAACCAAATTAATGTAATTAAATTAGAGATTTTAAAATGTTAAATAATTAAAAATTAATCCATTTTAAGGTTTGACACCCTTTAGAATTCATTCGTGGCGTTGTGCCACCAGGCTCGAGGAACCAGCCTCCTTAGGACACTTAGCCCCGCAGCCCGGAGTAGTCCAGCCAATAAACTTCAACTTTAGGGTGGTTGTTGTGTTTTAAAGGATTTGTTAAATGTTTTAAGCATTAAACCAATATTTTCCGAGTTTTAGAATGATTTGAGCTTTATGAATTTTTAGAATATTTTAATAATTTAATTAAGGGGTCAAAAGTTGAATTCTTTATTAAGCTCAAATTCTAGAATGTTTGTATTTTATCAAAATATTAGGCCTAATTATGAGTTGTTAGACATGTGGCACATTCAATTTGGAGTTTTCTATCAAAAGTTATGATTTTTAGAAGTTTTGACCCGGTTTTGACCTAGAGTTGACCAAAATGTTGACTTTTGACTTTGACCAGATTTTGGGGGTTTGAAATTTTGGAAAATACTAGGTTTTAATTAGAGTCATTATCCACTGAGTTTTGATTGATTTGTAATTTTCTATAATTAATGGTGAATTTTAGAAGTTTGGATATTTATGATAATTTTCAATTATTTCAATTAAAGACTATTCTAGTAATTTGGGCCTAAATGGATCTCAAACTCCTTGAAATCTCTCCCAAAGATCAGAGGTGATCTAAGGGAGATTATCAAGCATTAAATTAATTCTTGGGATTTTTAATGATTATTAATTAATTAATATTAATTAAACATTGAATTTTACTTAAAATTAAATTAAGGCTTAATCTGATGTCCAATCAAGGGGCTTTTAATTCTCATGGGTTAAGGATCCAACACTGATTAATTGAAGTATTAAACTTAAATTTTGGATTTAAAAGGGATTTATTAGGATTTAGTTAAGGCTAAGAGGCAATTCTAGCAAGGGCAAGCTATGGCTCCTAATTGGTGAACCAAATGAACTCCAAATCTGATGAAATTTGGACCATGGGGTCACCTGATCCCAAGGCCTAAACACACCAAATTTGGGCTCAATTGGAATACTCTAAGGTGGCTAACTAAGCCACCTAAGGTGAGCTCTAAGTCACCTTCAAAAAATCCTAGGGAGCTATCCTAAGGTTGGATTGGGGCAAAGTCAGTGGCCCTAAACTCCGTATCCTAAGCATAATCAACACACAAAAAAAAACAGATCCTAATTCTCATTGGATAGGCTTAAATCCCATTTTGAATTTAAGGGTCAACCCATGACCCTTAAACTCAAAATTTGGGGAAAGTGCCCTTAGACCTTTAAAAACAGGGAGACAAAATTTGGACATGTCAAAGACATGCCCAAATTCAATCTTCCAAAGTTCCATGCCCCGGAGACTTAACTACAAACAGTAATTGCATAAATTGAAATAATACCATTAATGAAATTAAGCTTAACACGCATGCAATTAGGGCCTGGAACCATAGGCTTTTGAAGGTCTCCCTGAGACCTTTCCAATGAGCCTAAGAACACCTAATTTGGTCAAGTGTGCAGGGAGATACGGATTTTTGAAGTTCCCTTGATTTTTTGGAATCATTAATCCAGCCATTACACAGTCAGCCGCGCTTTACACGCGGCGCGTCCCGATTGGCTGGGCAATTATTGGCGCTGACTGGGTAACGGTCGGATTAATCGTAGCCGTCGGATGCAGGATCGGACGGCTAGGATTCAGGGCGCTCCGGAACCCGGGATTTAATCCGAGCCGTTGATCGGAATCAACGGCTGAGATTTCGTCTTAACTGAATGCAACCACCTCCAGCAGGTTTTCAAATATCCAACCAAACTTGTTTGGACCCATTACTTAAGCCCTGG